>OU342736.1:15820519-17020519 GCA_910589765.1 Avena atlantica
TTTGAAGGAGGAAGTTTTCCTTTTTGTCGCACGGAAAAGCCCTTTCCATTTTCCGAGCGCAACAAAACGGGTCGTTTTGTGAAGTAACCACCAAAATGCCGTTTCAGAATGCTACCGCCTATTTTCCTAAAATACTAGACCACCTTACATGGACTATCTCCCAACGGTACATCTCAAACCTTTTCGTCCATCCTGGTAAAAAAGGACAATGTCTACGAATCGGTAGGAAGTGGGTCCGGTTTGTACTACAGGTACATGATCTATCGCCCGTCGTTTTTTGAAAAAATCATTTTTAGACTCGCAATATGTGGTTTCTTCAGAGATCCAATGCAAGTTCTAACGATGCTCGTCCCCTATCTTCATGCACACCGGTTCGACCATAGTTAGACATTCAGATAATTCAAAACGGGCATAATAAATTCAAAAAAATCCGAACAATGAAAATCCTTCGCGTGGTGTCATATTATGTTACATAGTTGAAAGGAAAAATACCAGACTTGGTATATTGATCATGTTTCGAAAAAACCTTCACAAAATGACCTATCACGTTCGAGGTTTCATGGCTTTCGGTCCAAATGACCGATGTTATGTGCTGAATCACGGCATATTTTTTGATGTTGTGCCCATGTTATGCATGTGTGTGGACATTGGTATGGAGAACAATGTTGCAGGAGGAAGTTTTCCTTTTTGTCGCACGGAAAGCCCTTTTCCATTTTCCGAGCGCAAAAAACGGGTCGTTTTGTGAAGTAACCACCAAATGCCGTTTCAGAATGCTACCGTCCTATTTTTAAAATACTAGACCACCTTACATGGACCTATCCCCAACTGTACATCTTCCAACCTTTGTCCATCCCGGTAAAAGGAGAAGTGTCTGCCGAATCGGCGGGAAGTGGGTCCGGTTTGTACTACAGGTACATGATCTATCGCCCGTGATTTTTTGAAAAAATCATTTTTAGACTCGCATATGTGGTTCTCTCAGATATCCAATGCAAGTTCTAACGATGCTCGTCCCCTATCTTCATGCACACCGGTTCGACCATAGACATAGTTAGAATTTCAGAAAATTCAAACGGGCATAATAAATCTCAAAAAAATCCGAACAATGAAAATCCTTCGCGTGGTGTCATATTATGTTACATAGTTGAGAGGAAAAATACCAGACTTGGTATATTGATCATGTTTCGAAAAAACCTTCACAAAATGACCTATCATGTTCAAGGTTTCATGGCTTTCGGTCCAAATGACCGATGTTATGTGCTGAATCACGACATAGTTTGTGATGTTGTGCCCATATTATGCATATGTGTGTACATTGGTATGGAGAACAATGTTGCAGGAGGAAGTTTTCCTTTTTGTCGCACGGAAAAGCCCTTTTGCATTTTCCGAGCGCAAAAAACGGGTCGTTTTGAGAAGTAAGTAACCACCAAAATGCCGTTTCAGAATGCTACCGTCCTATTTTCTTAAAATACTTGACCACCTTACATGGACTATTTCCCAACCGGTACATCTCAAACCTTTTCGGCCATCCCGGGTAAAAAGGACAAATGTCTGCCGAATCGGTAGGAAGTGGGTCCGGCTTGTACTATAGGTACATGATCTATCGCCGTGATTTTTTGAAAAAATCATTTTTAGACTCGCAATATGTGGTTTCTTCAGAGATCAATGCAAGTTCTAACGATGCTCGTCCCTATCTTCATGCACACCGGTTCGACCATAGTTAGAAATTCAGATAATTCAAAACGGGCATAATAAATTCAAAAAAAATCCGAACAATGAAAATCCCTCGCGTGGTGTCATATTATGTTACATAGTTGAAAGGAAAAATACCAGACTTGGTATTGATCATGTTTCGAAAAAACCTTCACAAAATGAACCTATCACGTTCGAGGTTTCATGGTTTTCGGTCCCAATGTCCGATGTTATGTGCTGAATCACGGCATAGTTTGTGATGTTGTGCCCATGTTATGCATGTGTGTGGACATTGGTATGGAGAACAATGTTTGCAGGAGGAAGTTTCCTTTTTGTCGCATGGAAAAGCCCTTTTCCATTTTCCGAGCGCAAAAAAACGGGTCGTTTTGGAAGTAACCACCAAAATGCCGTTTCAGAATGCTACCGTCCAATTTTCCTAAAATACTAGACCACCTTACATGGACTATATCCCAACCTGTACATCTCAAACCTTTTCGTCCATCCCGGGTGGGTAAAAGGACAAGTGTCTGCCGAATCGGCAGGAAGTGGGGTCCGGTTTGTACTACAGGTACATGATCTTCGCCCGTGATTTTTGAAAAAATCATTTTTAGACTCGCAATATGTGGTTTCTTCAGAGATCCAATGCAAGTTTCTAACGATGCTCGTCCCCTATCTTCATGCACACTGGTTCGACCATAGTTAGAAATTCAGATAATTCAAAACGGGCATAATAAATTCAAAAAAATCCGAACAATGAAATCCTTCGCGTGGGTCATATTATGTTACATAGTTGAGAGGAAAAATACCAGACTTGGTATATTGATCATGTTTCGAAAAAACCTTCACAAGATGACCTATCATGTTCGAGGTTTCATGGCTTTCGGTCCAAATGACCGATGTTATGTGCTGAATCACGACATAGTTTGTGATGTTGTGCCCATATTATGCATGTGTGTGGACATTGGTATGGAGAACAATGTTGCAGGAGGAAGTTTTCCTTTTTGTCGCACGGAAAAGCCCTTTTGCATTTTCCGAGCGCAAAAAAGGGTCGTTTTGAGAAGTAACCACCAAAATGCCGTTTCAGAATGCTACCGTCCTATTTTCCTAAAATACTAGACCACCTTACATGGACTATCTCCCAACCGGTACATCTCAAACCTTTTCGTCCATCCCGGGTAAAAAGGACAAATGTCTGCCGAATCGGAAGGAAGTGGGTCCGGTTTGTTTACTACAGTTACATGATCTATCGCCCGTGATTTTTTGAAAAATCATTTTTAGACTCGCAATATGTGGTTTATTCGAGATCCAATGCAAGTTCTAACGATGCTCGTCCCTATCTTCATGCACACCGGTTCGACCATAGTTAGAAATTCAGATAATTCAAACGGGCATAATAAATTCAAAAAAAATCCGAACAATGAAAATCCTTCGCGTGGTGTCATATTATGTTACATAGTTGAAAGGAAAAATCCAGACTTGGTATATTGATCATGTTTCGAAAAACCTTCACAAAATGACCTATCATGTTCGAGGTTTCATGGCTTTCGGTCCAAATGACCGATGTTATGTGTTGAATCACGGCATAGTTTGTGATGTTGTGCCCATATTATGCATGTGTGTGGACATTGGTATGGAGAACAATGTTGCATGAGGAAGTTTTCCTTTTTGTCGCACGGAAAAGCCCTTTTCCATTTTCCGAGCGCAAAAAAAACGGGTCGTTTTGTGAAGTAACCACCAAAATGCCGTTTCAGAATGCTACCGTCCTATTTTCCTAAAAATACTAGAAACCTTACATGGACTATATCCCAACCTGTGTACATCTCAAACCTTTTCGTCCATCCCGGGTAAAAAGGACAAATGTCTGCCGAATCGGCAGGAAGTGGGTCCGGTTTGTACTACAGGTACATGATCTATCGCCCGTGATTTTTTGAAAAAATCTTTTTAGACTCGCAATATGTGGTTTCTTCAGAGATCCAATGCAAGTTCTAACGATGCTCGTCCCCTATCTTCATGCACACTGGTTCGACCATAGTTAGAAATTCAGATAATTCAAAACGGGCATAATAAATTCAAAAAAATCCGAACAATGAAAATCCTTCGCGTGGTGTCATATTATGTTACATAGTTGAGAGGAAAAATACCAGACTTGGTATATTGATCATGTTTCGAAAAAACCTTCACAAGATGACCTATCATGTTCGAGGTTTCATGGCTTTCGGTCCAAATGACCGATGTTATGTGCTGAATCACGACATAGTTTGTGATGTTGTGCCCATATTATGCATGTGTGTGTGGACATTGGTATGGAGAACAAGTTGCAGGAGGAAGTTTTCCTTTTTGTCGCACGGAAAAGCCTTTTGCATTTTCCGAGCGCAAAAAACGGGTCGTTTTGTGAAGTAACCACCAAATGCCGTTTCAGAATGCTACCGTCCTATTTTCCTAAAATACTAGACCACCTTACATGGACTATCTCCCAACCGGTACATCTCAAACCTTTTCGTCCATCCCGGGTAAAAAGGAGAAATGTCTGCCAAATCGGCAGGAAGTGGGTCCGGTTTGTACTACAGGGACATGATCTATCGCCCGTGATTTTTTGAAAAAATCATTTTAGACTCGCAATATGTTGGTTTCTTCAGAATCCAATGCAAGTACTAACGATGCTCGTCCCTATCTTCATGCACACCGGTTCGACCATAGTTAGAAATTCAGATAATTCAAAACGGGCATAATAAATTCAAAAAAATCCGAACAATGAAAATCCTTCGTGTGGTGTCATATTATGTTACATAGTTGAAAGGAAAACTACCAGACTTGGTATATTGATTGTTTTCGAAAAAACCTTCACAAAATGACCTATCACGTTCGAGGTTTCATGGCTTTCGGTCCAAATGACCGAGTTATGTGCTGAATCACGGCATAGTTTGTGATGTTGTGCCCATATATGGATGTGTGTGGACATGGTATGGAGAACAATGTTGCAGGAGGAAGTTTTCCTTTTTGTCGCACGGAAAAGCCCTTTTCCATTTTCCGAGCGCAAAAAACGGGTCGTTTTGTGAAGTAACCACCAAAATGCCGTTTCAGAATGCTACCGTCCTATTTTCCTAAAATACTAGACCACCTTACATGGACTATCTCCCAACCGGTACATCTCAAACCTTTTCGTCCATCCCGGGTAAAAAGGACAAGTGTCTGTCGAATCGGCAGGAAGTGGGTCCGGTTTGTACTACAGGTACATGATCTATCGCCCGTGATTTTTTGAAAAAATCATTTTTAGACTCGCAATATGTGGTTTCTTCAGAGATCCAATGCAAGTTCTAACGATGCCCGTCCCCTATCTTCATGCACACCGGTTCGACCATAGTTAGAATTTCAGACAATTCAAAACGGGCATAATAAATTCAAAAAAAATCTTAACAATGAAAATCCTTCGCGTGGTGTCATATTATGTTACATAGTTGAAAGGAAAAATACAGACTTGGTATATTGATCATGTTTCGAAAACCTTCACAAAATGACCTATCATGTTCGAGGTTTCATGGCTTTCGGTCCAAATGACCGATGTTATGTGCTGAATCACGGCATAGTTTGTGACGTTGTGCCCATATTATGCATGTGTGTGGACATTGGTATGGAGAACAATGTTGCAGGAGGAAGTTTTCCTTTTTGTCGCACGGAAAAGACCTTTTCCATTTTCCGAGTGCAAAAAACGGGTCGTTTTGTGAAGTAACCACCAAAATGCCGTTTCAGAATGCTACCGTCCTATTTTCCTAAAATACTAGACCACCTTACATGGACTATCTCCCAACCGGTACATCTCAAACCTTTTCGTCCATCCCGGGTAAAAAGGACAAATGTCTGCCAAATCGGCAGGAAGTGGGTCCGGTTTGTACTACAGGTACATGATCTATCGCCCGTGATTTTTTGAAAAAATCATTTTTAGACTCGCAATATGTGGTTTATTCAGAGATCCAATGCAAGTACTAACGATGCTCGTCCCCTATCTTCATGCACACCGGTTCGACCATAGTTAGAAATTCAGATAATTCAAAACGGGCATAATAAATTCAAAAAAATCCGAACAATGAAAATCCTTCGTGTGGTGTCATATTATGTTACATAGTTGAAAGGAAAACTACCAGACTTGGTATATTGATCATGTTTCGAAAAAACCTTCACAAAATGACCTATCACGTTCGAGGTTTCATGGCTTTCGGTCCAAATGACCGATGTTATGTGCTGAATCACGGCATAGTTTGTGATGTTGTGCCCATATTATGGATGTGTGTGGACATTGGTATGGATAACAATGTTGCAGGAG
Organism: Avena atlantica; assembly: GCA_910589765.1. Lineage (NCBI taxonomy): Eukaryota > Viridiplantae > Streptophyta > Magnoliopsida > Poales > Poaceae > Avena > Avena atlantica. The sequence goes on from OU342736.1 coordinate 15,826,527, forward strand.
GAAGTTTTCCTTTTTGTCGCACGGAAAAACCCTTTTCCATTTTCCGAGCGCAAAAAACGGGTCGTTTTGTGAAGTAACCACCAAAATGCCGTTTCAGAATGCTACCGTCCTATTTTCCTAAAATACTAGACCACCTTACATGGACTATCTCCCAACCGGTACATCTCAAACCTTTTCGTCCATCCCGGGTAAAAAGGACAAGTGTCTGCCGAATCGGCAGGAAGTGTGTCCGGTTTGTACTACAGGTACATGATCTATCGCCCGTGATTTTTTGAAAAAATCATTTTTAGACTCGCAATATGTGGTTTCTTCAGAGATCCAATGCAAGTTCTAACGATGCTCGTCCCCTATCTTCATGCACACCGATTCGACCATAGTTAGAAATTCAGATAATTCAAAACGGGCATAATAATTTCAAAAAAATCCGAACAATGAAAATCCTTCACGTGGTGTCATATTATGTTACATAGTTGAAAGGAAAAATACCAGACTTGGTATATTGATCATGTTTCGAAAAAACCTTCACAAAATGACCTATCATGTTCGAGGTTTCATGGCTTTCGGTCCAAATGACCGATGTTATGTGCTGAATCACGACATAGTTTGTGATGTTGTGCCCATATTATGCATGTGTGTGGACATTGGTATGGAGAACAATGTTGCAGGAGGAAGTTTTCCTTTTTGTCGCACGGAAAAGCCCTTTTCCATTTTCCGAGCGCAAAAAACGGGTCGTTTTGTGAAGTAACCACCAAAATGCCGTTTCAGAATGCTACCGTCCTATTTTCCTAAAATACTAGACCACCTTACATGGACTATCTCCCAACCGGTACATCTCAAACCTTTTCGTCCATCCCGGGTAAAAAGGACAAGTGTCTGCCGAATCGGCAGGAAGTGGGTCCGGTTTGTACTACAGGTACATGATCTATCGCCCGTGTTTTGAAAAAATCATTTTTAGACTCGCAATATGTGGTTTTATTCAGAGATCCAATGCAAGTTCTAACGATGCTCGTCCCCTATCTTCATGCACACCGATTCGACCATAGTTAGAATTTCAGATAATTCAAAACGGGCATAATAAATTCAAAAAAAATCCGAACAATGAAAATCCTTCGCGTGGTGTCATATTATGTTACATAGTTGAAAGGAAAAAATACCGACTTGGTATATTGATCATGTTTCGAAAAAACCTTCACAAAATGACCTATCATGTTCGAGGTTTCATGGCTTTCGGTCCAAATGACCGATGTTATGTGCTGAATCACGGCATAGTTTGTGATGTTTTCCCATATTATGCATGTGTGTGGACATTGGTATGGAGAACAATGTTGCAGGAGGAAGTTTTCCTTTTTGTCGCACGGAAAAGCCCTTTTCCATTTTCCGAGCGCAAAAAACGGGTCGTTTTGTGAAAGTAACCACCAAAATGCCGTTTCAGAATGCTACGTCCTATTTTCCTAAATACTAGACCACCTTACATGGACTATCTCCCAACCGGTACATCTCAAACCTTTTCGTCCATCCCGGGTAAAAAGGACAAATGTCTGCCGAATCGGTAGGAAGTGGGTCCGGTTTGTACTATAGGTACATGATCTATCGCCGTGATTTTTTGAAAAAATCATTTTTAGACTCGCAATATGTGGTTCTTCAGAGATCCAATGCAAGTTCTAACGATGCTCGTCCCCTATCTTCATGCACACGGTTCGACATTGGTATGGAGAACAATGTTGCAGGAGAAAATGGTTTTGAATTATTATTTAAATCCAAACACTTTTTATGTTTAAAGTTTTTCTAAATTCCAAATTAATATTAAAAATATAAGTAATTCATTTAAAAGGTTACATTAATTATTTTTTAAAAATAGAAAATGGTTTTGGATTATTTATTCAAATCCATACACTTTTATGTTTAAGAGTTTTCTAAATTCCAAATTGATATTAAAAATATATAAGTTAATTCATTTTTAATTGTAAATGGTTCATATTTAAATGGTTACATTAATTATTTTTTAAAACAGAAAATGGTTTTGGATTATTTATTTAAATCCAAACACTTTTTATGTTTAAATTTTTTCTAAATTCCAAACTAATATTCAAAAATAAAGTTAATTCATTTAAAAGGTTACATTAACTATTTTTTAAAAATAGAATATGTTTTTGAATTATTTATTCAAATCCATACACTTCTTATGTTTAAAGTTTTTCTAAATTCCAAATTGATATTAAAAATATAAGTTAATTCATTTTTAATTGTAAATGGTTCATATTTAAATGGTTACATTAATTATTTTTAAAACATAAAATGGTTTGAATTATTTATTCAAATCCAAACACTTTTTATGTTTAAAGTTTTTCTAAATTCCAAATTAATTATCATTTAAAAAACAATACAAATTTAAACCCAAAATAAAAAATAAGGCGGGAACAGAGAGAAAATACCTGAAATTTTTTGAAAACAGGGGAATATGTCCCGGTTGGAGCCACCAACCGGGACTAAAGACCCCCTGCGCGCCAACCCTTGGTCTGCTGAAAATATTGGAGTATAGGTCCCGGTTGGTGGCTCCAACCGGGATGTATGACCCTTTAGTCCCGGTTGGAGCCACCAACCGGGACTAAAGGCCCTTTGGTTATAACTGGGTGCCCCTCCTCTTCTTCTTCCCCATCTCACAATCTTATAGCGCACAGGGAGACAGAAGCGACGCCGTCAGGCTGCCCCGCCGTCCTGCACGCCCTAACGGCTGCCTCTAGAGCTCCGCCTCCTCGCCAGGAACCTCCTCATCGAAGCTCGCTTGCTGGGGTGCCCTCTCCCGCCGGAATCGAGCACGTCCTCTCCATCACCGACGCCGGCCGCCGTCGCCATTCACGCCGTTCAGGACCTCCCCGCACTTCCCCGTCACTACCTTGAGCACCACGGTGAGCACGCGGATCTCGCCGACCTTTTTTCCCTCTCTCCCTCGCTCTGTGGTCACCGCTCACCGACGAACTGCAAGCGCCGCCGCCGCTGCTCGCCATGCTCCAGTGACCAATCCGAAGCGGCGCCGCTGCCTTTTGGCTCAACGCAACCGCGTGAGTCCAGCGCGCTAGCCCATGCAGCCCCGCTCGCCTCCTAGCGCCAACCCGCGCTGCCGTCTGGCCCGTTGGCCGGCGAGCCGATGTGGCGTTCGTGTGGCATCCACGTGTTGCCTGCGTGGCCCAGGCCCACTCGTCAGCCTCTCTGGCTAGACGCCGCGTCAGTGAGAAATAACCCCCGGTCCCTCCTGCTTGCGAGTCTGCTGAGGTGGCCATGGGGCCCCTCTGTCAGTCACTGTGGGTAGGTATGCCTGCGGTGTAAAAAGTTTAACCATCTTTTAATAATTTTAGAAATAATTATAATCTTATAAATTCAATAACTTTTAATCTATAAGTCATAAAAATATGAATAATATATCAAAATGTTCAGAAAAATGAAACCTAGCTATCTAAGCTATAATCATGCATTGTTCAAAAACTTAAATTACAAGTTTAATTAGAAGAACAAATCCACCCCTCTCATGTGTTCCGGAGTTTCTCCGAGTTAGGGTTTTCACCCTCGGACCCCGATTAAATCTTCGAGCATTTCTTAGGGTTACATTCCAATGCAAATTAACTTGTCATATCATCATACTTTCTTGAGCATTGCATCGATGCCATGTGTTGATTGTTTCCCTTTCTTTTTGGTGTTTGGATTATTAGGTTTATTATTAGTTAGGTATTATTAGGTTTATTAATTAGTTTGGTATTATTGGTCTTCGACCCCACTGGTCAGTCACTGTGGGTAGCCCCAGACCCGATTCACATTTTCAAGCAACTTAGGTGCATGTGGGTTCGACGATGTGCCTATCTACTACACGGTTTCCCTTTCTCTTCATTTTTATTATTGTGTATGTATATATTAGGGTTTCTCTGAATTAGAGTTTATATCTCTCAACACCGTACTTAACTTTCTCCTTTAGCCGCTTTGACTTATTCGTTTTTCCACCTATGCAGAAAATATGGACCCACACGTCAGAGACGATAAAAAGGAAGAGTTGATCCAAGGTGTGATCCGTGGGGAAGATAATTTAGACGTATCAACGTTTCTGAACAACTCCGGAGAGGGTGATCCTCTTTTTACCGGAGTAGACAACTTGTTTAAGGTTGAAGGTGTTGCCTTCCGCGAGGGAGAAGGCGATGCCTTGTGTAATTGAGAAGACGACCGCTCCGGCGAGGTGAATGTAATATAAATCAATTCATTAATTAATCATCTGCTATCTATATAGAAATAGTAACGACGATCTTTCTTCTTTTAGCCCTCCGGATCGAAGGAATCTACTAAAAAGAGCAGACGAGGCCCAACCAAAAAGTTGCAAGACCATGAAGAGGTTCAGGATCAAAGATGTCGCTGAAGACGGCAGACCGACAGCTCCCGAAGTTGTCGCAACCAAATTTTTGGCACAATGCGGAGTAATCGTTAGGGACTTAATCCCGATCACCATTAGAAATTGGAATAGGCCTGCTAATGCGGATGAAGAGGGAACATGTTTATTTGTCCCTAACCACGCCAAAGATTTACTGTGGAAGAGGCTCATGGTTAATTTCAAACTACCGAAGATAGAGATGGATCCAAATGCGGAGGATCCAGTTGAGGACGCCTTACAACATGGGAGAGCCATGGAGGCTAAGGTTAGGGAGTGGGCTTTGAAGAAGATGGCCCAGTGTTTCACCAACTAGAAGAAAAGATTGCACCTTGACTATGTCGTGAAAAAGAAGACTCCCGATTTCAAGAATATTCAGTTTGATAAGATAAAACCATTCTGGGATGAGTTGTGGAATACAAGAAATCAGAAAAAGCTAAGAAAATGTCTGAAACGAATAAGCTGAATGCTGCTAAGAAGAAGTATCACCATACTATGGGGCAAGGTGGCTACAGGGTTGGCATTCCTAAGTGGGAGAAACTTGGAGCAGGAACTGCGTGATAAAAAGATCACCCCAGAGACAGACGATTGTGTAGAACGTGCAAGGAATTGGTTTTACGGGCATGGGGGCACGTTGGACTCGGAAGGGAGGTGTATATATAACATACGACATAAAGAAGACCCCTTGCCAATCGAGAGGATCAGAAAGTAGGTAAAGGCTGTTAAAGATGGGGACTTCATTCCCGATAGAGAGAATGATGAGCTCACACTCGCCCTTGGAAATAAGGAACATGATGGACGAACACGAGGCACAATAGGCTCCCAATCATGGAGGACTGGGTTCCCGAAGAGAGGAAGAAATATCCTGATAGAAGCCGTCAGAGGAGTAAGGAGAGAGAGGGCGGCAGTTGAAGCAGAAAAGTAAGTCAGAAGAGGGAATGCATTTAATTGAAGAACGATTAAAGCAACAACAAGATGAAATTAACACACTTAAAGAGCAAAGTACTACCGGCCCATCTCAGCAGCACACTGCATTCAATGCTACCGGCCTATCGAATAATCCAAAAAGCAGTGTGGCTTCCACCGAGGTCCCGGGTGATGACAATGGCGATGACGATGATGCACCGAAGATGGCTCCTGTTGGCTACCCAGTGGATGATATTCACAGAGATGACACACTGCGAGCTACATGTCAAAGTTGTGAACATATCAATGAAGGTGGCGGTCGGCTATGCCTTACCAATTGGACCCACACCAACTTACCACTGTCGTCCGGTTCCAGAGGGCTACGCTGTTGTCGGCGTGGATGAAATCATGCCCACCTTTGAGGTTTTGAATCTTCACTACCCTGCTGGTGAAGGGGATGTGACTGTGCTGGGTGACGCAAAAAATGTCACCATTCTATGGCCGAAGGATTGTATCGTGCTTCGAAATCACACGCCAAGGCCATCTTTGCCGCCGCTTCACCCGTCTCCAGCGAGGTCGTCGCCGCCGCGGCAGCCGTCTTCGTCGCCTCACCCGGCTCCGTCGCCTCACCAATCTCCGGTGCAGCCATCGCCGCGGGAGCCATCGCCGGCGCCTCAGGATAAAAAGCGTAAGCGTACCGCTACTGTGCGTCGTAAGCGATCGCCGAAACGTAAACAAGAGCCTCTTCCAAAAGTACCAACGGTTCCTCTCAAGAGAGCTTATGACTGTACTAAAGAGGAGACTGCGGCGATCGTTGAAGCGGAAATGACAGCGTTTTTCGCTAAGCTGAGGCGGCCGAAAGAGCCAGAGTTCCCCAGCACCAAAGAAGAAAAAGCCAAAGTGTTGAAAATGCTAAAGAATCTTCATCAACCCGAGCCAAAGCTGTCATCAGACTATGACCGTTCTATTCTCAAGTCACATGCGGCACAAAAAGCATCGAAGAGCAGTACTGATGCAAGCGGGAAATCTGTTGCCCAGCTCGGAGAACAAGAAAAACAGACTTGCGCCCCTCTCAAGGTGATTTCTCAAACCAATGTGGGGTCGAGCAAATATGGGGCCGAAGAGCAGTATGATCCAAAGGTAGTTGCACAATACGGAGAAGCTGCCGCTGCTCAAGGTATGAGTATTTCCCAGTACTTATCCCAGTTAGAGTTCTTCCCCGTGAGTGAAGTAGCATACAAATACCAGTACGGAAAACCTCTCGTCAAACCTGAGGAGGTAAACAATCTTCCACCAAAAATGCGAAGATTGCATAACTGGTACATGCATGCCACAAGGGCCGGGGCTAACTGGATAGTGCTGAGGGTTACAAAAAAGCATCATGGAAAGATAAGGATGACATGATATCCATTGAATTGAGATTAACTATTTCAATTATTCAATCAAGACTCCTTGGACAAATCGATCATCAGTGCCTATTGTCTGTAAGTACTAATTCTGTAATTAATTTAGTCTCCAGCTATATTATTTTGTTTATTGCATGTATATAATCATACTGTAATATGCAGAATGAAGATTCTCGAATGCAGCAGAGGACAAATCTAGGACATTGGCTTCATTGACCCATTGGGTTCATGAAGCTAATCTCAAAAAAGCCCCCAGGATACGGAGGATAATATAGTACACGCGTTAAGGTTTCAAGAAACCAAAAGGGAAATACTATTTCCTTACAACTTCCAGTGAGTGTTATTGTCTTGTATACACTTTCTATTTCGCTTACTCGATGTTAAGTATATAATTGATTAGTTCTCGCATGTCACGGTACCACTATATTCTGTTAATCATTCAACTTGACAAAGGGCGTGTACTAGTCATGGACTCGAAACATAAACCCCTTGGGACGTGGAAGGACATGCAGATACTTCTCCAGCGGTAATTCTAATCATTACGACACTATATCGGCAACGTTCGTGAATTTTATGATATCAAATACTTAATAACTTATTTTATTCGTTTTCTACGCCGGGCAGCGCTTGGAAACGGTTCACCAACAAGGCTAGGGGTGTTTGGAAAGAGGAGCTTACATTTCAACCACTAAATGTAAGCACCACTAGCTATATCCGCGCATCTCTTTGATTCTAGTTTTGATACAGTTATTATCATGCTTGATTATTATTTTGATTGAACTCTATTCTCGTAAAGTGCCTGACGCAGGGACCAGGTAACAATCTATGTGGATACTATGTATGCGAGTTCATCCGGCAGACGTGCAATGAGAAGGGCAGAAATTTAGAGCAACTCCATGTACGTAAACAATTTCTATAGTTTTTAATTACAATCAAATTGTGTTTAGTTTCATATTCATATAGGCTGACTCCTTTTTTAAATCAGATCGAACGTCTACGGGACGGTCTTCTGCCAAAGGATCGCGTACGAGCAATTCAGGAGGAATTGGCGGGATTTTTGGATGCAGAAGTCCTAAACACACAAGGGGAATACTACTCGGCTGTGTATAGACAATAGGAATTGTAAAAATAGCAACTTTCAAGAAATTGGCCGGTAGCATCGAATAGCAACTTTTGTATGTAGTGCATGAACTCGATCCGTGTATTGAATGTAATGTTGTCATGATGATCTTGTGTAATATAAGGTTCCTTCGTTGATAAGTGCAAAACACTAAATAAACAATAAAACAACCTAAATGAATTCTCTGCCGCGGCACAAAAAGTGGCGAAAATGCTGCCGCAGCAACAAAATGTGCCAAAATGAATTCTCTGCCGCGGCAGAGAAATGGGCCAAATCTCTGCCGTGGCAGCAGGTTATTAGTCCCAGTTCGTGTTACGAACCGGGACTAATGCTCCACCCCCCTCGCGCTCTGATACCGCCACGTGTGCCCCATTTGTCCCGGTTGTTGGGGCAACCGGGACTAAAGGTTAGAGCTTTAGTCCCGATTGCCCCGTCCCGGTTGGGCAACCGGGACTAATGGCCCTTACCAACCGGGACGCATGGGCCCTTTTCTACCAGTGAGAGATGGGTTGGATCTACAACACGACGGTGCGGTGCAATTGGTGGAGAATTTCTGCAGCAGGGCTTCGCCTACAAGCAGTCGGGAGGGAGAGAGGAGGGCAGCAGGGCGGCTATGGTTGGAGGGGAAGGTGTAGGGGGTTTGTGCGCCCCCAGCCCTCTATATATAGAGGGGTGGGCGCAGCCCTAGCCCCTCCCCCAAGCCAAGGCCGGCGGCCCCAAGGAGGAAGAGTGGGGGGCAAGGAAACCCCCCTTCTAGAAGCTCTATCTAGAGTTTAAACCTCTCTTGGCCGGCTGGGCCCTATGGGGCCTTGTACCCCTGGCCCAATGCGGCCAGGGCACTCCCTCATAGGCCCATCCCCCCTCCTGGAAGGTGAGGCCACGTTGGTCCCCTTCCGGAAGGTTCTAGAAGCTTCCGGTACAATACCGATTAACCCGGAACAATTCCGAACTCCAAAAACTGCACTGCCTTATATGAATCTTATTCTACGGACCACTCCGGAACCTCTCGTGATGTCCCGGATCCCATCCGAGACTCCGAACAAAAACTCATAAACCAATTATCCAATCTATCCTAGCGTCGAGACACGTTAAGTGTGTGACCCTGCGGGTTCGAGAATATGCAGACATGATCTTCTATCATAATAACAGCGGGGTCTGGAAACCCATATTGACTCCCACACATTCATCGATGATCATATCGGATGAACCACGATGCCAGTATTCAATCAATCCCATATATATATTCCCTTCGTCTCGCGATATTTTACTTGACCGAGATTTGATCGTCGGTACCGTCATACCTAGTTCAATCTCGTTCACAGCAAGTACTTTACTCGTTCCGTAATCCGATATCACTTTGTGATTAACTCCTTAACCACATGCTTGCAAGCGGTGTTGATATCAATTACCGAGTGGGCCCGAAGTATATCTCTCCGACTTGGGAGGGACAAATCCCATCTCGATACATACAACCCAACAGATACTTTCCGATCACCTGAGAGACACCTTTATGATCACCCTCTCATAGGATGACGTTTGATGACCTCAAAGCTTTCTTCCGATACCAGGGAGTTGTATTATCTCATGGTCTAAGGAATACAATATTTGACATAAGAAAAGCTTCGCAAAGACGAACACGATAACACGATCTAATTGCTTCGCTTAGTTTGGGTCTGTCCACCATATCATTCTCGCAATGATATGATCTCATTATTAATTGACAACTCATGTCCATGGTTAGGAAACCTTAACCATCATTAATCAATGAGCTAGTCCATAGAGGCGTACTAGGGACACGGTGTTGTTCACAAACCACACAAGTATTAAAGTTTCCGCTTAATACAATTCTAGCATGGAATATAAACATTATCATGAACAAGAATTATAGTAATAACATCTTTATTATTTCCTCTAGGGCATAATTCCAACAAAAACTAGGGCTCCCCAAGATGAAGAACTTGGTTGAATAAATCCTTTCTGCAACTGTTCTCCAAGTTGCTTCTTGAGCTCTTTCAGTTCATCAAGTGACATTTTATATGGTCTCTTTGCTATTAGTCCCGACCCTGGTACCAAATCTATCATAAATTCCACATCTCTATCTGGTGGCATTCCCGGTAGTTCTTCCGGAAACACATCTGGATACTCACTCACAATTGGCACAATATCCATGCTAACCCCCTTAAGAGAATTTAGCTTACTTCCTTTAGATTCAAAGTTGTACTTGAACTTAATCCGTTTTCTTTCCGGGGATGTGAGTGCAACAGTACGATTAGCACAATCTAGGACTCCTTCATACTTAGCCATCCAATCCATTCCCAATATTACGTCCAGTCCTTGGGAATCTAGGATTATCAGACTCACTGGAAACTTATGTTTTCCAAACTCTATTACTAGATCCCGGCATCCAAGACTTACTATCATATCTCCACCCGAAGAACTAACTTTTATGGGACACCCAATGTTTTCAGTTGGAAACCCATTTCTATCAATAAATGATTTTGATATGAATGAATGTGATGCTCCAGTATCAAAAATAACAAATGCTGAAATAGAATTGAGTCTGAACTTACCAGCAACGGCATCAGGCTCCTCATAGACCTCCTCCACACTGATGTGGTTCACCTGTCCTTTTTGGAAAGGATTGGGCTTGACAGGTCCTTCAATTTTCTTTTCGGGGCACTCATTTGCATAGTGTCCCATCTTCTTGCATTTGATGCATTCAACCTGACCGATGTCTCTCTTAACAGGCTAACTTCCACTTCCACTACCATTACCACTGTGGTGGCTCTTATGTCAACTCTTGTGGTTCTTGTACTTGTCGTTGTCACGACTACAGTGATGCTTGTTGTCATGACGGTTGTGGTTGTGGTGCTTGTTGAATTTCCCATGCTTGTGGGATCCTGAGCTTCCGTTGTCATCATAGTGAGATCGTTTGTGAGACGATCCCGAGCTGTGCTTATCGGAGTGTTTTCTCTTTCTACTCTCGACTTTATTCATTTTGTTCTCCAATATAGCAGCCTTGTCACAGAGTGACTGATAAGTGGGAACATATGCCACAGCCAATTGCAGATTCAGCTCATCATTCAAGCCTTCCAGAAATTTTTCCTTTCTCTTGGCATCTGTGTCAACTTCATCTGGTGCATAACACGGCAGATTGTTGAACTCTTCAATGTACTCAGCCACGCTGCGGTGGCGCTGCTTCAGATTGTGGAACTCTTTCTTTTTCAGGCTCATTATTCCTGATGAGATATGAGCAGTGCGAAAGCCATCCTCAAAGATAGCCCATGTCACCTCATCTATGGGAGTGGTGATCTGAAAGTTGTCCCACCAAGTGGCGGCTGGCCCTTCCAGCAGATGTGCTGCAAATCTAACCTTTTCAGCATCCGTGCAGCCCACGGTTACTAAGTCCTTGTTTACAGAACGTAGCCAATCATTGGACACCATGGGATCAGTCGTCCCCGAGAACTTAGCTGGCCTCAATCTCAAGAATCTGGTGAGCATATCAAAGCCCGGAGGGTTGTTGTTGTTGTTGTTGTTATTGTTGTTGTTATTGGGGTTGTTGTTGTTGTTATTGTTTTGGTTCTGGATGAATGTTGTCATCATCTGCATCAGCTGTGTTTGAGCAGTCATCATTTTTTGCATTTCCGGAGTGATGTTGTTGTTGTTATTGTTGGGGTTGGGGTTTGAACGACGGGGAGGCATCTGTGGTTTGTTCAAATAGAGATAAGAATGAGATACCCATAGATGTTTTCATGCACATTACATCACATAAGCAAACACATAGCATGCAACACAAAGATAAAAGTTCAACAACAAAATAACAAGTTCACAAAGTAAAACACACAAGTAGCAAGCCATCCACATGTCAGATGGTCCAATAACAAGTTCTCAAATAGCAAGTATGATAATAAAAGATAAACGAGTAGTCAAGTCTACTCATCAGCATCAATCTCCTCCTCGACAAAGGTAAGACCTGCGTTCTCCATCACGGCCTTGTTCTCCTCAATGGTAGTGGTCAAGGACTCTATCTTGGCCTTGAGAGCCCTCTTCTAGGAACGAAGCCTCTCTATCACCGTCTGCTGCTGCTCTAGCTCGAAGTCCTTGGACTGCAGTTCTTCAGTCATATCCCGGATCTTCTTGTTCCTATCCTGGACACGCTTCTCCTGACTCTTGAACTTCCTGTCCTGGGTCTCGAACTTCGCCTCCATTTCCTTGACTATATCGTCCTGCTGCGCGAAGAGTTTATCCTTCTCGCGAAGATGCACCTGGAGCTCGTCATTACTGAGCATGACATTGGTCCTGTCTGTGTCCACGTGCCTAATGAGAGACTCTAAGTCCTGGAGATATAGTCGTATCGGCTCTGCTGCGTCCCTCGGGTCGTCCTCGAAGTCGATGGACTCTCCATCCTCATCACGTCTTCCGAAGACGTGGAAGTGGGTGCCTCTAACCTGTCGGGAGTGTCGACTTAGCAGACGTCCTATCAGGTCCTGCATAACTACCTCCATGCCTCTCTCCCTGTCATCGTGCATAAGCTTGAAGACGATGGCCTCCGTAGTAGGCTCTGTCTGGCGTCCGGGCTGGTTCACCTTCAAGCCCCAGAGGTCCTTCCTCTCGAACTTGGTGAGTGGATGCACCATGATGGTGGGAAGAGGGAGATTGAGAAAAGTGGTAAGCTCAACGATACGAGGACCAAAGCGGGTAACCTGGAACTCCTCAACAGTGCTGATGGTAATAGGCATCTATTTATAAGATAGATAAGTTAGAACAACACAAATCAAGATAAAACAAAAGTCAAAACATCACATACATATCCTTGGAAAGCAAAATCACACAAGTCAAGCATACATGAATCCATTACATCAACCAAGGTCCAATCTTATTTTAAGGTAACATTTTGGAAAATAAGGTGATAGGTGGTGGTCCAATTAATGAAGTATGTTTACAATCCTATCTCATTGGATCTGTTGGCTAACACAATGTTCCTAGAAGCAATCAGCCTATCTTGCTCACATGATTCCATCACTAAGTCTATAATATCTCCTCTTAAGGTTTGGTTGGTAGATTCCAACTCTTGGATATGTTCCTTCTCTTTCATCAAGTCTTTTTGGAGGTTGAGCATTCTACACTTGACTCTAGCACTAAGTTCTTTGATAGTCCTCCAAGCTGCTTCTCTTGCTGACTCAAAGAATGTGGTGTGCACCACAGTGTTGGTGTACATGCAGAATCCTGTTTATTTGTGGTTGTCTTCCTTGTTTTTGTACAAGTGATGTTTCACCCACCAGTACTCAACTCCTTCATCCATCACGGAAAAACCCTTGTACACAGCTGTACCTTGTATCTCTAATGCAACCATGAGGTCCTTGAGAATTTTGGGAAACTCTGCCTCACACTCCAAGGTCATGGTCATGAGTGGTCCCTTCCTTACGGCTTCGTTGATGGAGTTCATCTACAAACAGAGATGAGAAAGAGAAGATTAGAAAAGTTTACGAGAAGAATAGAAAAGTGTAGAAGTAGTTGAAAAATTTTCCTTAGAGGTTTCCAATCCTAGGGTCATAATCCTACAGGCAACACAGTGTTCTGATACCATCTGTAAGATCCCTCCTTTGTAAAGGAAAAGGATCCCTGTGATTGCAATGCTAGTGCCTGGATCATTGCTAGCATCCACAGTTTAAGATGAAGTACACAGATACAAAGGTCATTTATTACATCCATTCCAGAGTTTAAACATAGTCTTTACAACTCAAGGCCACATGCCTAATACAAGAGTTTGGAATATGTAAATAAACATAAGTCTTCATCTTCATGTGCCATAGGCAAACATGTTGAGTGTAGACTCATGACACCTAATTCTCATCAGAGTAACCTGCGACATCACAAGTTACAGCCACAGTGGGTCAATACTTTGGAATAGTATTGGCAAGTGATACCTTAGTAAATTTTAAGTGGACTATATTACTATATGCAATTTGGCTAAGTGTAGCTTGGCTTGCTTTGCTCAAAATAGGTTTTTCCTATTAGTTGAAATTACTAAGTTTTTCTTTGTCAAAAACTTTTCCCAAGAAACCATCAATAGACATTGAGGTCCTTTACCCTTGCTCACCCACAAGTTTTTACTTAGAAGTTGGAGTGATGAGATTCTTGATAGCTTCCATGTCTTGATGCTCAAGTTGTCCATTTCCATGGACTTGGCTAAGTACTTAGATTTTTCCATCTACAGAGGTTGTGCACTTTCCCCACTAGAATTGGTTTCCGAAGACAGGACCTTTCAGAAGCCTTTCCTTAGACCAAATGGACGCGCTCCAACCTATCAATCCCACTACCACCAACTGTCCAAATGGCTAAGTTCTAGCAACTTATGTGATCCAGGCAGAGCCCATATTGCCAAGTGGCTGCACTATAAGCTTCTCAACACTTGGCCTCTAAAATCCCTTTGCTCCTGGGTGGCATACCACAAGTGAGATACACAAGGTAAACCATATCCATGGGCCTTGTGTAACCACTCAACCAAAAAACACCAATCAAGTCCCATTCCACCCAGGTGATTCATTGACTTAGTTGTTTTATTAAGAAAAACATAAGTCCAAAGACTTAGAAATATTTTCATCATAGCACGTATATACTTTACCAACCCTTGTTTGCTACTAGCTAGGCTAAGCATGGCATAGATAGTAATCTTAACTTAGAAATTTCCTAGCAATTCTACAACTACTTAGGATTTCCTAACATAGCATTTGGCAAAATGGTAACATGCAAGACTTAGCAAAATATTTCTAATGCTTGTATAAAAATATAGGGATAGACATATTCATGAAGTACCACTTGCCTTGGTAATGGGGAGAGTAGCACTCTTCACAATCACAATCACTAGCACCAAAATCTACACATAAAATATAGCCACAATCACATACAAAACATATACAATCAAAAATATATATGCATGCATGCAAGATGCTAAGGAATGATTTTTAAAACCCAACCAAGCAAATGCATAGTACTGAACCATAAACAAGTCAAAAAATTGCTAAACCAAATTTATTTGGCACTAAAATAATTTCCTAAACAATTTATATACTCAAAATAGTCCTAAACAAGTTTCTGCAAATAAAATCATTTTAACAGAAACTAAACATTAAACACATTGCATAAACAGAAAGGGCTTGTCTCCCTGATTCCAACAGTATAAAATTTGTCAAATTCTAACGTGTGGATCAAAAGTTATAGTTATTTCAAAATTGGATCTAAATCTGATTCAAATCTGTTTTTTAAACTCAAACCCTAGCCACGCGTCTATTTCCTATTGGCCCATACCGGTTCGGACGGATCGAGCTCTGCGAGCCATAGGATTTAAGTCAGATCTGGTGGCTCAGATGCGCAGATACCTCTACGCTTAAGTTCTAATTTCAGCCGTAGGATCTACATCTAACGTTCCTGAATGCCTTGACCAAAGATGAGCGGTTCTAGCGGCGGCGACTGGCGGTGGCGCTGGCGTTCTAGGTCGCGCGGGAGTGGGGGAAGAGGCTTACCAGAACCGCGATGGTGTGCTGAAGCTCAACGTGGCGGTGGCTTGGAAAGGGGCGCACGGGGTCGTCGGAGATTCCTCGTCGGAGTTCACGAACGCGTCGGGTGCGGCTGCTGTCGACATTGGCGAGGTTCTGCATCACACTAAGTCAAAAGGAGGGCACCGTTAGATGCGCAAGACGATCGGGGTCCTAGGCGTATCAGGCAAAGGGCAAGGGGCGGCTGGTACTTACGGGGAGAGGTCGCCGGAGTTTGTGCAGAGAGCGGCGGCACTCGGTCGAATTCGTTGCCAAAGCTACAGACCATGCGAGAACAAACAGGGTGTGTCAGTAGATGCGCAAGGAGTTGCTGAGCTTGATAGCATGAATCAGGGACAGGGGGGGACACGGTGCTCACCGGAATTCATCGGCGCGGTCGTCGGAACAACGGCGGCGTTGAGCGAGTTGCGAGCAGCCTGGGGGCGTGAAGGGGGAATTGGTTGAGGGAAAATGGTCGCGAGAGAGAGGGTATTAAGTAGCCAGAGGCTCGACAAGAAACGCCTAAGGATTCAATGCCATTTACCTCGCGGAATCAAAGCAGCAACGGGCAGTGGCGGAGTTCATGCGCGAGATTTTGGGGAAGACGACGATGACGTGGACGGGGCCCGCTTGTCAGCGAAATAAGCAGAGAGGGAGTGGGGTCCGAGCGTCAGTGACCGCGTGGGTGCGTCAGCGCGTGCGAGAGAGAGAGAGGAGCCGGGTGGGCTAGTGGGCTGCGTCTGTTGCTGGGCCAAATTCCTGGCGCCGGCCCTTTTCCAATTCTTTTCTCTTTTCTTTTTCTAAATTGATTTTTAGGAATGATTTTCAAATGAATTCAAACTCCATTTGAATCCAAATCCATTTGGGATTTTTGCAGTGTGCAACATACTCAAATCTAGGTATAAAACCATGTGGTTACTTTAAAAAGGCTTGGTCATTTTTGGAAATCAAAATAACAGGGACATTGCACTTGGTTTGCAAATGTTTGAAAATGGTTTTTGAAACCATTTCTGTTTTGTAAAATTTTGTTCTAATTCCACACTCAAACCAATCAACAAGGGAGACAAACAATCTAGGTTTAAAACATTCAAGTTCTCAAATGGGGATGGCCATTTGATTCAAGTTTGCTCACATAAAATGATAGCACTATGTGCTTCTGTTTTCTTGAAATGAGTCTGAAATTGATCTCAAATCTATATGCATGCATGAATGATATGCAATCTTTGAAATCATGATTTTAGGGATATTACAACCAATAACTTGGCCGTTTGCAGTCTAGGGGCTAGACATTGTGGGACCGTTACAGACGGCACCATGTGGGTTTACGCACCTGCTAGTAGAACTTGATAAATTCACTAAATGAATAGAAGCTAAACCCATTAGAAATATTGATGGGGCAATGGCCCTCAGGTTTGTCTGGGATCTAGTGGTGAGATTTGGTCTCCCACATAGCATTATCACCGACAACGGTAGCATCTTGTTACTCGGAGAAGTGGAGGCTTATTGTTGGGAGAAGGGCATCCGACTTGACCTTGCATCTGTGGCACACACACAATGCAATGGTCAGGTTGAGCGAGCCAATGGATTTATTCTGCAGGGAATCAAGCCACGTCTTGAGGCACCGCTACATAGAGCAGCTGGAGCCTGGGCGGAAGAATTTCCATCTGTGTTGTGGAGTTTACGAACTACACCCAACAGATCCACCGGCTACACCTATTATTTCATGGTATATGGAGCACAAGCTATCCTACCTTCCAACATAATTCACGATGCACTAAGGGTTGCCTCCTACGACGAAGATGACGCTGAAGAATCCAGATGCCTAGATGTGGACCTTCTCGAGGACGAGCGTGTTTTGGCATGCCAAACATCCGCCATCTACCAGCAGAAGCTACGCAGCTACCATAGTCGCCGCGTTCGGCATCGCTCGTTTAAAGAGGGGGATTTGGTGCTCCGACTTAAGCAAAAGAAATCACAAAAATTATCCCCGCCATGGGAAGGACCGTTCATCATAAGGAAGGTGCTACTCAATGGGTCTTACTACCTCGTTGACAATCATGAACTGAAGGATATACCCAACGAGGATCACAAGCGTAAGCGACGTGAACCGGATGATGACTACCCAGAGCTTGATCGGCCATGGAACATAGCACAGCTATGTCCTTTTTACACTTAGCATTTTTTATCTAATTGTGTACCTCTTATATGATCAATGAAATAAAGCTCTCTGGTTCACTCATATTTCTGAGTCTTTTACCTCTGTTAGTGTTCATTTTTGGATCATATAAAAACCTTTATGCACAAGCTTTGCGATTGCACTTGTGAAAATTCCGCTTATGGGCGTTAGCTTAAGTTTTCTGGTCTACACGTTCTTTGTCGTTTTTATGTGGATTCTGGAGTAGTGACTTTCGGCACTTATTATCGGCGATTTTGTGCTTAGGTTATTGATGGTTCCATTGGGCATCATCACCTGAGCGCATGGTTCCGACAACGAGTCTTCCGACTCACGAAAGGTCAAACATAAGAACCAAAGTAATGGATAAGCCAGCACTTGCTAAAAAAATATATACATGCTGGAAATAGTTCTTAAGTAGCAGGACATACAACACTGTTTTCTGCCTTAAGTTAATACATAGTTTTTTCCGCATACGCATCAAAGGTAAAACAAATATTACAAGTTGTTTTTCATTCCTTTGGCGCAGGCGACTTGGAAGCAGCGTCATCGGAAGCAGGAGAATCACCCTCGAAATTGGCAGTGTGAAGAGACTCGAGGAGCTTGGGTTGCTGCCATCGATGATATTCATCGGCACGAAGACGTTGACATCGACTAACTCGGCAACTCTGGTGTCATAACCCGCGAGTGACGACAAGATGGACTCATGGTTTATCTCCTTGCCATCGTCATATACGTCGGGAATGGCAGAGGTTACCCTGTCGATGTCGACATCCTCGTAGTGTGCCTTTACCATGGACAACGCCATCCTTGCACCAGCCCTAGCACATGAAGCTTTCCAGCTTGTGATACGCTCAGGGGTTCGGCGCAGGATCTCCGAGTACTTCGCCATAGAGTCAGATACCTTGATGTTGAGTTGAAGGGGCTTGACAATCTCTTTGGCTTGCGCGATGGCGGTGTTGATGAAGGTGCCGACAAGAACCATGCATTCCTTTGCTGGAGGAGATGACCGGGTTAAACCCATAGGAGCTGCAAATTCCGACAAAGAGCAGATGAGTTCAAAAATTCAAAGTATCCAACTTACAGAAATCCAAGACGGAGAACTACTGACTGAAGATGCTGGCCTCAGCCTGCCAGAGGGTATCCGCCAAGGAGTCTCGTTCTTGTTGGAGGAGCTTGTACGCCTCATGATGGCGTTGATTCTGCTCATCGGCAGTTTTCTTCTAATCTTTTAAGATCGAGTTCTCCTCCTTCAAGTGGTTCATCTCCTCGGTGGCGGAGTCCTGCAGGGCTTTCATGGATTCTTCATGCATCTTCAGCATGTCCTTCCTCTCCTTCTTAAGTATCTTGTTCTCGCTATCCAGCTACTGAATGTGCTTGGATTTCTCGACAATGTCCTTAGCTTTGTCAATGGTTTCTGCAAGTCAGAGAAAGCAAAGTACACAGTGATTTCTCGGAGAATACACAAGTTAAAGTCGGAATACGAAAAAGAAAGGAAAAACAGACGCTTGCTCTTGATGATTTGTTCCTTCAAGAAGGCAGTTTTACCCTTTTTGGCTGCCAAGTCCGCGTGCATCTTCTGGTACTTGTCATTGGCCATGCCCCTCCGAGCATTCTCATTCTGTGGAAAAGAGAAGAATTAAATGTTGTTTGGTCTACTTGGAGCATCTAGACGGAAGTTTTCCACCTAGACGCTCGGGGGCAATAGCGAGAGTTTATAACTTAGCAATATGCTTAGTCTTTCTTTAATCATCTAGTCGTAACTAATTCAGTTCTCGATTAGAAGCTTGGGGGCAACAGTATAAAGTTTTTAACTCGGATGTATGCTTAGCTTTTCTTTAAAGCATCTAGTCGGAGCTAATTCAGTTACAACTACAGGATTGGGGACTACAGTATTGAAATTTATAACAACTGCGTATGCTACTCTTAAAGAATCTAGTCGGAATAATTCATTCCACCTATATGCTTGGGGGATTCAGTGAGAGGTTTTCTAGCTTAGTCACTCTTAGAGCATCTAGACACAAAGACCTATCGTTTTCCGTCTAAATCCTCGGGGGCTACAGTGGGATACTCATATGAAATGCAAAAGGCAAATAAAACTTAGAAGTGCAATGATCTTGAGGTTGGTAGCACTCTCAACCAGCATCTTGCCAAAGGATACACTATTTCCTTGCAAGATCTCTCCTTGTCGGAGGAGCTCCTCTAGACCGCACGTCGGAGATGTCGGCACCGCGCCAGGAACCAGAGCAGTGCTAACTAGTGTAAGTACCGGATAGACTATCTTTGGATACTGTATGGTGTTCTTGGGTGCGGGGGCGCCACCTACGGCAGAAGTACCATCTTCCACCACTGCCTTACCACAACAGATGGCATCCTTAGCTGGAGATTCAGCCATTGGGTGTGCGGCACTTTCCTGCATCGCCTGCTCACCGACGATAGAAATCTCGGTAGAGGCACCTGAGTCCACTTCCATGGCGGAAGGGACAGATGCTTCCTTAGCTTGTGAGCTTGTCAGAGCGGAGGAGAGCTTGACGCTGGGAGTGACAGGGGTGATGGCGGGAGATGCGTCGCGATGCAGCATGTCCTTGGTGGTTCTAGAAAACCCCAATGTTTTGGAGGTCTTCTTCAAGCTGTTCGTGGCTTTATTCCTGAAACGTGCAAAATGCATAAGTACAGGAACAAGACAGATAAATGGAAAATGTCGGAGAGAAAGAATCTTACACAAGACGGTGTGCTTTGGCAAAAGGGATCCCAGTAGTCTTTGTTTTCTCCGCCTACAGGGTGGCGGTAGTCTTTTTGGAGGCTCCACCCTCCGTCTTCTTCTTCTTGCCTCCATCGGCAGCATCAGAGGTGGAGCTCTTCCTCTTTCGTGCCAATGGAGCATCGTCATCGGACACGACCATTACTTCCTTCATCTTTGGATCATAGGTTTGGACAGCCATCCTATCCTCCTCTAGATAGCTAAGCTGTTAAGTGAGAAGTCACCATGTTAGATGAGATGGAAATGGCTAGACGGAAGAAATAGAGTATATGTCATACATGGAAAATAAACAGTTACCTTTGGGCACTTGCTTTCTATGAACATGTCGTAGGTTATGGTGAAGCCACGCTTCTTGTCCTTCACCTTGACGATGTCCTTAAGACGGAGCTTGACGGAGTCTCTCGAGAAATTGTCCACGGAGATGCGGAGGCTATCCCTTCTATCGCTGGTATACTCGTGCATCAACTTCGGGCGGTGCTGCAGAGGCTGGATTCGCCTGATGAACCAGCACATGGCTAGGTCCAAGCCGGTCAAACACGTCTCTACGAACCACTCTATCCTCCTTATGGCGCGGGAAGCGTCGATGTTAGAGGGAAGGGAGGCCTGGGATCTCCATGTCGAAGTTTCGGCGGCGGCTCCATCGACGAAGTCCGGGTACGTTACTTCTCGGCCGACCAGAGGGATATCTGTGTCGTAGAAGTAAGTATGCTGCCAGTTCTTGCAGGACTCGTGGCCGACGATGTCGGGGAACCGCCGGCCAGGACAGATCTCGATGCTTATGGTGCCACAATTTCTAAGTTCATCTTTGCTAGCTCCGGCTTCGCGTTTGACGGTGAAGAAATACACAAAGAGATCTAGCCTAAGCTTAATCCCTAGGTAACCCTCGCAAAGCGCCGCGTAATTGCTAAGCTCTAGGATACTATTGGGAGAAAGGTTTTGGGGCTGTACTCGGTAGTGGTTCAAGACTACAAGGAAGAAGTTAAAGATGGCCAGGGAGACGCCGCGTACCAATTGAGCTTTGAGGTACACCTTTTCTCTTGCTTGGAGAGAAGGTGTGACCTCGCTGCCCGGCACTGCCCACCAGACGAGCCCCTCCGTCACAGGGAGGTAGCCCTCGGCGATCATATCCTTGATGTCGCGGTCCGTGATGTCGGAACCGCGCCAATCACCTTTGTGGGAATCAAGCTCTTCCTCCAACGGCTCCAACACCGCTGGATTGTGGTCGCCGCCAGTGGTCTCTACCATCGAGGAGACAGGGATGACCAGGCCCTCTGGGGGCACGACGACGGAGCTCGCCGACTTCACCGCGGCTTTGCCCGACGCTGCCATCGCGGGAGTAGAGCTGCTGTTGGTCATTGCGCGAGTTTGGAAGTGACTGGCGAGATTGGGAGTTAGGGTTTTTCGCAAGGTTGCATGAAGAGCTCGAGGGGGTGCTCGCTGGAGGAAGAAGACGATGCGAGGAGAGAATGAGGTGAAAAGTAAAAGTTCCCCCACGGTTACTATTTATGATCTTCAGCATCAAGATTCGTGCATCTTGATCAGATGGTTGCCGCGTAGACGACGTGTGAGGGGATGTGCGTAGAAATTTTGCCACGTCCCCAACCGTCGCCGCCAATGGTTCGTATCGCTTGCGCGGGAAAATCGGACATGATTGCGTTCTCTGCATATTTGAGTTATGAGGCGTTGCTGACCTACATTTGCGTCACCCTAGCTGTCATAGGCAGATAAACCATCACATCAGAAGATTTCGGCATGGACGGATCCAGTCCGGCTATGGATGAGTACGATGAAAGATTCAACATTTCTCCGGCTTACTAATCAAAGACGGAGAAAACCTTGCAAGCTTCTTTGGGAGGACTACAAGATATTTCTTAACGATTTGCCAACATCCATCTAGGCGGAGCATTCCACATGAAGAGGCAAGACGGCGCAAGATCTCGGAGTTCTCCGGGGTCTACTGTTGGGGATATGCTATAAGGGGTATCCTCATAGCATGTCTCTTATCCGGATAACCCGGGTGGCCCACAGTTGGTAGCATGGCCTATGGCCTGCTGGGCGGCCCAGTTTGATGGGTCCAGAAGGGACGCCCATGCCGGATAAAGGAAGTCTACGGTTGGAGTCACCGACATACCCGGAGCCTTGGAGTACAAGATACACAAGACTAGTAACGGTGTAGGACTCTGTAACCTGTCCGGCTAGGACTTTTTCATGTAACCCTAGGACCTGGCGACTATATAAGTCGGGCCTATGGGAGCCTTTAGGGCACAATCTTAGACAACTTCACATAACCTCTTACAGCGAACCAATCCCTGTAACTCAGCGTATTGCCATTATAGTGATTTATAGCAGGAGTAGGATTCCGCCACCGTTATGGGATCTGAACCTGGGTAAGCTGTGTTACCTCATACCCGTCAACCGTCTGCCTTCCCCCACGTCTCTAAACACGCACTGTGAGGACCCCTCCATGGCGTACTCATCGGCAATACCACAACAATACATGCAATAAACGAGGTGAGATAGCTAGAGACCTAATTACATAATTAGTAATTACAGACAATAGGCACTAATGATCGATTTGTTCAAGGCGTCTTGATTGAATAATTGAAATAGTTCAACAAACTCAATGGCTACCACGCCATCTTACTTCCCGTAATTCTTTTTTGTAACCCTCAACATTATCCAGTTAGCCCCGTCCTTTATGGAATGCATATACCAGTTATGCAATCTTCGCATTTTTAAGGATTTTCAGGAACTACGGTCTACGGATTAAATTTATATTTAGGCCTACGATCTACGGATTAAAGTTAGTTTAGCGCAGAGTTAATGTGGAGTCTTGTATGGTGCCTCCAATTAGTAAATATAAGATATAAGATGGATTGAAACTATTGGAAAATTATAAGATTCCAAAGTGTAAGTTCCATAGACCTTGTCCTTACACATATAGGAATGATAAAGATCATACCACGATGCACAAGATAGTGATCAAGTGCGAGAACCATATCATATCACTTTTAGAATATGATGTAATAATGCATCTTATATTTCTTGTTTGGTGCTTTAGTAGAATTATAAGATGATCCCTCAAAGTTCCATACACGAGAAATCAAGTTTTTGTACTTGGAAGACCCTCCGGAAAGGTGTAAAACCTATCAGTCGTATTTGAATCTATAAATAAACAGGCATGGATGTTTCACATGTAAGAAATAATCGACATGACGTAAAAGATTTTACGTCAATGTTCAAGGAGTTGACTATGACAAGATTTGATCTTTCATAGCGATATTTACTGTGTCCAGATTAATGTAGCAACCACTACATATAATTTTGGTATATGGTAGTTGAACAAACAAAACAAAGTTCTTCTAATAAAATGGTTACTTAGGATGTGTCATGTACACAGTCCAAAGGGTTTTGTTAATTCAAAGGATGCTAAAAGGGCATGCAAACTTCAATGGCCGAAGTGACAATAGCAGAGTTGGAATCTTCACCATGATGAAATGTTTAAAACGTTTAATTTCATCGGAGACGATGAAGATGCTTGTATCTGCAAGAAATTAAGCGGGAGCGCTAAAACATATTTCTAATACATTAGGAAATCTTGTTGATTGGAAATGATGTATCTTTTATTGACATAGGTTAAGAATTTCATTTCGATGAAATACTTAGGCAAAACCTGAATATTAGGCGTAAATGTGTATATGGATAGATTGAGACACTAATATGGTTGTGCTAAATGTACATAGATAGATATTGAATGAGTTCAAAATGGAAATGACAAGAAAGGTTCTTGTTGCATGGAAAAGGATTAAATCAAGATTCAAGTGTATTGACACTTGGTAAGTGAAACAAGATTGAAGTGTTTTGACACTTGGTGAGTGAAATCACAAGAATATTTTGATCAATCATACTGTGATATGTACACATCCAAATGTGTCCTATGCTTTAAATGTTATGAGAATATACCAGAATGACTCATAAGATGATCGTTGGACGATATTAAGGATATTCTTATGATCTTTTAGAAGAAATAAGAATATATTTGTGTAGAGGTGACAAACAATTACAAATATTTCATTGTAAAGTGTTAGATTGATAATAGTTTTGTCACAATGTAACATCCCAAAAATATTGAATTACAGAAGCATGCATTTCATTCATATTCTCATATCATATTTGTCTTGCACAAAAAGTTTCAAACCAAAAATACAAATAAAACCATCAATATGCCCATTTTATTAAATCATATGTGGCATGGTTTTATTTTATTTTCAAAGGGCCAAAGTGTTTTTGAGTGGACAAGGGTGTTTGTCACACTTTAGAGTACAATGTTCACTGTATAAAAATTTAGAGAAGGTTTGAATTCAAACTTGTTTGAATTAGGGTTTGAAAATCAATTCTGAAAAAATCAAATAGAAAAACAAAAGGAGAAAAGAAAAATAAAACCACTACGCTACCTATCCGGCCCAGTAACAGAAATGGCCCAGCAGTCCACCCGGGCCATCCTCCTCCCCTATCTCTCTCCCGCGCACTATCCCTACCCCGCTGTCACTGCCTAGTGGCCCCGCGCCAGGTCGACACCTTCTTCCCCAAATCCCGCGACAGACCCCGTCGCCGCTGCCGTTCACTACCGTTGATGTCGCGGCTTAATTGCCATTGATACGGCGAGTAATTCTCACTCCTTCCTCGGCCTACTTAAACCCCCCACCACCATGGCCATTTCCCATCGAGCAATCGCACTCAACCGCCGCCAGGCTGCTCGCAATTTGACCTACACCGCCGCTGTCCGACGAACTACGGCGAGGTATTCCGGTGAGCCTCGAGCGCGCCGTGGCCCCTCGTTCACTCAGTGTTGTCCCTCTGCCCCTTCTGCATCTTCTAACAACGCTGGTTCGTCCTGTACTGGCCTAGGTCGTCAGCACCGTCAAACACCGTGAGCACCCAACGCGGCCTTCGTCTCCGGTGCGAAATTCTCGTAAGACGCGACCACCCCTTGTCCTCTAAATCAAAAGATTTTGTTCACCTGAACCTTGCGCATGCCCTGATACCAATGGTTTGTGTTAGGGTGATCCAGAGCGTCACCGTTGTCTCCGCCAACCCGTGCCCGACGCTACCAGCAACTCCGACGAGCTCCAGCCGTCGCAGCAGCACGCCCCTGTCCAAGCTGAATCTACGTTGAGCTTCCTCATGATCTTGCAATGGTGGTAAGCCATCGCACATCCCGAGCCCCCTCTGTATTTGCCGATGCAACACCGCCAGTAGTGCCGCCGCCGCAGTAGCCACGCGCGCCGCCAGACTTTGGTCGCATGCGTCGTAGTCGTTAGATCTAGATCTAGTGGATTTGATTAGATCACTTAACTAAGCGGTACACTTAGATGTGGACCGTGAGATTTCATTTAAATCCTGCGGCTCTTATTGATCTATCCAACCGAACCGGTACGGGCCAATCAGACATAGCCACGTGTCTATAAATTTGATTTAAAATCTGTTTTTATATCTATTAGAGATTTAAAATTGTAAAAATCATATCTTGAGTTCTGTTTATCCAAAAAATGCAAATAATATATCATTGGATTTAGAAAAACAAATCCTACACTATTGTGGGCTTAAATTTGTATTTTTCTTCCCTAAAATTTGGTTTATTTACAGAATCAATTGTAGGTCTATTTTGGCTATATAAATTATTTACAAAATGATTTAAAAACAAATTTGAGTTTATTTAGAGTTTAGATAGATGGTTTTGTTTTCAGTACTATTTTGTTTAATTAGTTTAGTGTAGAATTTCATTTCATTCCATTTTCATGCATTCATATATTTTTGCTTTATTATTTGAATGTAAATTTGGAGCTATCATTTTATGTGTAGATTTTGTTGCTAGTGGTGATTGTGATTGTCAATATTGTTTCTACTCCCTAAATACCTATGGCAAGTTGTGCTTCATGTATTTTTGTGCTATTATTTTGATTATGCACTAGTGATATTTTGAGTAGGGCTTGCATGGAGTTTTTGCTAAGTATAAACTATGATATGCCTTGGAAAATCCTAGTAGTTGTATCCTTTGTAGGATTTTTCTCTAAGTTAAGATACTTTTTATTTTATCATGCTTAGCCTATCTAGTATAAAACAAGGTTGGATTATATACATTATATGGAAATTTTGCTAAGTCTTTGACATATGTTTTTGCTTAATAAATCAACTAAGTGAATGAATCACCTGGGTCGAATGGTATGATTGGTTTATGTTTAGTGGTTACTCAAGGCCCATGTATATGGTCTATGTAGAGGTCCCAACCTGATAAGGTAGAGATCCTTATGTTTACAACCTAGTCCTTGGATCAATAGCTAGCATCCACAGTTTAAGATGTAATATCAAGAAATAAAGGTCATAATTCAACTTTTAACCAAGAGTAAAATAATTCATTACATATTACATAGCTCATTTGGCTATCTCATTACAATGCATCAGAAATAACTATATAGCATGGAGTCCTTCATCTTCAAAGTGCCACAGGAAATCATGTTGGTTGTAGACTTGTAATCCTATTCAAAACACTTCACTAACATCAAACAAACCTCCAACATAATAAGTTACAGCCACAAGGGTCAATACATTTGAATTGTATTGGCAAGTGATACTATGGTAGAATAGTGGTATCTATCATCTATATGCATTTGGCTAGGTGGAGCTTAGGCTTTCTTTGCTCAAAATAAGGTTTTCCTTATAAGTTGAAAACACTAAGTTTTTGTTTGTCAAATCACCGAAAGCATCTACCAATAGACATTGGTGATCCTTTAACCCTTGTTCAACCACAAGTTTTTAATTTAGAAATTGGGATGAGGAGTTCCTTGATAGCTTCCATGTCTTGATGCTCAAATTGTCCATTGTCGGGGACACGACTAAGTACTTAGATTTTACTCTCTCGAGAGGTGGTGCACTTTCCCCACAAGACTCGACATGCATCGAGACAAGATCTTTCAGAAGCCTTCCCTTAGACCAAAATGGACGCGTTCCAAACCTATCACCCCCTACCACCTTCTGTCCATCAGGCTAATTTATTGCAACCAATATGATCCAGGCAGAGCCCACATTGCCATGTGGCTGAACTTGAAGCTACTCAACATTTGACATCTCAAATCTCTTTGTTCCTGGGTGTCTTTCCACAAGTGAGATACACTAGGGTAGGCCATAAATATGGGCCTGTGTAACCACTCAACATAATCCTTTCACACCATTCCACCCAGGTGATTCATTCACATAGTTGTTTTATTAAACAAATCACAAGTCATTGACTTAGAAATATTTCATAGCATGAATATAATCCTCCCTTGTTTTCTACTAGCTAGGCTAAGCATAATAGTAGAAAGAATCTTAACTTAGGGAAAAATTATACCAAGGTGTCATCTAATAGGATTTCCCATGGCACAGCTTATACTTATAAAATTGCATGCAAGTCCTACTCAAAATATCACTAATGCTTAGCGAAAATAATGGGACAAAATGTAGGAAGCACCACTTGCCTTTTAAATAGAGAATATAGATTCACTCCTTGATCTTGCAATTGTCACACTCTTCAAAGTTCACTACAATTCAAGGCACAAATTCAATCTAGCATTCAAACAATTCACCACATAAAATAAAGGAAACAAAACAATGCATGCAAGCATGCAAAAGATTGTTTTATTTGGAAAGGTGGTCTCTAATAGGCTATAAACATTTTAAAACACCTATTCATCATTTATAAATGTGGCAAAACCATTTTAAATCAAGTTTGTGAAAATGGGCCATTTAAATCATTTTCTTTTGTTATAAATGACTTAAATCAAAGTGATAATTTCTAGTGTTTGACAAATATATTTTTTAAACACAAATGTTAGTGTTTTAAGGTCAAGTGTTTAATATTGATCCATTTGCAAAAGGTTTCACCCGAAAATAATTTTTAAATCAAGCAGCATTTTTATTTAACTAGAAAAGCTTTTTATTCAAAGGAATAATTCCTTAGTGTCATAAAATATATTTTTAAATCTAAAAGTTGGTTTTTATGGTCAAACGCTTCAAAACAAACCATTTACAAAAGATTTTACCTAAAAACATTTTTAGAATAATTTTTATATTCAAAATAGGCCTAATAATGTTTCTACAAAAACAACCAATTTTACAGAAGCAATATACTAAACTAAGGGCATGGTTGGAAAGTTTGCATTTTTTTTGAATCCAGTGATATAAAATTTGTAAAATTTGGACGTGTAGATCTAAAGTTATGAATTTTTCAAATCTAAACATCTAATACATAAGTTTCTATTTTTAAAATAAAACACAGGCCACGTGGTGTGCTACTATTGGACGGCACCGCTTCGCTGGGTTCGACTGATGCGGTGCGTTGGATCTAAAGTGAATCGCACGACTCAGATTGCTTGGATCTGAATCCAACGGCTCGCGTCTATAGGTCATTGACTAGTGGCGCTGGCGATGGTGGACCGCAACGGCGCGCTCGGGCAGAAGCATTGCGGATGCTACAGGTAGCGAGGGAGTGAACGGAGAGGCTCACCAGATTCGCAGGAGTGTGACGATGCTCAACATGGCCGTGGTTGGCAAAGGGGCGACATGGACAATGGGAATTCCTCGCTGGAGCTAGCGTCGGCATCGGGCACGTACTATTGTTGTCGGGGGCGAGCTCCTGCGGCGTAAGAAGGCAAGGCAACATGTCAGGGAGATGCGCACGGTTTCAGAGGTTGCGAGGGGACCTACCAGACGGAAAGGGGCACGATGAATCATCGGCAACCTCTCGCCGGAGTTGAAGCAGTCGACGGTGGCGTGCAGGCGATGATGGAGCCAACTCTTTGGTGCACGAGAAATCACGAGGTTGGGGTCAGTAGATGCGCACGGTGATGACAAAAAAACTAGCTTGAAACAGAGGGCCAGGGGAGGTGTGTGCTCACCGAAATATGTCGACGAGCTTGTCAGAGAGAGTGGAGATGCGCGGATGAATTGGCGCAGCCTGGGGGCAGAGAGGGAGCAGCGAGTGAGGGAAGGAAAAAGGGGACGTGGGCTCTTAAGATGGCGTGGTCACGGCGAGAAATTATCGCGACATTGATGCAAATTAACGACGCGAACCAAGGCAGGAAAAGGCGACGGAATGTTTGGGGAAGAACGGGTCTGTGGGGTGGAGACGATGACCTGGTTGTGGGGTAGCGTCGTCAGCGAAGGAGTGAGGGGTACAGTGGGGCCTTGCCGTCAGCGGCTGAGTGGGTTTGTTTGCGTGTGAGAAAATAACGGTTCAGGGAGAGAGGGGAAGGTGGGCTGCGAGTTGGGCCTGTTGGGCTAGGTTTGGCTGGGTAGGTTAGGTGGGTCGAGTCAGTTTCCCCTTTTTTTATTCTGTTTCTTTTTCTTTTTCCTTTTCTATTTTTCTGTTTTGAATTTATTCAAATGTTTTTAACCATTTGTTTCTATGCAAATTTCCAGAATCTTTTCACTAAGTTTTGCACTTATTTATTAGTGTGTTTTGAAAGTCCATTTTTGAACAATTCAAAATGTTTTAATGTGATTCAATATTTAAAAGGGCTTTTGTCTTTATTTTTTAAGTAATATTTAATATGATTCAAAAGCTTACTTTTTAATTCATATTTCTATCAAACCTTTTCAGTAGGTTTAGTCTTAATTAATAATGTATTTAAATATTCCATTTTAGAATATTTCTTATATTCTCATATGGTTCGTTATTTATTTAATTTAGACATTTGTCTTTATTTTAAATAGCATTTAAATATGGTTCCAATCCATTTTATTTATTCAAATAATTCTTTTATTCCTTTTAAGTCAATTAGATAACTTTTTAATCTACTTTGGTAATTTCATTTATTTTTCCCATGATTTATTTAATCATTTTTATTAGAGATTTTGTCCTCATTTAAATAATTTGAATATGGTTTAGTCCCATATACTTTTATTTCAATATTGTTTTAATCCCTTTATTTTATTTGGCTTTGGATTATCTTTATTCCGTTTGCTTATGGATTTAATTCAAGTTTTAAATTGTCTTCTAAATAATTTTCTTATTATTTAGTTTAGACAAATTTGTTTTTATTTAAATAAAATTGGATATTGTTCAATCCTTATGATTTTATTTAAATAATCTTTTACCCTTATTTATTATTCAATAATCTTTAATTTTATTTGTTTATGGATTTGGCCAAGATTTAATTTGGATTTTAAATATTCCTTATTTATTTAATTCTTTCTTTATCTCATAAAATCCATATTTTTTTATTTATAGAACCAAAATTGGTGATTCCAATTTGTATAATTTTATTTAATATTTGTTTATCCTTTTAAATCTCTTTAGGATTATTTTTCTCAGAATTTGGTATGGATTTTAGATAGGAGCTTTATTAGCTTTGGAAATTATTTCATTTTATCTTATTGTATTCATAAGTTTTTATCCATGGCTCCAAATTAAATGAAACCCATTTATGTGATCTTATATTATTTTTTTGTTTATCATTTTTTATCATTTATAAGTGTTTGTTCCTGAATTTTTATATGGATCAAATCCATAGTCTTAGAGAGAGAGATCTTGGAAATGATTTTCTTTCATTAGGTTTTTAGGGTTTTGGTTTATTTCCCAAGTGTTTAAATTTCAAGATACTTTCATTGATAAATGCATTTCACTTGATTGAATTTTTTTGGATTCCATTTTACTCAAATTTGTTCCAGAAGGGTTTTGGTGTTTCCATTTTGAAATAAAAAGTTTATTTTCACCCTAAATTTCAACAATTATTTATTTATTTTACTTATTTTTCACATTTCAAAATTTGGAAAATTTTGGGATGTGACAGTCTACCTTGTGTAATACACTTTTGGAAAGCCACCCAGGAATAAAGGGATTTGAGATACTTAGTGTTTAGAAGCTTCTAGTGCAACCACATGGCATATCGGCTCTACATCGATCATATAGGTTGCAATAACTTAGCCATATGGACAGATCGTGGTAGGGTGATAGGATGGAACACGTCCATTTGGTCTAAGGGAAGGCTTCTAAAAGATCTCGTTTCAATGCATGTCGAGTCCTCTGGGGAAAGTGTACCACCTCTCGAGAAGGTAAAACCTAAGTACTTATCTGTGTCCCCGGCAATGGACAATTTGAGCATAGACATTCAAGCTATCAAGGATCTCCTCATCCCAATTTATAAGTTAAAAACCTGTGGTTGAACAAGGGTTAAAGGTTCACCAATGTCTATTGGGGGTTCCTTGGGTGATTTTCATCAAGCAAAAATTTACTGTTTTCAACTGATAAGAAAAAATTATTTTGAGCAAAGCAAGCGTAAGCTACACTTAGCCAAATTCATATAGATGTTAGAAACTACTATTCTACTATGGTATCACTTGCCAATACAATTCCAAATGTATTGACCCAGTGTGGCTGTAACTTATGATGTTGCATGTCACTCTGATGGAGATTAGGGGTTTGAGTCAACACTCAGCATGTTTGCCTGTGGCACATGAAGATGGAGACTTATAATTATTTACTTTATGTTATGAACCCTTGTACTATCCTTTGGCTATGGAGTTGTTAAAGACTATGTTATCTCTGGAATGACGATGTAATAAGCGACCTTTGTATCTATGTACTTCATCTTAAACTGTGGATGCTAGCATTTGATCCAGGGACTAGCATTGCAATCACAGGGACCTTTACCTTATAAAGGTGGGGTCTTACAGATGGTATCAGAGCATTGTGTTGCCTGTAGGCTTATGACCCTAGGATGGATTAGACTAAGGAAACCACTAAGGAAAGATGCAACACTTTGTAAATTCCACACTAGTCTTTTTCTTCTCGTAAACCTTTTATAATCTTCTTTATTATCTCTATTTGTAGATGGCCTCCATCAAAGAAGACGTTAAGAAGGGACCACTCATGACCATGACTTTAGAATGTGAGACGGAGTTTCCCAAAGCACTCAAAAAACATAAGGTTAGCTTAGGGATACATGATGAGATCGTGTACAAAGGATTTCCAGTAATGGATAAAGAATAAGAATATTGGTGGATGCAACTTCACTTATACAAAAACAAGGGAGACAACCATAAAGAGTCAGGATTCTACATGGGCACCAACTCAGAAATGTATACGACATTCTTTCACTCTGCAAGAAATGCATCTTGGAATGCTATCAAGGAGGAGAAGAAGAATGACATTGAGGAGGAGAAGAATGCAGCTTGGTGAAAGACTCAAGTGTAGAATGCTTAACACTAAAAATGACATTGAGGAGGAGAAGAAGTATACCCAAGACATAGAGACCGCGATAAAACGTCTAAGGGAAGATATCATAGACTTAGCATATGAGTGAGAATTGTAACGTACTCCGCTAATTGGACCACCACACTTGTCGTTTTCTCGCAAAAATTTGTCTAAGATATGTTTGAACCTTAGTGCTTTTGGTAGACTTTGTATGCCATGACTTGTATGTTTTATGGATGATGTATGAGTTTTTCTTTCATACTATCTTGTTTTTCTCTTACTTGTTTTGTTCTAATATTTCTCTATCTTACATTAGATGCCTAACTTTGTGATCAGCACTGCTGAGGAGTTCAATGGAACTCGTTTTGGAGCACGTATCGTGCAGTTCACTAGTGTGATCAACCTCACAGTTCCTAGTATCAAGGCTCTTTAGCTCACCAAGTTCAGGAGGAAGGACCTTTGGGGATTTAGGGTCTCGCAGCCGGGACGCCAGACGGAACCACTCACGGAGGAGATTTCCTTCAAGCCGATGCACGATGACAAAGAGAAGGGTCTAGATGTAGTCATGCAGGAGCTACTCAGACGCCTCTGCGACGCCACTCTACCGAGCTTAGAGGCCTCTTGTAACATCCCAAAAATCATGATTACAAAGTTTGCATATCATTCATGCATTCATAAGCATTATAGGATCATTTTCAAATAAGATTTAAAAAAACAGAAGCAATTGTTATCTATTATTTTATGTAAGCAAGGCAATGGCCTTATTCCTATCTTCTAATCTGAAAAATACTTGTTTTAACCAGAAAAGATTTGAACAAAGGTTTGATTGATATTTCCAAAGCATGGCCATGTTTTCAAAACAAATATGAAATTCAAAACCATTCTTATGTCTTATATAAGTAAATAATAAAGGCAAGGTTTATTTTAAATTTCAATGGGCCAATGTATTTTTGAGTGAACAACATTGTTATGTAGTCAAATATGTGTATGTTTCACTTTACAAAAATTCAGAACAAGTTTGAATTCAAACCCATATGAAAAGCATTTGAAAATGATTTCAGAATATCAAAATAGAAATGGAAAAGAATAAAAGAAAACAGAAAGGGCTGGCGCCACATATTCGGCCCAGTAGCAGAAGCAGCCCACCCGGGTTTTCCCCTCTCCCCTCTGTTTCTCACCCAGCCCGCACACACCCCTCACTGACGCCTCGGACCCACCAGCCATGTCAACCTCGTCGTCAATCTCGCGCCGAAGACCTGCTCGCCGTGACCGTTTCCTCCCCGAAGCAAATGCACTTAATTGACGTTGATTGCTCGCGAGATTCTCGCCCCCACTCCGGCTACTTAACCCCCACCCCTCTGCGACCATTTCCCCTCACTCAGCACCCCCACTCCTCCACCAGGCTGCCCACAATTTCTCTTACACCGCCATAGTGCCGACGAACTCCGACGACGAAATTCCGGTGAGCCAGACCACCCCTGCCCTTCTGGTTCATACGAGTGTGTTCCTTGTGACCTTGTGCATCCTCTGACATCGTTCGTTTGTCCGCACATGACCCAGACTGCCGTCGCCATTCACGACTGCAAGCGACAGAGCTGCCGCTCAACTCCGACGATCGATTACGGTAATTACTGAGCGCCCCTTGACCTCGCTTGCATACGACCAGGTTCGCCTTGTTCTTGCTCAGCTACTAATACCACTGGCTTGTGCTAGGACGATCCAGAGCCTCGGCAACGACCTCGTCTGCAAGGACCCGACGCCGCCAGCAACTCCGACGAGCTCTAGGCCCCGCTACAGCACGCCCCCTGCCCAACCGCGACCACGTTGAGCTCCCTCGTGTGCGTGCGAGTCTAGTAAGCATCTTCACCGTCCCTAGGCCTCGCTAGAATCGCCGTTCCACCACTGCCAGTAGCGTCGCCGCCGCATCGCCGTCCATCTTTGGTCGTGTGCTCAGCAGCGTTGGATCTAGATCTAACGTTTCAGATTAGATCACTTAAATGAACCGATATGAGAAGATCTAACCGTGCACTGTCACTTAAATCCAACAGCTCACATTGATCGTTCTGGCCAAACCGGTACGGGCCAATCAGACACGCCCACGTGTCTGGGTTTTAGATTTTAATTCTGTTTTTGAATCTATTAGTTATTCAAACTTGTAAATTCAACAACTTCTGTTCTGTTTATCCAAAAAATGCAAATCAGATATGAATGGAATCACAAAAATAAATCCTACACATCTATGAGCTTATTTTTGTATTTTGTTTATGATAAATATGGAATTTTATGCATAAACATTTGTAGGTATATCTTGTGTATAAAAATTATTTGGAAAATGTTTTAAAGGCCAAATTAAGTTTATGTGGTGTATAATTTTTTTATTGTTCAGTACTGTTTCACTTGTCTTGTTTGGTTTAGAAAAAAAATCATCACATGGCATTTGCATGCACTCATATATTTTTTCTTGTTTATTTGATATGTGAATTTGGTGCTATCATTTTATGTGTAGATTTTGGTGCTAGTGGTGATTGTGACTGTGAGGATTGTTTTTACTCACCCAACTACCAAGGAAAGTGGTGCTTCATACTTTTGTCCCAATATTTTGACTATGCATTAGAAATATTTTGTATAGGGCTTACATGATAATTTTTCTAAGTATCTATATGCTATGCTTGGGAAATCCTAGTAGTTGTAGAATTGTTAGAATTTTCTCTTAGTTAAGATACTTGCTATTGACATGCTTAGCCTAGCTAGTAGAAACCAAGGGTGGAATATATACATGATATGGAAACATATTGCTAAGTCTTTGTCTTATGTTTTTGCTTAATAAAACAACTAAGTGAATGAAACACCAGGGTGAATGGTGGATTGGGTTATGTTGAGTGGTTTGTAAGGCCCATTTCTATGGTTTACCTTGTGTATCACATTTGTGGAATGCCACCCAGGAACAAAGGGATTTGAGATGCCATATGTTAAGAAGCTTCTAGTGCAACCACATGGCATTATGGGCTCTGCCTGGATCATATAGGTTGCAATAACTTAGCCATTTGGACAGTTGATGGTAGTGGGTGATAGGTTTGGAACGCGTACATTTGGTCTAAGGGAAGGCTTCTGAAAGGTCCTGTCTTGGTGAAAATCAAGTCTTGTGGGGAAAGTGCACCACCTCTACAAAAGGAAGAAACTAAGTTCTTAGCTGTGTCCCCAGAAAAGGACAATTTGAGCATCAACATTGGAAGATATCAAGAATATCCTCATCCCAATTTATAAATTAAAACCTGTGGTTGAACACGGGTGAAGGTTTACCAATGTCTATTGGTGGTTCCTTGGGAGTTTTTGCTAAACAAAAACTTAGTGTTTTCAACTGATAGGTAAAACCTATTTTGAGCAAAGCAAGCCTAAGCTACACTTAGCCAAATTCATCTAGTAGCTAGATACTATTATTCTACTAAGGTATCACTTGCCAATACTATTCCAGTGTATTTACCCATTGTGGCTGTAACTTGTGATGTTGGAGGTTACTCTGATGAGGATT
Organism: Avena atlantica; assembly: GCA_910589765.1. NCBI lineage: Eukaryota > Viridiplantae > Streptophyta > Magnoliopsida > Poales > Poaceae > Avena > Avena atlantica. The sequence continues at coordinate 15,862,594 of OU342736.1, forward strand.
AGGGTTATGAGTCTACACTCCACATGCTTGCCTGTGGCACATGAAGATGAAGAATTTTATTTATTTTGTTAAGTTAAACTCTTGTACTAGCCTATGGCTATGGAGTTGTAAAAGACTATGTTATCTCTGGAATGACGATGTAATAATGACCTTTGTTTCTGTGTACTTCATCTTAAACTGTGGATGCTAGCAATTGATCCAGGGACTAGCATTGCAAACCCAGGGACCTTTACCTTTATAAAGGTGGGGTCTTACACCTCTACTTCCACCCGTTTGGGAGACGTGACGAGTAGGGAGAGGCATTGGTGTATGAGGGCGATACTAGAGAGACGATAGAGCTAGTTCGTCTGTACCTCCAGGACCCTGAGGGCCTTATTAGACACCTCGACACTGATAGGACCAATGTCATGCTTAGCAACGACGAGCTCTAGGTTCAGTTGAGGTAGAAGGATAAGCTCTTCGCGGAGCAGGACGAGATCGTCAAGGAGATGGAGGCCAGATTCAAGAGCCAAGACAAGAAGTTCAAGGATCAGGAGAAAAGAGTCCAAGACAGAAACAAGAAGATCAAGGACATGAAGGCTGAGATAGAGGCCAAGGACTTCGAGCTCGAGACCCAACAGGGATTGATTGAGAGACTCTACTCACAGAAGAAATCTCTTCGTGCGAAGGTCGAGGCCTTGACCACTAGTGTAGAGGAGTACAAGGACACCATGGAGACAACATGTCTTGCTATTGTTGACGTGGAGGTCGACATGGAGGAGTAGTGTAGACTTCTCGACTATCTTTTATCTATTGTGTGTGTACTTTTTCAAAACCTGTTGTTTATGTCATTCAAACCCTATGTTATTTTTGTGTTTGGTTATATTTTTTTTGTTGCTATGTGATGTATTGTGCATGTTAAGCATCTATGGGTTATATCTCATTTCATATCCTTATTGAAACCACTGATGCCTCCCCATCGTGCAAATCCCAACCAAAAAAACAACAATAACGTCAACCCCGAGATGCATCAACTGATGACAGATCAAGCTCAGTTGATGCAGATGATGACACGGTTCATGGAAAAACAAAATCAGAATAACAATAACAACAACAATTAGAACAACCCACCTGCATTTGACATGCTCACCAGATTTCTGACACTGAGGCCTGCAAAGTTCTCGGGAACCACTGATCCAATGGTAGCCAATGACTAGTTACGTTCAGTGAACAAGGACTTGGTCACTGTGGGCTGTACTGATGAAGAAATGTCAAGTTTGCAACACATCTGCTTGAAGGACCAGTTGCCACATGGTGGGACAATTTCCAGATCACCACTCCTATTCAGGATGTGACATGGGCTATCTTTGAGGATGGTTTCCGCACTGCCCACATCTCATCAGGGGTGATGAATTTGAAGAAGAAAGAGTTCCACAATCTGAAACAACGTCACCGCAGTGTGGCAGAGTACACTGAAGTGTTCAACATTCTGGCACGCTATGCGCCAGATGAGGTTGGCACAGATGCCAAGAGAAGGGAGAAGTTCCATGAGGGACTGAATGATGAGTTGAACCTGCAGCTATCATTTTCCTATGTCCCAACATATCAATGAATTTGTGACAAGGAAACCATCTTGGAAAGCAAGATGAAGCAGGTTGAGAGCAGGAAGAGAACGCATAACTTTGATAAGCACAGCTCGGGATCGTGTCATAAGAGCTCCCTGGTGATGATAGTGGAGGCTCTAGATCCCACAAGTTTGGGAAATAAAACAACCACCACAACAGCAACCGTCACCATGACAACAAGAACCACCGCAGTCATGATAATGATAGATACAAGAACCACAAGAGTGGACATAAGAGCCACCACAGTGGAAATGGCAATGGAGGTCAGCCTGCTAAAAGAGATATCAGTCAGGTTGAGTGCTTCAAATGCAAGAAGACTGGGCACTATGCAAATGAATGCCAGAAAAGAAAGTTGAAGGAGCCAACAAGCCCAACCCTTTCCATAAGGGACAAGTGAACCACATCAATGTGGAAGATATCTATGAGGAATCTGATGTTGTGGCTGGTAAGTTCAAGCTTAATTCTTTTCCAGCACTTGTTCTTTTTAATACCAGTGCATCGTATTCATTCATATCAAGAGAATTTGTTGATAAAAATGGACTTCCAACTGATACTATTGGGTGTCCTATAAAATTAAGCTCTCCCGATGGAGAGATGATAGTGAACTAGGGATGCCATGATCTAGTGATAGAATTTGGAAAGTATAAGTGTCCAGTTAGTCTGATAATCCTAGATTCCCAAGGATTGGATGTTATTCTGGGCATGGACTGGATGACTAAGTTTGAAGGTGTAATAGATTGTTCCAATCGTACAGTCACACTCACAACCCCAGATAAGAAACGGATTAGGTTCAGGTCTAACTTTGAATCTAAAGGGAGTAAATTAAATTCTCTTAAGGGGGTTAGTATAGACAGTGTGCTAATTGTGAAGGAGTATCCGGAAGAATTTCCTGAAATTCCACCAGATAGAGATGTAGAGTTTCTAATTGACTTGCTACCAGGACCTGGACCAATAGCAAAGAGACCCTACAAAAAATAGACCGTACAAGATGTCAGTAGATGAGTTGAAAGAACTCAAGAAACAATTTAGAGAATAGATGTAGAAAGGATTTATTCAACCATGTTCTTCGTCTTGGGGTGCACCAGTTTTGTTTGTGGTAGAATAGATGTAGAAAGGATAGAAGTGAAAGGTTGTGCATAGACTACCGTTCACTCAATGAGGTGACTATCAAGAACAAGTACCCTTTGCCTAGAATCAACGATATATTTGATCAGCTAGAAGGAGCCCGTGTGTTCTCAAAAATTATCTTTGATCAGGCTATTTTCAGCTAAAGATTAGAGAGCAAGACATACCTAAGACTGCTTTCACCACTAGGTAAGGATTGTATGAGTACACCGTGATTCCATTTGGATTGACAAATGCACCAACCTATTTCATGAACAAGATGAACAAAGTGTTCATGGAGTTCCTTGACAAATTTTTGTCGTATTCATTGATGACATTTTGATCTACTCCAAGAGCAAAGAAGAGCATGAAGAGCATTTGCATTTGACACTTGAGAAGATCAGAGAGCACAAGCTGTATGCCAAATTCAGTAAGTGTGAATTCTGGTTGAATGAAGTTGGATTTCTCGGACATATTGTGTCGGGAGATGGTATAGCTGTCGATCCCACAAAGGTGTCAGCTATGACCGAGTGGGAATCTCCCGAGTCAGTGAAAGAAGTTTGTAGTTTCCTTGGCTTGGCTGGATACTATAGAAGATTCATTGATAATTCCTCAAAGGTAGCTAAGCCAATGATGAAGTTACTCAAGAAAGAAAAGAAGTTTGATTGGAATGAAGGATGTGAAATCAGCTTCCAAGAATTGAAGAAGAGACTAGTGTCAGCACCAGTATTATGTCTGCCAGATTTGAAGAAGGATTTCCAAGTCTACTGTGATCCATCTCACCAAGGATTAGGTGGAATTTTGATGCAAGAAGGGAAAGTTGTGGCTTATACCTCAAGACAACTCAAAACTCATGAAGTGAATTATCCTACCCATGACTTAGAGTTAGCCTCTGTTGTCCATGCACTCAAAACATGGAGACATTATATTTTGGGAAAACATTGTGAAGTGTTCACGGATCACAAGAGTCTGAAACATATCTTCACTCAGAAGGAAATCAATATGAGGCAAAGAAGATGGCTCGAGCTCATTAAAGACTATGATTGAGTTTGCAATACCATCCCAGTAAAGCAAATGTTGTAGAAGATGCTTTAAGCCGTAAGGTTTATGTGAATGGCCATACTAAGGGATAGTAGCGAGATGATCTGTGTGCCCAATTCAAAGAGCTCAGATTGGAGATAGTGCCTGCAGGACATCTCATGTCATTGGATGTTTAACCCACATTGTTGGACAAGATCAAAGAAGCCCAAAAGTTGGACAAGGAAATTGAGGAGATCAAAGTTAAAATTAATAAAGGGAAAGTTAAAGGATTCCATGAAGACGAACAAGGTACTTTATGGTATGGAAACATATTTGTATTCCACAAGATCCGGAGCTTCGGAAACTGATTCTGTAAGAAGCACACAACTCACCATATTGCATTCATCCGGGTAACACCAAAATGTACATGGATGTGAACGAAAGATTTTGGTGGAACAATCTCAAGAAAGACATCGCAGAACATATTGCCTTGTCTGATGTATGTAGTAGAGTGAAAGCGGAACATCAGAAACCAGCAGGGTTATTGCAACCACTACCTATTCGTGATTGGAAGTGGGATAAGATTGATATGGATTTTATCACCGGACTACCAAGGACTAGATCTGGATATGATTCCATTTGGGTTGTCGTAGATCGCCTAACTAAAGTGGATCATTTGATACCCGTGAATACTACATATACAAGTGCTAAGTTAGCCAAGCTTTATATGAACAGGATTATATGTCTACATGGAGTACTCAAGAGTATTGTGTCTGATAGGCGAACTCAGTTCACTTCGCATTTTTGGCGACAACTACATGAATAATTGGGGACAAGGTTAGAGTTCAGCATGGCTTTCCACCCCCAAACTAATGGACAGACAGAAAGAACCAATTAAATTTTGGAGGATATGTTGAGGGCATGTGCCCTAGACTATGGTGCTAGTTGGGATGAAAGTCTGCCTTATGCAGAATTCTCTTATAATAACAACTATCAATCCATCATTGAGATGGCTCCATTTGAATTTCTCTATGGAAGGAAGTGTACTAGGCCATTGCTATGGAGTGGTGTAGGAGAAAGAAATTTGTTCGAACCAAAACTGATTAAGGAAGGTGAAGAGAAAGTCAGATTAGTAAGGGACAGACTGAAGATAACGCAGTCCCGACAGAAGAGCTACGCAGATCCAAAGAATAGAGAGTTCACCTATGAGGTATGTCAACACCCGGATTTTTCAATCCTAGATGCCTGTTATGCCGTACATCGCAATCCCAGGATTACCATTTTTGCGAGACATAACAGAATTGGATACCATAGTACTTCATCCATTACAACGATACATAAGTTCTTACACACATAGGGATCTCATGATCCAGTCCTTAATACAACATCAAGCAGCGGAATACGGAATAGTAACGGTAGCGTAGGCGAGGCTCCATCTTCGGGGTCACAGGCAATGCTGACGATGGGAGATGATCCTAGTTGTCGTAACCGTCCTGGGGTCCATCCTCCAGGTACTCCTCTTCATAGTCTGGCCATGGGAATAGCCAGGGACAACGCCATGAGTACTCTTTAAGTACTCGCAAACTAATACTAACAAGAAAAAGGGGGTTTTGGATAATAGGACACTAGGCTCTAGGGTTATTTTGCAAAAGCCAGATTTATACTACTAAGTTCCCAAGCTAGTCACAATTTTATAACTCCTAAGTGGGATCTTGTATTTCTAGTCACAACTCTGTTGTGGCCACGCCAAAGTCTCAAGTCGTTCACAAGTCATTTTGAAAAGTCTGACGGGGGAACAGTATGGCCACTCCAACTGTCCATAAACGCGGACGCGGCTATTCGAATAGTTTGACACTCTGCAGAGATTGTACACTTTCACCACAACATTCGATACATCCGTCAGGAACAAATCCTGAATTCACCATACTCAGTATGCGGATAATCAATCCTAACCTTCCAATTACACTCCCTAGTATAAGCACCTCTCCTGTGAGTTTGGCCTCCCAACCATGACCACTGTCATCTTGGGTACTGCACAGGTGGACAATCTTCACAAGGTAGCCTCATCTCAGACCTTGGCCGTGAGGGAACTAATACTAAGGTATATAAGTTTCCAGTCAAGCCCTACCCAATATTCGGGTATTGTGGTTGTACGATAAAATTGGAATGGTATCGCATCCATACAACCATCAGTTTTATAAAGGGCTAAGGCTCATGCCTCAACATTTTCATCACCAAAATCATCAAGTGTTTGGAAACAAATGTCCAAAACATTTCAATAGAATGATCCATCATTCCAAGGTTTTCATAACCATTTTTCCACCAAGTATTCCCATCTAAAGTTGATCAAGTTTTATGCTTAGCACTAGCATCTACAGGTGGGGTAGTACTAATAGAGGGGTTGTAACTAGTGGAGTTGCAACTAAGTCCAACCTTATATCATAAGCTGATATCAAGGTTTCTAGCTTAGGCCAAATTTTATGTTCTTTATGCAACCTTCAGCACAACTGTCTAGTATCTACCAAAATTCTAGGGTAGCCTCTAAGTAAACTTTGATAAAGAAATAAAGTAAGAAGCTTGCCATAAAACTAGGATTGGTTTAGCAAGTGGGTATGGTTACATATGCTTAGGGCATATAGTAATCATATCACAAGCATGGGTTGTGGCAACAATAGGGTGTCTTATGCGCTTGCATAGGTATAGTATCTTGCAAGTGTTAGCTTGCATTGGTAAACTTGGTTAGTATAGCTTGCATCAATATCAGTATAAGCTTTCCTTGTGCAGAGCAGTGGTTGAAGTTCTCCTCGGCTTCCTCTTCGTAGTATCCTCCTTCTTCCTCGTAGCCTTGGTCGGTACTAGCGTCTATGAATAAATACGAGGTACACAATCACCAAACAATACTTAACTACTTGCAATCATCACACACAAGGGTCCTATAGATGATCTAGCATCATCTCTAACATTACAAGGTTAAGGATTGGTTTAAGTCTTCTTATTTTAGAAAAGTAATTTCTACTCATTGAAAAACTACTTAAGATTTAATATTCTCCAAACTAAACATGGGATCATGTTGACACATGTCATCACCACATGTTGTAGTCCATGGGAATGTGATTTAAAGTGGTGTCACAATTTAACAAGGTTTTACCCTTTTATTTTAATTAATTAAAGTGGCTAGAAATGCTTATGAAGCATTCTTTTATTCCTTGAACATTATTTCTGCAAGTAACCTATATATATTTTTATATATTCTGAAAGGTGTGGTTGAAAGTGATTTTTTAGAGTTGGAATCAACTCAAAAGCTATTGTGGTTTCAATTTGAAAAATGTTTGAATGCAGAAAAGATTTTGCCTTGTCATTTTTGCTAAGGGTGATCTACAGATCCAAATGACTTGAATCAAACGGGCTTGGATTAAGCATTCACAGACCTTTCCAACAAAATTGGTTTCATCTAATTTGGTGCACTAAATCGATCTGGGTTGATTTTTGAAGTTGGGTACAGAAGTGTGTTTGAAATTAAAAAGAAAAGATTTAATTTGAATTGTTGGGCTGCGCGGGAAATTCTAACGGGCCGGCCTGCTAAGCGCAGTGCTCCCGCGGGCTGCTTAAGTGGGTGTCCCCACTCGTCAGTGACACGGGGCTGGGCGAAGCGGTATGGGGCAACGTGGTTCGTTCGATCTGGTTCTAATCCAACGGCTGAGGGTCATCATCGACGCGAGACAGCTCCGGCGAGAACGAAACCTAGCGCGGCCAGTGAGGGGTGCTGGGGGCTCACCGGAGTACGGGCGAGGGTCGGCGAGGCGGGCGAACGACGAAGTCGACAACGGCGAACCTCCTGGTACCGGTGGCTTCTCCTGGGGCGGCTCCAATCGCTGGCTCCTTTCTTCTCCGGCAGCGGCAGGCTCCAGTGAAATTCCAGCGGGGTGGTGCTCGCCTTGCTCTGAGAATGGTGTGGCACGATCAGTGAGGAGAGGGGAGTGAGATGGTGTGAAGAAATCGTGCGGGGGTGGCCTCTATTTATAGTCGAGCGAGGGGACCGTCGTGGCGCAAGGTGATCTCGTCGGAGGCGACGTTACAGGCAGCTAATGGCATGGGCAAGGGTAGGGGACGGTGCTATGTCTCCTGGCGATGCTCAACGACATGGTCGCGAGGGATGGGGCGGTGTGGTTTGGTTTGGAACGGGCGGTGCTCTGCGCGGCAGAGGCGGCGTTCTCGACGGCGGGTGGTGGCTGTATGGCGTGGGGCGTTAAACGGGGATGTCTGGCGGTCTCCTGGGTCGGTGGTGATCGTGTGTGCGCGCGGTGAGGGCGGCGCGCAGTCTGTGGGTGGTGGTCGAGGGTGGCGCTCTAGCGCACGCTCGGCATGGTCTGGGCGTGTCTTGTGCGCGTGGTCCAGGGCTTGGCAACGCTCGCGGCTGGGACAGGCAGTGGCGGTGGACGGTGGGCTGCCTCCCAGACAAGGTTGGCACGGCTAGTTCTACCTCTAGCCTGCTGTCGACTATGGGGTGGAATTGAGGTGCTCGGCTGTTCACCATTAATGGCAATGGCAAGCTCACAGGGGTGCTAGTGCTGGTCTAACCTTTCTATATGATCTACTGGATTGTGTGAGAGCTAACTACGGAACAAGTTAGGCTCAAAACACTGCACACTATAGTGTTTGTGTCTTGTTTGATTTGTGTCTGCAACCTGTTTGATGAAATGGCCGCATGAAATCAAGTTTTGAAATTTGAAATGATTTTTGGTGGGTTTTCTAGATTGGTTCTGGTGAGTCTGCAGATGCTTGGGTTTTGAAAATTGAGCTTGTTTAAGTGGGTTTTGAAAAAGTGGGATCTTCCCATATGAAGAAGATTCAATTTTGAGTTGTCATTTAAACTATGCATTTGAAAGTTTCTGGATGATCACAAGGTGGGCCTTGATACTTTGTTATGAGTACATTCAAGGGGTGCAAAGATCCAGAAAAGTTTCTGTTAAGTTTTGAAAGTTTGAGACAGCCAAAGTAGGCATGGGAGTTAAATTGGTCAAAATGACCATTCACTTAATATATTGGTTTTGACTTATTTTTCTTTAGGAAAAGTGTGGGGAATGTTTTAGATGATGTTCTTTTCACCTAAGAAACATTTTACAAGCAATGGATCACACAAACAAAGTGGTTTTAAAGAATTTCAAAATGCATGCATACACATATACATGCTTTCATGAATTGATTTAGAAAAGTTTTTGTTAACCCTAAACTTTAGGATTAGTGTTTTGTTGATCTAAGTTTGATATTTTTGGGATGTTACAAACCTTCCCCCCTTAAACAAAATCTCGTCCCGAAAATTTGAAAAAGGATGAAAAGATTACCTAGGATTTGAAGAGATCTGGAAACTCCGTCCTGATGTGATCTTCGCGTTCCCAGGTAGCTTCCTCTTCTGTGTGGTTGCTCCACTGAATCTTGAGAAACTTGATGCTTCGGGTTCTGGTCGTTCGAAAAGCTTCCTCCAATAAACGGATGGGTACTTCGGGATAGGTCAGGTCATCATTGATCTCTATGGTCCTATGATCGATATTCTTGAACACTTCGGTCTTCTCGGGGACTTCGAGACATTTGCGAAGTAACGAGATATGGAACACATTGTGCACTGCTGACATCTCTTCTGGTAGCTCGAGTTGATACGATACTTCTCCTCGACGGTTCAAAATTTTGAAAGGTCCGATATATCTGGGGGCTAACTTTCCTTTGATTTGGAAACTCTGCATTCCCTTCAATGGCGACACTTTCAGGTAAACAAAGTCTCCAATGTTAAAGGCGAGGTCTCGACGTCTCTTGTCGGCGTAACTCTTTTGTCGGGATTGGGCTGTCTTGAGATGTTCTCGAATCTTGTGAACCTTCTCTTCTGCTTCTCGTAGGATGTCGGGTCCGAAAATTTGACTCTCTCCTACTTCCGACCAGTTCAAAGGGGTGCGGCACTTCCTTCCGTACATGAATTCAGATGGGGCCATTTGCAAACTGGCTTGGTAACTATTGTTGTAGGAAAATTCTGCAAACGGCAGACAGTCTTCCCACTTGGATCCATATTCTAGCACACATGCTCTAAGCATATCTTCGAGTATTTGGTTTACTCGCTCCGTTTGTCCATCGGTCTGAGGGTGATACGCGGTACTGAAATCTAGGCGGGTTCCTAAACCTTCCTGGACCTTCTTCCAGAATCTCGAGGTAAACTGAGTTCCTCGATCCGATACGATATTCTTGGGGACTCCGTGCAAACTAACGATCCTAGCGATGTACAACTCTGCTAGCTTCGAACTCTGATAGGTGGTTTTAACGGGCAAGAAATGGGCGACTTTGGACAATCTGTCCACTATGACCCAAATAGAGTCATTTCCCCTACTAGAAGTAGGTAGTCCAGTGATAAAGTCCATTCCTACAGAATCCCATTTCCATTCCGGAATTTGCAAAGGTTGCAACAATCCAGCGGGTCTTTGATGTCCTGCCTTGACTCGCTGACATATATCACACTTGGCGATATAGCTTCCGATTTCTCTCTTCATCTTATGCCACCAAAATTGCTCTTTCAAATCTTGATACATCTTAGTTCCTCCTGGATGGATAGAATAAAGAGTATCATGAGCCTCCTTCAAGATGACTTCTTTTAACTCAGAATCTGCTGGTACACAAAGGCGTCCTTTGTACCACAAAACTCCTTCTTCGTCCTCGGTGAATCCGGGTACTTTGCCTGTACCGATACGACGTTTAATTCCGTCGATACTAGCATTTCCTTTCTGCGCCTCTTTAACCTGACTGATCAAAGTGGGCTGAAGTTCTATGGTAGCCAAAAATCCTTCACTTACTAATTCTATTCGAAAATCTTCCATCTCTTTGTGCAAACTTGGTTGCTCCTTCAAAATCATGGAGTTCAAGCGGCACGGCAATCTGCTAAGGGCATCGGCTACTACGTTGGCTTTTCCAGGGTGATAGTGAATGTCCAGGTCGTAATCCTTGATTAGCTCAATCCATCTTCTCTGCCTCATATTCAGCTCCTTCTGAGTGAATATATACTTTAGGCTCTTGTGATCCGAATAAATCTCACAACGGTTTCCCATAAGGTAATGTCTCCATGTCTTCAGGGCTAGAACTACGGCTGCGAGTTCGAGGTCATGGGTTGGATAATTTTGTTCATGCTGCTTCAATTGTCGCGATAGATAGGATATAACTTGGCCTTCTTGTATTAGCACACATCCGAGACCAATCTTGGATGCGTCACAATACACATCGAAGGGCTTCGTGATATCCGGCATTATCAAGATTGGGGCGGAAATCAATCTCCTTTTGAGTTCTTGGAAACTCACTTCACACTTGTCTGTCCATTCAAACTTCTTGTCCTTCTTCAGCAATTGGGTCATGGGTCGGGCGATACTAGAGAATCCTTCTACGAATTTGCGGTAATATCCCGCCAATCCGAGAAAAGCACGAACTTGGGTTTGAGTGGTTGGGGCTTGCCAATCTTCTACATCTTTCACTTTGGCAGGGTCAACGGCAATTCCTTCGGCTGATACAATGTGACCGAGGAATCCTACTTCCTGTAACCAGAATTCACATTTGCTAAATTTTGCATACAGCTGATGCTCTCTAAGGGTTCCAAGAATGGTCCTTAGGTGTAGCTCATGTTCTTCTTCCGATTTGGAATAAATCAGAATGTCATCGATGAAAACAACGACAAACTTATCCAGGAAGTCCATAAAAATCTTATTCATGAGGTTCATGAAATAAGCGGGGGCATTGGTTAATCCAAAAGACATGACTGTATACTCATACAACCCATATCTGGTGGTAAAGGCAGTCTTTGGAATATCCTCTGCACGAATTTTGAGTTGATGATAACCAGTTCTAAGATCAATCTTAGAAATCACCTGGGCACCGGTCAACTGATCAAACAAATCCTCTATCTTGGGCAAGGGGTACTTGTTCTTGATGGTGACATCATTCAACTTTCGATAATCCGTACACAAACGGTTACCTCCATCCTTCTTGTCCAGAAACAAGACAGGTGACCTCCATGGGGACGCACTTGGTTGAATCAATCCGATTTCTAACATGGAATCTAGTTGCTTCTTCAGTTCTTCTAGTTCTGACGGGTTCATACTATAGGGTCTCTGGGCTATAGGTCGTGTTCCGGGGATTAGTTCGATGATAAACTCGATATCCCTATCTGGCGGCATACCGGGCAAAACATCTGGAAATACATCGGGGTATTCACAGACTACCCGAACTTGGTCGATGGTAGGTTGGGCTAGACTCTTGTTACACTTGAATTGGCGAGGTAAGGTTTCCGATATATGCTCGACTAATATTCCGGCGGTACTAGTCATGGTAATGGCTTTCTTGGCACAGTCAATCATTCCTTTATGTTTGGACATCCAATCCATTCCTAGTACTACTTCCAAACCTTTAGTTCCGAGTACTATTAGATTAGCATAAAAATCTATGCCATGGATTCGGATAGGGACGACTTTGCAAATTTTCCTAGCCTTGGTGGTCGATCCGGGAATTTGTACAATCATCACATGCTTCAGTTTGGTTGGTTGGATTTTACTAGTGCATGCAAATTCTTCGGTGACAAATGAATGCGATGCACCAGAATCAAACAACACTCTTGCGAGTACTGAATTAACAGAAAACATACCCAGCACGACGTCTAGCGCTTCCTGAGCTTCTTCAGCATGCATGAGAAAAAGGCGGCCATTGCGGTTGAGTGAATTTCCTGGGGAAAATCTTCTTCCTGACTGGACACGACATTGCTGCTGGGCTGGGACATTGGTATTAGGGGCTGTAGCGTTCTTCTTGTTGGGGCACTCGTTGGAATAGTGGCCTTTATTTCCACAGTCATAACAGGTCACTTGTGACTTGTCCTTGGCTGCGACAGGCACAGCATTGCTTCCAGTCCTCGGGGCAGTATTGGGGTTGGCGGTAGCATGGTTGGTGTTGAACTTGGGTGGGGCACGGGTGAAAGTGCTAGAATTGCCGGGGTGGTTGTGATTTCCTCCGGGTCTAGGGTTTCCACGGTTGGGATAGTTCTGACGGGACATAGGGGGTCTGTTGGTTCTTGGGGCAAATCCTGGAGATGGGTTGGGGCGATACTTTGGGGTCTGATGGGTTCCTGGTTGATGCATCATGCGACGCTTGCGGTTCTCATTGTCCTGGTTGATCTTTCCTTCCATCTGGATAGCGGAGTCGACAAGGGCTTCAATATCCGCAAAGGGAATATTGACTAACACTGTCTACATCTCGTCATGCAGACCATTCAGGAATCTTTCTTTCTTCTTGGCTTCGGTGTCTATCTCATCTGGGGCGTACCTAGCTAATGACAAAAATTTGTCACGGTATTCCACTACAGTCATCCTTCCTTGCTTTAATTCTCTGAAATCGTCTCTCATTCTCTTGATCAAACCTGGCGGCACATGGGTTCTGCTAAACTTAACCTTGAATTCCTCCCAGGTCATCATTTGGCCTCCGGTCATTGCACGAACACTGTTCCACCATGCCCTGGCATCTCCGGCTAGATAATGAGTGGCGAACAAGACTTTCTCGTTGGCTTCTACTCCGGCTACTTCTAAGTTATTCTCCATGGTTTGCAGACAATCATCGGCGTCTAGGGGTTCTTCTGACTTGGTGAAAACGGGTGGGTTGGTATTCTGGAAATTCTTGAGCTTAGATCCGTGGTTGTCCTGATTTCCATGACCTTGGTTGTTGTGGGCTAGCTGGGCTATCTGTTGCAGAGTGGCTAGGTTGGCTTGCCGTTCCGCTCGTTCAGCTTCGCGGTCAGAAGTCAACATTTGCAGGATCTGCAACATTGGGTCCGGGGCTGAACCACTTCCTCCACGTGGCATCTGAAGATTGATATAGATCATGAGAAAAGAGGGAAATTTCTAAGGTTTTGGGTCTTTGAAAAGTTTTTAGAGTTTGACTCAAGTTTTCTAGCAACTTGCTTTTTCATTCATTCACTCATAGCACACAGTACAACACACAACACAACAAAGCAAAACAGATGGTTTTAAGAACCATTCTGGGAACTACGATACAGTGGGACTGACTACTACTCACTACGCTAGTGCTCAGTGCTACTACTGCTCGGAGTCTGTGGCTTGATCATCTTCAGCATCATCGATGAAGGCAAAATCATCCTCATCGGTGAAGAAGTCCATGGCCTGATCCTCCAGAAAATCATCGTCATCGCTGAGATAGGAGTAAGGGTCTCCACGAAGATCTTCTCCGGCATTCTCCCTTTCCTCTAACTGCATGTCTCTCTCATGGATGGTCTCTTCCAGAGCTGAGATACGATGGCGAAGACGGGCAATAATGCGCTCCTTCTTGTCGAGCTGACGGCGGCGAGACTTGCGATCATGTGCTAGCATGGCGATGGTCTGATCCTTCGTCTTGATGATGGCAGACTTGTGGTTGCAATAGTCGCGGCAGTTGTCCAGTTCCTGCTGACGATCATACATCATGAAGCTAAGGTGGTCCAATTGAGTCTTCAGCTCGGGGTGGTATGGGGCTTCCAGTGGTTGACCATTTGCATCACGTCTTGGGCAAAACTCAAAGCGAGTACCCTTGATCTGATTGATGCTCTGCCCACACAGACGGGAAAGAGCTTCCTGCATTGCTTTGGCAAGTCCATCGAGCCAGTTGTTTTCCCTCAAGGTAAACTGAATTCCCTCCGCAGTGGGAGGTTCAATCTTTCCTCGGAGGCTTGCAACAATTAGCCACTGTAGATCTTCTCCCCCTTGATCATTGAGCTGAGCTCCGAAGAACTCGGGATGCAGGCGCTCCAAAAGTTCCGAAAGCTGATCCAGCTCCCTCTCAAAGATAAGGTCTCCTCCATTTCCGAGTTGGTAAAACTTGCTGTACTTCACGTCCATCTATAAAAATAGAGGATGAGTAGTTTAGCAAAGTGATCAAGTGTGTCAAAATTTTATATATTTTGCAAGAGTTTTTGAGGTACATGAAGTTTATTAAAGAATTTAAGAGGTAAGAATGAGAATAAGTTTTCGTAAATAGTTTTGTTTTTGAGTGTTGAAACTAAGTTTTTGGTTCAGCGTCCAATCTAACTAGGGTCTCCTATGGTCAGGATGTCTCTGATACCAACTTGTCAACACCCGGATTTTTCAATCCTAGATGCCTGTTATGCCGTACATCGCAATCCCAGGATTACCATTTTTGCGAGACATAACAGAATTGGGTACCATAGTACTTCATCCATTACAACGATACATAAGTTCTTACACACATAGGGATCTCATGATCCAGTCCTTAATACAACATCAAGCAGCGGAATACGGAATAGTAACGGTAGCGTAGGCGAGGCTCCATCTTCGGGGTCACAGGCAATGCTGACGATGGGAGATGATCCTAGTTGTCGTAACCGTCCTGGGGTCCATCCTCCAGGTACTCCTCTTCATAGTCTGGCCATGGGAATAGCCAGGGACAACGCCATGAGTACTCTTTAAGTACTCGCAAACTAATACTAACAAGAAAAAGGGGGTTTTGGATAATAGGACACTAGGCTCTAGGGTTATTTTGCAAAAGCCAGATTTATACTACTAAGTTCCCAAGCTAGTCACAATTTTATAACTCCTAAGTGGGATCTTGTATTTCTAGTCACAACTCTGTTGTGGCCACGCCAAAGTCTCAAGTCGTTCACAAGTCATTTTGAAAAGTCTGACGGGGGAACAGTATGGCCACTCCAACTGTCCATAACCGCGGACGCGGCTATTCGAATAGTTTGACACTCTGCAGAGATTGTACACTTTCACCACAACATTCGATACATCCGTCAGGAACAAATCCTGAATTCACCATACTCAGTATGCGGATAATCAATCCTAACCTTCCAATTACACTCCCTAGTATAAGCACCTCTCCTGTGAGTTTGGCCTCCCAACCATGACCACTGTCATCTTGGGTACTGCACAGGTGGACAATCTTCACAAGGTAGCCTCAGCTCAGACCTGGCCGTGAGGGAACTAATACTAAGGTATATAAGTTTCCAGTCAAGCCCTACCCAATATTCGGGTATTGTGGTTGTACGATAAAATTGGAATGGTATCGCATCCAGACAACCATCAGTTTTATAAAGGGCTAAGGCTCATGCCTCAACATTTTCATCACCAAAATCATCAAGTGTTTGGAAACACATGTCCAAAACATTTCAATAGAATGATCCATCATTCCAAGGTTTTCATAACCATTTTTCCACCAAGTATTCCCATCTAAAGTTGATCAAGTTTTATGCTTAGCACTAGCATCTACAGGTGGGGTACTACTAATAGAGGGGTGGTAACTAGTGGAGTTGCAACTAAGTCCAACCTTATATCATAAGCTGATATCAAGGTTTCTAGCTTAGGCCAATTTTATGCTCTTTATGCAACCTTCAGCATAACTGTCTAGTATCTACCAAAATTCTTGGGTAGCCTCTAAGTAAACTTTGATAAAGAAATAAAGTAAGAAGCTTGCCATAAAACTAGGATTGGTTTAGCAAGTGGGTATGGTTACATACGCTTAGGGCATATAGTAATCATATCACAAGCATGGGTTGTGGCAACAATAGGGTGTCTTATGCGCTTGCATAGGTATAGTATCTTGCAAGTGTTAGCTTGCATTGGTAAACTTGGTTAGTATAGCTTGCATCAATATCAGTATAAGCTTGCCTTGTGCAGAGCAGTGGTTGAAGTTCTCCTCGGCTTCCTCTTCGTAGTATCCTCCTTCTTCCTCGTAGCCTTGGTCGGTACTAGCGTCTATGAATAAATACGAGGTACACAATCACCAAACAATACTTAACTACTTGCAATCATCACACACAAGGGTCCTATAGATGATCTAGCATCATCTCTAACATTACAAGGTTAAGGATTGGTTTAAGTCTTCTTATTTTAGAAAAGTAATTTCTACTCATTGAAAAACTACTTAAGATTTAATATTCTCCAAACTAAACATGGGATCATGTTGACACATGTCATCACCACATGTTGTAGTCCATGGGAATGTGATTTAAAGTGGTGTCACAATTTAACAAGGTTTTACCCTTTTATTTTAATTAATTAAAGTGGCTAGAAATGCTTATGAAGCATTCTTTTATTCCTTGAACATTATTTCTGCAAGTAACCTATATATATTTTTATATATTCTGAAAGGTGTGGTTGAAAGTGATTTTTGAGAGTTGGAATCAACTCAAAAGATATTGTGGTTTCAATTTGAAAAATGTTTGAATGCAGAAAAGATTTTGCCTTGTCATTTTTGCTAAGGGTGATCTACAGATCCAAATGACTTGAATCAAACGGGCTTGGATTAAGCATTCACAGACCTTTCCAACAAAATTGGTTTCATCTAATTTGGTGCACTAAATCGATCTGGGTTGATTTTTGAAGTTGGGTACAGAAGTGTGTTTGAAATTAAAAAGAAAAGATTTAATTTGAATTGTTGGGCTGCGCGGGAAATTCTAACGGGCCGGCCTGCTAAGCGCAGTGCTCCCGCGGGCTGCTTAAGTGGGTGTCCCCACTCGTCAGTGACACGGGGCTGGGCGAAGCGGTATGGGGCAACGTGGTTCGTTCGATCTGGTTCTAATCCAACGGCTGAGGGTCATCGTCGACGCGAGACAGCTCCGGCGAGAACGAAACCTAGCGCAGCCAGTGAGGGGTGCTGGGGGCTCACCGGAGTACGGGCGAGGGTCGGCGAGGCGGGCGAACGACGAAGTCGACGACGGCGAACCTCCTGGTACCGGTGGCTTCTCCTGGGGCGGCTCCAATCGCTGGCTCCTTTCTTATCCGGCAGCGGCAGGCTCCAGTGAAATTCCGGCGGGGTGGTGCTCGCCTTGCTCTGAGAATGGTGTGGCACGATCAGTGAGGAGAGGGGAGTGAGATGGTGTGAAGAAATCGTGCGGGGGTGGCCTCTATTTATAGTCGAGCGAGGGGACCGTCGGGGCGCAAGGTGAGCTCGTCGGAGGCGACGTTACAGGCAGCTAATGGCATGGGCAAGGGTAGGGGACGGTGCTGTGTCTCCTGGCGATGCTCAACGACATGGTCGCGAGGGATGGGGCGGTGTGGTTTGGTCTGTAACGGGCGGTGCTCTGCGCGGCAGAGGCGGCGTTCTCGACGGCGGGCGGTGGCTGTATGGCGTGGGGCGTTAAACGGGGATGTCTGGCGGTCTCCTGGGTCGGTGGTGATCGTGTGTGCGCGCGGTGAGGGCGGCGCGCGGTCTGTGGGTGGTGGTCGAGGGTGGCGCTCTGGCGCACGCTCGGCATGGTCTGGGCGTGTCTTGTGCGCGTGGTCCAGGGCTTGGCAACGCTCGCGGCTGGGACAGGCAGTGGCGGTGGACGGTGGGCTGCCTCCCAGACAAGGTTGGCACGACTAGTTCTACCTCTAGCCCGCTGTCGACTATGGGGTGGCATTGAGGTGCTCGGCTGTTCACCATTAATGGCAATGGCAAGCTCACAGGGGTGCTAGTGCTGGTCTAACCTTTCTATATGATCTACTGGATTGTGTGAGAGCTAACTAGGGAACAAGTTAGGCTCAAAACACTGCACACTATAGTGTTTGTGTCTTGTTTGATTTGTGTCTCCAACCTGTTTGATGAAATGGCCGCATGAAATCAAGTTTTGAAATTTGAAATGATTTTTGGTGGGTTTGCTAGATTGGTTCTGGTGAGTCTGCAGATGCTTGGGTTTTGAAAATTGAGCTTGTTTAAGTGGGTTTTGAAAAAGTGGGATCTTCCCATATGAAGAAGATTCAATTTTGAGTTGTCATTTAAACTATGCATTTGAAAGTTTCTGGATGATCACAAGGTGGGCCTTGATACTTTGTTATGAGTACATTCAAGGGGTGCAAAGATCCAGAAAAGTTTCTGTTAAGTTTTGAAAGTTTGAGACAGCCAAAGTAGGCATGGGAGTTAAATTGGTCAAAATGACCATTCACTTAATATATTGGTTTTGACTTATTTTTCTTTAGGAAAAGTGTGGGGAATGTTTTAGATGATGTTCTTTTCACCTAAGAAACATTTTACAAGCAATGGATCACACAAACAAAGTGGTTTTAAAGAATTTCAAAATTCATGCATACACATATACATGCTTTCATGCATTGATTTAGAAAAGTTTTTGTTAACCCTAAACTTTAGGATTAGTGTTTTGTTGATCTAAGTTTGATATTTTTGGGATGTTACAAGGTAGGTGATAGAGACTATCTTAGAGTCTCACCACTCCGTGGTGTGAAGAGATTTGTGATTAAAGGAAAGTTGGCACCAAGATATGTTGGACCGTTCAAAATCTTAAGTCGCAAAGGATAAGTTGCTTACGATATTGAATTGCATAAATCACTGTTTGCAATTCACAATGTATTTCATATAAGTCAATTGAATAAATGCCATCCGGAGATGGAAGAAACTTCTTTGAAGGATATTATACCTTTGGAAGAAGTTCAGTTGGAGAGTGATCTCACATATGAAGAGAAGCCTATCAAGATTCTTGAGACTACAGAAAGAGTTACTCGGACTAACAATATAAAATTATGCAAAGTTCAGTGGAATCATCATTCCGAAGAAGAAACCACTTGCGAAAGAGAAGATTACCTTCGGAAAGATCACCCTCACCTATTTGCTAGCCAATATGAATCTCGAGGGCGAGATTCATCTTAAGGGGTTTAGATTTGTAACATCCCAAAAATCATGAATTACAGAAGCATGCATTTCATTCATATTTCCATATCATATTTGTCTTGCACAAAAAGTTTCAAACCAAAAATCCAAATAAAACCATTAATATGCCCATTTTAGTAAATCATATGTGGCATGGTTTTATTTTATTTTCAAAGGGCCAAAGTGATTTTGAGTGGACAAGGGTGTTTGTCACACTTTAGAGTACAATGTTCACTGTATAAAAATTTAGAGAGGGTTTTAATTCAAACTTGTTTGAATTAGGGTTTGAAAATCAATTCTGAAAAAACAAATAGAAAAAGAAAAGGAGAAAAGAAATATAAAGACATTGCGCTACCTATTCGGCCTAGTACCAGAAATGGCCCAGAAGCCCACTCGGGCCATTCCCCCTCCCCTCTCTCTCACGCGCACTAGACCTACCCCGCTGTCACTGCCTAGTGGTCTCGCGCCAGCTCGACACCTTCTTCCCCAAATCCCGCGCCAGACCCCGCCATTGATACGGCGAGTAATTCTCGGACCTGCCTCGGCCTACTTAAACCCCACAACCACGTCCATTTCCCCCCAAGCAATCGGACTCAACCGCCGCCAGGCTGCTTGCAATTCAACCTACACCGCCGCTGCCCGACGAACTACAGCAAGGTATTCCGGTGAGCCTCGAGCGCCCCTTGCTCCTTGTTCACCGAGTATTGTTCCGCTGCCCCTTGCGCATCTTCTAACACCGCTGGTTCATCCTGTACTGTTCTAGGTCGTCGGTGTCGTCAAACACCGTTAGCACCCGACGCAGTCTTCATCTTCGGCGAGAAATTCTAGTAAGACGCGACCACCCCTTGGCCTCTGAATCAAAGGATTTTGTTTGCATAAACCTTGCGCGTGCCCTGATACCTATGGTTTGTGCTAGGGGGATCTAGATCGTCGTCGTTGTCTTCGCCCACCCGTGCTCGATGCTACCAGCAACTCCGATGAGATCCAGCCGCTGCAGCAGCACGCCCTTGTCCAAGCCGAAGCTACGTTGAGATTACTCGCGACCTTGCGACGCTGGTCAGCCACCGCACAAAACCCTATCCCCATCTGTATTCACTGACGTAGCAACGCCAGTAGTGCCGCAGTCGCAGTAGCCATGCGTGCCGCCAGACCTTGGTTGTATGCGTCGTAGCCGTTAGATCGAGATCTAGTGGATCTGATTAGATCACTTAAAAAAGGGGTACACTCAGATCTGGACCGTGCGATTTCATTTAAATCTTGCGGCTCTCATTGATTGATCCAAACGAACCGGTACGGGCCAATCAGACACAGCCACATGTCTGTAAATTTGTTTTAAAATCTGTTTTTATACTATTAGAGATTTAAACTTGTAAAATTATATCTTGAGTTCTGTTTATCCAAAAAATGCAAATAAGATATCATTGGATTCAGAAAAATATATCCTATACTATTGTGGGCTTGAATTTGTATTTTGCTTCTGTAAAATTTGGTTTATTTACAAAATCAATTTTAGGTCTATTTTGGCTATATAAATTATTTAGAAAATAATTTAAAAACAAATTTGATTTTATTTAGACTTTAGATAGATGGTTTTGTTTTCCATACTGTTTGGTTTGATTAGTTTAGTTTAGAATTTCATTTCATTGCATTTGCATGCATTCATATATTTTGCTTGATTATTTGAATTTAAATTTGGTGCTATCATGTTATGTGTAGATTTTGGTGCTAGTGGTGATTGTGATTGTGAAGATTGTTGCTACTCCCCCAACTACCAAGCCAAGTAGTGCTTATGTATTTTTGTCCTATTATTTTGACTATGAACTAGTTATATTTTGAGTAGGGCTTTCATGGAGTTTTTGCAAAGTATAAACTATGCTATGCCTTGGGAAATCCTAGTAGTTGTAGTCTTGGTAGGATTTTTGTCACATCCCAAGATTTTCCAAATCTTGTAATGTGAAAAATAAATAAATAAAAATAAAACTTTGTTGATTTTCAGGGTGAGAAGAAACTTTTTGATTCTAATTGGAAACCTTCAAACCTTTTTGATCAAACAAATCCTAGAGGGATTTGAAAAGTTAAACAATTAATAAAGAAAATATTTTTGAATAAGTGGAATTACTATTTTTGGATCTTTAAATAAAAGATTTGGTTTTCAAAAGAAAAGGTAGATTTATAAATAAGGATTATTTTATGGAGCCAAAATAAACCTTGGCCAAGCTTTTGAAATAATTTTTTTTTGTTTTGATAAAAATAGTAAAGGTTTATTTAAATAAAATAATAAGGATTTAATATCCAATTTTATTTAAGTAAAGGCTTTTCCCATTTTAAATAAACACTAAAACTTATTTATTTATTTTAAATAATTTTTCCAAGTATTTTATATACTCAAATAAAACCTACTGAAGTGTTTTGGTTTTATTTTAGATTTCAAAATAAAGTTTTTAATAAAACAAATCCTATTTGATTTAATGACTAAGGTCCATTGTATTTAATTATTAATGGACCCTAAAATAAAATGTTATTTTATTTTAAACAAGTTTTCCAAGTATCTTCTATTTTCAAATAAAACCTACTGATTTGGTTTTGAAAATATTTAGATTTCAAATGGAGTTTTTAAATAAATTAAAACCCATTTGATTTATTAGCTAGTGTCCATTTTATTTAATTATAAATGGACTCTAAAATAAAAATATTATTTTATTTTGGGAATTGGTTTATGTTGTTAAACAGAACAAAATTCAATTACAAGTGTGGTGAATGTTTGAATAGATTTGAATGCTTGATTGGTTGTTTGAATTTCAAAACAGAAATTAGAATTGGAAAAAGACAAAACAATCAGGAAGAAAAAATGTAAACAAACCCAGCCCAACTGGCCAGCCCAGCAAAGCCCAGTCCAACCCACCAGCTCTTCCCCACGCGCGAAGCGTTTTTCACTTAAAACAGCACCTGCAGAGCAACTGACTTGTGGACCCCAACTCCCCTCTCCCACTCCGCTGACGAAATGACCCCACACCCGAGCCTTCTTCCACACCCGCCGCGACTTCTTCTTCCCCCAAACCACGTCGCCGTTTCTGCCGTTGAAAGCTCCTTCAATCCCAGTTAACTGCCGCGTTAATTCGCCCAGCCATCACGCAAGATAAAAGCGCCTGCCTCCCCTCTTCCGTTTCCCCCAGACACCGCCCCTTCTCTGCCCTCAGGCTGCCCGCATTGCTTGCGACAACCTCCCTGCCTCCGACGAACAACCGCGGCAATTCCGGCCAGTCCACGCCCCCCTTGCTCCCTGGCACACCCGAGCTTTCTTCCCACCTCCAGGAGAACCTCCCAGTAGCCTCAACTTACTCGCGCTTGACCCACAACATCGGCATCATCGACAACAGAACAGCGCCACCGTCTGCTCCTCCTCTGGCGAGTTTCCCAGGTAGTGTCAGACCACCCCGCGCCTTCTCGATCACGCACGCGTCATCGCCTCGACCATGCGCATCTAACCATGCTCTCTTTCTGCCCCCTTGTGATCTGTAGCGTCGACCCC
This sequence comes from Avena atlantica, assembly GCA_910589765.1. Lineage (NCBI taxonomy): Eukaryota > Viridiplantae > Streptophyta > Magnoliopsida > Poales > Poaceae > Avena > Avena atlantica. The sequence continues at coordinate 15,885,511 of OU342736.1, forward strand.
GACCACGAACAGGACCATCTAACGCCGACGACGACTCCGGCGAGCGATTACATCCGTCCCCGAGCGCCCCTTGACTCCTCGAGAACACCTTGAGCTTCCCCAGGCTTCTGCGAACGTGGTGAGCATCTCCCCAGCCGCTCTAGCTTCCTGTATCGCCTGCACCGCCACCATCTGGCCGCTTCGCGGCCAGCCACCGCCGCGGCGCCGCTCATTTTAGGTCAAGCTCGCAGCAGCCGTCCGATCTCGATCTAGTGGATAGGATAGAACCAATTAAAGCGAAGGGGTAAGCAATATGATCCGTGCGATTTAAATAGATCCAACGCGCCAGAGCAGTCGATCCAACCGAAACGGTATGGACGAATCAGAATAGGACGCGTGTCACTGGTTTGATTTAAAACAGATTTTAGAATCAAATTAGTTTGCAAATTTGAAAACCCTATAACTTTTGATCCACACGTCCAAATTTTTCAAACTTTATATCAATGGAATCATCAAGACAAGCCCTAGCCAACCATGCCATTATTTTTAGTAAAAATCTTCTGGAAAAATGTCTGTTTTTGCAGAAACATTTGTATGCTTGTTAAGGATGTGAAAATTGTTCAAAAATGATTTTAGGGATAAAATCTTTTGCAAATGGTGTGATTTGAACCTACTGACCATAGGAAACACTTTGTGGTTTCAAAAATGTATTTGGTGAAGGAAAAGAATGATTCTTTGATTTAAAACCATTTCTAGTCAAATAAAAATATGGTTTATTTAGTAAAAATAGTTTTGGAAGAAAACCTTTGGGAAATGTTTTGTTTTAAACTCTCTGACCCTAAACACCAAGTTTTATGGTTTGAAAACATATTTGGTGAATCCTATAGATTAATGACTTAGTAAAAATATTTCTACACCACATAAAATAATACCTTGTTTTGAAAATGGTTTATGAAGTGAAACCTTTTGCAAATGACTTTGCCACTTTACAAAATGACCAATAGGTGTTTTCAAATGTTTATGACCCATTAGGAACCAATTTTTCAAATAAAACAAAGCTTGGCATGCTTGCATGCATTACTTTGACTTTATGATTTTATGTGATTGTTTTGCTTGATTGGTAGATTGAGATTGTGCCTTGCTTGATTGAATTGTGGTGACTTGAAGAGTGTGATTGTTGCAAGGACAAGGAGTGAACTTATACCCTCTACCAAAAAGGCAAGTGATGCTTCATACTTTTTTCCCATTACTTTCACTATGCATTAGTGATTTTTCTAAGTAAAACTTGCATGGAATTTTTCTAAGCATAAACCTTGCTATAGGAAAACCTAGTAGATGAAACCTTAGTGGAACATTTCCTAAGTTAAGATTCCTACTACTATCAAGCTTAGCTTAGCTAATAGAAAACAAGGGTGGATTATACATTCATACTATGGAAAAATTTCTAAGTCTGAGGACTTGTGTTTTGTTTAATAAAACAACTAAGTTATTGAATCACCTGTGTGGATGGTAATTGATTGGTGGTTTTTGGTTGAGTGGTTCACAAGGCCCATGTTTGTGGTTGACCTTGTGTATCTCACTTGTGGATGGCCACCCAGGAACAAAGAGATTTGAGATGTCAAATGTTGAGAAGCTTCAAGTGCAGCCACTTGGCATTATGGGCTCTGCCTGGATCATATAGGTTGCAAGAACTTAGCCATATGGACAGTTGGTGGTAGAATTTGATAGGTTGGAGCGCGTCCATTTTGGTCTAAGGGAAGGCTTCTGAAAGATCTTGTCTTGGGAAACCAAGTCTTGTGGGGAAAGTGCACCACCTCTGCAGAGTGTAATCTAAGTACTTAGCCATGTCCCTGGCAAAGGACAATTTGAGCATCAAGGCATGGAAGCAATCAAGAATCTCATTCAAAGTTAAAAACTTGTGGTTGAACAAGGGTTAAAGGATCTTCAATCTTTTGATTGGGAGAAATGATTTTGTCAAGCAAAAACTTAGTGTTTTCAAAATGATAAGGAAAATCTATTTTGAGCAATGCAAGCCTCAAATCCACTTAGCCAAATGCATATAGATGATAGATTCCACTATAATACCATAGTATCACTTGCCAATACAATTCAAATGTATTGACCCTTGTGGATGTAACTTGTTATGTTGCAGGTTTGATTGATTTAGTGAAGTGTGTTGATTAGGATTACAAAGTCTACAACCAACATTTCTGCCTGTGGCACTTTGAAGATGAATGACCCCATGCTTATAGATATTCTGCTGCAATGTAATGTAATAGCCAAATGAGCTATATAAGATGTAATAAAATTATGTTATTCCTGGTTATAAAGTTGTATTATGACCTTTGTTTCTTGATATTACATCTTAACTGTGGATGCTAGCTATTGATCCAGGGACTAGCATTGTAAACACAGGGGACTCTACCTTATTAAAGGTTGGGACCCTTACAGATGGTATCAGAGCATTGTGTTGCCTGTAGGATTTGTAAACATTGGATTGGACAAAACCCTTAGAATAATAGGAGTATATTTGTACCAAAACTTATTTACAAACAACCTTGTAAACTCTTTCCTCAACCATTTTGGTTTCAACTCTACATCTCTTCTATTTCAACTTGATGGAAAAACCTACCCCATGGCCAAAGACTTCACCATGAGCAAAGCACAACATCAGCTCTAATGACTTCAACTTATTCAACTCTAATGACTTCAACTTCTTCAACTCTAATGACTTCAACATCTTCAGCATATTCACCAAGGACTTCCAACTTGGATACCACTAAGGACTACAAGTGAGACAAGGAAATCTTTCTCAGGATATGGAGACTGAGGAAATGCAAAATTAGAAGGAGTTCACTTCAGTTGAAGCTTTTGTAACCAAGAGTTTTTCCCAAGGAAACCATTATCTCATGCAAGAAAAATCAACCAAGAAGGAAGGAAAGATCACAAGTGAACCATATAGATGGACCACCATATTTTAGTTAAGTCAAACACACCAACTTATGTGGTGTAAAAAAAATATTTTGTTGCCTAAGTATGTGCTTGAACTTTGTTGTTTGAGTGAAAAGTTGTTTCTGATTGATTGCACCTTGTTTGTATGAATTGTGATATGTGTGATTAGAATTATTTTCTTAGAAAATATTTTGCCTATTCTAATCTCCATCTAACCCAAGCAGATCACTACTCCAAGAAACTCCAAGGTTGATGACACCAACACCAACCAAGAGGACCACATGAGAGAACTCATATCAACCCAAAACCAGTTGAACCAAATGACAGCTCAGTTCATAGCTAACACCAGTGGAGAAGATCCAACCCTGCAAGAGTTTTTGGAAAACCAAGCTGAAATGTTGCATAAGGTGACAGACCAAATGCTCAACATGGAAAGCAACTTTTCCAAAGGAGAAAAAGGTGTTATTCTAAAAGGACCCAAAGCTTGCAACATTTGTGGAGACAAGGATCACACTTCTAAGGAGCATGGAGATCAATGCCCCAACTGTGAAGAGAAGCATCCTGTTGGCCAATGTCCCACCTCTCAAGCTACCTGCTACCTATGTGAAGGAAACAACCATGTCCCTATCCAATGCCCCATCTACTCCATTGTTGAACAAAGGAAAAAAGGTGAAGTGCAACAAATGATTGCAAACTATCCAGAAGGATCTAAGTCTACCAAGAAGGTTGATGACAAAGGAAAAGGTCCACTTATACCTCCAAGCAAAACAACCCAATTCAAAGGACCAAAGAAAGGGCACATGAATTATCCAAAGATCAATAGAAGGTCCAAGAAACATGTAGACATTCCTACCTACCAGATAACATATGAACAACATGAACTAGATGCACTCCTAGCTTTGGAGAAACCCAAAAATCAAAAGAAGGACAAAAGCCATGTGCAATGTCATCGTTGTAAAGAAATGGGACACTATTCTAGTGAATGCCCAGAGAACCAGAAGTATAAAGAAATTGGCCAAGTGTGGTGCAACAACTGCAAAGAGCTAGGCCATTATGCAGCAACTTGTCCACAAGAGACACGTAAAGAACTCAAAGATATCAACTGTTTCAATTGCAAAGAACCAGGACATTATGCAAGCAATTGTCCAGAAAAGATGAAGAACAAGTTAAACAAGCCTATGAAGAATCTCAACCTTGGCCCATGAGTCAAGTGTGGAAACAAAGGAAACCATGCAGATGTTTGCCAAGAGGAGTTTTCCTAGGATCCCAAGAAGTGCACATGCAATTTAGTTTGAAAATTTTTAAGGGTGGTAGTACCCTAGATGCTTTTGAGCCAATTTGTAACCCTAGCCTTCCCAAATCTCGGGACGAGATTTATTTTAAGGGTGGTAGCCTGTCACATCCCAAGATTTTCCAAATCTTATAATGTGAAAAATATATAAATAAAATAAAACTTTGTTGATTTTCAGGGTGAGAAGAAACTTTTTGATTCCAATTGGAAACCTTCAAACCTTTTTGATCAAACAAATCCTAAAGGGATTTGAAAAGTTAAACAATTAATAAAGAAAATATTTTTGAATAAGTGGAATTACTATTTTTGGATCTTTAAATAAAAGATTTGGTTTTCAAAAGAAAAGGTATATTTATAAATAAGGATTATTTTATGGAGCCAAAATAAACCTTGGCCAAGCTTTTGAAGTAAAAACATTTTGTTTTGATAAAAATAGTAAAGGTTTATTTAAATAAAATAATAAGGATTTAATATCCAATTTTATTTAAGTAAAGGCTTTTCCCATTTTAAATAAACACTAAAACTTATTTATTTATTTTAAATAAGTTTTCCAAGTATTTTATATTCTCAAATAAAACCTACTGAACTGTTTTGGTTTTATTTTAGATTTAAAAATAAAGTTTTTAATAAAACAAATCCTATTTGATTTAATGACTAAGGTCCATTGTATTTAATTATTAATGGACCCTAAAATAAAATGTTATTTTATTTTAAACAAGTTTTCCAAGTATCTTCTATTTTCAAATAAAACCTAATGATTTGGTTTTGAAAATATTTAGATTTTAAATGGAGTTTTTAAATAAATTAAAACCCATTTGATTTATTAAGTAGTGTCCATTTTATTTAATTATAAATGGACTCTAAAATAAAAATATTATTTTATTTTGGGAATTGGTTTATGTTGTTAAACAGAACCAAATTCAATTACAAGTGTGGTGAATGTTTGAATAGATTTGAATGCTTGATTGGTTGTTTGAATTTCAAAACAGAAATTAGAATTGGAAAAAGACAAAACAATCAGGAAGAAAAAAATCTAAACAAACCCAGCCCAACTGGCCAGCCCAGGAAAGCCCAGTCCAACCCACCAGCTCTTCCCCACGCGCGAAGCGTTTTTCACATAAAACCGCACCCGCAGAGCAACTGACTTGTGGACCCCAACTACCCTCTCCCACTCCGCTGAGGAAACGACCCCACACCCGAGCCTTCTTCCTCACCCGCCGCGACTTCTTCTTCCCCCAAACCACGTCGCCGTTTCTGACATTGAAAGCTCCTTCACTCCCAGTTAACTGCCGCGTTAATTCGCCCAGCAATCACGCAAGATAAAAGCTCCTGCCTCCCCTCTTCCGTTTCCCCCAGACACCGCCCCCTCTCTCCCCTCAGGCTGCCCGTATTTCTTGCGACAACCTCCCTGCCTCCGACGAACAACCGCGGCAATTCCGGCCAGTCCACGCCCCCCCTTGCTCCCTGGCACACCCGAGCTTTCTTCCCACCTCCAGGCGAACCTCCCAGTAGCCTCAACTTACTCGCGCTTGACCCACAACATCGGCATCGTCGACAACAGAACAGCACCACCGTCTGCTTCTCCTCCGGCGAGTTTCCCAGGTAGTGTCAGACCACCCCGCGCCTTCTCGATCACGCACGCGTCATCGCCTCGACCATGCGCATCTAACCATGCTCTCTGTTTGCCCCCTTGTGATCTGTAGCGTCGACCCCGACCACGAACAGGACCATCTGACGCCGACGACGACTCCGGCGAGCGATTACTTCCATCCCCGAGCGCCCCTTGACTCCTCGAGAACACCTTGAGCTTCCCCAGGCTTCTACGAACGCGGTGAGCATCTCTCCAGCCACTCTAGCTTCCTGTATCGCCAGCACCGCCACCATCTGGCCGCTTCGCCGCCAGCCACCGCCGCAGCGCCGCTCGTTTTAGGTCAAGCTCGCAGCAGCCGTCCGATCTCGATCAAGTGGATAGGATAGAACCACTTAAAGAGAAGGGGTAAGAAATCTGATCTGTGCGATTTGAATAGATCCAACGCGCCAGAGCAGTCGATCCAACCGAAACGGTATGGACGAATAATAATAGGACGCGTGTCACTGGTTTGATTTAAAACAGATTTTAGAATCAGATTAGTTTGCAAATTTGAAAACCCTGTAACTTTTGATACACACGTCCAAAATTTTCAAACTTTATATCAATGGAATCAGCAAGACAAGCCCTAGCCAACCAGGCCATTTTTTTAGTAAAAATCTTCTGGAAAAATGTCTGTTTTTGCAGAAACATTTGTATGCTTGTTAAGGATGTGAAAATTGTTAAAAAATTATTTTGGGGATAAAATCTTTTGCAAATGGTGTGATTTGAACCTACTGACCATAGGAAACACTTTGTGGTTTCAAAAATATATTTGGTGAAGGAAAAGAATGATTCTTTGATTTAAAACCATTTCTAGTCAAATAAAAATATGGTTTATTTAGTAAAAATAGTTTTGGAAGAAAATAGTTTTGGAAGTGTTTTGTTTTAAACTCTCTTACCCTAAACACCAAGTTTTATGGTTTGAAAACATATTTTGTGAATCCCATAGATTAATGACTTAGTAAAAATATTTCTACACCACATAAAATAATACCTAGTTTTGAAAATGGTTTATGAAGTGAAACCTTTTGCAAATGACTTTGTCACTTTACAAAATGACCAATAGGTGTTTTCAAATGTTTATGACCCATTAGGAACCACTTTTTCAAATAAAACAAAGCTTGGCATGCTTGCATGCATTACTTTGACTTTATGATTTTATGTGATTGTTTTGCTTGATTGGTAGATTAAGATTGTGCCTTGCTTGATTTAATTGTAGTGACTTGAAGAGTGTGATTGTTGCAAGGACAAGGAGTGAACTTATACCCTCTACCAAAAAGGAAAGTGATGCTTCATACTTTTTTCCATTACTTTCACTATGCATTAGTGATTTTTCTAAGTAAAACTTGCATGGAATTTTGCTAAGCATAAACCTTGCTATAGGAAAACCTAGTAGATGAAACCTTAGTGGAACATTTCCTAAGTTAAGGTTCCTACTACTATCAAGCTTAGCTTAGCTAATAGAAAACAAGGGTGGATTATACATTCATACTATGGAAAAATTTCTAAGTCTGTGGACTTGTGTTTTGTTTAATAAGACAACTAAGTTAATGAATCACCTGGGTGGAATGGTAATTGATTGGTGGTTTTTGGTTGAGTGGTTCACAAGGCCCATGTTTATGGTTGACCTTGTGTATATCACTTGTGGATGGCCACCCAGGAACAAAGAGATTTGAGATGTGAAATGTTGAGAAGCTTCAAGTGCAGCCACTTGGCATTATGGGCTCTGCCTGGATCATATAGGTTGCAAGAACTTAGCCATATGGACAGTTGGTGGTAGAATTTGATAGGTTGGAGCGCGTCCATTTTGGTCAAAGGGAAGGCTTCTGAAAGATCTTGTCTTGGGAAACCAAGTCTTGTGGGGAAAGTGCACCACCTCTGCAGAGTGTAAAATCTAAGTACTTAGCCATGTCCCTGGCAAAGGACAATTTGAGCATCAAGGCATGGAAGCAATCAAGAATCTCATCATTCAAATTTCAAAGTTAAAAACCTGTGGTTGAACAAGGGTTAAAGTATCTTCAATCTTTTGATTGGGAGAAATGATTTTGTCAAGCAAAAACTTAGTGTTTTCAAAATGATAAGGAAAATCTATTTTGAGCAATGCAAGCCTCAACTCCACTTAGCCAAATGCATATAGATGATAGATTCCACTATAATACCATAGTATCACTTGCCAATACAATTCAAATGCATTACCCTTGTGGCTGTAACTTGTTATGTTGCAGGTTTGATTGATTTAGTGAAGTGTGTTGATTAGGATTACAAAGTCTACAACCAACATGTCTGCCTGTGGCACTTTGAAGATGAAGGACCCCATGCTTATAGATATTCTTCTGCAATGTAATGTAATAGCCAAATGAGCTATGTAAGATGTAATCAAATTATGTTATTCCTGGTTATAAAGTTGTATTATGACCTCTGTTTCTTGATATTACATCTTAACTGTGGATGCTAGCTATTGATCCAGGGACTAGCATTGTAAACACAGGGGACTCTACCTTATTAAAGGTTGAGACCCTTACAATTTTTCTCTAAGTTAAGATACTTGTTATCTTATCATGCTTAGCCTAGATAGTAGAAAACAAGGGTGGATTATATACATGATATGGAAATTTTGCTAAGTCTTTGACTTATGTTTTTGCTTAATAAAAAAACTAAGTGAATGAATCACCTGGGTGGAATGGTATGATTGGTTTATGTTGAGTGGTTACAGAAGGCCCATGTCTATGGTCTACCTTGTGTATCACACTTGTGGAAATCCACCCAGGAACAAAGGGATTTAAGATACTTAGTGTTTAGAAGCTTCTAGTGCAACCACTTGGAATATGGGCTCGGCCTTAATCATATAGGTTGCAATAACTTAGCCAGATGGACAGCTAGTGGTAGGGTGATATGATGGAACGCGTACATTTGGTCTAAGGGAAGGCTTCGGAAAGATATCGTCTCGATGCATGTCGAGTCCTTTGGGGAAAGTACACCACCTCTCGAGAAGGTAAAACATAAGTACTTAGTCGTGTCCCCGACAACGGACAATTTTAGCATCAAGACATTGAAGCCATCAAGGATCTCCTCATCCCAATTTCTAAGTTAAAAACCTGTGGTTGAACAAGGGTTAAAGGTTCACCAATGTCTATTGGTGGTTCCTTGGGTGATTTTCATCAAACAAAAACATAGTGTTTTCAACTGATAAGAAAAATCTATTTTGAGCAAATCAAGCCTGAGCTACACTTATCCAAATTCATATAGATGTTATAAACTACTATTCTACTATGGTATAACTTGCCAATACAATTCCAAATGTATTGACACAGTGTGGCTATAACTTATGATGTTGCATGTTACTCTGATGGAGATTAGGGTTATGAGTCAACACTCAACATGTTTGCCTGTGGCACATGAAGATGAAGACTTATAATTATTTACTTTATGTTATGAACTCTTGTACTAGCCTTTGTCTATGGAGTTGTAAAAGACTATGTTATCTCTGGAATGACGATGTAATAAACGACCTTTGTATCTGTGTACATCATCTTAAACTGTGGATGCTATCATTTGATCCAGGGACTAGCATTGCAATCACAGGGACCTTTAACTTATAAAGGTGGGGTCTTACACACAAGTTACACATTAAGTTTATCTCAATTTAAACTATGGGTGGCACAATGTAATGGAAAGGAGACTCCATTATGGATTTGGATGTATTCCATAGTTAAGACATTATGACAGATACTCCAACAAAAGGCTAAGTATATGAATTCTATTATAGCGGCAAAGGAGGGAATTTGTGTCAAGTAGTTTGTAATCAAACTAAGGTGTGGTTCACAACGGGATAACACTATAAAGATATAATGTACGATAATAGTATCGACATGATTTAACCCCAAGGAACAAAAGGTCTCACAAAAATACCAAATTTATACGATGACATCTCATTAGAGAATGAGTGATGCGTGGAGATACAAAGACATGCAAATACACATAGACTTGAAAGTGTCAGATCCGGAGATTATGTTTACCACGAGAAAATTTATATATACAACACCAGAAAGACATAAGTGTTGAATGCTATAATTGTAAGTTGGTTATTATCGTATTCCATGTTTATGATAAATCATTATTTTTCATGCTATAATTGTATTAATTGGAAAGATTAATACATGTGTGTTTAATAAACAAATAAGAGTTCCTACTTATGCCTCTCATATAAACTAGCTCATTGATTGACATGATGATCAAGGTTTCCTGATCATAAACATTAGATGTTGTTAATAACAAGGTCACAGCATTAGTGGAATGATGTGATGAACATTCATTCGTGTGACACACCCGGGATCAGGGCTAAACAAATCCTAGACCACCGTCTGACATAAGCTTAACCTTGAGCTCGAGGATATCTAGTGAAGAATCGGTAACACAGCAATGACCCTACAACACAAAAATTTATTACAGCAAGCTCATAACTGAGCAGAGAACAAAATTATTACAAGCTTAGGTCACTGACCACAAACATAAAATAACAGAAGGAAAAATATGCTATTAAGTATAGCAAACTTTAAAAATGGCCTAAGAGGACTGAAGCATAATGATGACATCCCAGCCCATAGATTCTAGGCTGCCGGCCGGGAACCCCAAGCTACTCGTCGGTGTCGATGTAGTACCAAACTGATCTTGAGGGACCACTTACTTTGCCAAAAGTATCAACAAAGCAAGGGTGAGTACAGGGTGTACTCCGCAAGACTTATGGCTGGTGGAGTTCTTTTGCATAAAAGATCGTCTAGTCAGAGTATTTTACAAGGGGATAAGAGAGCGACATCTCCAAAATATTGATCATCATCTTTTGATATCCACCAAATCATCATCATGTGAACCCTATCTAGGATCACCCCCTCGTACCCATGAGGAAGCATCCTTAAGCACATGTTGATCTGCCAAGTTTTAGGATTAGGTTAAAGTTATCTATGATCTTGAGTCCGGTCGCCAAGGCGTTCATAACAGTGAACACGGCTTTTCGAAAAGATTTAACCCTGCAGGGGTGTAAAACTTTACCCACACGTGCCAACCGATTCTTAATGCCACTATAGATTAGCCCTCCTCCTTGGAAGGCCGGCAGAGAGTGGTTGACCTCGACCTTTACCTTGCTTTAGCCGATACCATGAGTCATTCAATAAGTATGGTTTCGCCGTAACGGGTCAAATCCTGAAGTCGGTACTTAAAGATGTGAGGCGAGGTTGGTTCACCATGGGCTCCATCGACCCCAAGCAACCCCGGCCACGCTTACCTACCTGTTATGAGTGCACCTTCACCAGGCATATCTTTCAAAAGGTTTTCTATGCATATGTCGAATGGAACGCCCGAACTATGTGACTCGTGGAATCTACTAGGCAAGTTAGTTGGTCATGAGGTTGTCCAGGCCCCGTGTGGTTGTACGCTCGTCTCGGTTCCAAAGGAAACAACTCATTTCCTAGTGGTGGTGAGCATGAGACTAGAAAAACCACATCCCACCATGGCCTCCCATACAAGCCTTAACATGTTTAAAATCATATCACCTCTGATCTTATATCATCACGATCTCCTGTCATACTAGATTCTCTCCATCTGATACATCATCTGGATGAACCAGCACTGGAAGCTATGCATGTCTATGCAAACACAGATATAAGCTCTAGTAGTGCACACATGCCAAACCTAGTTATGCTAGGAGCAGTGGATCAGGTAATATAAGCTCAAGGGAGTAATGCAATAGATAGGATACTCTATCTATCGATAAAAGACCACAGTTGAATCGTATGCATCATGTCATAAGTGAAATGCTTTCAAAACAAAGGATTATATCATGGTGGGGCTATGCTTTCAAAACAAAATATAAAAAAAGGATCATCAAACTCTAATCACTAAAATTAGGGTTAACAGATACTTTGATTAATTAAAATCATATGAATGCATGTGGGAATGAAATGATTTGAGAAACGCATGAATGGACTTGTGTGATTAATCTAACTATCAAGAAATGGTTTAAAGATGAAAATAACATCATATAAAACATTTCCATGCAGAAACAAATCAAAATAAAATAAAAAACAAAGCAAATAAAGCAAATGGTCATTTTTGCCAATCTTGCTCACTAGGTCACTTTGAGTGTTTCTAGTTCAAGATTTCAAACAGAAACTTTCCCAATTCTTTTCACCCCTTGATAGAACTAGTAAAAGTGAATCAAGTCCCACCATTCAAACATGCAGAAACATTTGGCAACCCCATTCAAATCACAATTCAAAATTGAATGTTATTCATATGTGAAGATCATCCATTTTCAAAACCCAACCAAACCAAGGCACCTTGACTAATCCAACTAACCAAATACTCCCTAGCATGTGCCTAGCAAACCCACAAAGTTTGAATCCAAAATTCAAATTTAAAGTTCTTGCGGCCATTTCATTAAACAACTTGCAGATTGAAATCAAACAAACATCAAATACTATAGTGTGCAGTAAAATTGGCCTAACTTGTTCCCTCTCTGGTTGCAACCAGCCCTTAGTAGATCATCTAGCCTCTTTAACAATCTTTAGCACCATTGTGAGCATGCCTAGCCATTAATGTCAAGCATGCCAAGAGCACGATTGCCACCCCATTGTCGCCAGCAAGCTAGAGGCTGCACTAGCCTCGCCAACCTTGTCTAGGACATGCAGCACCGTCCATCTCTACTCTCTGCCCAGCGCCGAGAAATGCCAGCCCCTGGACCACATGACACGCCCATGACAAACCTCTCTGCGACCATGCCAAGAGCGCGCCCGTGCGCCACGCTCGACCAGCACCCACAGACCGCGCCGCCCTTGCCGCTTGCAGGGATGATCACCAGCACCCCAGCACCCCGCCAGAAATGCCCGTTCGCCGCCGCGCGGACCACACGTGCTGTGTGACATCAAAACCGCCATTGGACCCGCTCAGAGCACCGCGACATTCCGACCGATCAGCACCGCCCCACGTCACAAGACCACGCCATTGAGCTTTACCAGGGAGCACAGCACTGCCCCCTACCGTCACCCATGCCCGTAGTCCTTTGTGCCGTCGACCACGACGAGCTCAGCCCGCGCCCGTCGGTCCCCTGCCGCCACTATAAATAGAGGCCTCCACCGTTAGTTTTCACCACACCAGTTCACTCCCCTCTCACCCGGAACCACCGCACATCACTCCCGGAGCAAGGCGAGCAGCGCATCGCCGGAATTTGGCCGGAGCTCGCCGCTGCTGGAGAAGAAGGAAGCCGTCGATTGGAGACGCCCCAGGAGGAGCTACTGGTACCAGGAGAACCGCCGTCGTCGTCTTCATCGTTCGTCGCCGTCGCCGACCCTCACCTAAGCCCCGGTGAACCTCCCACGACGCCCACCTTCCGCGTTAGGGTTCTGTCTCGCCGGCGCTGCCCGACATGGACGATGAACCGTAGCCGTTCGATTAGAGTTAGATCGTGCGGTTCACACTGTCCCATACCGCTTCGCCCCTCCCCGTCTCACTGACGCATGGGGACAGCCACTTAACCAGCCCGCGTACGCGCTGTGTGTAGTGGGCCGGCCTAGTTAGACATCCCGTGAAGGAATTATGCCCTAGAGGCAATCATAGAGATGATTATATTTCATATGTATCCATGAGTTATTGTAATGTTCCTTGAATATCCATATCATGCAACTTGTATTGATTGGCAATTATGTGAATTGTTTGTGAAACTCTTTACTGTTATAGTTATTTAATAGTTGTCCCTAGTTGGAGTTCATGTGAGGACACACGTGAATATTAGACTAGCACATCGATTGGTTGATGACTATGTTTCACAATTCATAGTAATGGAGATGTCAAACCAATGATGTGGACACATGTTATGAACATGGGGTTGGACTAACCCAACATGAGACTGGCAATTAGACTTGCAGCTCTCTCTACACATCGTATACGTTTTGTCCTTAGACCTGAGATTGTCGCATGTACTTGAGATGTGGATCGACCTACATTGGGGCTATCAGACGCTACTCCGTAACTGGGTAGTTATAAAGGTAGCTTTCGGGTTTGTCCTGAAGCATGCTGCAAGGCATGGTCAATCAAGATGGGATTTGCCCCTCTCTACTTGAGAGAGATATATCTGGGCCCCTCGAGTGATCGGATCCAGAAATGCATGGCCATGCTACATAAGGTTAAGAGTTAACCTAGGAAAGGGATTCCGAGTTACGGTATCAAGAAAGAGAGGTCAGCTTGGAGCTAGACCAAATATCGTGAGCAAAAGGGAAAGACATGTAATAAACCTTGTGATGGCTCGTCCGATATGATCTTTGTATGTGTTTAGGAGTTGGTACGTGTTGCTAGAGGCCGCTACCAACTATTGACAGAATAAGTGTTTCGTGTCATGTCTACACGTATATGAACCTATAGGGTCACACACTTAAGGGGCTGGAAGCCTAATGAGGATTGGATCCGAATTACACCAGGCTTAGGCTACTAATGGGCTGCTAATGTAGAAGCCCACTAGGGACGCCTATATAAGAGAGGGTGGGGCGAGCTAACCAGGGTTAGACCATTCCACCCAGCCGCCACTCCTCACGCCTATGTCGCACGCGCGGACCTAGCAGTGCGGTGTCTGACGCTTCCACCCCGCACATGTGGATACCTCGGAGGTGCTGCATCTGTGGCATTTGTACGAGCCGCACAAGGGGACTTGATCGTGGGACGAGAACAAGGAGGAGACGTGGAACATCTGCACTGCCTCGACGCGCTTCATCAATTCCGCAACTGCGTGTCTAGTGGTACTCCCGTGATCTATGACAACAGTAATCCTTGTTTACGCGGTAGAATATTTTGATTTGTGCTAGTGTAGCCTACCCGTATCCCTACATCCCGTGCGACCCAACAATTCAAATTATGCTTTATTCATTTAATTTCAAACATAGTTCGATACTTAGATTCAAAAATCAACCCAGCTCGATTCACTGAACCAAAATGCATGAAACCAATTTTGTTAGGAAGGTACTGAAATGCTTAATCCAAGCCCGTTGGATTCAAATAATTTGGATTTGTGGATCAACCATGGTAAAAATAACAAGGCATATGCTTTTCTGCATTCAAACATTTTTCAAAATTCAACCATAAAAGCTTTTTAGTTGATTCCTGTAGGGGTTCGTAGCATGGAAAACAAAAATTGTGTAACGCATACAAACAAACAAGCCAAGATCTATCTTCTAGATCCTAGGAACGAGTCGATAGAATAACTCACCCTCGAAGATTCTCAAGTGTTTAACGAGAGCAGATTCTCGCGGGTGATGTAGTAGTACTCTTGCCGATCTCAAGATCGTGTAGACGATCCTTCCAGCGCCGCGTTCCGGCATCGCTCCTGCAGTCGGTTACACGTTCGGTACTCGATGAAGACCTTCCTCTCCCTTGTTCCAGCATGCAGCGGAGGTTGTAGCACGCTCCTGCAGTATGGTTGACTATGAGAGAGGCCTTGGCGATCTAGGGTTTAGAGGAACCAAGGAGAGAGGGCTAGGCCGGCAGCTAGGGCGGCGGCGGTTACTTGGTGGCCGGCGGCTAGGGTTAGGGTTTGGTGGAGAGAGGTGTAGGTATAGAGGGGCACCCTTGCCGCTCCTTTTATAGGTGGGAGGGCGTCGGCCAAGGGGAGGGATTCCTCCCCCAAGTCGGCCTCCTTGGCCGGCGGGTGGAGGGAGAGGAACTCCTCCCCAAGTAGGTTTCCTACTCTCCCTCCACCAAGCAAAACTGTCGTTTGACTTTTCAAATTGGCGTTTGACTTTTCAAACTAGGATTTGATTTATCCCTTGATTTTGCCCAGCCATGATACCTAGTACATGATGCAACCATTCCAACTTGTTATGACACATTCATGTACCCTTCCCCTCCGGAGTGCCGGACCTTCTGGACCCTTCTAGAACATTCCCGATGAAAACACCGGAATCATTCCCCAACTCCAAAACAGGACTTTCCTTATATGAATCTTATTCTCCGGACCATTCCGGATCTCCTCGTGATATCCCGGATCCCATCTGAGACTCCGAAAAACATTCGGTATCTTACTCATCATTCCATAACTACTCAACAACATCGAATCCTTAAGTGTGTCTCCCTACAGTTCGTGAATTATGCGGACATGATCGAGACACTTCTCCGAACAATAACCAATAGAGGAATCTGGAAATTCATATGGCTCGCACATATTTCTACGATTACTTTGCGATCGAATGAACCACTTACATACGATACCAATTTCCCTTTGTCTCACGATAGTTTACTTATCCGAGGTTTTGATCGTCGGTATCTCTGCATACCTAGTTCAACCTCGTTACTGATAAGTACTCTTTTCTCGTTCCTGTGGTATGTGATCCCTTGTGAGCCTAGTCACATGCTTGCAAGCTAATTGGATGACATTCCACCAAGAGGGCCCAGAGTATATCTATCTGTCATATGGATGGACAAATCCCACTCTTGATCCATGTGTCTCAACCCATACTTTCCGAACACTCAATGCCACCTTTGTAGCCACCCAGTTACGGTGTGGTGTTTGATGTCATCAAAGCATCCTTCCGGTGATGGTGATAAGCATGATCTCATGGTCGAAGGAATTAGGTTACTATGTATCAGAAAGCTTATAGCAACTGAACTATTAAAATGACTTGATCGTTATGCTACGCTTATCTATAGGAGTATGTCCATCATACCATTCTCCTAACAATATGATCTTGTTGTTAATAACATCTCAATGTTCATGATGGGGAAACCACAATCATTTATTAACCAACAAGCTAGTATTATGAAGAGGCTTTACTAGGGACTCTTATTTAGTTTACAAATCACACAAGTATTAATGTTTCCTTGTTAATACTGTTATAGCATGAATGTAAACATTTATCATAAACACAAAGATATAATAATAACTACATTTATTATTGCCTCTAGGGCATATCTCCAACAGTCTCCCACTTGCACTAGAGTCAACTAATCTAGATTACATGGTAATATACCGAACACCCATGGAAGTTTGGTCTTGGTCATGTTTTTCCGTCGGGAGAGGTTTAGTCAACGGATCCGCCACATTCAGATCTGTGTGTACTTTGCAAATCTTTATATCACCATCTTGGACATGTTCTCGAATAGCGTGAAAACGTAGCTGGATGTGCTACAGCTTCTTGTGTGACCTTGGTTCTTGCGCATTGGCTATGGCGCCCATGTTATCACAATAGATAGACATTGGGTCCAGCGCACTTGGAACCACACCGAGCTCTGTAGTGAACTTCTTCATCCATATCGCTTCCTGCGAAGCCTCCGAAGCAGCTATGTATTCCGATTCAGTTGAAGATCTTGCCACAACGCTTTGCTTTGCACTCCTCCAACTAACTGTTGCACCATTCAAAGTAAATACGTATCCAGATTGAGATTTAGAATCATCCGGATCGGTGTTCCAACTAGCATCGGTGTAACCATTAACAACGAGTGGTTCATCACCTCCATAAGAAAGAACCATATCCTTAGTTCTTCTCAAGTACTTAAGGATGTTTTTGACCACTATCCAATGATCCACTCCTGGATCACTTTGATATCTTCTAGTCAAACTAACAACATATGCAATGTCGGGTCTAGTACATAGCATGGCATACATTAGAGATCCTATGGCTGAGGCATAGGGAGTCTTACTCATCTTTTCTCTATCTTATGCATGGCATACATTAGAGATCCTATGGCTGAGGCATTAGAGATTCAGCATCTGTTTTCTTCTTGAAAATCCATTTGTTCTCGGCAGCCTTTCAGCCATCCGGTAAGTACACCAAAGTCCATACTTGGTTTTCGTACATGGATCCAATCTCGGATTTCATGGCATCTTGCCATTTATTGGAATCTGGGATCATCATCGCTTCATCATATGTCGCAGGGTCATCGGTGTTGTCCACCAACATGACACTCATAACGGGATCATACCAATTATGAGTGGTACGAGTTCTCGTTGACCTGCGAGGCTCTGTAGCAACTTCAATCGAATTTTCATGATCATCATCATTAGCTTCCTCTCTTATTGGTGTAGGCACCACAGGAACTTCTTCTGGTGCTGCGCTACTCGAAAGTTCGAGAGAAGGTTCGACAACCTTGTCGAGTTCTACTTTCCTTCCAGTCACTTCTTTCGAGAGAAATTCCTTCTCTAGAAAGGATCTATTCTTGGCAACGAAGATTTTGCCTTCGGATCTATGATAGAAGGTATACCTAGTAGTTTCCTTCGGGTATCCTATGAATACACATTTTTCCTCTTTGGGTTCAAGCTTGTCCGGCTGTAACTTCTTTACATAGGCTTTGCAACCCCAAACTTTAAGGAACGACAATTTAGGTTTCTTCCCAAACCATAATTCATATGATGTCGTTTCAACGGATTTAGATGGTGCCCTATTTAAAGTGAATGCGGCTGTTTCTAATGCATAACCCCAAAATGATAGCGGTAAATCTGTAAGTGACATCATAGAACGAACCATATCTAAGAGAGTTCGATTACGATGTTCGGATAAACCATTACGCTGTGGTGTTCCTGGCGGTGTCAATTGTGAAAGTATTCCGCATTTCTTCAAATGCTAGCCAAACTCGTAACTTAGATATTCACCTCCACGATCAGAACATAGAAATTTAATCTTTTTATTACGTTGATTCTCCACCTCACTTTGAAATTCCTTAAACTTCTCGAAAGTTTCGGACTTATGTTTCATGAAATAGATATACCCATATCTACTCAAGTCATCCTTGAAGGTAAGAACATAACGGTAATCACCGCGCGATGCTACACTCATTGGACCACACACATCGGTATGTATGATTTCCAACAAGTCCGTAGCTCGCTCCATTATACCAGAAAATGGAGTCTTAGTCATTTTACCCATCAGACATGCTTCGCATATTTCAAGTGATTCGAAATCAAGTGATTCAAGAAGTCCATCGGAATGGAGTTTCTTCATACGCTTCACTCCAATGTGACCAAGACGACAGTGCCACATATAGGTCGAGTTATCGCTCAATTTCAAACGTTTAGCTTCAATGTTATTAATATGTGTATTTCCACTATCGAGATTCAATAAGAATAGACCATCTATCAAAGGTGCATGTGTCAACACCCGGATTTTTCAATCCTAGATGCTTGTTATGCCATACATCGCAATCCCAGGATTACCATTTTTGCGAGACATAACAGAATTGGATACCATAGTACTTCATCCCTTACAAACGATACATAAGTTCTTACACAAATAGGGATCTCATGATCCAGTTCTTAATACAACATCAAGCAGTGGAATACGTAATAATAACGATAGCGTAGGCGAAGCTCCATCTTCGGGGTCACAGACAATGCTGACGATGGGAGATGATCCTAGTTGTCGTAACCTTCCTGGGGTCCATCTTCCAGGTACTCCTCTTCATAGTCTGGCCTTGGGAATAGCCAGGGACAAAGCCATGAGTACTCTTTAAGTACTCACAAACTAATACTAACAAGTAAAGGGGGGGTTTTTGGACAATAGGACACTAGGTTCTAGGGTTGTTTTGCAAAAGCCAGATTTATCTCTACTAAGTTCCAAAGCTGGTCACAATTTTATAACTCCTATGTGGGAACTTGTAATTCAGGTCACAACTCTATTGTGGTCAAGTCAAAGTCTCAATTCATTTCACAAGTCATTTTAAAAGGTCTGACGGGGGAACATTATGGCCACTCCAACTGTCCATCACCGCTGATGCGGCTATTCGAATAGTTTGACACTCTGCAGAGATTGTACACTTTAACCACAACATTCGATACATCCGTCAGGAACAAATCCTGAATTCACCATACTCAGTATGCGGATAATCAATCCTAACCTTTCAATTACACGCCCTAGTATAAGCACCTCTCCTGTGAGTTTGGCCTCCCAACCATGACCACTGTCATCTTGGGTACTGCACAGGTGGACAATCTTCACAAGGTAGCCTCAGCTCAGATCTTGGCCGGGAGGGACTAATACTAAGGTATATAAGTTTCAAGTCAAGCCCTACCCAATATTCGGGTATTGTGGTTGTACGCTAAAATTGGAATGGTATCGCATCCATACAACCATCAGTTTTATAAAGGGCTAAGGCTCATGCCTCAACATTTTCATCACTAAAATCATCAAGTGTTTGGAAACACATGTCCAAAACATTTCAATAGAATGATCCATCATTCCAAGGTTTTCATAACCATTTTTCCACCAAGTATTCCCATCTAAAAGTTGATCCAGTTTTAAGATTAGCACTAGCATCTACAGGTGGGGGTAGTACTAATGAGGGGTGGTAAATAGTGGGATTTCACTAAGTCCAACCTTATATCTTAGGCTGATATCATGGTTTCTAGCTTAGGCCAAATTTTATGCTCTTTATGCAACCTTCAGCACAACTATTTGGTATCTACCAAACTCTTAGGTAAACTCTAAGTAAGCTTTGATAAAGAAATAAAGTAAAAATCTTGCCATAAAACTAGGATTGGTTTAACAAGTAGGTAGGATCACAAGTATGGGTTGGTGGCATCAGTAGGGTATCTGGCAAGGGTGAGCTTGCACAATATCAGTATAAGCTTGCATAGGTAGAGTATCTTGCAAGTGTTAGCTTGCACATTCACTAGTAGTATTAGGCTTGCATAGTTACTAGCTTGCCTTGTGCAGAGCAGTGGTTGAAGTTCTCCTCGGCTTCCTCTTCGTAGTATCCTCCTTCCTCCTCGTAGTATCCTTGGCCGGTACTAGCGTCTATGAATAAATACGAGGTACACAATCACCAAACAATACTTAACTACTTGCAATCATCACACACAAGGGTCCTATGGATGATCTAGCATCATCCCTAACATTACAAGGTTAAGGCTTGATTTAATTCTTTTTATTTTTAGAAAAGTAATTTCTACTCATTGAAAAACTACTTAAGATTTAATATTCTCCAAACAAATATGGGATCATGTTGACACATGTCATCACCACATATTGTAGTCCATGGGAATGTGATTTAAAGTGGTGTCACAATTTAATAATGTTTTACCATTTTATTTTAATTAGTTAAAGTGACTAGAAATGCTTATGTAGCATTCTTTTATTCCTTGAACAATATTTCTGCAAGTAAACCCATATATTTTTATATAATCTTAAAGGTATGGTTAAATGTGATTTTTGAGAGTTGGAATCAACTCAAAAGCTTTTATGGTTTAAATTCGAAAAATGTTTGAATGCAGAAAAGCTTCTGCCTTGTTATTTTTGCTATGGGTGATCTACAGATCCAAATGACTTGAATCCAACGGGCTTGGATTAAGCATTCATAGACCTTTCCAACAAAATTGTTTTCATTCAATTTGGTGTACTGAATCGATCTGGGTTGATTTTTGAAGTTGGGTACAGAAGTGTGTTTGAATTTAAAAAGAAAAAGGTTTAATTTGAATTGCTGGGCTACGCGGGAATTTCTAACGGGCCGGCCTGCTAAGAGCAGTGCTCCCGCGGGCTGCTTAAGTGGGTGTCCCCACTCGTCAGTGACACGGGGCTGGGCGAAGCTGTATGGGGAGACGTGGATCGTTCGATCTAGTTCTAATCTAACGGCTGAGGGTCATCGTCGACGCAAGACACCTCCGGGGAGAACGAAACCTAGCGCGGCCAGTGAGGGGTGCTGGGGCTCACCGGGGTACGGGCGAGGGTCGGCGAGGCGGGCGAACGACGAAGTCGACGACGGCGAACCTCCTGGTACCGGTGGATTCTCCTGGGGCGGCTCCAATCGCTGGCTTCCTTCTTCTCCAGAGGCGGCGGGCTCCGGTGAAATTCCGGCGAGATGGTGCTTGGCTTGCTCTGAGGATGGTGTGGCACGGTCAGTGGGGAGAGGGGAGTGAGATGGTGTGAAGAAATCGTGCGGGGGTGGCCTCTATTTATAGTAGAGCGAGGGGACCGTCGGGGCGCACGGTGAGCTCGTCGGGGCGACGTTACAGGCGGCTATAGGCATGGGCAAGGGTAGGGGACGGTGCGGTCTCTCCTGGCGATGCTCAACGACATGGTCGCGAGGCATGGGGCGGTGTGGTTTGGTCTGGAACGGGCGGTGCTCTGCGCGGCAGAGGCGACATCTTCGACGATGGGCGGTGGCTGTATGGCACGGGGCGGCAAACGGGGGTGTCTGGCGGTCTCCTGGGTCGGTGGTGATCGTGTGTGCACGCGGTGAGGGCGGCACGCGGTCTGTGGGTGATGGTCGAGGGTGGCGCTCTGGCGCACGCTCGGCATGGTCTGGGCGTGTCTTGTGCGCATGGTCCAGGCCGTGGCAACGCTCGCGGCTGGGACATGCAGTGGAGGTGGACGTTGGGCTGCCTCCCAGACATGCTGGCTAGGCTTGCTGCTGCTCCTAGCTTGCTGTCCACAATGGGGTGACATTGAGGTGCTCGGCTGTTCACCATTAATGGCAATGGCAAGCTCATAGGGGTGCTAGTGTTGGGCTAATCTTTCTAGATGATCTACTGGGTTGTGTGTGAGCTAACTAGGGAACAAGTTAGGATCAAAACACTGCACACTATAGTGTTTGATGTTTTGTTTGATTTGTGTCTGCAACCTGTTTGATGAAATGGCCGCATGAAATCATGTTTTGAATTTTGAAATGATTTTTGCTGGGTTTGCCAGATTGGTTTTGGTGAGTCTGCAGATGCTTGGGTTTTGAAAGTTGAGCTTGTTTGAGTGGGTTTTGAAAAAGTGGGATCTTCCCATATGAAGAAGATTCAATTTTGAATTGTCATTTAAACTATGCATTTGAAAGTTTCTGGATGATCACAAAGTGGGCCTTGATACCTTGTTATGAGTATATTCAAGGGGTGCAAAGATCCAGAAAATTTTCTGTTAGGTTTTGAAAGTTTGAGACAGCCAAAGTAGGCATGGGAGTTAAATTGGCCAAAATGACCATTCTCTTCATATATTTGTTTTGATTTACTTGTCTTTAGGAAAAGTGTGGGAAATGTTTTAGATGATGTTTATGTCACCTAAGAAACATTTTACAAGCAATGGATCACACAAACAAGGTGGTTTTTAAAGAAATTCAAAATCCATGCATACACATATACATGCATTCATGGGTTTACTTAGAAAAGTTTTTGTTAACCCTAATCTTGATGATTAGTGTTTGATGATCTAAGTTTGGTATTTTTGGGATGTTACAAACCTTCCCCCTTAAACAAAATCTCATCCCGAGATTTGAAAAAGGACGAAAAGATTACCTAAGATTTGAAGAGATCTGGAAACTCCGTCCTGATGTGATCTTCGCGTTCCCAGGTAGCTTCCTCTTCTGTGTGGTTACTCCACTGAATCTTGAGAAACTTGATGCTTCGGGTTCGGGTAGTTCGAAAGGCTTCTTCCAATATTCGGATGGGTACTTCGGGATAGGTCAGGTCATCGTTGATCTCTATGGTCCGGTGATCGATATTCTTGAACACTTCGGTCTTCTCGGGGACTTCGAGACACTTGCGAAGTAACGAGATATGGAACACATTGTGCACAGCTGACATCTCTTCAGGTAGTTCCAATTGATAATATACCTCTCCTCGACGGTTCAAAATTTTTAAAGGTCCGATATATCTGGGGGCTAACTTTCCTTTGAGTTGGAAACACTGCATTCCCTTCAATGGCGACACTTTTAGATAAACAAAATCTCCTATGTTGAAGGCGAGGTCTCGACGTCTCTTGTCGGCGTAACTCTTCTGTCGGGATTGGGATGTCTTGAGGTGCTCAAGAATCTTGTGAACCTTCTCTTCTGCTTCTCGTAGGATGTCGGGTCCGAAGATCTGACTCTCTCCTACTTCCGACCAGTTCAAAGGGGTGCGGCACTTTCTTCCGTACATGAATTCAAATGGGGCCATTTGCAAACTGGCTTGGTAACTATTGTTGTATGAAAATTCTGCAAACGGCAGACACTCTTCCCACTTGGATCCATATTCTAGCACACATGCTCTAAGCATATCTTCGAGTATTTGGTTTACTCACTCCGTTTGTCCATCGGTTTGAGGGTGATACGCGGTACTGAAATCTAGGCGGGTTCCTAAACCTTCTTGGACTTTCTTCCAGAATCTCGAGGTAAACTGAGTTCCTCGATCCGATACGATGTTCTTGGGGACTCCGTGCAAACTAACGATTCTAGCGATGTACAACTCTGCTAGCTTCGAACTCTAATAGGTGGTTTTAACGGGCAAGAAATGGGCGACTTTGGACAATCTGTCCACTATGACCCAAATAGAGTCATTTCCCCTACTAGAAGTAGGTAGTCCAGTGATAAAGTCCATTCCTACAGAATCCCATTTCCATTCCGGAATTTGCAAAGGTTGCAACAATACAGCGGGTCTTTGATGTCCTGCCTTGACTCGCTGACATATATCACACTTGGCGATATAGCTTCCGATTTCTCTCTTCATCTTATGCCACCAAAATTGCTCTTTCAAATCTTGATACATCTTAGTTCCTCCGGGATGGATAGAATAAAGAGTATCATGAGCCTCCTTCAGGATAACTTCTTTCAACTCGGAATCTGATGGTACACAAAGGCGTCCTTTGTACCACAAAACTCCTTCTTCGTCCTCGGTGAATCCGGGTACTTTGCCTGTACCGATACGACGCTTGATTCCATCTATACTAGCATTTCCTTTCTGCGCCTCTTTAATCTGACTGATCAAAGTGGGCTGAAGTTCTATGCTAGCCAAAAATCCTTCACTTACTAATTCCATTCGAAAATCTTCCATCTCTTTGTGCAAACTTGGTTGCTCCTTCAAAATCATGGAGTTCAAGCGGCACGGCAATTTGCTAAGGGCATCGGCTACCACATTGGCTTTTCCAGGGTGATCGTGAATGTCTAGGTCGTAATCCTTGATTAGCTCAATCCATCTTCTCTGCCTCATATTCAGCTCCTTCTGGGTGAATATATACTTTAGGCTCATGTGATCCGAATAAATCTCACAACGGTTTCCCATCAGGTAATGTCTCCATGTCTTTAGGGCTAGAACTACGGCTGCGAGTTCGAGGTCATGGGTTGGGTAATTTTGTTCGTGTTGCTTCAATTGTCGTGATAGATAAGATATAACTTTGCCTTCTTGCATTAGCACACACGAGACCAATCTTGGATGCATCACAATACACATCGAAGGGCTCCGTGATATCCGGCATGATCAAGATTGGGGCTGAAATCAATCTCCTATTGAGTTCTTGAAAACTCGCTTCACATTTGTCGGTCCATTCAAACTTCTTGTCTTTCTTCAGCAATTGGGTCATGGGTCGGGCGATACTCGAGAGTCCTTCTACGAATTTGCGGTAATATCCCGCCAATCCGAGAAAAGCACGAACTTGGGTTTGAGTGGTTGGGGCTTGCCAATCTTCTACATCTTTCACTTTGGCAGGGTCAACGGCAATTCCTTCGGCTGATACAATGTGACCGAGGAATCCTACTTCCTGTAACCAGAATTCACATTTGCTGAACTTGGCATACAACTGATGCTCTCTAAGGGTTCCAAGAATGGTCCTTAGGTGTAGCTCATGTTCTTCTTCTGATTTGGAATAAATCAGAATGTCATCGATGAAAACAACGACAAACTTATCCAGGAAGTCCATAAAAATCTTATTCATGAGATTCATGAAATAAGGGGGGGCATTGGTTAATGCAAAAGACATTACTGTATACTCGTACAATCCATATCTGGTGGTAAACGCAGTCTTTGGAATATCCTCTGCACGAATTTTGAGTTGATGATAGCCAGTTCTAAGATCAATCTTAGAAAACACCTGGGCAACGTTCAACTGATCAAACAAATCCTCTATCTTAGGCAAGGGATACTTGTTCTTGATGGTGACATCATTCAACTTCCGATAATCCGTACACAAATGGTTACCTCCATCCTTCTTGTCCACAAACAAGACAGGTGATCTCCATGGGGACGCACTCGGTTGAATCAATCCGATTTCCAACATGGAATCCAGTTGCTTCTTCAGTTCATCTAGTTCTGACGGGTTCATACTATAGGGTCTCTGGGCTATGGGTCCTGTTCCGGGGATTAGTTCGATGATAAACTCGATATCTCGATTTGGGGGCATACTGGGTAAAACATCTGGAAATACATCGGGGTATTCACAGACTATCCGAACTTGGTCAATGGTAGGTTGGCTAGTCTCTTGTTACACTTGAATTGACGAGGTAAGGTTTCAGATATATGCTCAACTGATATTCCGGTGGTACTGATCATGGTGATGGCTTTCTTGGCACAGTCAATCAATCCTTTATGTTTGGACATCCAATCCATTCCTAGTACTACTTCCAAACCTTTAGTTCTGAGTACGATAATATTAGCATAAAAATCTATGCCATGGATTCGGATAGGGACGGCCTTGCAAATTTGCCTAGCCTTGGTGGTTGATCCGGGAATTTGTACAATCATCACATGCTTCAATTTGGTGGGTTGAATTTTACTAGTGCAGGCAAATTCTTCGGTGACAAATGAATGCGATGCACCAGAATCAAACAACACTATTGCAAGTACCAAATTAACAGAAAACATACCCAGCACGACTTCTGGCGGTTCCTAAGCTTCTTCAGCATGCATGAGAAAAAGACGGCCATTGCGGTTGTGTGAATTCCCTGGGGAAAATCTTCTCCCTGGCTGGACACGACGCTGCTGCTGAGCTGGGACATTGGCGTTGGGGGCTGTAGCATTCTTCTTGTTGGGGCACTCGTTGGAATAGTGACCTTTATTTCCACAGTCATAACAGGTCACTTGTGACTTGTCCTTAGCTGCGACAGGCACAACATTGCTTCCAGTCCTCGGGGCAGTGTTGGGGTTGGCGGTAGCATTGTTGGTGTTGAACTTGGGTGGGGCACGGGTGAAATTGCTAGAGTTGTCGGGGTTGTTGTGATTTCCTACGGGTCTAGTGTTTCCATGGTTGGGATAGGTCGGACGGGTCATAGGGGGTCTGTTGGTTCTTGGGGAAAATCCTGGAGATGGGTTGGGGCGATACTTTGGGGTCTGATGGGTTCCTGGTTGATGCATCATGCGACGCTTGCGGTTCTCATTGGCCTGGTTGATCTTTCCTTCCATCTGGATAGCAGAGTCGACAAGGGCTTCAATATCAACAAAGGGGATATTGACTAACACCGTCTGCATCTCGTCATGCAGACCATTCAGGAATCTTTCTTTCTTCTTGGCTTCGGTGTCTATCTTGTCCGGGGCATACCTAGCTAATGACAAAAATTTGTCACGGTATTCCACTACAGTCATCCTTCCTTGCTTCAACTCTCTGAACTCGTCTCTCATTCTCTTAATCAAACCTGGTGGCACATGGGTTCTGCTAAACTTGACCTTGAATTCCTCCCAGGTCATCATCTGGCCTCCGATCATTGCACGAACACTGTTCCACCATGCCCTGGCATCTCCGGCTAGATAATGGGTGGCGAATAGGACTTTCTCGTTGGCTTCCACTCCTGCTACTTCTAAGTTATTTTCCATGGTTTGCAGCCAATCATCGGCGTCTAGGGGTTCTTCTGACTGGGTGAAAACGGGTGGGTTGGTATTCTGGAAATTCTTGAGCTTAGATCCATGGTTGTCCTGATTTCCGTGGCCTTGGTTGTTGTGGGCTAGTTGGGCTATCTGGTGCAGAGTGGCTAGGTTGGATTGACGTTCCGCTCTTTCAGCTTCGCGGTCAGAAGTCAACATTTGCAGGATCTGCAACATCGGGTCCGGGGCTGAACCACTTCCTCCACGTGGCATCTGAAGATTGATATAGATTATGAGAAAAGAGCGGTTCCTCCTGTCCCTCTAGGTGTGGTGCGCTGGATGGCCATCACGAACCACTACTACTTCGAGCTCACGCCAGAGCAGCGGAGGTATCCCAGATGGCATCCCGACAATTTCCTGACTTGGGAAGCCTTCTTCGGGGTTTAGCATGAGAGGGCTCTCGCCAGGCACGAGGAGGACGTCCCACCTCCTCCGAACTTCAACGAGGCCGGCCGTCGGATGTGGTGGCGCGGTCGGACTCTCCAGAGCGTCATGGCCTAGGACACTGCCGCCGACTCTAACCCCCGTCTGCGCTACCCTCAAGTCCATCCCAAGCGTACTCAGCCTTCAAGGTTCAATTACGGCAACCCCGACGACAACAGCGAAGACGGCCGCGGCGAGTATTACACGTGTAGGCAGGAGCATGACTGAATCACTCCAACATTCCAAAACAAGTTCGGCCGATTTTGACTTAATCTGGCCATGTATCTTAATTTTCAGTTCTTTTATGTATCTTAATTTTCAGTCGTTCTTTATGTAACTTATTGTTAGTTGCATTATGTACTTTCATTCCAGTTCTATCGTAATAAAAATATCAAACTTGGTATGTTGATTATGTGTCAAAAAAACCTTCACAAAATGACCTATCTCATTCGAGGTTTCTTGGCTTTCGGGTGAAATGACGAATGTTATGGCTAGAATAAAGGCATAGTTTGTGATAATATGGCCATATAGTGCATACATGTGCATCATGGGATGGCAAACAATGTTGCAACATGAAGTTTTCCTTTTTGTCGCACCAAAAAGGCATTCATTTTCCGATCATACAAAACATACGGTTTTGTGAAGCAACCACCAAATGGCTAATTCAAAAAACTACCACCACATTTTACAAAAATACTAGACCACCTTATATGGACAATGTACCAACAGGGGGGATCTGAAACCTTTCCGTCCACCTCTGGTGAAAAAGACAAATTCCTGCCGAATCAGTAGGAAGTGGGTCAGATATGAACTACAGGTATATGATACGATGCTCATGATTTTTTACAAAAATCATTTTTAGGTTCACAATATGCTATTTTATCAAAAATCCAATGCAAGTTTATCGAGGTTTTGTCAGATTCCAAAGTATACAAAATATGCGGCATTTAAATATCCAAACAATTCAAAAATGTTAATACAAAATAAAATATGATTTGCTCTAATAAAATAGGGTTAGATTCCTTTTTAGATGCTTAATATTTCTTATGTTCAAAGTTTTAGGGTTTAACTATTTTATTTTTGTTTTAATTGAATAATCAAAGTGTTTTAATCATTTTGAAAATTTTCATCTACAGTAACTATAAAATATTTTTATATGAATGGATAGATCTTGTTTTTCTGAAAATTATGATATATTATTCATATTTTCTGAGTTGAAATGAATAATATATGAATTTTCTTGGCAAGATATGAAAAAGTTTAAATTATGATATTATTCGTGGCTAGAACCGGTGTTAAAGGGGGGTGCGGGCGCGAAACGAATTCCCCCCACCCCTTTAACACCGGTTCGTGGCTGGAACCGGTGTTAAAGGGGGGGTGCGGGCGCGAAACGAATTCCCCCACCCTTTAACACCGGTTCGTGGCTGGAATCGGTGTTAAAGGGGAGGGGGTATAATGCAGCGCACCTTCCTCTTCCTCTTCCTCTTCCCCCAGCTAGATCTATGGAACAGAGGAAGGAAGCAGAGGAGCTCGCGCCATCGCCGTCCACGCCTGTCGCCTTCGCCGCCCTGCCATCAGCCGCCGCGCCCGCCCTTGATGTTGGGGATATGCTACATGGGTGTCCCCATAGCATGTCTCCTATCTAGATAACCCGGGTGGCCCACAGTTGGTAGCATGGCCCATGGCCTGCTAGGCGGCCCAGTTAGATGGATCCAGAAGTGAGGCCCATGCCGGATAAAGGAAGGCTATGATTGGAGTCACCAATGTACCCGGAGCCTTGGAGTGCAAGACACGCAAGACTAGTGATAGACGGTGTAGGACTTTGTAACCTGTCCGGCTAGGACTTTTCCCTATAACCCTAGGACCTGGCGACTATATAAGTCGGG
This sequence comes from Avena atlantica, assembly GCA_910589765.1. Taxonomy (NCBI): domain Eukaryota; kingdom Viridiplantae; phylum Streptophyta; class Magnoliopsida; order Poales; family Poaceae; genus Avena; species Avena atlantica. The sequence continues at coordinate 15,915,219 of OU342736.1, forward strand.
CCTATGGGAGCCTTTAGTGCACGATCATAGACAATCTTAGAAAACCTCACACAACGAACCTATCTCTGTAACTCGGTGTATTGCCATTATGGTGTTTTATAGCAGGAGTAGGATTCCACCACCGTTGTGGGATCTGAACCTGGGTAAGCTGTGCTACCTCGTACCCGTCAACCGTCCGCCTTCCCCCATGTCTCTAAACACGCACTATGAGGACCCCTCCATGGCGTACTCGTCGGCAATACCACGATAGTTCGCGCCCACCGTGGGGCAAGAGGCGCTTCAGGCTCTTTAGCGGGCGAGGACCAAGATCTTCGCGGGAATCGGCGAAACCATAGCCATCGGTCACGTTCTCTTCTCCGGCAACGTTCCAATCGTCCCTCCCGACAAGTTCTGGATCCCGGTGAAGACGAACCCTATGAGGTGTTCGATCGTTCCTATTGGAGACATCCACCTCTTCATTGGCGAAACCGACTCGGGCACTAGTTCCCTGGGAGTCGGAGGAGCATCAAGGCCCGCACGGACCGCCTACGGGCAGGATACGTTCGCGGAAGGATCGATGTCAGATCTCTCTTTGGAGTTTGCCAGAAAAGATCAGAAAAATTCAAGGCCCACCCAAACCGCCCCTGTGCAGGATATGAAGGTGGAAGATCCCTGCAAGTCCGTCGGCTACGCCCGTGCGTCTAGGTAGCAGAGATCCAAGTTCGTCGGCATGGTTACCATCTTCGATCTGGCGCGTTGCGTTCAGAGAGAGGGCTAAAACCCCCATGATTACCTATCCAGGTGGCTCCGTATACGAGCCGATCTGGCCCACTACCCCAATGGTGATACCATGTATCACTTTGTGGAAGGACTGGACCATGGCATGCTCCTCCGGCATTCTCTAAGACGGCAGCATGCGTCAGGACGCCTTACCTTCGAAGGCATGGTGAGCACCGTCAACAACTACGCGGAAGCTGAAGAGGCAGCTCAGACAGTGCTTGTGCTCATTGACAGAGCCCCTCCGATTCAGCCACTGCCACCACCGCCTCCATCCGCCATCGTCGCAGCTGCGCCGCCACCTCCAGTAATCGTCACTGCTGTTGCACCTCCACCCCCCGTCATCGAGGAAGTCCTGGCACCATCCAACTCTGTGATTGAAGCGCTATACGCCAACTTCAGTGCAAAATCAGAGGAGATAGATTTCAGTCCAGAGGAACTAGACTCAGCCATACAGGCGATGGAGGAGGAGTACACGCGCTACGAGCAAGCCAACAATGTCGTCACGTCTCGAGAGGTGTTCATCACCATTGGGACGGTGATGGATGAAGATCAACCTGGACGAGCTCCGCCTACGGTGTTGGAAAAGGGGAAGGGGCCACTTATTGCTGCTGACGATGATCGTGCAAAGGTCATGCCCCCTCCGCCTAACCCAGTGTAGCAGCCGCGGGAACTCGGCACCGGCCCGAGCAACAACAACACCGCAAACTTACCGCCTCCGGCATCTACGTCTGCTGCTGCCCAAGTTACTGCAGCTGATAGAGTGATGTACGGCAATCTCCTCGTTGAGCCACTGACCGTAGCTCATATCCGGAACGTGACTCGGCTTGCCGAGAAGCGCCAACAGCTGCTGGAGGAAGCGCAGGCCATCGTGGAGCAAGACGCTAAGCTAGATCGAGATCTGGTCAACGCGCAAAAGTCCATAGAGAAAGCTAGAACAATGGAGGCCGAGTACAAGACTCTGCTACAGTAACAGAAGGCCAAGAAAGCTCCGGCGCACGTCATCAACGATCCGGGTATACGACGAAACCTAGGATGGGCTCCCTCGAAGCTGGCACATGCCAAGCCATACATTGACAGTCAAGGAAAACAGGTGATGCCCACCCCACTCCTCAATCTTTCCGTCGCCAAGACCCTTCTGGAGTAGGATAGATCGCCCGAGGCAGTGGAACAGGTCTATGACCTATTGGCCAAGGCGGTAAAACAGCAGGAAAAGGCCACCTCTCACAGGCTTGAGTCTGACCCAATGTTGTGCCAGTCTAGCCAGCATAAGCCACCAAGGGACAGAGCTCCTCTTGATGTCGGGTCTCAGACGGGTTCATCAGAACGAAGATGGAGGGATGCACACAGCAGGAAGGATGCTATCCCCGTATCCTCCGACCACGGAGAAAAGGCCTGACCTCGTCGCCCATCGCCACCGCCCCGATCCCCCCGAAATCGCGAAGATCCCAAAGCTCACCATCGTACGGATATTCCCCCGCCAAGTGTTGGAGATATGCCCTAGAGGCAATAATAAATATAGTTATTATTATATCTTTGTGTTTATTATAAATGTTTACATTCATGCTAATAATAGTATTAACAGGGAAACATTAATACTTGTGTGATTTGTAAACCTAATTTGAAGCCCCTAGTAAAGCCTCTTCATAATACTAGCTTGTTGGTTAATAAATGATTGTGGTTTCCCTATCATGAACATTGAGATGTTATTAACAACAAGATCATATCGTTAGGAGAATGATATGGTGGACATACTCCTATAGATAAGCGTAGCATAAAGATCAAGTCATTTTAATAGTTAAATTGCTATATGCTTTCTAATACATAGTAACCTAATTCCTTCGACCATGAGATCATGCATATCACCTTTACCGGATGGATGCTTTGATGACATCAAACACCACACCTTAACGGGGTGGCTATAAAGGTGGCATTGAGTGTTCGGAAAGTATTGGTTGAGACACATGGATAAAGAGTGGGATTTGTCCATCCATATGACGGATAGATATACTCTGGGCCCTCTCGGTGAAATGTCATCCAATTAGCTTGCAAGCATGTGACTGGCTCACAAGGGATCACATATCACGGGAACGAGAAAAGAGTACTTATCAGTAACGAGGTTGAACTAGGTATGCAGAGATACCGACGTTCATAACCTCGGATTAGTAAACTATCGTGAGACAAAGGGAAATTGGTATCGTATGTAAGTGGTTCATTCGATCGCAAAGTAATCGTAGAAATATGTGGGAGCCATATGAATTTCCAGATTCCTCTATTGGTTATTGTTCGGAGAAGTGTCTCGATCATGTCCGCATAATTCACGAACCATAGGGAGACACACTTAAGGATTCGACATTGTTTGAGTAGTTATGGAATGATGAGAAAGAGACCGAATGTTCTTTGGAGTCTCGAATGGGATTCGGGATATCACGAGGAGATCCGGAATGGTCCGGAGAATAAGATTCATATAAGGAAAGTCCTGTTTCGGAGTTGGGGAATGTTTCCGGTGTTTTCATCGGGAATGTTCTAGAAGATTCCGGAATTTCCGGCACTCCGGAGGGGAAGGGTACATGAATGTGTCATACCAAGTTGGAATGATTGCATCATGTACTAAGTGTCATCGCTGAACAAAATAAAGGGTTTAATCAAATCCTTGTTTGAAAAGTCAAACGCCAATTTGAAAAGTCAAACGGCTATTTTGGGAAGTGGAGGGGAAGGTGGAAACCGAGTTGGGGAGGAGTTCCTCCCCTCCACCGCCGGCCCACCTCCAAGCCGAGTTGGGGAGGGACTCCCCTCCCCTTGGCCGCGCCTCCCACCTATAAAGGGAGGGGCAGGGCTGCCCCTCCTAGTACACAAGATTGCCCCCTCTAAACCTAACCCTAGCCGCCGACCTCCATAGCCGCCGCCTAGGGTTTCTCCCCTAGCCGCCGACTTGGGCACCTCCAAGCCCTATCCACCATCCCTAGCACCCCCTCCTTGGTGTGTCTAAACCCTAGAACACTGAGGGCTCTCTCATAGTACACCATACTCGCTCCGGCTTAAGGCGAAGCCCTGCGAGATCTCCCCTCTATTTCCGGTACCACGCCGTTGTGCTGCCGGAATCGCGAGGAGAGTGCTACAACCTCCGCTGCCTGCTGGAACAAGGGAGAGGAAGGTCTTCGTCGAGTACCGAACGTGTGACCGACTGCGGGAGCGCTGCCGGAACGCAGCGCCGGAAGGATCGTCTACGCGATCTTGAGATCGGGAAGAGTACGACTACATCACCCACGAGAATCCGCTCTCGTTAAACACTTTGGGATCTTCGAGGGTGAGTTATTCCATCGACTCGTTGCTACAATCTAGTAGATAGATCTTGGCTTTTTTGTTTGTATGCGATAGAAATTTTTTGTTTTCCATGCTACGAAACCCTACAGTGGTATCAGAGCCGTGTCTATATGTAGATCTGTTGCACGAGTAGAACACAATGGTCATTGTGGGCATTGATGCTTTTATTGTCGATTGCTTCTTGTGTACTTTGCATCTTGAGGGATGTTGGGATGAAGCGGCCCGGGCTAACCTTACATGACATCGTTCATGAGACTTGCTCCACGCTTGACATGCAACTTGTATTGCATAAGTGGCTTTGCGGGTGCCTGTTTCTCCTAGCATATTTAAGATCCAATTTATAACGGGTGATTGACAATACTAGTATCAATGTTGTGGTTCTTGTTCGTAAGTTAGAACGACACTTATTTAAAGCCCCAAACCACGTAAAACATGCAAAGAAAGTAGAGGCGTCTAACTTTGTTTTGCAGGGGTGTGCAGTGATGTGATATGGCCATGATTGTGATTATATTTGATGTATGCAATGTTCCTTATTGTAAGTTGGCAACCGGCAGGAGCCATATGGTTGTCTTTAATTTATGTTAAGACCCGCATGTCTATTCAAAGTAGTTGTAATAGTTGAAGCCGGTGGACGACAACCATGGAGAAGCGTCATTGACCTTGACGCTATGCCGGTGATTATGGAGATCATGTTCGTGCTTGAAGATGGAGATCGGAAGCACAAAGAAGAAAGGCCATATCATATCACATATTATGAATTGCATGTGATGTTAATCCTTTATGCATCTTGTATTGCTTAGTTAACGACGGTAGCATTATAAGATGATCCCTCATGCACATGAATTTCAAGTCATAAAGTGTTCACCCTTAGTTAGCACCATTGTTAAAGCTTGTTGTTTCGAAGCACCACGTGATGATCGGGTGTGTTAGATTCCTCAAGTGTATACAACGTGAGCAAGCCAGATTTGCTCATGCGGAAACTAAGGTTTGATCTTGACGATCCTAGCATGTACAGACATGGTCTCGGAACACGGATCACCGAAAGGTAAAGCATGAATCATATAGTAGATATGATGAACATGTGGATTGTTCGCCATTGAAACTATATCAACTCTCGTGATGATCAATGTTGATGTGGTGGATTTGGTTCCTGTGATCACTAAAACAATGTGAGGGATATTGTTTTGAGTGGGAGTTCACCTAGATTAATTTAACTATTAATTAGAACTCAATTTGTCCTAAACTTAGTCTAAACTATTGCAAATATGTTGTAGATCAATGGCGGCCCCTACCATCAATTTTAATGCGTTCCTAGAGAAAGAAAAGTTGAAAAACAATGGAAGCAACTTTGCGGATTGGTTCCGCAATTTGAGGATTGTCCTCACTGCTGGTAATTTGACCTATGTGCTGGATGCACCGCTGGGTGACACGCCTGCAGCTGATGCTACCGATGAAGTAAAGAACGTTTACCTCGCTCGGAAGACTCAGTACTCCACAGTTGTGCTATCTTGTATGGTTTAGAATCGGATCTTCAGAAAAGGTTTGAGAATTCAGACCCACATGATATTGTCCGTGAACTCAAATTGATCTTTGAGACTCACGCGGCAATTGAGAGCTATGAGGCTTCTGAAAAGTTCTTTAACTGCAAGATGGAAGAGGGAAGCTCCTTCAGTGAGCGTGTGCTTAAGATGTCTGGGCACCCAAGCAAACTTCAAAGCTTGGGTATAGTGATTCCTAATGCTTTGGGGATTTACCGTGTCCTCCAATCACTACCACCAAGTTACAAGAACTTTGTGATAAACTACAACATGCAAAACATGAACAAGCAGTTGCCAGAACTGTTTGCTATTTTGAAATCTGCAGAAGTGGAGATCAAGAAAGAGCACCAAGTGTTGATGGTCAATAAGACCACCAAATTCAAGAAAGGCAAGTCTAAGCAAAAGGGACACTTCAAGAAGGGTGGTAAGAAAGTTACCGCACCGACGAAGAAGACCAAGGCTGGACCTAAGCCTTATACTGAGTGCTTTTACTGCAAGGGAGAAGGTCACTGGAAGCGGAATTGCCCAAAGTACTTGGCGGATTTGAAGAACGACAACATCAAGAAGAAAGGTATATCTGATATACATGGTATTGATGTGTATCTCACTAGTACTCGTAGTAGTGCCTGGGTATTTGATACTAGTTCGGTTGCTCATATTTGTAACTCGAAACAGGTGCTGCAGAATAAATGGAAGCTAGCGAAGAACGAGGTGACGATGCGCGTGGGAAACGGATCAAAGGTTGATGTGATCGCGGTCGGCACGCTACCCCTTCATCTCCCATCAGGATTAGTTTTATACTTAAATAATTGTTATTTGGTGCCTGCGTTAAGCATGAACATTATATCGGGATCTTGTTTATTGCGAGACGGTTACTTGTTTAAATCCGAGAATAATGGTTGTTCGATTTATATGAGTAATATGTTTTATGCACATGCACCTTTGATAGATGGTCTATTCTGATTGAATCTCGATAGTGGAAATACACATATTAATAACATTGAGGCTAAACGTTTGAAATCGAGCGATAACTCGACCTATATGTGGCACTGTCGTCTTGGTCACATTGAAGTGAAGCGTATGAAGAAACTCCATTCCGATGGAATTCTTGAATCACTTGATTTCGAATCACTTGAAAGATGTGAAGCATGTCTGATGGGTAAAATGACTAAGACTCCATTTTCTGGTATGATGGAGCGAGCTACGGACTTATTAGAAATCATACATACCGATGTATGTGGTCCAATGAGTGTAGCATCGCGCGGTGGTTATCGTTATGTTCTTACCTTTCACGGATGACTTGAGTAGATATGGGTATATCTATTTCATGAAACATAAGTCCGAAACTTTCGAGAAGTTTAAGGAATTTCAAAGTGAGGTAGAGAATCAACGTAACAAGAAGATTAAATTTCTACGTTCTGATCGTGGAGGTGAATATCTAAGTTACGAGTTTGGCGAGCATTTGAAGAAATGCGGAATACTTTCACAATTGACACCGCCGGGAACACCACAGCGTAATGGTGTGTCCGAACGTCGTAATCGAACTCTCTTAGATATGGTTCGTTCTATGATGTCACTTACAGATTTACCGCTATCATTTTGGGGTTATGCATTAGAAACAGCCGCATTCACTTTAAATAGGGCACCATCTAAATCCGTTGAGACGACACCGTATGAATTATGGTTTGGGAAGAAACCTAAATTATCTTTCCTTAAAGTTTGGGGATGCGAAGCCGATGTAAAGAAGTTACAGCCGGACAAGTTTGAACCCAAAGCGGAAAAATGCGTCTTCATAGGATTCCCGAAGGAAACTATTGGGTATACCTTCTATCATAGATCCGAAGGCAAAATCTTCGTTGCCAAGAATGGATCCTTTATAGAGAAGGAATTTCTCTCGAAAGAAGTGACTGGAAGGAAAGTAGAACTCGACGAGGTTGTCGAACCTTCTCTCGAAATTGCGAGTAGCGCAGCACCGGAAGAAGTTCCTGTGGTGCCTGCACCAATAAGAGAGGAAGCTAATGATGATGATCATGAAACTTCGGTTGTAGTTGCTACAGAACCTCGCAGTTCAACGAGAACTCGTATCACTCCAGATTGGTATGATCCCGTTATGAGTGTCATGTTGGTGGACAACACCGATGACCCTGCGACATATGAGGAAGCGATGATGAGCCCAGATTCCATCAAATGGCAAGAAGCCATGAAATCCGAGATTGGATCCATGTACGAAAACCAAGTATGGACGTTGGTGGACTTACCGGATGGCCAGAAGGCTGTCGAGAACAAATGGATTTTCAAGAAGAAAACAGATGTTGATGGTAATGTTACTGTCTATCAAGCTCGACTTGTCGCAAAAGGGTTTCGACAAATTCAAGGAGTTGACTACGATGAGATTTTCTCACCAGTAGCGTAGCTAAAGTCTGTGAGGATTATGTTAGCAATCGCTGCATATTATGATTATGAGATATGGCAGATGGATGTCAAAACAGCATTCCTCAACGGAGACATTGATGAAGAGTTGTATATGATACAACCCAAAGGTTTTGTCGATCCTAAAGATCCTAACAAGGTATGCAAACTTCAACGGTCCATCTATGGATTGAAGCAAGCATCCCGAAGATGGAATCAACGTTTTGATAAGGTAATCAAAAGTTTTGGTTTTATACAAACTTATGGAGAAGCTTGTATTTACAAAAAGGTGAGTGGGAGCTCTGTAGCATTCTTAATACTATATGTAGATGACATATTGTTGATTGGGAATGATGTAGACCTTCTTAATAGTTTCAAGGAATATTTGAATAATAGTTTTTCAATGAAGGATCTTGGCGAAGCAGCTTACATATTAGGCATAAAGATTTATAGAGATAGATCGAGACGCCTAATATCATTGTCACAAAGTACATATTTGGACAAGGTTCTAAAGAGGTTTGGAATGGAAGATAGCAAGAAAGGGTTCTTGCCCATGTTGCCCAATACGACCTTGAGTAAAACTAAAAGTCCGACATCGGCAGAAGATAGAGAAAGGATGAGTAAGACTCCCTATGCCTCAGCCATAGGATTTCTAATGTATGCCATGCCATGTACTAGACCCGACATTGCATATGCTGTTAGTTTAACTAGCAGATATCAAAGTGATCCAGGAGTGGATCATTGGACAGCGGTCAAAAACATCCTTAAGTACTTGAGAAGAACTAAGGATATGGTTCTTTCTTATGGAGGTGATGAACAACTCGTTGTTAATGGTTACACCGATGCTAGTTGGAACACCGATCCGGATGATTCTAAATCACAATCTGGATACTTATTTATTTTGAATGGTGCAGCAGTTAGCTGGAGGAGTGCAAAGCAAAGCGTTGTGGCGAGATCTTCAACTGAATCGGAATACATGGCTGCTTCGGAGGCTTCACAAGAAGCGATATGGATGAAAGAGTTCATTACAGAGCTGGGTGTGGTTCCTAGTGCGCTGGACCCAATGTCTATCTACTGTGATAACATGGGAGCCATAGCCAATGCGCAAGAACCAAGGTCACACAAGAAGCTGAAGCACATCAAGCTACATTTTCACGCTATTCGAGAACATGTCCAATATGGGGACATAAAGATTTGCAAAGTACACACAGATCTGAATGTGGCGGATCCATTGACTAAACCTCTCCCGAGGGCAAAACATGACCAGCACCAAACTGCCATGGGTGTTCGGTATATTACCATGTAATCTAGATTAGATGACTCTAGTGCAAGTGGGAGACTGTTGGAGATATGCCCTAGAGGCAATAATAAATATAGTTATTATTATATCTTTGTGTTTATGATAAATGTTTACATTCATGCTATAATAGTATTAACGGGGAAACATTAATACTTGTGTGATTTGTAAACTTAAATTGAAGTCCCTAGTAAAGCCTCTTTATAATACTAGCTTGTTGATTAATAAATGATTGTGGTTTCCCTATCATGAACATTGAGATGTTATTAACAAAAAGATCATATCGTTAGGAGAATGATATGGTGGACATACTCGTATAGATAAGCGTAGCATAAAGATCAAGTCATTTTAATAGTTCAATTGCTATATGCTTTCTGATACATAGTAACCTAATTCCTTCGACCATGAGATCATGCATATCACCTTTACCGGATGGATGCTTTGATGACATCAAACACCACACCGTAACTGGGTGGCTATAAAGTTGGCATTGAGTGTTCGGAAAGTATTGGTTGATACACATGGATCAAGAGTGGGATTTGTCCATCCATATGACGGATAGATATACTCTTGGCCCTCTCGGTGAAATGTCATCCAATTATCTTGCAAGCATGTGACTGGCTCACAAGGGATCACATATCACGGGAACGAGAAAAGAGTACTTATCAGTAACGAGGTTGAACTAGGTATTCAGAGATACCGACGATCATAACCTCGGATAAGTAAACTATCGTGAGACAAAGAGAAATTGGTATCGTATGTAAGTGGTTCATTCGATCGCAAAGTAATCGTAGAAATATGTGGGAGCCATATGAATTTCCAGATTCCTCTATTGGTTATTGTTCGGAGAAGTGTCTCGATCATGTCCGCATAATTCACGAACCGTAGGGAGACACACTTAAGGGTTCGACGTTGTTTGAGTAGTTATGGAATGATGAGAAAGAGACCGAATGTTGTTAGGAGTCTCAAATGGGATTCGGGATATCACGAGGAGATCCGGAATGGTCCGGAGAATAAGATTCATATAAGGAAAGTCCTGTTTCAGAGTTGGGGAATGTTTCCGGTGTTTTCATCAGGATTGTTCTAGAAGGTTCCGGAATGTCCGGCACTCCGGAGGGGAAGGGTACATGAATGTGTCGTACCAAGTTGGAATGATTGCATCATGTACTAAGTGTCATCGCTGAACAAAATAAAGGGTTTAATCAAATCCTTGTTTGAAAAGTCAAACGCCAATTTGAAAAGTCAAACGGCTATTTTGGGAAGTGGAGGGGAAGATGGAAACCGAGTTGGGGAGGAGTTCCTCCCCTCCACCACCGGCCCACCTCCAAGCCGAGTTGGGGAGGGACTCCCCTCCCCTTGACCGCGCCTCCCACCTATAAAGGGAGGGGCAGGGCTGCCCTCCTAGTACACAAGATTGCCCCCTCTAAACCTAACACTAGCCGCCGCCGCCCACCATAGCCGCCGCCACCTAGGGTTTCTCCCCTAGCCGCCGACTTGGGCACCTCAAATCCCTAGCCGCCAGCCCTAGCACCCCCTCCTTGGTGTCTCTAAACCCTAGAACACCGAGGGCTCTCTCATAGTCCACCATACTCGCTCCGGCTTAAGGCGAAGCCCTGTGAGATCTCCCCTCTACTTCCGGTACCACGCCGTTGTGCTGCCGGAATCGCGAGGAGGGTGCTACAACCTCCGCTGCCTGCTGGAACAAGGGAGAGGAAGGTCTTCGTCGAGTACCGAACGTGTGACCGACTGCGGGAGCGCTGCCGGAACGCAGCGCCGGAAGGATCGTCTACGCGATCTTGAGATCGGGAAGAGTACGACTACATCACCCACAGAATCCGCTCTCGTTAAACACTTTGGAATCTTCGAGGTTGAGTTATTCCATCGACTCGTTGCTACAATCTAGTAGATAAATCTTGGCTTGTTTGTTTGTATGCGATAGAAATTTTTTGTTTTCCATGCTACGAAACCCTACACATGGAGACCGAGTTGGGGAGGGACTACCCTCCCCTTGGCGTGCCCCCTCCACCTATATAAGGAGGGGCAGGGCTGCCCCTCCAAACACACAACACCACGCCCCGCAAACCCTAATCCTAGCCGCCGGCGCCGCCGCCTAGGCAAACCCTAGCCGCCGGCCTTTCTCCTCCTTGGTGCGTCTAAACCCTAGATCACCAAGGCTCTCTCTCATAGTCCACCATACTCGCTTCGGCTTAAGGCGAAGCCCTGCGAGATCTCCCCTCTACTTCCGGTACCACGCCGTTGTGCTGCCGGAATCGCGAGGAGAGTGCTACAACCTCCGCTGCCTGCTGGAACAAGGGAGATGAAGGTCTTCGTCGAGTACGGAACGTGTGACCGACTGCGGAAGCGCTGCCGGAACGCAGTGCCAGAAGGATCGTCTACGCGATCTTGAGATCGGGAAGAGTACGACTACATCACCCACGAGAATCCGCTCTCGTTAAAAACTTTGGAATCTTCGAGGGTGAGTTATTCCATCGACTCGTTGCTACAATCTAGTAGATAGATCTTGGCTTGTTTGTATGTAGTAGATAATTTTTTTTTCCATGCTACGAACCCCTACAATGTTATTAGAGCCGTGTCTATATGTAGATCTGTTGCATGAGTAGAACACAATGGTCATTGTGGGCGTTGATGCTTTTGTTGTCGATTGATTCTTGTGTACTTTGCATCTTGCGGGATGGTGGGATGAAGCGGCCCGGGCTAACCTTACATGACATCGTTCATGAGACTTGCTCCATGCTTGACATGCAACTTGTATTGCATAAGTGGCTTTGTGGGTGCCTGTTTCTCCCAACATAGTTAAGATTCAATTTACAACGGGTGATTGACAATACTAGTATCAATGTTGTGGTTCTTGTTCATAAGTTAGAACGACACTTATTGAAAGCCCCAAACCACGTAAAACATGCAAAGAAAGTAGAGGCGTCTAACTTTGTTTTGCAGGGTGTGTGTGATGTGATATGGCCATGATTGTGATTATATTTTATGTATGCAATGTTCCTTATTGTAAGTTGGCAACCGGAAGGAGCCATATGGTTTTCTTTAATTTCTGTTAAGACCCGCGTGTCTATTCAAAGTAGTTGTAATAGTTGAAGATGGTGGACGACAACCATGGAGCGGCATCATTGACCTTGATGCAATGTCGGTGATGATGGAGATCATGTTCGTGCTTGAAGATGGAGATCGGAAGAACAAAGAAGAAAGGCCATATCATATCACATATTATGAATTGAATGTGATGTTAATCCTTTATGCATCTTGTATTGCTTAGTTAACGACGGTAGCATTATAAGATGATCCCTCATGCACATGAATATCAAGTTCTAAAGTGTTCACCCTTAGTAATCACCATTGCTAAAGCTTGTTGTTTCTAAGCACCACGTGATGATCGGGTGTGTTAGATTCCGCAAGTGTATACAACTTGAGCAAGCCAGATTTGCTCGTGCGGAAGCTAAGGTTTGATCTTGACGAGCCTAGCATGTACAGACATGGTCTCGGAACACGGATCACCAAAAGGTAAAGCATGAATCATATAGTAAGATATGATGAACATGTCAATTGTTCGCCATTGAAGCTACATCAACTCTCGTGATGATCGGTGTTGATGTGGTGGATTTGGTTCGTGTGATCACTAAAACAATGTGAGGGATATTGTTTTGAGTGGGAGTACACCTAGATTAATTTAACTATTAATTAGAACTCAATTTGTCATAAACATAGTCTAAACTATTGCAAATATGTTGTAGATCAATGGCGGCCCCTACCATCAATTTTAATGCGTTCCTAGAGAAAGAAAAGTTGAAAAACAATGGAAGAAACTTCGCGGATTGGTTCCGCAATTTGAGGATTGTCCTCACTGCTGGTAATTTGACCTATGTGCTGGATGCACCGCTGGGTGACCCACCTGCAGCTACTGCTACCGATGAAGTAAAGAATGTTTACCTCGCTCGGAAGACTCAGTACTCCACAGTTCAGTGTGTTATCTTGTATGGTTTAGAATCGGAGCTTCAGAAAAGGTTTGAGAATTCAGACCCACATGATATTGTCCGTGATCTCAAATTGATCTTTGAGACTCACGCGGCAATTGAGAGCTATGAGGCTTCTGAAAAGTTCTTTAACTGCAAGAGGGAAGAGGGCAGATCCGTCAGTGAGCATGAGCTTAAGATGTCTGGGCACGCAAACAAACTTCAAAGCTTGGGTATAGTGATTCCTAATGCTTTGGGGATTTATCGTGTCCTCCAATCACTACCACCAAGTTACAAGAACTTTGTGATGAACTGCAATATGCAAAACATGAACAAGAAGTTGCCAGAACTCTTCGCCAAGTTAAAATCTGCAGAAGTGGAGATCAAGAAAGAGCACCAAGTGTTGATGGTCAATAAGACCACCAAATTGAAGAAAGTCAAGTCTAAAGGGACACTTCAAGAAAGGTGGTAAGAAAGTTACCGCGCCGAAGAAGAATACCAAGGCTGGACCTAAGCCTGATACTGAGAGCTTTTACTGCAAGGGAGAAGGTCACTGGAAGCGGAATTGCCCAAAGTACTTGGCGGATTTGAAGAACGGCAACATCAAGAAGAAAGGTATATCCGATATACATGTTATTGATGTGTATCTCACTAGTACTCGTAGTAGTGCCTGGGTATTTGATACTGGTTCGGTTGCTCATATCTGTAACTCGAAACAGGTGCTTCAGAATAAACGGAAGCTAGCGAAGAACGAGGTGACGATGCGCGTGGGAAAAGGATCAAAGGTTTATGTGATCGCGGTCGGCACGCTACCTCTTCATCTACCATCGGGATTAGTTTTATACTTAAATAATTGTTATTTGGTGCCTGCGTTAAGCATGAACATTATATCGGGATCTTGTTTATTGCGAGACGGTTACTTTTTTAAGTCCGAGAATAATGGTTGTTTGATTTATATGAGTAATATGTTTTATGCACATGCACCTTTGATAGATGGTCTATTCTTATTGAATCTCGATAGTGGAAATACACATATTAATAACATTGAAGCTAAACGTTTGAAATCGAACGATAACTCGACCTATATGTGGCACTGTCGTCTTGGTCACATTGAAGTGAAGCGTATGAAGAAACTCCATTCCGATGGAATTCTTGAATCACTTGATTTCGAATCACTTGAAAGATGTGAAGCATGTCTGATGGGTAAAATGACTAAGACTCCATTTTCTGGTATGATGGAGCGAGCTACGGACTTATTAGAAATCATACATACCGATGTGTGTGGTCCAATGAGTGTAGCTTCGCGCGGTGGTTATCGTTATGTTCTTACCTTTCACGGATGACTTGAGTAGATATGGGTATATCTATTTCATGAAACATAAGTCTAAAACTTTCGAGAAGTTTAAGGAATTTCAAAGTGAGGTTGAGAATCAACGTAACAAGAAGATTAAATTTCTACGTTCTGATCATGGAGGTGAATATCTAAGTTACGAGTTTGGCGAGCATTTGAAGAAATGCGGAATACTTTCACAATTGACACCGTCAGGAACACCACAGCGTAATGGTGTGTCTGAACGTCTTAATCGAACTCTCTTAGATATGGTTAGTTCTATGATGTCACTTACAGATTCACCGCTATCATTTTGGGGTTATGCATTAGAAACAGCCGCATTCACATTAAATAGGGCACCATCTAAATCCGTTGAAACGACACCTTATGAATTATGGTTTGGGAAGAAACCTAAATTGTCGTTCCTTAAAGTTTGGGGTTGCGAAGCCTATGTAAAGAAGTTACAGCCAGGCAAGATTTAATCCAAAGCGGAAAAATGCGTCTTCATAGGATACCCAAAGGAAACTATTGGGTATACCTTCTATCATAGATCCGTAGGAAAAATCTTCGTTGCCAAGAATGGATCCTTTCTAGAGAAGGAATTTCTCTCGAAAGAAGTGACTGGAAGGAAAGTAGAACTCGACGAGGTTGTCGAACCTTCTCTCGAACTTGCGAGTAGCGCAGCACCGGAAGAAGTTCCTTTGGTTCCTGCACCAATAAGAGAGGAAGCTAATGATGATGATCATGAAACTTCGGTTGTAGTTGCTACAGAACCTCGCAGGTCAACGAGAACTCGTACCACTCCAGATTGGTATGATCCCGTTATGAGTGTCATGTTGGTGGACAACACCGATGACTTCTGCGACATATGAGGAAGCGATGTTGAGCCCAGATTCCAATAAATGGCAAGCAGCCATGAAATCCGAGATTGGATCCATGTACGAAAACCAAGTATGGACTTTGGTGGACTTACCGGTTGGCCGGAAGGCTATCGAGAACAAATGGATTTTCAAGAAGAAAACAAATGCGGATGGTAATGTTACTGTTTATAAATCTCGACTTGTCGCAAAAGGGTTTCGACAAATTCAAGGAGTTGACTACGATGAGACTTTCTCACCTGTAGCGAAGCTAAAGTCTGTAAGGATTATGTTAGCAATCGCTGCATATTACGATTATGAGATATGGCAGATGGATGTCCAAACAGTGTTCCTCAATGGAGACATTGATGAAGAGTTGTATATGATGCAACCCAAAGGTTTTGTCGATCCTAAAGATGCTAACAAGGTATGCAAACTTCAACGGTCCATCTTTGGATTGAAGCAAGCATCCCGAAGTTGGAATCAACGTTTTGATAAAGTAATCAAAAGTTTTAGTTTTATAAAAACTTATGGAGAAGCTTGTATTTACAAGAAAGTGAGTGGGATCTCTGTAGCATTCTTAATACTATATGTAGATGACATATTGTTGATTGGGAATGATGTAGACCTTCTTAATAGTGTCAAGGAATATTTGAATAATAGTTTTTCAATGAAGGATCTTGGCGAAGAAGCTTATATATTAGGCATAAAGATTTATAGAGATAGATCGAGATGCCTAATATCATTGTCACAAAGTACGTATTTGGACAAAGTTCTAAAGAGGTTTGGAATAGAAGATAGCAAGAAAGGGTTCTTACCCATGTTGCCCAATACGACCTTGAGTAAAACTCAAAGTCCGACAATGGCAGAAGATAGAGAAAGGTTGAGTAAAACTCCCTATGCCTCAGCCATAGGATCTCTAATGTATGCCATGCTATGTACTAGACCCGACATTGCATATGTTGTTAGTTTGACTAGCAGATATCAAAGTGTTCCAGGAGTGGATCATTGGACAGCGGTAAAAAACATCCTTAAGTACTTGAGAAGAACTAAGGATATGGTTCTTTCTTATGGAGGTGATGAACAACTCATTGTTAATGGTTACACCGATGCTAGTTGGAACACCGATCCGGATGATTCTAAATCACAATCTGGATACGTATTTACTTGGAATGGTGCAGCAGTTAGCTGGAGGAGTGCAAAGCAAAGCGTTGTGGTGAGATCTTCAACTGAATCGGAATACATGGCTGCTTTGGAGGCTTCACAAGAAGCGATATGGATGAAAGAGTTCATTACAGAGCTCGGTGTGGTTCCAAGTGCGCTGGACCCAATGTCTATCTACTGTGATAACATGGGTGCCATAGCCAATGCGCAAGAACAAGGTCACACAAGAAGCTGAAGCACATCAAGCTACGTTTTCACGCTATTCGAGAACATGTCCAAGATGGGGACATAAAGATTTTCAAAGTACACAAAGATCTGAATGTGGCGGATCCGTTGACTAAACCTCTCCCGAGGGCAAAAGATGGCCAACACCAAACTGCCATGGGTGTTCGGTATATTACCATGTAATCTAGATTAGTTGACTCTAGTGCAAGTGGGAGACTGTTGGAGATATGCCCTAGAGGCAATAATAAATATAGTTATTATTATATCTTTGTGTTTATGATAAATGTTTACATTCATGCTAATAATAGTATTAACAAGGAAATATTAATACTCGTGTGATTTGTAAACCTAATTTGAAGTCCCTAGTAAAGCCTCTTCATAATACTAGCTTGTTGGTTAATAAATGATTGTGGTTTCCCTATCATGAACATTGAGATGTTATTAACAACAAGATCATATCGTTAGGAGAATGATATGATGGACATACTCCTATAGATAAGCGTAGCATAAAGATCAAGTCATTTTAATAGTTCAATTGCTATATGCTTTCTGATACATAGTAACCTAATTCCTTCGACCATGAGATGATGCATATCACCTTCACCGGAAGGATGCTTTGATGACATCAAACACCACAACGTAAATGGATGGCTATAAAGGTGGCATTGAGTGTTCAGAAAGTATTGGTTGAGACACATGGATCAAGTGTGGGACTTGTCCATCCATATGACGGATATATATACTCTGGGCCCTCTCGGTGGAATGTCATCCAATTAGCTTGCAAGCATGTGACTGGCTCACAAGGGATCACATATCACGGGAACGAGAAAAGAGTACTTATCAGTAACGAGGTTGAACTAGGTATGCAGAGATACCGATGATCAAAACCTCGGATAAGTAAACTATCGTGAGACAAAGGGAAATTGGTATCGTATGTAAGAGGTTCACTCGATCGCAAAGTAATCGTAGAAATATGTGGGAGCCATATGAATTTCCAGATTCCTCTATTGGTTATTGTCGGAGAAGTGTCTCGATCATGTCCGCATAATTCACGAACCGTAGGGAGACACACTTAAGGATTCGATGTTGTTTGAGTAGTTATGGAATGATGAGTAAGAGACCGAATGTTGTTAGGAGTCTGGGATGGGATCCGGGATATCACGAGGAGATCCGGAATGGTCTAGAGAACAAGATTCATATAAGGAAAGTCCTGTTTCGGGGTTGGAGAATAGTTCCGGTGTTTTCATCCGGAATGTTCTAGAAGGTTCTGGAATGTCCAGCACTCCGGAGCGTAACGGTACATGAATGTGTCATAACAAGTTGGAATGATTGCATCATGTACTAGGTGTCATCGGTGAACAAAATAAAGGGTTTAATCAAATCCTAGTTTGAAAAGTCAAAGCCAATTTGAAAAGTCAAACGACTATTTTGTGAGGTGGAGGGAGAGTAGGAAACTTACTTGGGGAGCAGTTCCCTCCCTCCACAACCGGCACACTTGGAGACCGAGTTGGGGAGGTACTACCCTCCCCTTGGCGCGCCCCCTCCACCTATATAAGGAGGGGCAGGGATGCCCCTCCAAACACACAACACCACGCCCCGCAAACCCTTATCCTAGCCGTCGGCGCTACCACCTCCTGCTGCCGCCGCCTAGGGCAAGCCTCTGCCGCCGCCTAGGCAAACCCTAGCCACCAGCCTTGCTCCTCCTTGGTGTGTCTAAACCCTAGATCACCAAGGCTCTCTCTCATAGTCTACCATACTCGCTCCGGCTTAAGGCGAAGCCCTGCGAGATCTCCCCTCTACTTCCGGTACCACACCGGTTGCTGACAGAATCGCGAGGAGAGTCCTACAACCTCCGCTTCCTGCTGGAACAAGGGAGAGGAAGGTCTTCGTTGAGTACCGAAAGTGTGACCGACTACGGAAGCGCTGCCGGAACGCAGTGCCGGAAGGATCGTCTACGCGATCTTGAGATCGGGAAGAGTACGACTACATCACCCACGAGAATCCGCTCTCGTTAAACACTTTGCAATCTTCGAGGGTGAGTTATTCCATCGACTCGTTGCTACAATCTAGTAGATAGATCTTGGCTTGTTTGTTTGTATGCGGTAGAAAATTTTGTTTTCCATGCTACGAACCCCTACACCAAGGCAGTGCGACATCATCATCCGCGATAACACGGAGCAGACCCATCATGACGGAGAGCGCAACCAAGGATACAAAAGCAGGTAGAGCCATGACCCTCCGCGTTTGACAGGCAACCGTGACAGGCGGGAGGCGTCGTAGGTGGGTAATAGCAAAAAGGCTAACCCACCGCCACCTCCGCCTCCGTTGCCACCTAGCAGTCACCATGGCGGAGGAGGCCCGTGTCGTTCACGCATCCCATCCACTGTTGACAAGAAGAAGAAGAACCCGGAGCCATACGATGCACATTCGCGGATCGATAAGATACACGAGGCCCAGGAAGGACCTTACCTCGGACCACGTTGCTTTGGACCTTCAATAAGGTCCGCAATTTACACCAAAGGTTTCCGGATTGACAAGACCATCAAGCCCTATGACGGCACCGCCAAAGCCAGCCACATGGTTGCAATACTACGGCAACGCGGTGGAGATTGCCGGAGGTAACGCCAACGTTGCCGTCAAGTACCTCCCTTTGATGTTGGCAGGCATGGCCCGTCAATGGATTGACGACTAGCCGAAGAAATCCAACTGCAATTGGTTGGACATGCAAGAAGCGTTCACCAAGAACTTCGAGGGTACGTACAAGCGTCCCTGTACTGTTGGCGATCTATAGCGGTGCGTGCAAGAGAAAGACGAGACATCTTGCGCCTACCTCTCCCGCTAGCTGGATATGAAGAATTCATGTGCAGGAGTGCACGCTCGGACAGCCATGGCCGCCTTCACTGATGGGTTGGAAAGGGGCACGTTGCTCCGACATAAGCTGAAGCGCTTGCAGGACAATCACCAGCTTGACTTGAACCAGATGATTCAGTTGGCTAGTAAGTTCGCAGCTGCAGACGACGATGCTCGCGGCTCCTTGCCGGCAACGGCCCTTCCAACTCATGCTCGGAGGAACAGCAGTACAAAGCAGAAAACCGCTCCAGAAGAAAAGCAATCTCCCAACATGGTCGCCATGACCTTCGCAGGACGAGGTGATGGCGGACAACGTGGCCGAGGACGGGGAGCTGGTCGTGGGCAGCAAAGAGGAAGTGAAACTACATCGGCACCGCTCCGCGTTCCCCAAACCTACGAAGAGTACCGCGATATGCCATGCCTCGTACACCTCGATGTCAACGGCAAGGCCACCCATACCAATCGATACTGCAAGTTCGTCAACGACCTCAAGGAAGACTCGGAGTCTGGCTACAAATGAAGTCGGAAGAACAAACCGCGAGGCAAGGGCAAGGGGAAGAAAAAGGAGGAGGAGTCCAAGGATTCAAGTGATATGGACAAGGATGTTGACCCCAAGCACGCCGCCAAGAGCGACGACAAGGGCAAGAACCCCTTCGTGAAGAAGGCGCCAATCTACCACACTTTCCTTGGCACCCCCACCATCCGACAACAAAAGACCTCTATGAGGATCCTGATGGCTACTCTACCCCCAGTCCCCCAGTACCTGCGCTCGTCGGAAGTTCCAATTACTTGGGACAGGACGGACCACCCAGACCTTATTCCTACGGAGAATCAATACGCCATGGTCAGCAAACCCTTGATTGACAGCGTGGAGTTCACCAAGTGTACGGTGGATAGTGGAAGCAGCATGAACATCATGTACCTGGATGCATTGCAGAATATGAACTTTATGGAGGCAAACCTAAGGCGGACCAACACCATCTTCCACGGCGTAGTTCCTGGTCGGGAGGCTCGGTCCCTAGGGTGCATCACACTTCAGGTTGCTTTTTGCGATGTTAATAATTACCGCCAAGAGTGCATGACCTTTCAGGTGGTCCCCTTTAAGAGCGTGTACCACGTCATATTCGGCCGCCACATTTTCCACACGTTCATGGCCAAGCCAATATTCATCTACAACAAACTCAAGATACGCGGACCAAACGGTGTTATCACCGTATCCGGAAGCTTTACCAAGGCAAGGGACTGCGAGATTAATGAAGCAGCCTTTGCGGAAGCTGTCCTCTACAGCGAAGAGTTCAAAGAGATATAGAGCAAGGTCGATGACTCAGAGATAACTGCGTCGAAGAAGCATATCTTCAACTCCGCTCCTACGTTCAAGGCCGCCATCGAGACCAAGCCGGTGGAACTTGTGGTAGGCGATGCCTCCAAGGTCACCGCCATTGGGACGAACCTAGATCCCAAATAGGAAAGCGCGCTCGTCGAGTTCCTCCATCTGAATAGGTATACGTTTGCCTGGCAACCTGCCAACATGAAAGGTGTACCTAGGGAACTTGTCGAGCACATATTAAACATTGATCCAAAATGTAAACCAGTGAAACAACCTCTACGATGCTTCGGGGATGAAAAGAGACGCACCATTGGCAAAGAGATAGCTAGGTTACTTAAGGCTATATTTATCCAATAAGTCCTTCACACCCGATGGGTGGCCAATCCTGTACTTGTCCCCAAAAAGGGAACCAAAGAATTAAGAATGTGCATTGATTACACCAGCTTGAACAAGGCTTTCCCCAAAGATCCGTTTGCTTTGCCTCGCATTGACCAAGTCATTGAATCGATGGCTAGCTTGGAACTTTTGTGTTTTCTAGATGCATACTCAGGATACCACCAGATCAAAATGAGGAAGTCGGACCAATTGGCCACTTCGTTCACTACCCCATATGGTACGTTTTGCTATGTAACGATGCCCTTTGGGCTGAAAAACGCAAGTGCTACGTACCAGTGGACAATGCAACATTGCCTAAACGACCAAATTGGTCAGAACGTTCACGCTTACGTGGACGATATAGCGGTGATGTCTAAAAAGTCAAATGACTTAATCTCCAACTTAAAAAAAACCTTTGATAATCTCCGGAAATACAACATGATGCTTAACCCCAAGAAGTGCATCTTCGGGGTTCCAGCCGGAAAATTGTTGGGCTTCATCGTTTCCCAGCATGGAATCGAGGTAAACCCGGATAAAATCAAGGCCATCTTAAACATAAAACGTCCGACATGCCTAAAGGACATTCAACGACTAACAGGTTGTGTTGCAGCAGTTAGTCGGTTCGTCAGCCGACTTGAATAGAAGGCTCTGCCAATGTACAAGTTGCTGAAGAAGGCAGACAAATTCACGTGGACAGACGAAGCAGATGCAGCATTGAAGCAGCTCAAGGAGATTCTTTCCTCAGCTCCCATCCTTGTAGCACCTGAGCCTGGAGAACCCCTGTTAATTTACATGGCGACAATCAACCGGGTAATCAACATCGTCGTCGTCATGGAGCGGAAGGAACCAGGCTATGAGCACGGAGTTCAACGACCAGTTTACTATGTGAGCGAGGTCTTGACAGAGTCCAAGCAGCGTTACCCGCACTACCATAAGATAGCTTATGGAGTATTCCTTGCTTCTCGGAAGTTGAGGCATTTCTTTCAGGAGCACCCAATCACAGTGGTGAGCAAGACTCCACTGTCCGACGTACATTATCAACAAAAGCGATGCTACGGGAAGGGTTGCGAAGTGGGGCATTTAACTTGCCGCCTTCGAGATCGCCTACAAGAGAAGAGACGCTATCAAGTCACAAGCCTTGGCGGATTTTTTTGCAGATTGGACAAGGATGCCAGATGCAACTCCGTTGCCGGAACCAGAGTATTGGGTGATGCACTTTGATGGATCAAAGCTAATCAACGACTTAGGGGCTGGTGTATTGCTACAGTCACCAACAGGAGACAAGCTACACTATGTTCTGTAGATCCACTTCGAGGCTACGAACAACATGGCGGAGTATGAAACACTCATTCACGGACTGCGTGTTGCCAAGGATATTGGCATCAAGCGCATATTTTGCTGTGGAGATTCCGACTTGGTTGCCCAGCAGGTGGCTGGCACCTGGAATGCGCGGCACCTATGATGGCGGCATATCGAGACGAAGTGGATGAGATAGCCAAGAGATTCTTGGGCTACGAAGTGAAGTATGTACCTAGGGAGCAAAATGAGGCAGCTGATCTGTTATCTAAGCTTGGATCAGGGCGCAAACGAATTCCGCCAGGAGTTTTCCTAGAGCATCTATGCACACCATACGTGAAGGGAGCCGACATCGACAACCCACATAGATTCGACTCTTTTGTCCACATGGTGACAAAGGTCCCTCCAACTTGGACAAAACCGTTCATGGAATATCTTGAACACAGAACTTTGCCGGACGACGAGGTCGCAAGACGGCAAATAGTATGACAAGCAAAGGGTTATAACATAATAAATGGACAACTCTACAAAAGGTGCACTACTAGTGTATACCTAAAGTGTGTTTCCCAGCTAGAAGGTATGGAAATCCTACGCGAAATCCATCTCGGAGATTGCGGGCATCACGCCGCTCCTCGATCGTTGGTCGCGAAAGCCTTCCGTCAAGGATTCTACTGGCTGATCGCGAAGGAAGACGCCGACAAACAGGTTGAGACATGCATGGGATGCCAGTATTATGCCCGACAACCACATGTTCCTGCTGAAGAATTATGAACAATATCATTAACTTGGCCGTTTGCAGTCCGGGGGCTAGACATGGTGTGACCATTACAGACAGCATCATGTGGGTTTACCCATCTTCTAGTAGTAGTTGATAAATTCACTAAATGGATAGAAGCTAAACCCATTAGAAATCTTGATGGAGCAACTGCCCTCAGGTTTGTTCGGGATCTAGTGGTGAGATTTGGTCTCCCATATAGTATTATCATCGACAATGGCAGCAACTTGTCACTCGGTAAAGTGGAGGCTTATTGTTGGGAGAAGGGCATCTGACTTGACCTTGCATCAGTGGCACACCCACAATCCAATGGTCAGGTTGAGCGAGCCAATGGATTAATTCTGTAGGGAATCAATCCACGTCTTGAGGCACCGCTACATAGAGCAGCTGGATCCTGGGCAGAAGAATTGCCATCTGTGCTGTGGAGTTTACGAACTACACCCAACAGATCCACTGGCTACACCCCTTACTTCATGGTATATGGAGCAGAAGCCATCCTACCTTCCGATATAATTCACAATGCACCAAGAGTCGCCGCCTATGAAGAAGATGACACTGAAGAATCCAGACGCCTAGATGTGGACCTTCTTGAGGAGGAGTGCGTTTTGGCATGCCAAAGATCCGCCATCTACCAGCAGATGCTATGTATATACCATAGTCACCGCGTTACGCATTGCTCGTTTAAAGAGGGGGATTTTGTGCTCCGACTTAATCAGAAGAAGTCACAGAAATTATCCCCGCCATGGGAAGGACCGTTCATCATAAGCAAGGCGCTACTCAATGTGTCTTACTACCTCGTTGACAATCGTGAACTGAAGGATAGACCCAATGAGGATCATAAGCGTAAGCGACGTGACCCGGATGATGACTACCCGGAACTTGATCGGCCATGGAACATAGCACAGCTACGTCCTTTTTACACTTAGCATTTTTTATCTAATTGTGTACCTCTTATATGATCAATGAAATAAAGCTCTCTGGTTCACTCAACTGAGTCTTTTACCTCCTTTAGTGTTCATTTTTGGATCATATAAAACCTTTATGCACAAGCTTTGCCATTGCACTTGTGAAAATTCCGCCTACGGGCGTTAGCTTAAGTTTTATGGTCTACACGTTCTTTGTCGTTTTTATGTGGATTCTGGAGTAGTGACTTTCGACACTTATTGTCGGCGATTTTGTGCTTAGGTTATTGATGGTGCCATTGGGCATCATCACCCAAGTGCATGGTTCCGACAACGAGTCTTCCGACTCACGAAAATTCAAGCATAGGAACCAAAGTAATGGATAAGACAACACTTGCTTAAAAAATATATACATGCTGGACATTGGTTCTTAAGTAGCAGGACAATCAACATTGTTTTCCGCCTTAAGTTAATACATAGTTTTTTCCGCATATGGATCAAAGATGAAACAAATATTACAAGTTGTTTTTCATTTCTCTGGCGCAGGCGACTTGGAAGCAGCGTCATCGGCAGCAGGAGAATCACCCTCGAAATCAGCAGTGTGAAGGGACTCGGAGGAGCTTTGGTTGTCGCCATCGATGGTGTTCATCGGCACGAAGACGTTCACATCGACCAACTCGGCAACTCTGGTGTCATAGCCCGCGAGTGACGACAAGATGGATCCGTGATTAATCTCTTTGCCATTGTCATCTACGTCGGGAATGCCAGAGGTCACCGTGTCGATGTCGGCATTTTCGTAATGTGCCTTCACCATTGACAGCGCCATCCTTGCACTGGCCCGTGCACATGAAGCTTTCCAGCTTGTAATACGCTCGGGGGCTCGGCGCAGGATCTCCGATTAGTTCGCCACAGAATCGGAAACCTTGATGTTGATTTGAAGAGGCTTGGCAATCTCTTTGGCTTGCGCGATGGCAGTGTTGATGAAGTTGCCGGCAAGAACCATGCATTCCTTTGCTGGAGGAGGCAATCGGGTTAAAACCATAGGAGCTGCAAATTCCGACAAGGAGCGCATGAGTTCAAAAATTCAAAGTATCTAGACTACAGAAATCCAAGACGGAGAATCACTTACTGAAGATGCTAGCCTCATCTTGCCAAAGGGTATCCGCCAAGGAGTCTCGTTCTTGTTGGAGGAGCTTGTATGCCTCACGATGGCATTGATTCTGCTCATCGGCAGCTTTTCTTCTGATCTCCTAAGATTGAGATCTCCTCCTTCAAGCGGTTCATCTCCTCGGTGGCAGAGTCCTGTAGGGCTTTCATGGATTCCTCATGCATCTTCAGCATGTCCTTGCTCTCCTGCTTAAGGATCTTGTTCTCACTATCCAGCTCCTAAATGTGCTTGGATTGCTCGACAATGTCCTTAGCCTTAGCAATGGTTTCTGCAAGTCGGAGAAAACAAAGTACACAATGAGTACTCGGAGAATACACAAGTTCAAGTCGGAATACGAAAAAGAAAGGAAAAAACATACGCTTGCTCTTGATGATCTGTTCCATCAAGAAGGCAGTTTTACCCTTTTAGGCTTCCTGGTCCGCGCGCATCTTCTGGTACTTGTCGTTGGCCATGCCCCTCCGAGCATTCTCATTCTGTGGAAAAAAGGAAAAATTAAATGTTGTTTGGTCTACTTGGAGCATCTAGCCGGAAATTTTCCACCTAGACGCTCGGGGGCTATAGCGAGAGTTTTTAACTTAGCAATATGCTTAGCTTTTCTTTAAGCATCTAGTCGGAACTAATTCAGTTCTCGATTAGAAGTTTGGGGGCTACAGTATAAAGTTTTTAACTCGGATATATGCTTAGATTTTCTTTAACAATCCAGTCGGAACTAGTTCAGTTACAACTAGAGGCTTGGGGCCTACAGTATTGAAATTTATAAACACTGTGTATGCTACTCTTAAAGCATTTAGTCGGAATAGTTCATTCCACCTATATGCTTGGGGGCTATAGTGAGAGGTTTTCTAGCTTAGTCACTCTTAGAGAATCTAGACGCCAAGACCTATGGTTTTCCGTCTAGATCCTCGGGGGCTAAAGTGGGATACTCATATGAAATGTAAAAGGCAAAATAAAACTTACAAGTCCAATGATCTTGAGGTTGGTAGCACTCTTGGCCAGCAGCTTGGCAAAGGATACACTGTTTCCTTGCAACATCTCTGCTTGTCGGAGAAGCTCCTCTAGACCGCACGTCGGAGATGTCGGCACCGCACCTGGAACCAGAGAAGTGCTAACCGGTGTAAGTATCGGATAGACTATCTTTGGATACTCTATGGTTTTCTTGGGTGCGGTGGCACCACCTTTGGCAGAAGTACCAGCTTCCACCACCGCCTTACCGCTACCAATGGCATCCTTAGCCGGAGCTTCAGCCATTGGATGTGCGGCACTCTCCTGCGTCGCCTGCTCGCCGACGACAACAATCTCGGTAGAGGCACCTGAGTCCACTTCCATGGAGGAAGGGACAGATACTTCCTTAGCTTGAGAGCTTGTCGGAGCGGAGGAGGGCTTGACGCTGGGAGTGACATGGGCAATGGCGGGAGATGCACCGCGATGCAACATGTCCTTAATGGTTGTAGAAGCCCTCAATGTTTTGGAGGTCTTCTTCAAGCTGGTCGTGGCTTGCTTCCTGAAACATGCAAAATTCGTAATTACAGGAGAAAGACAGATAAATAGACAATGTCGGAAAGAAAGAAGCTTACACAAGAGGGTGTGCTTTGGCAAAGGGGATCCTGGTAACTTTCTCTTCTCCGCCTCCAGGGCGGCGGTAGTCTTTTTGGAGGCTCCACCCTCCGTCTTCTTCTTCTTACCTCCGTCGACAGCATCATAGGTGGAGCTCTTCCACTTTCGCTCCAATGGAGCATCGTTGTCAGACACGACGGTGACTTTCTTCATCTTTGGATCATAGATTTGAGGATCCATGCTGTCCTCATCTATGTCGCTAAGCTGTAAGGTGAAGAACCACCGTGTTGGATGGGATGACATTTGCTAGACGGAAGAACTGGAGTATATGTCATACACGGAAAATAAACAACTACCTTTGGGCACTTGCTGTGTACGAACATGTCATAGGTGATGGTGAAGACACGCTTATTGTCCTTCACCTTGACGATGTCCTTGAGGCGTAGCTTGACGGAGTCGCTCGAGAAATTGTCCACGGAAATGTGGAGGCTATCCCTTCTATCGCTGGTATACTCGTGCATCAGTTCGCGCGGTGCTGCAGGGGCTGGATTCGCCTGATGAACCAGCACATGGCTAGGTCCAAGCCGGTGAAACCCGTCTCTATGAACCACTCTATTTTCCTTATGGAGCGGGAAGCATCGAGGTCTCAGGGGAGGGAGGCATGGGATCTCCATGTCGAGGTTTCGGCGGCGGATATCTGGGACGTAGAAGTAGGTACGCTGCCAGTTCTTGCAGGACTCGTGGCCGATGATATTGGGGAACTGCCGACCATGACGGATCTTGAAGCTTATAGTTCCACAATTGGGAGAAAGCTTATAGTTCGTCCTTGCTGGCTCCGGCTTCACGCTTTATGGTGAAGAAATACATGAAGAGATCTAGCCTAGGCTTAATCCCTAAGTAACCCTCGCAGAGCGCCGCGTAATTGCCGAGCGCTAGGATACTATTGGGAGAAAGGTTTTGGGGCTGGACTCGGTAGTGGTTCAAGACGGAAATGAAGAAGTTAGAGATGGGCAGGGAGACACCGCGTACCAATTGTTCTTTAAGGTACACCTTTTCTCCGGCTTGGGGATAAGGTGTGACCTCGCCGGCCGGTGCCGCCCGCCAGATGAGCCCCTCCGTCGCGGGGAGATAGCCCTTGACGATTAGCTCCTTGATGTCGCGGTCTGTGATGTCCGAACCGCGCCAATCGCCCTTGTGGGAGTCGTTGTGCTCCTCCAGCAGCTCTAGGGCCGCCTGATTATGGTCGCCGCCGGTGGTCTCGACCACCACGGAGACAGGGATGACCAGGCCCTCTGGGGGCACAACGACAGAGCTCGCCAGCTTCTCCGTGGTTTCGCCCGACGCTGTCATTGAGGGAGTAGAGCTGCAGCTGGCCATTGCACAGGTTTGGAGATGACTGGCGAGATTGGGAGTTAGGTTTTTTTGCAAGATTATACGGAGAGCTCGAGGGGGCGCTCGCTGGAGGAACAAGACGATGCAAAGAGAGAATGAGGTGAAAAGTAAAAATTCCACCGCTGTTACTATTTATGATCTCTAGCATCAAGATTCATGTAGTTTGATCGGACGGTTTCCACGTAGACGACGTGTGTGCGAACGTGCGCGGAAATTTCGCCACGTCCCAACCGTCGCCGCCAACGGTTCATATCACTCACGCAGGAAAAGTGGACATGATTGCGTTCTTTGCATGTGTGAGTTACGAGGCGTCACTGACCTACGTCTACGTCGTCCTAGCTGACATAGGCAGATGAGCCATCACATCAGAAGATTCCGGCATGGACGGATCCAGTCCGGCTACGGAAGATTCAGAAAATTCTCCGACTTACAAGTGAATACGGAGAAAACCTTGCAGGGTTCTTTGGGAGGACTAAAAGATATTTCTTAACAAATTGTCGACATCCATCTAGATGGAGCATTCCACGTGAAGAGGTAAGACGATGCAAGATCTCGGAGTTCTCCGGGGGCTACTATTGGGGATATGCTATATGGGTATCCTCATAGCATGTCTCCTATCCGGATAACCCGGGTGGCCCACAGTTGGTTGCATGGCCCATGTCGGATAAAGGAAGGCTACGGTTGGAGTCACCGACGTACCCGGAGCCTTGGATTACAAGACACGCAAGACTAATGATTGACGGTGTAGGACTCTGTAACCTGTCCGGCTAGGACTTTTCCCTGTAACCCTAGGACCTGGAGACTATATAAGTCGGGACTATGGGATCCTTTCGGGCAAGATCATAGACAATCTTAGACAACCTCACACAGCGAACCTATCTCTGTAACTCGGCGTATTGCCATTATAGTGATTTATAACAGGAGTAGGATTCCGCCACCGTTGTGGGATCTAAACCTGGGTAAGCTGTGTTGCCTCATACCCGTCAACTGTCCGCCTTCCCCCATGTCTCTAAAAACGCACTATGAGGACCCCTCCATTGCGTACTCGTCGGCAATACCACGACATTCTCCGTCCGCCGCCGCGTTCGCCCTGCCGTCCGCCGCCTCGTCCGGCCTGTCGCCATCGCCGCCCTTCCGTCCTCCGCCGCGTACGCCCTCGCCGCCTCACTATCCTCGCCACCTCGTACTCGCGCCGCCCCGACCGTGCGCCACTGCCCTCCAGCGATCGACCACCTCGCGGTATATATGTTTGTGTATATGTGTTTTATAATTTTTTTAGAGATGTATGTGAACTAAATTAGGAGCAAAGTACTAGCAATTGAGATATGTGTATCACTTCCATGTGGTATGATTTTCTGTATATTTTGAGTTTTCTATTATTTTATATTTTTAATTTATATTTATATTATATATAAAAAATTCTAGATTAATTCGCAATTTAATTATATTGATGTGCACCAACGCATTCGCCGGCATATATCGGACCAACAATATCTATGTGTTTAGATCTCATAGTTGCCACCACATGAATAGTGTTGTTCTACAATGGTTCGCGACATTAAACCCTTGTTGCCACAAAAGCACTAAGTCGGTAGATGACGTTGTGCCGAGCCAAAAAAAAGTCGCCGAAACACTTTTCCGACGCGGTTATCCCTCATGGTGTTTTTTTTGCCTCACGAGCGTGACGATTAAGCGTATGCCTCAGCGTCTATAAGAACTAGGGTTCGACGCGTCTGTGTTATGGTAATAGCGACACAGCGGTAAAGAGCACTTGCAAATCCTGTCCATTTGAATCTGTTCAATCCAGGTCATAGATATCCCCGTACACCCGACCGTGCGATGTATGTATATTTTTGTAGGGTTTGGCCCTAGCGGCGCCAGCCGCACGCATCCCCGCACACACGACCGTGCGATGATGTACCCTCTCATATGAAATCCGGGGTTTCTCCGAATTAGGGTTTGGAATGACCAAGCATGTATTAGGGTTACATTTCAATACTTTTAACCTGTCATATCATCATCCTTGCTCGAGCATTTCAATAGATGTATTACTGATATTTATGTGATAATATTATTGTTTCAGAAACTATGGATCCACTCATTAGAAACCTTGAAGAGGAAGAAATAATGGAGAAGATGATCCATGAGGACACCTCACAATATCTGAACTTGGAGGGACATGATGACATCTCAAGTAGTCATGGAGAAGATGACGACTCCGGTGAACGCACTTTAGTGATTACAAAGTCCGTCGAGGTATATGCTTGGATTAAGCCTCTGCTGACTTGCACCGATTTATTTGTATATATGTACATGTATTAATTAACGCTTATTTCTTCTATTAGCCCTCTGGATTGACCAGCCAGCAACAATCTTATTCTACGAAAAAGAGCAAGCAAGACGCGAGCCATCGGTTGAAAGATCATGCAATGTTCACGATAGAAGCAGTCCGTTTTGATGGCAGGCCGATGGAGCCCAAGAAGGCCGCATAAAAATTTATACGTCAGGTTGGAGTTCTTGTTAGGGACCAAATCCCAATCATAATTGAATATTGGAATAAGCCAAAGAAGGGTGACGGTACCTCTGTCGGTGAAAGATCCAAAGAAACGCTTTGGAATTCGCTCTTGGTAAATTTCACCCTTCCGCCAGAGGAGGATGAAAATAAACCGGTTATAAAGGAAACGGTCAAAGAGTGGACTCTAAAGAAGATGGCTGATGCTTTCCGCAACTGGAAGAAAAAATTGAAAAAATTTGTCAAAGCTCGTGAGACTCCAGATTTCGAAGACGCATATTATGCGAAGATAAGACCTCACTGGGCCGAAATTGTGGCATACAAGGAAGGTGCTATAGCTACAAAGAGGTCAGAAACCAATACGTTAAATGCCTATAAGAAGGAATATCACCAGAGGACGGGGTCAGGTGGCTACATATCTCAGAGGCCTAAGTGGGAGGGATCACACCCCAAACATGTCACATCCCAAGATTTTCCAAATCTTGTAATGTGAAAAATAAATGAATAAAATAAAACTTTGTTGATTTTCAGGGTGAGAAGAAAATTTTTAAACCATTTGGAAACTTTCAAACCTATTTTGATCAAATAAAATCCTAAAGGGGTTTAAAAAGATAAAAAAATTAATAAAAAAATATTAAATATTTAAAATTACTATTTTGGATCTTTTAATAAAAGGATTTGGTTTTCAAAAGAAAAGGTGGATTTATAAATAAAGATTATTTTATAGAGCCAAATTAAACCTTGGCCAAGATTTTGAAATAAAATGTTTTGTTTTGATAAAAAATGGTAAAGGTTTATCTAAATAAAATAATAAGGATTTAATATCCAATTTTTATAAAGGCTTTTCCCATTTTAAATAAACACTAAAACTTATTATTTTATTTTTAAATAAGTATTCCAAGTATTTTATATTCTCAATTACAACCTACTGAAGTGTTTTGGTTTTATTTTAGATTTCAAAATAAAGATTTTTATAAAACAAATCCTATTTGATTTAATAACTAAGGTCTATTTTATTTTATTATTAATGGACCCTAAAATAAAAATGATATTTCATTTTAAACAAGTTTTCCAAATATCTTCTTTTCTCAAATAAAATCTACTGATTTGGTTTTGAAAATATTTGGATTTCCAATGTAGATTTTATTAAATAAATCAAACCCTATTTGATTAAATAACTAAAGGTCCATTTTATTTCATTAATGAATTGATCCTAAAAAGAATAAAAATATTATTTTATTTTGGGATTTGGTTTATGTTGATAAACAGAACCAAAAACTCATTACAAGTGTGGTGATTGTTTGAATTGTTTGAATGTTTGAATAGTTGATTGAAATTCAAAACAGAAATAGAATTGGAAAAAGAAAAAGGTTTCAGACAGAAAAAATAGAGCAAAACGACCCAGCCCAGCTAAAGCCCATCCCAGTCCAGCAGCCCACCTCTCCCTCTCAGCGAGTGAATCGTTTTCCACCGCGAAAGAAACCCGCAAGGACACTGACTGGTGGACCCCAACTCCCTCTCTCACTCCACTAACGAAACGGCCCCACATCGCCAGCCATCGTCTTCACTGCGACCAGCTTTCCCCACTTATCGCTGCCGTTCTCAGTCGTTGAATTCCAGCGATAAATTCGTGTAAATGACAACATTAAACTCACCAGCGATCACGCATACTTAATCGTCCCTGTCCCCTCTACCTTTCTCCCAAATGCCAGCTTCTCTCTACCACCAGGCTGCGCGAATCGCGAGCTCAAACACCACTGTCTCCAACGTGTTCCCCGACCAATTCCGGCGCCGACCAGCCGCCCCTCGCCTCCCACTGCACACAGGCTTACTCCCCGTCTCCTGGTGCATCTTCCAGCACCAACCGCTTGGTCGCGCCCGCTCTACAACATCGGCAACAAACTCACCTGAACGTCGCCGTCGTCCGCCATTGCTCCGGAGAGTACCCCGGGTGAGTACAGACTGCCCCAACACCTTCTAATGATGCTCCTGTGATCCCCAGTACCGTACGCAGCTAACAGTAGGGTCTGTTTGCCTTAGCGCGCCCTCAAACCTCGCCCTCGACGACGACCAGAGCGTGCCCGACGGAAACAGGAACTCCGGTGAGCGATTGACAGCAGCTCTGTGCGCCCCTTCAGCAACGACAACCGCGTTGATCTTCTCTGCACCCTTGCGAACCCTGTGAGCATATCCTCTCCCTCCCTTCCTTCCTACTTCTCCAGAACCACCGCGCAGCGCCGCCAGCCTTTGGCCAAGCGACTGAGACCGTTAGATGAGAATCGTGTGACTGTGAAAGAACATAGTCGAAAGGGTATCGAGCGATCTGTGCCGTGTGATCAAGTTGGATCCTACGGTCTGTGTCTGTCGATCCGAGCGAAGCGGTATAAACGAATCAGGAACAGCCACGTGGCCTCTGTTTGATTTAAAAGACAGAAAACTTTCTATTAGATTTCCAATTTTGTAAAATTCACAACTTTTGATCCACACGTCCAAAAATTACAAATTTTATATCAATGGAATCAGTGGAACAAGCCCTAGCCAACCATGCCTTTTGTTTAGTAAAAAGCTTCTGAAAAAATGGTTGTTTTTGCAGAAACATTTGTATGCTTGTTAAGGATGTAAAAATTGTTCCAAAATGTTTTTGGGGATAAAATCTTTGGCAAATGGTGTGATTTGAACCTACTGACCATAGGAAACACTTTGTGGATTCAAAAATGTATTTGGTGAAACAAAATAATGATTCTTTGATTTAAAACCATTTCTAGTCAAATAGAAATGTGGTTTATTTATTAAAAATGGTTTGGAAGAAAACCTTTGGAAAATGTTTTGTTTTAAACTATCTGACCCCAAACACCAAGTTTTATGGTTTGAAAATGTATTTGGTGAACCCTATAGATTAATTCCTTATAAAAAATATTTCTACACCACATAAAATGATACCTTGTTTTGAAAATGGTTTTTGAGGTGAAACCTTTTGCAAATGACTTTGACACTTTACAAAATGACCATTAGTTGTCTACAAATGTTTATGACCCATTAGGAACTACTTTTTCAAATAAAACAAAGCTTCGCATGCTTGCATGCATTACTTTGACTTTATGATTTTATGTGATTGTTATGCTTGATTGGTAGATTGAGATTGTGCCTTGCTTGATTTAATTGTAGTGACTTGAAGAGTGTGATTGTTGCAAGGACAAGGAGTGAACTTATACCCTCTACCAAAAAGGAAAGTGATGCTTCATACTTTTTTTCCCATTACTTTCACTATGCATTAGTGATTTTTCTAAGTAAAACTTGCATGGAATTTTGCTAAGCATAAACCTTGCTATAGGAAAACCTAGTAGATGAAACCTTAGTGGAACATTTCCTAAGTTAAGATTCCTACTACTATCAAGCTTAGCTTAGCTAATAGAAAACAAGGGTGGATTATACATTCATACTATGGAAAAATTTCTAATTCTGAGGACTTGTGTTTTTGTTTAATAAAACAACTAAGTTAATGAATCACCTGGGTGGAATGGTAATTGCTTGGTGGATTTTGGTTGAGTGGTTCACAAGGCCCATGTCTATGGTTTACCTTGTGTATCTCACTTCTGGATGGCCACCCAGGAACAAAGAGATTTGAGATGTCAAATGTTGAGAAGCTTCAAGTGCAACCACTTGGCATTATGGGCTCTGCCTAGATCATATAGGTTGCAAGAACTTAGCCATATGGACAGTTGGTGGTAGTGTTTGATAGGTTGGAGCGCGTCCATTTTGGTCTAAGGGAAGGCTTCTGAAAGATCTTGTCTTCAGAAACCAAGTCTTTTGGGGAAAGTGCACCACCTCTGCAGAGTGTAAAATCTAAGTACTTAGCCATGTCCCTGGTAAAGGTCAATTTGAGCATCAAGACATGGAAGCAATCAAGAATCTCATCATTCAAATTTCTAAGTTAAAACTTGTGGTTTGAACAAGGGTTAAAAGATCTTCAATCTTTGATTGGTAGATGCCTTGCAAAAGATGATTTTGTCAAGTTAAAACTTAGTGTTTTCAAAATGATAAGGAAAATCTATTTTGAGCAATGCAAGCCTCAACTCCACTTAGCCAAATGCATATAGATGATAGACTCCACTATACTACCATAGTATCACTTGCCAATACAATTCAAATGTATTGACCCTTGTGGCTGTAACTTGTAATGTTGCAGGTTTGATTGATTTTAGTGAAGATTGATTGATTAGGATTACAAAGTCTACAACCAACATGTCTTCCTGTGGCACTTTGAAGATGAAGGACCCCATGCTTATAGATTTTCTGCTGCAATGAATGTAATAGCCAAATGAGTTATGTAAGATGTAATAAAATTATGTTATTCCTGGTTATAAAGTTGTATTATGACCTTTGTTTCTTGATATTACATCTTAACTGTGGATGCTAGCTATTGATCCAGGGACTAGCATTGTAAACACAGGGGACTCTACCTTATTAAAGGTTGGGACCCTTACAAAACACATGGGTGGGACCTACGTGCAAAGAGTTGGTTCTACGGAATCAGGGAAATGTTGGACCCAGAAACAGGATTGTGTATCTTCCCAACCCTACTTGCCAAACCCGTCACTGAACTCATGATGGCATACAAGGAATCAGACGCCAGTACCTTCCATCCCGACAAATAGAATGACCAGCTCACACGCGTGATCGGTAAAAAAGAACACCCTGGACTTGCACGAGGCACAGGGGGGATGACGTGGAAGGATGGGTTTGCCGAGTGGGGCGACTCTTACAGATGGCGCGCAAGAAAAGAAAAAGAGCGTATAGAGAAGATGACACAGATAGAACATGCACTTGTGGAACTGCAAGCGCAAGTAAATGCACAAAAGAGCCATCAAGCTACCGGCCCATCTCAGCGGCACGAAGAGCCTGCAATGGAAGCTACTGGCAGCTCAGACTCTGCGTGGAAAAGCAGCGTGGCTTCCACGGAGAACGTGCAGCCCACGCTTGAAATGGCGGGTCTTCGATACCCCGTGGATGAGATGCATGTGAGATTAATGGGCTTATCCATTCAGGTGACGGTCGGCTATGCCTTACATCCTATAGCTGGTGGAACTTACCACTGCCGACCGATTCCATATGGCTATGCTATTGTCGGGGTGGATGAGGTTGTGAAGGAATATGAGGAAGCACAGCTTGACCATGCTACAGGTGAAGGGGAAACTCAACTCAAATTTGAAGTGAAAACAACCATTCTTTGGAAGAAGGAACACATCGTGCTTCCAAATTAGAGGACACTGGCACCTCGCCGTCTCCACAGCGTCAGCAGTCTGAGCCGCCTCAGTTGTCGTTCCCCTGTCGTCTCCGGCGCTTACCCATCTCCTGCGCAGCAGCCATCTTCGGCGCGCCAGCCATCTCCTACGCGTCAGCCATCTTTGGCGCGCCAGCCATCTCCTATGCGTCAGCCATCTCCGGTGCTTCATCCATCTCCTCAGCGTAAGCGGAAGAGCACTTCCATGAAGAAATCCGCAGGAAGCCGTAGGCCAAAGATTTCAAGAAACTACGTCCCGCAGCCTTCCGCCAAGCCATTGCCGGTTTTACCGCGGAATCGCAGAGACGAGGAGACCAATAGGATCTCAGAGGAAGAGGTCCAGAAGTTCTTTGCACCTAGACGGGCCGAGCCAAAGAAGAAACTAGATCCGGCGGTGGTGGAGAAGTTTTACAATAATCTTTTGAAACCTGAAACCCCACTTGTGCCGGACTATGAGTGCCAGATTATGAAGGGTGATGCAAGGCGGAGGGAGTCTGAAAGTAGCAGTCATGCGGCACCCCAGAAAACAGTTCCCATGCTCAGAGAGCAGGAAAACCAATCATGCGCCTCGCTCCAAGTGTTCGACACACGGAATGCTCCTCCTTTCAATGATTACGAGGAAGAGCTACAAAGAAAGGCCAATGAGATGGGGATGACTTACATTGCATATTTAAACATCATCGGAGACAACTTGCCCAAAGGAGATGCCAACCCCATACAGCCATGGAAGTATGGGAAGAATCTCGTCAAGAAAGAGGAGCTCAATAATCTACCAAAAAAGATGCGAAGATTGCATAAGTGGTACCTTGATTTCTACAAGACGAGAAAGGAAGAATGGATCACGGCGCATATAAGAGATCAGGTTTTCTTGTGCGGAGAAGACGAGATCAGCTTCAACATTCAAGGCTTGCATTTTCTATTAAATCAGAAGGTACTCGACAAAGTTGCCATCAGCCTTTATTGTGTGTAAGTACTATTTCTCTAATTTCTATCTCATCTCATTCAATTCATTAATTTCATGTATATATATGCTCACCATATATGTATATATATACTATTATGCATGAAAGGAGGCCCTTTTGACATTGGGTTCGTTGACCCAAATAGATTTCATGAACAAGTGGTAAAACTCAAACCCGGGAAAACAGAAGATGTCTTGCTAACGTCTTTACTGAGACAATAAACCAAAAGGGATATACTATTGCCTTACAACTTCTCGTGAGTGTTACCCTCTGTTATACACATTCTGTTTCGGTTTACTCGATGTTAAGTGTAACTGATGATGAGTTATGAGTGTGTAGGTTCCACTTTATTCTTCTAGTCATTCAACCTGATTCAGGAAAAGTCCTTTTCATGGACTAGTTACGAAAAGACAAAGAGCTATGGGCAAACTTTAAAGAGATGCTCCAGAGGTAATTTCAATCATATTATCGCACTAGATCGGCAACTTTGTCGGACATGATTTGGAAAAGGTTCACGGGAAGGGCCGTGGGTGATTAATTACTCCTTTATCCATTTTGTTTGTCGGACAGG
Organism: Avena atlantica; assembly: GCA_910589765.1. NCBI lineage: Eukaryota > Viridiplantae > Streptophyta > Magnoliopsida > Poales > Poaceae > Avena > Avena atlantica. Next base: position 15,953,064 of record OU342736.1, read on the forward strand.
ATTTGGAAAAGGTTCACGGGCAAGGCCGTGGGTGAATGGTCAGAAGAACTAAAATTTGTAGACCAAAAAAGTAATACTAGTTAGCTAGGTCTGCGTATCTCTTTGATTCTACTTCCAATTCCATTATATCATGATTTATTGATTATTATTTTGATTGAACTCTCTATTCTTATAAAGTGCACACATCAGGTACCCGACAATAACTTATGTGGATACTATGTTTGCGAGTTCATTCGCAACACGTTATGTGCGATGGGCCAAGCCGCACTAGAACAACTTAGAGTAAGTAAACAAAGTACACAACATTATTTTATTACCATCTATTGTGCTGAGTTTTATTCTTATATATATTGACCCCATTCTTCATATATATTTAGATCGAACGGATGCGGGACCAACTCCTACCATTTGACTGCATACACCATTCAAGAGGAATTGGCGGGGTTGATACTTGATGAGGTCGTCAAGCCTGGCGGAGAACTCTTTAGATATCCACCAAAATGAACATTGTATATATGCTTGAACGTGTTTGTTTTGTACTTGATGCTTCAACGTTTACAGAGAATACCACAGTGACGATGTTTGTGTATAATAATAGTTGCTTAATTATTCATGTACTCGTATGTACCGACGATGATGTACGTGTATACCTCTCCCGATCGATTCCCCCTCCCCCCTCCTCGTCCCCGCCGCGCCACAGAAATACGCCCAGAATGGGGCGGCGGCAGAACTCTGCCACGGCAGAGATTTATGCCTATTTCCTGCCACGACAGAACTCTGCCGCGGCAGAGATTTATGTATTTTTCCTACCACGGCAGAGAACCTTTAACACCGGTTCGTGTTACGAACCGGTGTTAAAGGGGGGCTGAGCGCTGCGGCATCCCCACGTGCGCCACCCTTTAACAGCGGTTCGTATAAGAACCGCTGTTAAAGGGGGGCCTCTAACACCGAACCCCCAACAGCGGTTCTGGACCCGCTGTTAGAGGCCTCTACGAACCGGTGTTAGAGGCCTCGTTTCCACTAGTCATAGCATCCACTTAAATCCTTTAGAGAAAGAAGTAAGAAGAGGTAAGTGCTAATTCTAGTTTTAGATATCATCTAAAGGATGGGAGAGTTTGAAGAGAATGAAATCAATATGATAGTTGGTGGAGTTAACTCACTCCTGAATAGATAGAAGAGTTATCTTGATTATATGTTTATGTGGTAACAAAGAAGATTACAAGGTTGAATTCTGAAGATAGTTACCAAGGATAAATCCTATTAGATCAAGTAGGTATAGTCAATGAATAATATCTCTTATTCCAATAAGGGTACTCATAAGATAATTATATACAACTATAATATTGTATTGATAAAGCCTTAATTAGCCAACAGGAAATCTAAGCCATCAATTATATAAGGACTATAATGATCATGCTTAAGACATTAAGAGGGTGTGATAATATCATGTATAAGTGACATTTTTGGTTATAACATAACTACACTCGAGTGTGAATATTTCATCCTAGGTTAGTCATGACATGTCACCATAAGATGATGTGAAGTTTGAATATAAGATACTGGAGTTAAGGAGACATAAGATAGTATGGCTACGCTGAAAATAGAGTAGCATGTATTTATTGAAGTAGTGTTATTCTTCTACAAGATATTAGACACTTGAGGAAAGTAGGTGTTGGTAGATACACCTAATGGAGTAATGTTAGTAATGAAGGATAAAGGAAGTATATAAAGGCAACTACTAAATAAATTAGATGATGATCTTTCAAGTGGAATTAGATTAATAAGAAATTGTCACATCCCAAGATTTTCAAATCTTGTAATGTGAAAATAAATGAATAAAATAAAACTTTGTTTAATTTTCAGAGCCAGAAGAAACTTTTTGAACTCAATGGGAACCTCAAACCCATTTGAATAAACCTAAAGGGATTTAAAAAGATAAACATTTCATAAAAGGAAAAATAAAAACATTTGGAAATATTATTTTGAAACAATTAAATGAAAAGATTGGTTTTCAAATGAAATAGAAGTTTATAAATAAAGATTATTTTATAAAGCCAAATTAATCCTTGGCCAAGCTTTGGGAATTAAAAACATTTTATTTTAAATAAAATAGCAAAGGTTTATTTAAAAATAATAAAGGATTGTTTAAATAAAATAATAGGGATTTAATATCCAAATTTTATTAAAGTAAAGGCTTTTTCCATTTTAAATAGACACTAAAACCTATTTATTTATTTCAAATAAGTTTACCAAATAATTTATATTCTCAAATAAAACTTACTGAAGTGTTTTGGTTTATTTTAGATTTCAAAATAAATATTCTAATAAAACAAATCCTATGGGAATTAAATGAATAAGGTCAATCCATTTAATTGTTATTGGACCCTAAAATAAAATGTTATTTTTATTTTTAAACAAGCTATCCAAATATTCTTTAATTTTCAAATACAACCTACTGAATGGTTCAAAATTTATTTAGTTCTCAAGTAGAGCTTTGAATTAAATCAAAACTATAGATATAATAATTGGAACATCCATTTAATTAAATAGTAATAGCCCTATTATTAAAATTATCAATTTGAAATTTGGATTTTGGTTCATGTTACTGAACAGAACTAATTTCAAAATTACAAGTTGAGTGTTGTTTAAATTAATTTGAACCATGTTTGTTTGATAGGAATTTCAAAACAGAAATTGAAAATAGAAAAGGAAAAAGATTTAGACAGAAAAAAATAGAGCAGCCCAACCATCTAGCCTAACCCAGCCCAGGCAGCCCAATAAGCCCACCAACCAGCCAGCTCCTTTCCCCGCAGAAAACGATTCGAACCAACTACCTGACCCGCACAGAGAATGACCGGTGGACCTCTCCCTTACTCTTTTCCCCACTGACATGTAGACCCCACCGCTACTGTTCTTCTCTCACACCCGCGCGACCCCTTCTTCCTCCCTCATCGCCGTTTCCTGCTGTGATTCCGCTAGGCTTAATTCGTCATAATACCGCCACCATTACTCGCTTTGACTGTGCTCGATAAAACGCCAACTCTTTCCCTTCCGTTCCCCTCAGACCCCAACCTCTCTTCGCCACCAGGCTGCGCCAATTTCATCTGAAACCCCGCTCTGCTCCGACGAGCTCGCGAGCTAATTCCGGCGAGCCCAGCCACCGCCTTGCCTTCCCAACCACACGGGCACATTCCCCAGACCTAGGTGCTTCTACCTGTACCCTCCGTTCAACCGCGGGCGCCTCAGAACCTCGACTCCGACAAGCTCCGACAGCGTCGCCGTCCGTTTCTACTCCGGCGACGACTTTCAGGTGAACCAGACCGCCCCGACCCCTCTCGTTCACGCACACAGCATCGCCAGTAGCCGCCGCAGCGCCGCTCGTCTGTGGTCGAACACCCCACAACCGTTCGATCTGGATCGTACGCATTAGATAGAATCACTTAAACGCGAATGGGTACGCTCTCTGGGCCACTCGATCTAACTAGATCCAACGCCCCACAGTCTCGATCCAACCGAAACGGTATGGACCAATAGGAACACGACGCGTGGCCAGGTTTAAAACTAAAAACAGATTTGAATCTGATTTAAATTGCAAACTTCAAACCCTTATAACTTGAGATCTACACGTCCAAAAATTGCAAATTTTATGTCGTTGGATTCAGGAGAGCAAGACCTAAACAACCATGGCCTTAGTTTGGAAAATAATATCTGTTTATATGCTTGTTTTTGCAGATTCTTTTGTGAGCTTGTTTAGAGTACAAAAATTGTTTAAAAACGAATTTAATGACAAAACCTTTGCAAAATGATATGTAGTGACCTTACTGACCCTAGGAACCAACCCATAGTGTTAAAAATGATTTTGGTGAAATTTAGGTTGAATTATTTAACTTAGCCATTTTCTAGCCAAATAAAATTATTGATTTTACTATGGAAATGTTTTTGCAAGGAAAACTTTGTGAAAAATTTTTGGACCAAACTTACTGACCCAAAACACCAACCTTTGCCAAGAGCAACTCACTTGGTGAAAAACATAAAGTTTTGTGTGATAAAAATAATTTTCACCACATAAAATGATGAATGAATTTTAAAAATGGTCTTGAGATAAAACCCAAATTGCAAAGGACTTTGCCATCTTGATAAATGACTAATTTGGAACTTACAAAGTTTAGAAACCTAGTAGAGGCCATCCTTATCATAGAACCAACCATTGCATACTTATGCATGACTTAGATTCCATTGCTTTGTGTGTGTGAAATATTGTTTGAATATTGGTTTGGAACGCTACTTGATACTATGCTTGTTTGAATGATTATAGTGGAATTAGCAAAGTGTGAGACTAGCAAGATCAAGGAGTAAACCCTCATTCCCTACCAAAAAGGCAAGTTACACTATCATACAAAAGACCTACTATTTTCATTATACTTAGTGGATTTTGTACACATGCATGAAAATGTTTTATACTTATGCTATGCTAAGATCCTAAATAGGATTCCCTATACACTCCTTAGTGAAAATATTGAAGTTGTACATGCTTAGCCATGCTATGATTTGAAAAGAGATACATGTTGAGATTTTACAAAGGTTGAGAAAAGGACTTGTGTTTTACATAATAAAACAAGGACTCAATGAACCACCTAGGTGGTGGACACTTTATGTTTTGGAGAAGGTGGCAACAAAAGGGAACCATGTCTATGGCAATCACTTTGTGTTGTACTCCAAATGAAAACCACCTAGGAAACTTAGAGATTGAACATGTTTCTCCAATTGTGGCTTTCGTGTGCAACCACATGCTATTATGGCTCTGGCTTAGTCAAACTACATTAGGAAGACCCATACATTGTCTTTAGTTACCGGACATGGGGATCTGGAATGCTTCATGGGGGCTGAAGACAAGCTAGCAATGATGTATGGGAGGACCTTTCGGAAAGACTTCGTCACATTCTCAATCTGCCAGTACTCCATCTTGGTGAGCACTAACCCAGTAGGCCACTGGTGGCAACAAGATGGGATTGTGTCATGTGGGTAAAGTGTACTCCTTCTGCAGAAGTTAATAAAATCTAAGTACTTAGCCGTGTCCCCGGTTATGGACAATACTGAGCAACTAAAGTTTGAACCATGGGAGATCTCGACATTCCAATTTCTAATATAAAAACTTGATGCACTTGGGGGTACCAAGGAATTCAAAGAGATTTTGCTAAGCTTGTTGCACTTGGCGTTACCAAGGTGCTTAAGAGCATGATGTACTTGGGGTTACCAAGGAACTCATGAGATTTGACAAAACTTGTTGCACTTGGGGTTACCAAGTAGCTCAAGGGATTTTTGACAAGTACTTGAACACTTGAGTTTCTACCAAGGAGTTCAAGGATCTTGGAAAAAGGATTTGACAAAGGACCAAAAACCATTTTGAAAATATAGGATAAATATTTCTTTATGCAAATAAGCCTTAAAACTCTACTTAGCCAAATATGCATGTAATGATAGGATCCACTCATAATGTACAAAGTAGTGAAACTTGCCAATACAATTCAAATGTATTGACCTTTGTGGCTGTAACTTGTATGTTGCAGGTTTGTTTGATTTTAGTGAAGATTGTTTGATTAGGATTACAAAGTCTACAACCAACATCTACCTGTGGCACTTTGAATATGAAGGACCCCATGATTATTAATATTCCGCTGCAATGTAATGTAATAGCCCTATAATCTATGTATGATGTGATAAAATTATGTTATTCCTGGTTATAAAGTTATGTTATGACCTTTGTATCTTGATATTACATCTTAACTGTGGGTGCTAGCTATTGATCCAGGGACTAGCATTGTAAAACACAGGAGGCTCTATCTTATCTAAGATTGGGACCTCTACAGATGGTATCAGAGCATTGTGTTGCCTGTAGGATTTGTAAACCTAGGATTGGACAAAAACCCTTAGAAGAATAGGAGTTATAATTGTTCAAAAACTTATTTACAAAACACTTGTAAACTCTTTCCTCAACCATTTTGGTTTAACTCCACACCTCTTCTACTTCAACTTGATGGAAAAACCTACCCCAAGACCAAAAAACTTCACCATGAGCAAAGGACTTCTTCAACATCTTCAACTCTAAATGACTTCAACTTCTTCAACTCTAATGACTTCAACATCTTCAGCATGTTCACCAAGGACTTCCAACTTGGATACCACTAAGGACTACAAGTGAGACAAGGAAATCTTACTTAAGAATTAGAGACTAAGGGAATGCAAAATAAGAAGAAACCATCAACAACTTTGAAGTATTGTGACCAAGAGTTCTTCTCAAGGAAACCATGATCTCATGCAATAAGAATCAACCAAGAAGGATGGAAAGATCACAAGTAAATCATATAGATGGACCCCCATAATTTAGTTAAGTCAAACCACCAACTTATGTGGTGTAACAAAAATATTTTGTTACCTAAGTAAGTGCTTGAACCCTATTGATTGAGTGCAAAGTTGATTGTGAATACTTGGTTTGTGATTGCTTGCACCTTGCTTGTGTGAATTGTAATGTGTGTGTTTAGAAATATTTCCTTAGCAATAACTTGCCTATTCTAACCTCCCTTCAACCCAAACAGATGACTACTCCAAAAGACTCCAAAGTTGATGACACCAACACCAACCAAGCTGACAGCCTGAAAGAGCTCATAGCAACCCAAAACCAGTTGAACCAACTGACAGCTCAGTTCATAGTCAACAATAGTGATAAGGATCCAGCACTACAAAGGTTTTTGGAGGAGCAGTCTCAACTGATGCTTAAGGTGACTAATCAAATGATTAGCATGGAAGAAAACTATCCGAAGAGAGTTTCTGATAACAAGGATGAAAAGAATATTATTCTAGATGGAGCCCCAGCTTGCACTATATGTGGAGACAAGGATCACACTTCCAAGGAGCATGAAGGACAATGCCCCAATTGTGAAGAAGATCATCCTGTTGGACAATGCCCCACCTATCAAGCTACTTGTTACCTTTGTGAAGGAAGTGATCATACTCCTGGCCAATGTCCCATCTATGCCATGGTGGAACAAAGGAAACAAGAAGGATCCAAATCTACCAAAGGAAAAGGACCACTCCTACCTCCTAACAAGACAACCCAACTCAAAGGACTAAAGAAATTTAAGAAACAAAAGCAAGACATGAGCCTTGCACAATGTCGTAGATGTAAAGAAATGGGACACTACTCCAGTGGATGCCTAGAGAACAAGAAGAATAAAGAGATTGACCAAGTGTGGTGCAACAACTGCAAAGAACCAGGCCATTATGTAGCCACTTGTCCACAAGAACAACGCAAAGAACTCAAGGACATTCATTGTTTCAACTGCAAGAATCCAGGACATTATGCAAGCAACTGTCCAGAAAGGATGAAGAACAAGTTGAACAAGCCTATGGAGAAACTCAATCTTGGCCCATGAGTCAAGCATAGGAACAAAGCAAAAGTTTAACTTAGAGAAATTTCCAGGACCCAAGAAGGCCAATATGTAATTTTTGTTTAAATTTTTTTAAGGGTGGTAGAACCCTAGTTGTTTTGAACTTGCTTGTACCCCAGCCTTCCCAAATCTCGGGACGAGATTTATTTTAAGGGTGGTAGCCTGTCACATCCCAAGATTTTCAAATCTTGTAATGTGAAAATAAATGAATAAAATAAAACTTTGTTTAATTTTCAGAGCCAGAAGAAACTTTTTGAACTCAATGGGAACCTCAAACCCATTTGAATAAACCTAAAGGGATTTAAAAAGATAAACATTTCATAAAAGGAAAAATAAAAACATTTGGAAATATTATTTTGAAACAATTAAATGAAAAGATTGGTTTTCAAATGAAATAGAAGTTTATAAATAAAGATTATTTTATAAAGCCAAATTAATCCTTGGCCAAGCTTTGGGAATTAAAAACATTTTATTTTAAATAAAATAGCAAAGGTTTATTTAAAAATAATAAAGGATTGTTTAAATAAAATAATAGGGATTTAATATCCAAATTTTATTAAAGTAAAGGCTTTTTCCATTTTAAATAGACACTAAAACCTATTTATTTATTTCAAATAAGTTTACCAAATAATTTATATTCTCAAATAAAACTTACTGAAGTGTTTTGGTTTGTTTTAGATTTCAAAATAAATATTCTAATAAAACAAATCCTATGGGAATTAAATGAATAAGGTCAATCCATTTAATTGTTATTGGACCCTAAAATAAAATGTTATTTTTATTTTTAAACAAGCTATCCAAATATTCTTTAATTTTCAAATACAACCTACTGAATGGTTCAAAATTTATTTAGTTCTCAAGTAGAGCTTTGAATTAAATCAAAACTATAGATATAATAATTGGAACATCCATTTAATTAAATAGTAATAGCCCTATTATTAAAATTATCAATTTGAAATTTGGATTTTGGTTCATGTTACTGAACAGAACTAATTTCAAAATTACAAGTTGAGTGTTGTTTAAATTAATTTGAACCATGTTTGTTTGATAGGAATTTCAAAACAGAAATTGAAAATAGAAAAGGAAAAAGATTTAGACAGAAAAAATAGAGCAGCCCAACCATCTAGCCTAACCCAGCCCAGGCAGCCCAATAAGCCCACCAACCAGCCAGCTCCTTTCCCTGCAGAAAACGATTCGAACCAACTACCTGACCCGCACAGAGAATGACCGGTGGACCTCTCCCTTACTCTTTTCCCCACTGACATGTAGACCCCACCGCTATTGTTCTTCTCTCACACCCGCGCGACCCCTTCTTCCTCCCTCATCGCCGTTTCCTGCTGTGATTCCGCTGGGCTTAATTCGTCATAATACCGCCACCATTACTCGCTTTGACTGTGCTCGATAAAACGCCAACTCTTTCCCTTCCGTTCCCCTCAGACCCCAACCTCTCTTCGCCACCAGGCTCCGCCAATTTCATCTGAAACCCCTCTCTGCTCCGACGAGCTCGCGAGCTAATTCCGGCGAGCCCAGCCACCGCCTTGCCTTCCCAACCACACGGGCACATTCCCCAGACCTAGGTGCTTCTACCTGTACCCTCCGTTCAACCGCGGGCGCCTCAGAACCTCGACTCCGACAAGCTCCGACAGCTTCGCCGTCCGTTTCTACTCCGGCGACGACTTTCAGGTGAACCAGACCGCCCCGAACCCTCTCGTTCACGCACACAGCATCGCCTTGCTCTTGCACATCTGAATGTTCTCCTGTTTTGCCTTAGGGCTATCTGCAGCGACGACTCCTACCGCCACCACCGTCTGGATTAACTCCGACGAGCATTTCTGGTATGCATCTGACCACCCCGCGCCTCCTCGTTCACACCCCCGCACTCGCCACACCTTTCTGCATCTAACCGCATCGTTGTTTTGCTTTGGGGTGATCCTCAGCGACGTCTACGATGACCACCTGAAGCACCGACGCCAGCAACAACTCCGGCGAGAGATTGCCAACCCGTCCGAGCGCCCCCTGCCTCCCCATCAGCACGTTGAGCTTCCCCAAGCGTCTGCGAACTTGGTGAGCCTCCCCTTTTCCTCTCCCACTTCCTGTATCGCCGGCACCGTCATCGACCGATCGCTCCGCCACCAGCAGCCGCCGCAGCGCCGCTCGTCTGTGGTCGAACACCCCACAACCGTTCGATCTGGATCGTACGCATTAGATAGAATCACTTAAACGCGAATGGGTACGCTCTCTGGGCCACTCGATGTAACTAGATCCAACGCCCCACAGCCGCGATCCAACCGAAACGGTATGGACCAATAGGAACACGACGCGTGGCCAGGTTTAAAACTAAAAACAGATTTGAATCTGATTTAAATTGCAAACTTCAAACCCTTATAACTTGAGATCTACACGTCCAAAAATTGCAAATTTTATGTCGTTGGATTCAGGAGAGCAAGACCTAAACAACCATGGCCTTAGTTTGGAAAATAATATCTGTTTATTTGCTTGTTTTTGCAGATTCTTTTGTGAGCTTGTTTCGAGTATAAAAATTGTTTAAAAACGAATTTAATGACAAAACCTTTGCCAAATGATTTTTAGTGACCTTACTGACCCTAGGAACCAACCCATAGTGTTAAAAATGATTTTGGTGAAATTTAGGTTGAATTATTTAACTTAGCCATTTTCTAGCCAAATAAAATTATTGATTTTACTATGGAAATGTTTTTGCAAGGAAAACTTTGTGAAAATGTTTTGGACCAAACTTACTGACCCAAAACACCAAGCTTTGCCAAGAGCAACTCACTTGGTGAAAAACATAAAGTTTTGTGTGATAAAAAATAATTTTCACCACATAAAATGATGAATGAATTTTAAAAATGGTCTTGAGATAAAACCCAAATTGCAAAGGACTTTGCCATCTTGATAAATGACCAATTTGGAACTTACAAAGTTTAGAAACCTAGTATAGGCCATCCTTATCATAGAACCAACCATTGCATACTTATGCATGACTTAGATTCCATTGCTTTGTGTGTGTGAAATATTGTTTGAATATTGGTTTGGAACGCTACTTGATACTATGCTTGTTTGAATGATTATAGTGGAATTAGCAAAGTGTGAGACTAGCAAGATCAAGGAGTAAACCCTCATTCCCTACCAAAAAGGCAAGTTACACTATCATACAAAAGACCTACTATTTTCATTATACTTAGTGGATTTTGTACACATGCATGAAAATGTTTTATACTTATGCTATGCTAAGATCCTAAATAGGATTCCCTATACACTCCTTAGTGAAAATATTGAAGTTGTACATGCTTAGCCATGCTATGATTTGAAAAGAGATACATGTTGAGATTTTACAAAGGTTGAGAAAAGGACTTGTGTTTTACATAATAAAACAAGGACTCAATGAACCACCTAGGTGGTGGACACTTTATGTTTTGGAGAAGGTGGCAACAAAAGGGAACCATGTCTATGGCAATCACTTTGTGTTGTACTCCAAATGAAAACCACCTACGAAACTTAGAGATTGAACATGTTTCTCCAATTGTGGCTTTCGTGTGCAACCACATGCTATTATGGCTCTGGCTTAGTCAAACTACATTAGGAAGACCCATACATTGTCTTTAGTTACCGGACATGGGGATCTGGAATGCTTCATGGGGGCTGAAGACAAGCTAGCAATGATGTATGGGAGGACCTTTCGGAAAGACTTCGTCACATTCTCAATCTGCCAGTACTCCATCTTGGTGAGCACTAACCCAGTAGGCCACTGGTGGCAACAAGATGGGATTGTGTCATGTGGGTAAAGTGTACTCCTTCTGCAGAAGTTAATAAAATCTAAGTACTTAGCCGTGTCCCCGGTTATGGACAATACTGAGCAACTAAAGTTTGAACCATGGGAGATCTCGACATTCCAATTTCTAATATAAAAACTTGATGCACTTGGGGGTACCAAGGAATTCAAAGAGATTTTGCTAAGCTTGTTGCACTTGGGGTTACCAAGGTGCTTAAGAGCATGATGTACTTGGGGTTACCAAGGAACTCATGAGATTTGACAAAACTTGTTGCACTTGGGGTTACCAAGTAGCTCAAGGGATTTTTGACAAGGACTTGAACACTTGAGTTTCTACCAAGGAGTTCAAGGATCTTGGAAAAAGGATTTGACAAAGGACCAAAAACCATTTTGAAAAGATAGGATAAATATTGCTTTATGCAAATAAGCCTTAAAACTCTACTTAGCCAAATATGCATGTAATGATAGGATCCACTCATAATGTACAAAGTAGTGAAACTTGCCAATACAATTCAAATGTATTGACCTTTGTGGCTGTAACTTGTATGTTGCAGGTTTGTTTGATTTTAGTGAAGATTGTTTGATTAGGATTACAAAGTCTACAACCAACATCTACCTGTGGCACTTTGAAGATGAAGGACCCCATGATTATTAATATTCCGCTGCAATGTAATGTAATAGCCCTATAAGCTATGTATGATGTGATAAAATTATGTTATTCCTGGTTATAAAGTTATGTTATGACCTTTGTATCTTGATATTACATCTTAACTGTGGGTGCTAGCTATTGATCCAGGGACTAGCATTGTAAAACACAGGAGGCTCTATCTTATCTAAGATTGGGACCTCTACAGAAACACTTTAGAGAAGAGGATGATCTCTATGGGGAGATCAGGTTGAGCTTAGTGTCAAGCTCATTGGATTACAAATGGATTTAGAAGGTGGAAGTGTGGGTAATATTGTTCTTGTGAAGTAAAACTCATCATGTTAACACATGATGATGGATATTAAGGAGTAGTATATATATGAAAGGAATTCCTTAATTAAGAGTTCAAACTTAAGAAATAAGGAGGATAGGAATTCTTGGTAAACACCCAGCTTTAAATCTTTAACCAAAGATAATATCCATATTATCTGATTGATTTATCATCCTATTTCCATAATGCCTTATAGGAATATTTTCCTATAGAAAATAATTGAAGTATATCTTGCCATTTCACAACATTAAAACCATAAGTGCTTAGGAACTATAATTATCAAACCTTGTTCATAAGTCATTCTAAAAAGAATAACTCAATTACTTTACCTTAAATAATGATATCGTTTCCAATCATAAGTATAGAGACAACATTTCTTAAACCTTAAAATGTTATTCCTATCTATAAGATCATGAATAAATTTAGGTCTCCTAAACAGATGGTAAAAAGTTATAATTCTAAAATCCTAAATTTAATTTCAACTATACTTATCAATGTATATATAATGTAATAACCAATATTACTTAAAAATTATTCACGACCATATTAATTCATTAACTATATAAAGTAGTTATTATTTGAGGAATTTCCAATGATTTTATAGATATCATAAAACCACAACTATCCATAAATAAATAAAAGCATAGCTTAAAGAAATTTCTAAATAAGAATCAAAATCATAAATCTTAAGATTATTAATTATTTCTCCCACTTACATCTCACAAATCAGTACTAGAATATCCTTTAATAAGTTCATGGTTATTATATAAAACAAATTCATAACCAAGGCCCTTACAAAATATTAAAGGGATTGATATAAAGAAAATAAAGAAATATAACACTATATAATAAAAGTGCACAAAATGATCCTAAGTACACTTTATTATTGCTGCAAGTATTTAGCAACTAATTTCTATAAATAAAATTGCAAACAAATGTGTAAATATAAAATTAGAAACAAAACAGAAATAGAAAAGAATAAAGAATAAGAAAAAGAGAACAGTTTCTGGCCGAGGCCCAGTTCCTCTCTCTCCGTATCTACTACTCACGCGCAGCCCTCAAAAGCCCAGCAACGGCCAAGCAAGGGGCAACTCTAAGTAAATCTCTCTGGCTAACAAGTGGGCCAGCAGAGGGACTACGGGTTGAGTTGAAAGAATCGCGAGGGGCTTTCTGCAAAAGCAACATCATCGTCTTCCTCCTCTACCTTGAAGCAGCTCACTGGATGTCGGCAATGCCGTCCGCCGCCGCATCTGCGGCAAGAATAGTTCTACCGACACCGGGAAGGATAAGAATGCCACAGAGCTCACTTCTCTCGTCCTCATCCCCATTTCTTCCTTTCCTCTAGGATTTCTCATCTAGACGAAACTCTAGCTCGTCGAAGCCACACATCGCCGTCGATAGAGTTCACCCCAGAGCCTATGGAGTGGTCAAAGAGAACTGCCATGTTCCCCTCTTCATCGTAGTAGAATCAATAGATCAAGGGGAGATCGGGAGGGTGCAAATTTTATCATTCCTTTCCGTGTGCTCTTCTCCGACCATGTCGGACCTCGTCGACCTCTCTATCATCATCAAGGTGAGTTCCTGAAACCTCCAGCACCCCTAAATCGCATCATCTCGTTGTAAATCACGGTCGCACCTTAAGACACCGTCAGAGCTCGTCGGAGCCGAGGCTCCGATGACCATTTCCGAGCGACGCTGCCACTCTAGGGTTCAACACGTCGCGCTGATTCGAACTAGGTTAGTTTCGCTTGTTGGGGCACTGTAGATCATCTCTGACGACCACCAACCGACGGTGGTTGCCGTGCTGACATCATAGCAACGTCATGTCGACATCATCGTTGACCTAGTCAACCGTTGACCTAGTCCACCGTTTGACCATTCCACTGCTTGCATGGCATGTTGATGTGGCTAGTACCCCATCTGTCCGTGAGTAGGGTAGGTCTGGGTGTGGTGTGAAAAGTTATTTCCTCTTTAGAAAACAGATTAAACATTATAAGTCTAAATATAAATATTTCTAGAAAATAATTAAAATGACTAAACTTTATAAAATTAATATCTTTTATTTTATCATTCAGAAAAATATGTGTAATATATGAAAATGTTTAGAAAAATAAAATCTATAATTTAATAATATCATCCAACATCATTATGTTAATTATTTAAATAAATATTATTTAATAAAGATTTTTTAGTAATAAAATTTTAATAATTCATATTTTAATAATGGTAAATGATAAAAATATAAATAATATACCAAAATTCTTAGAATAATAAGAAATAAAATTTAATATTATAATCATGTATTATTATTTCACTTAAATAAATATTTATTATTTATTAAGTGTTTATAAAGTATTAAATCTTATAAAAATCATATCTTATTATTGATAAATCACAAAAATAAATGTAATATACTAAAATGATTACAAAAATAATATTTACATGTTAAAAATATAACATTCCACTTTTGAAGTAAATAAAATCTTAATACCCTAATAACTTGAATTTAAATCTAATTTCCTTACTTAATAATACATATAAGGGTAAATAAAATTTGCTAATATTTCTAAAATTAGCTAATTGAGGTCTAATAAATAGTATTAGTCCTAACTATTGATAAAATGAATACAAAATGGTTCCACACATTTTAAATATAATCTTATGGAATATTATTCTACCATAAGTGTTGAATTTCTTTAAATAACATCTTTATTTAGTATAAAATCTTCAAGAATTAATTGTGAAAAAAATTTATTCCTCTACTTCAATGTAACATCCCAAAAGTTTTGTACAATGATCATCAATTTCCAATAACCAAAATTATGGTTAACAAAAACTTTGTTAAATCAAATCAATATGAATGCATGTGTGTATGTGACGATTGTGTGAATGCATGAATGGACTTGTGTGATTGTTCTAAATAGAAATGAATGTTTTAAAGATGAAAACAACATCATCTAAAACATTTCCAAGCTGAAACAAATCAAGAGAAAAATCAAAAACAAACAAAACAAGAAAATGGTCATTTTTGCCAATCTTGCTCACTATGCCACTTTGAGTGTTTCTAGTCCAAGGTTTCAAACAGAAACAATTTTATTTATTTTCACCCCTTGCTATAACAAGTAAAAGTGAATCAAAGCCCACCTTTCAAACTTGTAGGAACATTTGGCAACCCCATTCAAATGACAATTAAAAATTGAATTTATATCATATGTGAAGATCCCACATTTTCAAAACCCAACCAAACCAGTACCCCTTGACCAATACAACTAACCAGAGACTCCCTAGTATGTAACTAGCATACCCACCAAGTTTGAATCCAAAATTCAAATTTGAATCTCTTGTGACCATTTCATCAAACACCTTGTAATCAGCAAGCAAACAAACAAACATCAAACACTATTTGGAGCAGTGATTTTGGCCAACCTTGTTCCATCTCTATCTCACTCTACACTTCCAGTAGATGATCAAACTAATTTAACTAGCCTTAGCACTACCATGAGCATGCATAGCCATCAATGGTGACCATGCCAAGAGCACACTTGCCACACCGAGGTCGCCAGCGAGCTAGGAGAAGATCTAGCCTCGCCAACCTTGTCTGGGACACACAACACCGTCCACTGCCACCCCCTGTCCAAGCCCCGAGCATTGCCAGCCACTGGACCACACAGAAATCTCGTGCCCAGTTTCTCTGCCAGCATGCCGAGCGCACGCCAGAGCGCCAGCCGCAACACAATCCCACAGACCGTGCGCCGCCCTCGCCGCTTGCGTGCGTGATCTCCAGCACCCCAGCAACCACCAGACAACCCCGTTCACCACCGCGCAGACCATGCACACTGTGCGCCATTAAAATCGCCGTCCGACCCGCTTAGAGCGCCGCGATGTTCTGATAGTTCCGTACCGCCGCACGCCTCGCCATCAAGTTGTTGAGCTTTGCCGGGAGGCAACGCACTGCCCCCAATCATTGCACATGCCTTTAGCACGCTATGCCGACGACCACGAAAAGCTCAGCCCGCGCCCGTCGGTCCACTTCAGGCACTATAAAAGGAGGCCACCCCCGTTCGATTTGAGCACACCATCTCACTCCCCACCTCTCACTGATCACACCCACTAACTTCCGGAGCAAGGCGAGCGGCACCTCGCTGTAATTTGGCCGGAGTCTACCATGGAGGAGGAAGCCAGGAGCCATCGATTGGAGCCGCCCCAGGAGGAGCTGCCTGTATCAGGAGGATCGCCATCATCGCCTTCATCGTTTTCCCCCATCGACAACCATTGCCTGAGCCCCCGTCGAACCCCACTGGCCGCGCTAGGGTTCGTGTTCGTCGCGTCCTATTCAGGCGTGGACGATGAACCACAGCCGTAGATCTAGTTTCTAATCATACGGCCCTAATCGCCACATACACCTTTGCCACTCTCTGTCTCACTGACGAGAGGGGATAGCCACTTAACCAGTCTGCGCGCGCTCTGAGCGTAGTGGGCCGGCCCAATTAAACCTCTCGCGTGACCCAGTAATTCAAACTTGAATTTATTCTTTTAGTTTCAAACCTAGTTCTATACCTAGATTCAAAAATCAACCTAGCTCGATTCACTAAACTAAAATGCGTGATACCAATTTTTTTAGGAAGGTACTGGAGTGCTTAATCCAAGCCCGTTGGATTCAAATCATTTGGACTTGTAGATCACCGATAGTAAAAATAACAAGGCAGAAGCTTTTCTACATTCAAACATTTTTCAAAATCCAACCATAAAAGCTTTTGAGTTGATTCCAACTCTCAAAAATCACATTTAACCATACCTTTCAGAATATATAAAAATATATAGATTTAATTGCAGAAATAATGATCAAGTGAGAAAAGAATGCCCCATAGGCATTTCTAGTCACTTTAATTAATTAAAATAAAAAGGTTAAACCTTATTAAATTGTGACACCACTTTAAATCACATTCCCATGTACTGATAATATGTGGTGATGACATGTGTCAACATGATTCCATGTTTTAGTTGGAGAATATTAAATCTTAAGTAACTTTTCAATGAGTAGAAATTAATTTTCCAAATAAAGTAATTAAAACCTTGCCTTAATGATTGTAATGCTTGTGATGATCCTATATCATCTAGTGAAAGCCTTCGTGTGATAGATATAAGTAGTTAAGTATTGTTTGGTGATTGTGTGCCTCATATTTATTTATAGACGATAGTACCGACCAAGGATACGAGGAGGAAGGAGGATACTATGATGAAGAATATGAGGAGAACTTCAACCACTACTCAGCACAAGGCAAGCTATTACCTAAGCAAGCTAATATCTGCAAGCTATCATAGTAAGCTTATGCTAATATCTTAGCAACCGAATACTACCAGTTGACTTGGCAAGCTAACCCTTGCAAGTTATTTATTTGCAAGCTTACACCACTTGATACTGAATCCTAGTTTTAATTGCAAGCTTAGTTATTTTATTTTTTTATCCAAGCTTCTTAGTTTGGTTTACTTAGTGACTTGTAGATTCTAGAAAAATATCTGAAGGTAGCATAAAGAGCATAAAACTTGGCCTAAGTTAGATAATATGGATGTCATCTTGAGGCATGAGATTGAACTTAGCTAGTTCACACTTGCTTACCACCCCTCATTAGTGTTTACTCCCACCTGTAGTTGCTAGTGCTAAGCATAAAACTTGATCAACTTTAGATGGGAATACTTGGTGAAAATGGTTATGAAAACCTTAGAATGATGAGTCATTCTACTGAAATGTTTTGACATGTGTTCTTGAACACCAGATGACTTTGATGATGAAAAATTTAAGGCAGGAGCCTTAGCCCTTTTACAAAACTGATGGTTGTCTGAATGCGATACCATTCCAACTTTAACGTACAACCACAATACCCGAAATTTGGGTAGGGCTTGACTGGAAATTTATATACCTTAGTATGGATTCCCTTGCGGCCAAGGTTTGAGATGAGGATATCTTGTGAAGATTGTCCACCTGTGTAGTTCCCAAGATGACAGTTGGTCATGGTTGGGAGGCCAAACTCACAGGAGAGGTGCCTATACTAGGGAGTGTAATTGAAAGGTTATGATTGATTATCCGCATACTGAGTATGGTGAATTCAGAATTGTTCCTGATGGATGTTTCGAATGATGTGGTGAAAGTGTACAATCTCTGCAGAGTGTCAAACTATTCGAATAGCCGCGTCCGCGGTTATGGACAGTTGCAGTGGCCATACTGTTCCGTCGTAAGATGTTTTCAAAATGACTTATGAAATGATTTATGACTTTTACTTGACCACAACAGAGTTGTGATATGAAATTCAAGTTCCCACTTAGGTGTTATAAAACTTCAACTAGCTTTCTTTGCTTCTGAACTTAGTTAAGGTAAACCTGGCTTTTTCAAAACAACCCTAGAGCTTAGTATATCCTACTCAAAATCACTTCACTTGTTAGTATTAGTTTGCGAGTAATTAAAGAGTACTCATGGCTTTGTCCCTGGCTATTCCCGTGGCCATACTATGAAGAGGAGTACCAGGAAGATGGACAACAGGAAGGTTACGACAACTAGGATCATCTCCCATCGTCAGCATTGCCTGTGACTATGAAGATGGAGCTTCGCCTACGCTATCGTTATTATTACGTTATTCCGTTGCTTGAATTGTATTAAGACTGGATCATGAGATCCTTATTTGTGTAAGACCTTATGTATTGTTTGTAATGGATGATGTAGTGTGATATCCAATCTGTTATGTCTCGCAAAAATGGTAATCCTGGGATTGCGATGTACGGCATAACAGGCATCTGGGATTAAAAATCCGGGTGTTGACATTCAACCACAAGATTATAAACATACCAAAACAATATAGCGACTTCCCAAGTTGTCCCTAATATTGTTTACTTATCGACAAACCATAACCATATATTTATAAGGAGATAAATGATTCCATTCCAGTATAATAATAAGAAATCACTACTCAAATAGAAGTACTACCACTCTTAATTAGATTTAAAGAAACATTATGAGGAGAACAAAGTACAAATATCATAAGAATTACACTTGAAGCATATCTATGTTCTTAAAGTTAACTCTAAGTCTACAAGACTTAAAATGTAATGCTAAATCCTGGTTATATGTTTTATAGTTAACTTTGGTCGGTTATAATTAAGTCGTAAAGCATCTCAATTCCAAACTATTCAAGAAAGCACAAACAACATCTACCACCTTTGATTAACCACAAGGATTGTTTAGACCTTAGAAAAGAAATATTTTCTTCAAATGTTATTCTTTTTTCCACTTCAAACAACAAATCTTAAGATAATATCTCCAACACTTAACAACTAGACTCAAGGATTAGCATCTTAATCACAGTGTTTTAAAGTTTACTTGTATACCTTAGATTGTTAACACCTGAGTTCCTTATAAATGTCATTAATTGTAAAGTGAACTTTAAAGATAGAACAATTCTTATAAAAGCGTCCTTGTGTAACATTCCTCGTTAGTATACCTTGTTGATTGTATGATATTTTATTTACACATTGTTTCACACATCCTCAACAGTCTTAATAAGAAGCACGAGTGCGGAACTTATCTAAAAGTTTAATACATTATAAAGAAACCTTTCCATTTTCCAAACCCTAGATCAACGCTCATTCTGGGGATACGAACCTACCAAATTGCATTACATTACTTATGCATAATAGCATCCTTCTTCTTTAAACATTAGTCCTTACCCGATTTTAGATATTGGATCTTATATTGTCTTGAAGACCGTTAGTGCATAATCTTACAATCACAAAAGGCAAGTTCACACTTGCTCATGTCCCTTGATTATTTTCTGTAAGTATTTTGCAAATCCAGTGTTGTCATCACCTGCATTTGATAAAGGTCAGAAAACACTATTTTTTATATTAATATGATTATAGGTTAATTACCATGAGGTAATAACCCACTATGAAAGTTCTAGTGGTAAAGGAACATATTTCTAGGACTTAACAACCAATGTCGCCAGTGATTCTTGCGCCGTATATTACGCGTTAACCATGATATTTGTAATGGGACGGAGAAGTCAGTTGTATTCTTTTCCTTTTGTATGGAGGCAAGACGACCTGAACGTGACATTGTGATTCCTTGTGTGGTTCCAACTGTAGGGTTCGCAGCATAGAAAACAAAAACTTTCCTACGATGGGAACAACTATGTACCAAGATCTATCTACTAGATACAAACAACGGGCGGATGTATATCCATAGAGAACATACCCTTGAAGACCGACAAAGCTTAACGACTCCAAACTCGTGGTTGATGTAGACGATCTCTTGCCGATCTCAAGATCGAGAGGAAGTCCTAGCGCCGCAAAACAGCAGCGCATCCGTGCTCGCACACACGTTCGAGGCACCGAGCAACCTCCGCCTCCTCGCTCCAGCGATGCAGCGGAAGCACAACTCTTTCTTGCCGAATAGCCACCGGGAAAATGTATCTCGCTAGTCCGAGACCATGGGGAATAAATTCTAGAGGGGGAGAGAGATCCTTCACGAGGAGGTGTGGTGTGAGAGGAGGAGAGGGGGGCCTTTTATAGGGGAGAGGGGGGGCACCCAAGGGGCATGGCGCCCAGCCATGGGGCTTCCCCCACCTCTTCCACATTCACGTGGGTGGAGCTCCCACTCAAAATGAAAAGCCTCCACTCCCATTAAAAAGCCTCCACTCAAAAATCCACTCACATGCAATAAATTTCCACCAAATTTAATGCAAGCTCTCATTTAAATAAAACTCTTTTATTTATTTATTCAGAATTTTGTTAATTACTTTAATTAACAAACATTCACATAAAACCCCTTGATAGTATTCCATTTCACATGCAGAACCAGTTTCAGCAATTTCAACCGAAACAGTTTCAGTGTCTAGTGAAATAAATTCCTGCGCTTTCCTTTTCTTTTCGGCATGAAACTTTTTCTCCAATTCGATGTCGGTGTCTCTTAAGTGTGTCACCCTACGGTTCGCGAATAATGTGGACATGATCGAGACCCCTCTCAGATCAATAATCAGAAGCGGGATCTGGAGACCCATACTGACTCCCACACATTCAACGATGACTTTCTTGTGATCGTCGGAACCTTTTACGCTAGTATCTTAATCCTTTTGTTTCGCGATATATTACATGTCCAAGATTCGATCATCGGTATCTCCATACCTAGTTTGATCTAGTTACTGACATGCACTCTTTTCTCGTTCCCGTGATATAACATTCTAGTGATCAAATCACTTGCTTGCAAGCTAACCAATGTGATATCACCGAGAGGGCCCATAGTATATCTATCCTTCATCGGGATGAACAAATTCCACTCTCGATCCATGGGCCTCAACATAACACTTTAGTAGTTCTGAATCCATCTTTATAATCACCCTGTTACGTTGTGACGTTTGATGTTATCAAGAAACTCTTCCGGTGTTAGTGATTGACATGATCTCATGGTCTAAGGATTAGGATCACTTCGTAAGATGTTATAGCAATATAAACTCAATGACTTTGATCGTATTGCTATACTTCGGATGAATGTTCATCACACCATTACACTAATGTTGTGACCTCGTTATTAAAAACATCCAATGTCCATGATCAGGAAACCTATGATCATCTTGTTAATCAACGAGCTAGTTTATAAGAGAGGCATAACTAGGAACTTTCTTTTGTTTATTAAACACACATGTATTAACGTTTCCATATTATTACAATTATAGCATGTAAAATAAACATTTATCATAAATAGGAATACGATAATAACCACTTTATTATTGCCTCTCGGGCATATTCCCTTCAGTCTCCCACTTGCACTAGAGACAATAATCTAGTTTGAAAACTTTGTGTATTGAACACCTATGGCTTTCTGGTGTTCCAAATACGCAATTGCAAGTGGTTAACATAATCTACGGATCTGACGCTTCAGGTTCGTGTGTATTTGCATGTCTTTGCGTCTCCACGCATCACTCATTCTCCAATGAGATGGCATTGTATAAATTTGGTCTTTTGGTGAGACCTTTAGTTCCTTGGGGTTAAAACACATCGATACTATTGTCATACAATATATCTTTAGTGTTAGCCTGTTGCGAACCACACCTTAGTTTGATAACAAACTACTTGACACAAATTCCCTCCTTTGCTGGTACTATAGCAGTCATATACTTAGCCTTTTGTTGTAGTATTCGTCACAATGTCTTAACTTTGGAACTCTTCCAAATCCATCATGGAATCTCCTTTCCATTACATTGTGCCACCCATAGTTTAAATTGAGATAAACTTAATTTGTATCTTGTGAAAAAACTAGTATCAATGTAACGCTTTACAATGAACTATTTGTAATTGTTTGTCACCTCTACACAAATATATTCTTAGTTCTTCCAAAAGATCATAAGAATATCCTCACTATCGTCCAATGATCATTTTATAATTCATTCTGGTATATGCTCATAACACTTAGAGCATAGAACATATCTGGATGTGTACATATCATGGTATGATTGATCAAAACATTCTCGTGATTGCACTCATCAAGTGTCAAAGCACTTGAATCTTGTTTCACTTATCAAGTGTCGATACACTTGAATCTTGATTCAATTCCTTTCCATGCGACAAGAACTGTTTCTTGTCGTTTCTATATTGAACTCCTTCAATATCTCATATATGTACGTTTGGCATAAACATATTAGCGTTACAGTCTATCCACTATAGACATTCATGCTAAATATTCGGGTTTTGCCTAAGTCTTTCATCGAAATGAAATTCTTAACCTTTGTCAATAAAAGATACATCATTTCTAATCAACAAGATGTCCTTCACATAATGTATTAGAAATATGTCTCAGCGCTCCCACTTAATTTCTTGAAAATGCAAGCATCTTCATCGTCTCCAGATGAAAAACTCATTTTTCATCATGGTGAAGATTCCAACTCCGCGATGCTTACTTCAACCATTGAAGTTTGCATGCCCTTTTAGCATCCTTTGAATTTAACAAAAACCTTTGGACCGTGTCATGTACACGTCCTAGGTAACCATTCTATTAGAAGAACTTTGTTTTGTATATTCATCTACCATATACTAAATTATATGTTGTGGTTGCTACTTTAATCCGTTCAGACTAAATATCGCTATGAAAGATCAAATCTTGTCATAGTCAACTCTTTGAACATTGTCATAAAATACTTTATGACATGTCGAATATTTCATAGATGTGAGACATCCATGTCTGTTTCTTTATAGATCCAAATACGACCGATAGGTTTTTACACCTTTCCGGAGGGTCTTCCAAGTTCAAAACTTGATTTCTCGTATATGGAACTATCACGGATTTTATGGCTTCAAGCCATTTGACGGAGTCAGGGCCCATCATCGCTTCTTTGTATGTATTCGGTTCATCATTGTTAAACAATAATGATTTACTCTCAAATCTTAGCATTTGATTGTTTAACCGACCTTCTTGGTTCAATAGGAACTTTAGACCTCCGTGACCACAACCTTTGAGGCACATAAGCTATGAGCATTATGGCAGCCTCCAGAACGATTTCCGGCGTTGCGCAACTCAGCACATTTAGCTAAGGTTCTTTAACCTTATAAAAGTTCTATTGTCCTCCCACTTAACTTTTGCGAAAAATTCCTTTTTCAAGAAACTTCACATTTCAAGCGACAAACCCTTTTGTCCTCGGTGTTATGGAGGAATAACCAATTGTTATTCGGAATAACCTACAAAGACATGCTCATCTGAATTCGGTTGTAAACATCTTACTTATGTTTAGCATACCAAAATTTAAGAAATGACAACTTGGGTTTTACCCCAAACCATAACTTCCATGGTGTCATTTCAACGGATCTAGATGGAGCTCTTTTCAGTGTAAAAGCGGTAGTCTCTAAAGCTTTAATCTTTAAAAACATAATGGCAGTTTTATAAATAACACCTTTGATCCAACCATGTCTCACAAGGTTTCATTACAAATCTCAAACACTCCATACTCCTATGGTGTTTCGGGAGATGTAAATCTAGGTGTTTTGCTAAACTTGCAACTCAAATAAATCCGTTGATGATAAAATCATAATTCATTTATTTTCTTGTTACACTTGTAACTCAAATAAATCCCTTTATGATCAAATCATAATTCATTTATTTTTCTTGTTACAATGATTTTCCACTTCATCTTGAAAGTCTTTGAAACATTTTCAAATATTTCATACTTCTTTCTCATTAAGTGAACATTCACTCAAAATTCCGGAGAAAGCATATGAAGTTGAAACCCATCGCTTACGACTACACATAATGGACTACATACATCGATATGTATAAATTCCAATAATTTAGTCGTTCGTTCTTCTTTGGCCTTTGAACGAAGTTTTAATTATCACGTGGAAAGTCTCACAAGCGTCACTTGATCAAATCAAAGACTCCAAAAATCCATGAATATGGAGATTCTTCATGTTTTCTTTCCAATATAATTTAAACAGCGATGTCACTTCATAAGTGATCGTTCAATCATTTGTCTTGCGACATTTTAGCATTAGGTTTTATGGATGTGATTTCTTCAACTAGATTTGTAAATCATCCATCTTATATGGAATACGGTAATTATTTGAACAACCTTTGTTCTCATAATACCTGATTCAAATAACAATTATTAAAACAAATCTTGAAGTCAAGCCTTGATGTCAACGAGAAATACAAACAACGGTTTGTTTGTTTTTGATGAACATAATCACATATTCTCTTGCTAGTTACTTAGGCCATTGTGGTTCATGAATTGCATCGTTCCGTATGAAATTTCATACCAACCAATTCGGTATCCAATACCCAAGAACCACATTGTTTAACAAGCAAAGAATACAACCATAACATGTATATCATATATATACCTAAATTGGATATTTCCAATCTTTTCTTTTTTGCCAAGTATATTTTATAGATTCTCTTTCAGCATTTCCTTTTCCTTTTTAAAAGAATTTATCAACATCAAAAGTGGCGCCATATACATGAAACATAGTCCAAAGCGTGTATATTCAAATAATAATACCTTTGGACTTGCACTTTGAAGTAGATCACCATTATCAAAATGATCGGTATTCTTTCAAAATCCATTCTTTAGTAATCTTTTAGTGTAGTAAACACTTTACATACATCTTCTATTCATCCTTATCATGAAGACTTTCATGATCAAGCTACTGTAGCTTATAAAGGCGAATCGTGAGTATAACATTACTTTCCAAAACCCTTTTGTATGATTAGGATGTCTAGAATCTCCAAC
Organism: Avena atlantica; assembly: GCA_910589765.1. Lineage (NCBI taxonomy): Eukaryota > Viridiplantae > Streptophyta > Magnoliopsida > Poales > Poaceae > Avena > Avena atlantica. The sequence goes on from OU342736.1 coordinate 15,978,538, forward strand.
CTTTGTAAATTCTCATCCAATATGAGAACATATATTATACTCTATCATATTGCAACCAAAACATTGTTTCAGATATCGTTATATCTGCCACACATGATGGTTTCTGAAATAATTCTTTTAGCTCCTAGATAAACTTGATATTAAAAAAATCAAGTATCATGGAGGCAAACATGATACTTAAGATACTAACACTGGAATTGTTACTCTCGATTTTATACCAACTATTAAATTTTACGGAGTAAATAGAGTTTGCTGAAAGTTTGCAATAGGACTTAAACTTTAGATTGACACTCGACACAATACGTTACCAGTTCGTAAAGTATATATCCAGAATTCTATAGTTCTATTATCTCAATTACAACTAAGCATAAGGTGGTGAACGAATGCCAATAACTACAAGAAATTATGCAAATTCACTTTGATTTAATTTATGATAAATTGAGTTCTACTAATACAAATTAGAAATGAACTCCCACTCAAAAACGACATCCCTCGTGTCTTTTTGGTGATTAGATGAACCAAATCCACTACACCAAGTCCGATCATCACGTGAGTCGGTGTAGCTTCAAAGGCGAGCATCCATATGGTCATCATATCAAAACATATGACTCATGCTTAACCTTTCGGTCCGTGTTCCGAGGCCATGTCTGTACATGCTAGGCTCGCCAAGTAAGAACCTTAATATTCGCGTGTGTAACTGTCTTACACCCGAGATATGCTCATGGATTCAAGTACAGCCGATCGTCACGTGATGTCTTTAAGCGACGAAACATTGTCGGTGCATACTTAAGGAAGACCACATTTTTATCTTGATATCTAAAAGAGGGATCTCCTTATTATGCTAACAAAGCGCTAAACAAGCAATATAAGATGCTATCAAACATCATATGTTTATTAGTGAAATGATATGGTTCCCGCAGATGATCTCTATCATGTGCACCGTGGTATGATCACTATCATACCTATATGTGTAAATCCAAGGTCTATGGAGTTTACACGCTATGTGTGTTGTAAGAGTATCATCTCATACTTCTACTTACAACACTACCATATCATAACCCTAGCCCAGCAACAATCTAAACTAGACACCTCTAATTTATGCATTGCAAATTTTACGTGGCTTAGGGCTTTCGAAGATAGAACCATTCTTACCTACGAACATGAACCACAACGAGGATAACCAAATTGTTGACACCTCGTTGCAAATTAGATATTGACTACAGTAGGAGAGACAGACACCCGCTAGCCACTTATGCAAACTAGTTGCATGTCAAGCGTGGAACAGGTCTCATGTGCGAGGACATGTAAAATTTGTCCGGGCCGCTTCATCCCACTATGCCACCAATATCCAAAGTACAACTAAAAAGCAATAAAATGATCATCATCGCCCACATACTCATATGTGTACTACCCGTGCAAAGTATCGACGCATAGACCTGGCTCTGATACCACTATAAGGTTCACAACATAGAAAAAAAAATTCCTACGATGGGAACAACTATGTACCAAGATCTATCTACTAGATACAAACAACGGGCGGATGTATATCCGTAGAGAACATACCCTTGAAGACCGACAAAGCTTAACGAGTCCAAACTCGTGGTTGATGTAGACGATCTCTTGCCGATCTCAAGATCGAGAGGAAGTCCTAGCGCCGCAAAACAGCAGCGCATCCGTGCTCGCACACACGTTCGAGGCACCGAGCAACCTCCGCCTCCTCGCTCCAGCGATGCAGCGGAAGAACAACTCTTTCTTGCCGAATAGCCACCGGGAACATGTATCTCGCTAGTCCGAGACCATGGGGAATAAATTCTAGAGGGGGAGAGAGATCCTTCACGAGGAGGTGTGGTGTGAGAGGAGGAGAGGGGGGCCTTTTATAGGGGAGATGGGGGGCACCCAAGGGGCATGGCTCCCAGCCATGGGGCTTCCCCCACCTCTTCCACATTCATGTGGGTGGAGCTCCCACTCAAAATGAAAAGCCTCCACTCCCATTAAAAAGCCTCCACTCAAAAATCCACTCACATGCATTAAATTTCCACCAAATTTAATGCAAGCTCTCATTTAAATAAAACTCTTTTATTTATTTATTCAGAATTTTGTTAATTACTTTAATTAACAAACATTCACATAAAACCCCTTGCTAGTATTCCATTTCACATGCAGAACCAGTTTCAGCAATTTCAACCGAAATAGTTTCGGTGTCTAGTGAAATAAATTCCTGCGCTTTCCTTTTCTTTTTGGCATGAAACTTTTGCTCCAATTGGATGTCGGTGTCTCTTAAGTGTGTCACCCTACGGTTCGCGAATAATGTGGACATGATCGAGACCCCTCTCAGATCAATAATCAGAAGCGGGATCTAGAGACCCATACTGACTCCCACACATTCAACGATGACTTTCTTGTGATCGTCGGAACCTTTTACGCTAGTATCTTAATCCTTTTGTTTCGCGATATATTACATGTCCAAGATTCGATCATCGGTATCTCCATACCTTGTTTGATCTCGTTACTGACATGCACTCTTTTCTCGTTCCCGTGATATAACATTCTAGTGATCAAATCACTTGCTTGCAAGCTAACCAATGTGATATCACCGAGAGGGCCCAGAGTATATCTATCCGTCATCGGGATGAACAAATTCCACTCTCGATCCATGGGCCTCAACATAACACTTTAGTAGTTCTGATTCCATCTTTATAATCACCCTGTTATGGTGTGACGTTTGATGTTATCAAGAAACTCTTCCGGTGTTAGTGATTGACATGATCTCATGGTCTAAGGATTAGGATCACTTCGTAAGATTTTATAGCAATATAAACTCAATGACTTTGATCGTAATGCTATACTTCGGATGAATGTTCATCACACCATTACACTAATGTTGTGACCTCGTTATTAACAACATCCAATGTCCATGATTAGGAAACCTATGATCATCTTGTTAATCAACGAGCTAGTTTATAAGAGAGGCATAACTATAAACTTTCTTTTGTTTATTAAACACACATGTATTAACGTTTCCGTATTAATACAATTATAGCATGTAAAATAAACATTTATCATAAATAGGAATACGATAATAACCACTTTATTATTGCCTCTCGGGCATATTCCCTTCACCAACATATGGGTGGGAACCCTTAGGCCCCATGTTTTTGGTGTCTAGATTATCTATGAGTGGCTACCGGAGGTTTAGCCGGACCGATATAGTACTTTCCAGGGGCATCACCAGCTCATAGAATCTTCGGGAACTCATAAGGTGTTTAGCCTCCCCGAAAGGGGGATTAACAGAGGTGGGCCAGCCCCGAGGGATCGTGTAGACATATGGGGTCGCGGAGAGGGAAGTGATCGGCTTGGATCATCTACTGGGCCCCACATGGAATTCTGGACGGGTAAGCTGCTCGGTTGTTGAACAAAGAGTTGATCTCTCATGGGAAAAGTAACGCACTTCTATAGAGTATAAGAACTGTAACTTTTTACTCCCTGTTCTGGGAAGGATCTACGAATGCGGCGGGAAAGGAACTCCATGAAAGTTCTGGTAACCCCGTGAAGGCTGACGAACATAGCTTTTCCGAATAAAAGCAATCTTTGAAGAAATGTTTACAAAAACTTGCATTGCCTACGACCTATGGTCTGTGGCTATAGATATAGTGCACCAAACACTCCTTTTCTAGTGAACTTGCTAAGTACGCTTGTACTCAACGTATCTTCTTAACTCTTGCTAGATTCTGAATCCATTAAGACGACGTCTACATCAAGTTATACTCCAGGAATCATCATAAAAATCTCAAGATCATCAATGAAGTAAAGGAAGTCAACATATACATCAACTAAAGTGAAGACGAAGTTGCTGATTAGATAGAAATATAATCTCTCGCCATAGAACCTACTTCTGTAGAGTATTGCTGTCACATCCCAAGATTTTCCAAATCTTGTAATGTGAAAATAAATGAATAAAATAAAACCTTGTTTGATTTTCAGGGCCAGAACAAACTTTTTGAATCCAATTGGAAATCTTCAAACCAATTTGAATTAAATAAATCCTAAAGGAATTTAAAAAAATAAACATTTAATAAAAGGAAAATAAAATATTTTGGAAATGCTAATTTTGATCTTTTAAATGAAAGGATTTGGATTTCAAATAAAATAGAAGTTTTATAAATAGGGATTATTTTAGAGCCAAATTAAACCTTGGCCAAGCTTTTGAAATAAAACATTTTGTTTTTGATAAAAATAGTAAAGGTTATTTAAAATAAATTAATAAGGATTTAATATCCAAGTTTTATTAATAAAGGTTTTACTATTTCCAAAATAACAAAACTTATTTATTTATTTAAAAATGAGTTTTCCAAGTATTTTATATTCACAAATAAAACCTACTGATTTGGTTTTGAAAATAATTAAATTTCAAAATGGAGTTTTAAAATAAACATCAAATTCTATTTTTTTAATAACAAGGGTCTATTTCTTTAATTAATAATGGACCTAAAATAAAATTATTATTTTGGTTTTGGAATTTGGTTTATGCTACTAAACAGAACCAAATTCTTAGTGCAAGGTTTGGTGATTGTTTGATTTGATTTGGACATTGTTTGGTTGTTTGAAATTTCAAAACAGAATTGGAAAATAGAAAAAGAAAAAGCCAGCAGACAGAAAAAATAGAGTTTGGACTAGCCCAGTCGACAAAGCCCAATAAGCCAAGGAACCAGCCCAGCTTCCCTCCCTGAAAGAAAACGGTTCGCACCAACTTGTCAACCCATAGAGAAACTGGCCAGTGGACCCTTCGCTCACTCCTTTTTTTCACTGACGACTGGACCACACCTCCCTGTTCATCCTCCTCACCCGCGCGACCCCTTCTCCCCCAAACCGCGCTGCCGTTCTCTGTCATTCAACCGCGCGTTCAATTCACGAATAATGGCTGCCCTCCTCCCTCTGTCATTTCCCTCAAACACGAACGCCACATCGCCACCAGGCTGCTCGCATTGCTTGCGACAACCCCCTGTCTCCGACCACCTTCCACCTTCGATTCCACCCAAGCCACACCACCTCCTGCCTCCCCGAGCACACGAACACCTTCCCCACTTCTAGGCGCATCCACTTGTGCCCTTCGTATGACCGCGGGCGCCCCAGAGCAACGTCTGCAACAAGCTCTGAACGACGCCGCCGTCCGCTCCAACTCCGACGAGCCCCACAGGTAGATTCCGGCCACCCCTCTTCTTCTCGTTCACGCACACAGCATCTTCGTGATCCCCTGCGTCTAACCATGCTTCTGGTTTGCCTTCTCATGACCCGTAGCATCGTCTTCGACCTCGACCAGAGCCAACCGTCGCCAGAACAAACTCCGGCGAGGAATTCCTCCTGCCCTCGCGCGCCCCTTGCCCCGTCGACCACACGTTGAGCTTCCCCATCCTCCTGCGATCTCGGTGAGCCTACTCCCTCTCTCTCTCTCGCTTCCGGTTTCGCCAGCGCCGCCACTATCTGACCGTCGCCTCCGCTAGCCACCGCCGGCGCCGCTCGCAAATGGTCGAGCACGCTAGCACCGTAGGATATTGATCCAACGCCTGCGATAGATCACTTAAGCCTCGAAGGGGTACGTTTTCTGAACCACATGCTATGCTTAGATCCAACGCACCGCGTTACCGATCCGGCCGAACCGGTACCGTCCAATTAGATTGCGACGCGTGGCCAAGTCTGTTTAAAACAGAATTTGGAAATCAGATTTAAGCTGCAATTTCAAACCTTTGTAACTTTCGATCCCCACGTCCAAAATTTACAAATTTGATACCGTTGGAATCAGTGGAGCAAACCCTAGCCAACCATGCCTTTGATTTAGCAAATAGTATCTGTTAGCTTGATGGTTTTTGCAGAAACTTTTGAATGCTTGTTAAGACTAGAAAAATGATTCAAAAATGCTTTTGAGTTTGAAACCTTGGAAAAATAGTTTATGGTGAACTTACTGCCCCTAGGAACAAACCCATAGTTTGGAAAATGAATTTGATAATGTCTAGAATGGATTAATTGATTTAGCCCATTTCTAGCCAAATAAAAGAATGGTTTTTGTTATGAAAATTTTTATGGAAAGAAAACTTGGAGAAAATGGTTTGGATCAAACCTACTGACCTAAAACACCAAGTTTTGAGAAACAAAAACTTATTTGGTGAACCACATAGGGTTGTTGCTGTTATAAAAATGTTTTCCACCACATAAAATAATGAAGGGATTTAAAAATGGTTCATGGACAAAACCCTTTTGCAAATGACTTTGCCACTTTGGAAAATGACCAATTTGGAACTTACAAAGTTTATAAGCCTAGTGGATACCATCCTTACAAATAGAACCATCTCTTGCATGCTTACATGCATGACTTAGATCCCATAGTTTTATGTGTGAATTGTTGTTTGGTAGATTATTTGGAATACTAGTTGATTTGGTGTTTGCTTGATTGATTGTAGTGAAATTAGCAAAGTGTGAGACTAGCAAGATCAAGGAGTGAACCATCATTCCCTACCCAAAAAGGCAAGTTACACTATCATCTAAAGTCCTACTATTTTCATTATACTTAGTGGATTTTGAAAAACATGCATGAAAAGATATTTTATACTTATGCTATGCTAAAACCTAATAGGACTCCCTATACACTCCTTAGTGAAAATATTGTAGTTGAAACATGCTTAGCCATGCTATATTTAGAAAAGAGATACATGTTGAGATTTTACAAAAGTTGAGAAAAGGACTTGTGTTTTGTATAATAAAACAAGGACTCAATGAATCACCTGGGTGGCCAAGGATACTTTAAGTTTTGGAGAAGGTGGCAACAAAGGGAACCATGTCCATGGCAATCACTTGTGTTGTGCTCCAAAGGAAACCACCCAGGAAACTTAGAGATTGAACATGTTTCTCCAATTGTGGCTTTCATGTGCAACCACATGCTATTATGGCTCTGGCTTAGTCAACTACATTGGGAAGACCCATACATTGTCTTCAGTTTACTGGACATGGGGATCTGGAATGCTTCATGGGTGCTGAAGACAAGCTAGCAATGGTGTATGGGAGGACCCTTTGGAAAGACTTCGTCACATTCTTAATCTGCTAGTACTCCATCTTGGTGAGTGCTAATCCCGTGGCCACTGGTGGCAAAAGGATGGGATTGTGACATGTGGGTAAAGTGTGCAACTTCTGCAGAAGATAATAAAATCTAAGTACTTAGCCGTGTCCCCAGTTATGGACAATACTGAGCAACTAAAGTTTGAATCTATGGGAGATCTCGACACTCTAATTTCTAAAAGAAAACTTTTTTTAAGGACTTGATGCACTTGGGGTTACCAAGGAGCTCAAGAGACTTTGACAAAACTTGATGTACTTGGGGTTACCAAGGAACTCAAGAGATTTTGTTGAAAACATGAACACTTGGGGTTACCAAGGAACTCATGAGATTTTGATAAAACTTGTTGCAGTTGGGGTTTCCAAGTAGCTCAAGAGTGTCACATCCCAAGATTTTCCAAATCTTGTAATGTGAAAATAAATGAACAAAATAAAACTTTGTTTGATTTTCAGAGCCAGAAGAAACTTTTTGAATTCAATTGGAACTTCAAACCCATTTGAATTAAATAAAATCCTAAAGGGATTCATAAAGATAAACATTTAATAAAAGAAATTAAAATGTTTTGGAAATACTATTTTGGATCTCTTAATAAAAGATTTGGTATTCAAAAGAAAAGATGGATTTATAAATAATGATTATTTTATAAAGCCAAATTAAACTTTGGCCAAGTATTTAAAATAAAAACATTTGGTTTTGAATAAAATAGCAAATGTTTATTTAAATAAATTGATAAGGAATTAATATCCAAACTCTTTTAAAATAAAAGGTTTTACCAATTTAATTAAAACTTCAAAATTATTAAATTATTTTAAATAGATTTTCCAAGTATTTATTATTCTCTAATAAAACCTACTAAAGTGTTTTGGTTTTATTTTAGATTTCAAAGTAAATATCTCAATAAAACAAATCCTATTTGATAATGAAAGTCTATTATATATAATTATTAATGGACCTAAAATAAAATGTTATTTGACTTTATTTTAAACAAGTATTTCAAGTATCTTATAATTTCAAATAAAACCTACTGATTTGGTTTTGAAAATATTTAGGTTTCAAATAAATATTTTATTAATAAAATCAAATCCTATTTGATTAATAAACCTTGGTCCATTTTATTTAACTAATATTGGACCCTAAAGTAAAATAATATTTTGTTTGAAACAAATATCCAAGTATTATTTACTTCCAAATGATACCTACTGATTTGATTTTGAAAACATTTGAATTTCAAATAAAGATTTAATTAATAAACAACAAAAACTCTATTTTATTAATAAACCATGGCTACTTATTTAATTAAGGATGGAACCTAAAAAGATTAAAGTAGTAATTATTTTATTTAGGATTTTGGTTCAGGTTACTAAACAGAACCAAATTCTTAGTTACAATGTTTGGTGAAAATTTGAATTGTTATGAATGCTTGAGAATTGTTTGAAATAACAAATCAGGAAATAGAAATAGAAAATAGAAAAAAATCAGACAGAAAAAAAATATGGGAATGGACTGACCCAACTGAGCCAGCCCAAACAGCCCACCTAGCCCAATTTCCACCCCACCGCAGCGAAGCGTTTTCCACCGTAGAAACAACCCTCGGAGCAACCGACAAGTGGACCCCTCCCCTTCTTCCTTTCTTTCACTGCCAGCGGACCCCACACCCTACTGCTCTTCTTCCTCACCCGCCGCGGACCTGTTCCTCCCCTTTTACTCGCCTCGCCGTTTCTGGCCAAATTAATTCGAATGAATTCGTTTAAATGCATGGTTAATCCTCCCCTTGGACCCTGCTGTATTAATCCCCCTAGTCTCCTCTTCCTTCTTCCGCAGACCACACCTCACCGGAGCCCCCAGGCTACGCAAATTGCTTGCGACAACACCCCTGTCCCCGACAACTTTCCCGACCGATTCCGGCTGCCACACGCCGCCCCTTGCCTCGTCGACCTAGCACACATACTCCACGCGTCCAGACGCATCCGTCCATACCAACCATTCACCTGCGGGCGCTCCAAAACGTCGGCAACAACTCCACCTATACGCCGCCGTCGTCTGCTACTTTTCCGGCGAGTCCTCCAGGTAATATCTGACCACACCCTTCCGTTTCGTTGATGCACACACGATCACCGACCCTGTACGCATCTAACGCAACGGTTATCTTGCTTTTCCGTGGCTTGTGTCGTCGCCTCCGATGAAGAACAGAGAAGCCCGACACGGACACAAACTCCGGCGAGAGATTCAAGCCAGCGTAGTGCGCCCCTTCATCAACCAGTGGCAGGTTGAGCATCCCCGTGCCACGACGATCACAGTGAGCCCCCTCTCCTCCTTCCTCGCTTCCTGTAGCATCGACTTCGCCGCTGACTGACCTCGCCGCCGCCAGCAACCGTCGCTGCGTCGCCCAAGTTTGGTCCATGCAAAGACAACCGTCCGATTTTGATCCAGTGGCTAAGAAAGAAAGGAAGCGAAGGGGTATCGAACGATCTGAGCCACGCGATGTCAATTAAATCCAACGTCCAGCGTCGCCCGATCCGGCCGAACCGGTATCGTCCAACCAGAGTGTGCCGTGTGTCACTTATTCAGTTTAAAAACAGATTTTAAAACAGAATTATTTGCAAACTTCAAACCTTTGTAACTTTCAAACCACACGTACAAATTTTGCAAATTTTATATCAATGAATTCAGGAGAACAAGCCCTAGCCAACCATGCCCTTAGTTTAGCAAATAGTATCTGTTATCCTGTTTAAATTTGCAGAAACTTATCTATGCTTGTTTAGAGTATAAAAATTGTTTAAAAATGATTTTTGGATTAAAACTTTTGCAAAATGGATTGTTGTGACCTTACTGACCTTAGGAACCAACCTTTGGTGTTAAAAATGATTTTGGTGAAATTTAGGTTGAATTATTTGACTTAGCCAATTTCTAGCCAAATAAAAAGAATGGTTTTTGTTATAAAAATGCTTATGGAAAGAAAACCTTAAGGAAATAGTTTGGATCAAACTTACTGACCCAAAAACACCAAGCATTGCAATAGCAACTCATTTGGTGAACAACTTAAGAGTTTTGCCTTAATAAAAACATTTTTCACCACATAAAATGATGAATGAAATTAAAACATAGTTTTTGGACAAAACCTTCTTGCTAATAACTTTGCCACTTTGGTAAATGACCAATTTGGATCTTACAAAGTTTAGAAACCCCATAGAGACCCCTTTGCAAAATAAAACTATCTTGTGCATGCTCCCATGCATGAATTGGGCTCCATTGTCTTGTGTGTGTGAAATTGTTTGAGTGATTATTGGTTTGGAATGTAATTTGAATTAGTGTTTGCTTGATTGACTTGTAGTGAAGTGTGAGACTAGCAAGATCAAGGAGTGAACCACCATTCCCTTCCAAAAAGGCAAGTGATGCTCATACTCTTTATCCCATTACTTTCACTATGCATTAGTATTTTTGTTAAGTAAAACTTGCATGGATTTTTGCTAAGTATAGACCTTGCTATAGTAGAACCTAGTAGATGAATCCTTAGTAGGATTTTCCTAAGTTAAGATTCCTACTACTATCAAGCTTAGCCTAGCTAATAGAAAACATGGGTGGAATATATATTCACACTATGGAAAATATTCTAAGTCTGAGGGATTGTGATTTTGTCTAATAAAACAACTAAGTTAATGAACCTTCTGGGTGGAATGGAAGGATTGGGATATGTTGAGTGGTTACACAAGGCCATGGACTTGGGTTGTGTATCTCACTTGTGGAATGCCACCCAGGAAACAAAGGGATTTGAGATGTCAAATGTTGAGAAGCTTCAAGTGCAACCACTTGGCAATATGGGCTCTGCCATGATCATATAGGTTGCAAGAACTTAGCCAAATGGACAGTGGGTGGTAGTGTTTGATAGGTTGGAACGCGTCCATTTTGGTCTAAGGGAAGGCTTCTGAAAGATTTTGTCTTGGGAAACCAAGTCTTGTGGGTAAAGTGCACCACCTCTGCAGAGTGTAAAATCTAAGTACTTAGCCATGTCCCTGGTAAAGGACAATTTGAGCATCAAGACATGAAAGCAATCAAGAATCTCATCATTCAAATTTCTAAATTAAAATCTTGTGGTTTGAACAAGGGATTGTTTGAATTCTTCAATCATTGATGGAGAGATGGCTTGGTACAAGGATCTTGAAATCTTTGATTGAGAAAAATGATTTTGTCAAGCAAAAACTTAGTATTTTCAAATGTTAAGGAAAAATCTATTTTGCGCAATGCAAGCCTCAACTCCACTTAGCCAAATGCATATAGATGATAGATTCCACTATACTACCATAGTATCACTTGCCAATACAATTCAAATGTATTGACCCTTTGTGGCTGTAACTTGTATGTTGCAGGTTTGATTGATTTTAGTGAAGATTGATTGTTTAGGATTACAAAGTCTACAACCAACATCTGCCTGTGGCACTTAAAAGATGAAGGACCCATGCTTATAGTTATTCCGCTGCAATGTAATGTAATAGCCAAATGAGCTATGTAAGATGTAATAAAATTATGTTATTCCTGGTTATAAAGTTATAGTATGACCTTTGTTTCTTGATATTACATCTTAACTGTGGATGCTAGCTATTGATCCAGGGACTAGCATTGTAAACACAGGAGGAATCTACCTTATTAGGTTGAGACCCCTTACAGATGGTATCAGAGCATTGTGTTGCCTGTAGGATTTGTAAACCTAGGATTGGACAAAAACCCTTGGAAAAATAGGAATTATAATTGTTCAAAAACTTATTTACAAAAACACTTGTAAACTCTTTCCTCAACCATTTTGGTTTCAACTCTACATTCTCTTCTATTTCAAACTTGATGGAAAAACCTACCCCATGGCCAAAGACTACACCATGTGTAAAGGACTTCTTCAACTCTAATGACTTCAACTTCTTCAACTCTAATGACTTCAACATCGTCAACATGTTCACCAAGGACTTCCAACTTGGATACCACTAAGGACTACAAGTGAGACAAGGAAATCTTGTTCAAGATATAGAGACTGAGGGAATGCAAAAGTTAGAAGGAGCCTACACCACTTGAAGTTTTGTGACCAGGGAGTTTTTCTCAAGGAAACCATGATCTCATGTAAGAAGAATCAAGAAGGATGGAAGGATCACAAGTGAACCATATAGATGGACCACCATATTTTAGTTAAGTCAAATACACCAACTTATGTGGTGTAACAAAAATATTTTGTTGCCTGAAAATGTGCTTGAAACTTGTTGTTGAGTGGAGTGTTTGCTTGTGATTGCTTTCACATTGCTTGTGTAAATTGTGATGTGTGTGATTAGAAATAATTTCTTAGAAATATTTTGCCTATTCTAATCCCTACCCAACCCAAACAGATGACTACTCCAAGAGACACCAACCCCAACCAAGAAGACAACATGAGAGAAATTATAGCAACCCAAAACCAGTTGAGCCAAGAGACAACTCAGCTTTTAGCCAACAACAATGGATTAGACCCAGCCATACAAAGGATTTTGAAACTTCAATCCCAATTGTTGCAAGAATTAGTTACTCAAATGATCAGCATGGGAGAAAACTTTTCCCAAAGAGCTAATGACAACAAGGATGACAAAGATGTTATTCTGGAAGGAACCCAAGCTAGCAATAATTTTAGAAACAAGGATCATGAATCCAAAGAGCATGAAGATCAATGCCTCAAGAAGAGAGAAAGATCTACCACTCATGAAGAACATGAACTAGAAGAACTCTTAGCTTTGGAGAGACCCAAGAAGAAGAAGAAGGACATAAGCCAGTTGCAATGCTACAATTGCAAAGAGATGGGACACTATGCCAGTGAATGCCCAGAAAAGAAGAAGAGACAAGAAGACAAACAAAAGCTAGTGAAACCCAAGATAAGGAAGGATTTTATCCAAGTGATGTGCAAACACTGCAAAGAGTTAGGACATTATGCAAACTATTGTCCAGGAAAGATGAAGCATAAGATAAACCAGCCTATGAGGGATCTCAGCCTTGTCACATGTTTCAAATGCAAGGAACTAGGCCACTATGCAAACAATTGTCCAGAGAGAATGGAGAACAAGTTAAACAAGTCTATGAAGGATCTCAACATTGGCCCATGAGTCAAGAATGGAAACCAAGAACACAATGCAAAAGTTTGTTTCAGGAAGAATTTTCCCATGATCCCAAGAAGGACAATGTGTAATTTTGGTTTGAAAATTTTTAAGGGGGGTAGTACCCTAGTTGTTTTGAACCTGCTTGTAACCCTAGCCTCCCCAAATCTCGGGACGAGATTTATTTTAAGGGTGGTAGCCTGTCACATCCCAAGATTTTCCAAATCTTATAATGTGAAAATAAATGAACAAAATAAAACTTTGTTTGATTTTCAGAGCCAGAAGAAACTTTTTGAATTCAATTGGAACTTCAAACCCATTTAAATTAAATAAAATCCTAAAGGGATTCATAAAGATAAACATTTAATAAAAGAAATTAAAATGTTTTGGAAATACTATTTTGGATCTCTTAATAAAAGATTTGGTATTCAAAAGAAAAGATGGATTTATAAATAACGATTATTTTATAAAGCCAAATTAAACTTTGGCCAAGTATTTAAAATAAAAACATTTGGTTTTGAATAAAATAGCAAATGTTTATTTAAATAAATTGATAAGGAATTAATATCCAAACTCTTTTAAAATAAAAGGTTTTACCAATTTAATTAAAAGTTCAAAACTTATTAAATTATTTTAAATAGATTTTCCAAGTATTTATTATTCTCTAATAAAACCTACTAAAGTGTTTTGGTTTTATTTTAGATTTCAAAATAAATATCTCAATAAAACAAATCCTATTTGATAATGAAAGTCTATTATATATAATTATTAACGGACCTACAATAAAATGTTATTTGAATTTATTTTAAACAAGTATTTCAAGTATCTTATAATTTCAAATAAAACCTACTGATTTGGTTTTGAAAATATTTAGGTTTCAAATAAAGATTTTATTAATAAAATCAAATCCTATTTGATTAATAAACCTTGGTCCATTTTATTTAACTTATATTGGACCCTAAAGTAAAATAATATTTTGTTTGAAACAAATATCCAAGTATTATTTACTTCCAAATGATACCTACTGATTTGATTTTGAAAACATTTGAATTTCAAATAAAGATTTAATTAATAAACAACAAAAACTCTATTTTATTAATAAACCATGGCTACTTATTTAATTAAGGATGGAACCTAAAAAGATTAAAGTAGTAATTATTTTATTTAGGATTTTGGTTCAGGTGACTAAACAGAACCAAATTCTTAGTTACAATGTTTGGTGAAACTTTGAATTGTTATGAATGCTTGATAATTGTTTGAAATAACAAATCAGGAAATAGAAATAGAAAATAGAAAAAGAATCAGACAGAAAAAAAATATGGGAATGGACTGACCCAACTGAGCCAGCCCAAACAGCCCACCTAGCCCAATTTCCACCCCACCGCAGCGAAGCGTTTTCCACCGTAGAAAGAACCCTCGGAGCAACCAACAAGTGGACCCCTCCCCTTCTTCCTTTCTTTCACTGCCAGCGGACCCCACACCCTACTGCTCTTCTTCCTCACCCGCCGCGGACCTGTTCCTCCCCTTTTACTCGCCTCGCCGTTTCTGGCCAAATTAATTCGAATGAATTCGTTTAAATGCATGGTTAATCCTCCCCTTGGACCCTGCTGTATTAATCCCCCTAGTCTCCTCTTCCTTCTTCCGCAGACCACACCTCACCGGAGCCCCCAGGCTGCGCAAATTGCTTGCGACAACAACCCTGTCCCCGACAACTTTCCCGGCCGATTCCGGCTGCCACACGCCGCCCCTTGCCTCGTCGACCTAGCACACATACTCCACGCGTCCAGACGCATCCGTCCATACCAACCATTCACCTGCGGGCGCTCCAAAACGTCGGCAACAACTCCACCTATACGCCGCCGTCGTCTGCTACTTTTCCGGCGAGTCCTCCAGGTAATATCTGACCACACCCTTCCGTTTCGTTGATGCACACACGATCACCGACCCTGTACGCATCTAACGCAACGGTTATCTTGCTTTTCCGTGGATTGTGTCGTCGCCTCCGACGAAGAACAGAGAAGCCCGATGCGGACACGAACTCCGGCGAGAGATTCAAGCCAGCGTAGTGCGCCCCTTCATCAACCAGTGGCAGGTTGAGCATCCCCGTGCCACGACGATCACAGTCAGCCCCCTCTCCTCCTTCCTCGCTTCCTGTAGCATCGACTTCGCCGCCGACTGACCTCGCCGCCGCCAGCAACCGTCGCTGCGCCGCCCAAGTTTGGTCCGTGCAAAGACAACCGTCCGATTTTGAACCAGTGGCTAAGAAAGAAAGTAAGCGAAGGGGTATCGAACGATCTGAGCCACACGATTTCAATTAAATCAAACGGCCAGCATCGCCCGATCCGGCCGAACCGGTACCGTCCAACCAGAGTGTGCCGCGTGTCACTTATTCAGTTTAAAAACAGATTTTAAAACAGAATTATTTGCAAACTTCAAACCTTTGTAACTTTCAAACCACACGTCCAAATTTTGCAAATTTTATATCAATGAATTCAGGAGAACAAGCCCTAGCCAACCATGCCCTTAGTTTAGCAAATAGTATCTGTTATCCTGTTTGAATTTGCAGAAACTTATGTATGCTTGTTTAGAGTATAAAAATTGTTTAAAAATGATTTTTGGATTAAAACTTTTGCAAAATGGATTGTTGTGACCTTACTTACCTTAGGAACCAACCTTTGGTGTTAAAAATGATTTTGGTGAAATTTAGGTTGAATTATTTGACTTAGCCAATTTCTAGCCAAATAAAAAGAATGGTTTTTGTTATAAAAATGCTTATGGAAAGAAAACCTTAAGGAAATAGTTTGGACCAAACTTACTGACCCAAAAACACCAAGCATTGCAATAGCAACTCATTTGGTGAACAACTTAAGAGTTTTGCCTTAATAAAAACATTTTTCACCACATAAAATGATGAATGAAATTAAAACATAGTTTTTGGACAAAACCTTCTTGCTAATAACTTTGCCACTTTGGTAAATGACCAATTTGGATCTTACAAAGTTTAGAAACCCCATAGAGACACCTTTGCAAAATAAAACTATCTTGTGCATGCTCCCATGCATGAATTGGTCTCCATTGTCTTGTGTGTGTGAAATTGTTTGAGTAATTATTGGTTTGGAATGTAATTTGAATTAGTGTTTGCTTGATTGACTTGTAGTGAAGTGTGAGACTATCAAGATCAAGGAGTGAACCACCATTCCCTTCCAAAAAGGCAAGTGATGCTCATACTCTTTATCCCATTACTTTCACTATGCATTAGTATTTTTGTTAAGTAAAACTTGCATGGATTTTTGCTAAGTATAGACCTTGCTATAGTAGAACCTAGTAGATGAATCCTTAGTAGGATTTTCCTAAGTTAAGATTCCTACTACTATCAAGCTTAGCCTAGCTAATAGAAAACATGGGTGGAATATATATTCACACTATGGAAAATATTCTAAGTCTGAGGGATTGTGATTTTGTCTAATAAAACAACTAAGTTAATGAACCTTCTGGGTGGAATGGAAGGATTGGGATATGTTGAGTGGTTACACAAGGCCATGGACTTGGGTTGTGTATCTCACTTGTGGAATGCCACCCAGGAAACAAAGGGATTTGAGATGTCAAATGTTGAGAAGCTTCAAGTGCAACCACTTGGCAATATGGGCTCTGCCATGATCATATAGGTTGCAAGAACTTAGCCAAATGGACAGTGGGTGGTAGTGTTTGATAGGTTGGAACGCGTCCATTTTGGTCTAAGGGAAGGCTTCTGAAAGATTTTGTCTTGGGAAACCAAGTCTTGTGGGTAAAGTGCACCACCTCTGCAGAGTCTAAAATCTAAGTACTTAGCCATGTCCCTGGTAAAGGACAATTTGAGCATCAAGACATGAAAGCAATCAAGAATCTCATCATTCAAATTTCTAAATTAAAATCTTGTGGTTTGAACAAGGGATTGTTTGAATTCTTCAATCATTGATGGAGAGATGGCTTGGTACAAGGATCTTGAAATCTTTGATTGAGAAAAATGATTTTGTCAAGCAAAAACTTAGTATTTTCAAATGTTAAGGAAAAATCTATTTTGAGCAATGCAAGCCTCAACTCCACTTAGCCAAATGCATATAGAAGATAGATTCCACAATACTACCATAGTATCACTTGCCAATACAATTCAAATGTATTGACCCTTTGTGGCTGTAACTTGTATGTTGCAGGTTTGATTGATTTTAGTGAAGATTGATTGTTTAGGATTACAAAGTCTACAACCAACATCTGCCTGTGGCACTTAAAAGATGAAGGACCCATGCTTATAGTTATTCCGCTGCAATGTAATGTAATAGCCAAATGAGCTATGTAAGATGTAATAAAATTATGTTATTCCTGGTTATAAAGTTATATTATGACCTTTGTTTCTTGATATTACATCTTAACTGTGGATGCTAGCTATTGATCCAGGGACTAGCATTGTAAACACGGGAGGAATCTACCTTATTAGGTTGAGACCCCTTACAAAGAGATTTTGACAAGGACTTGAACACTTGAGTTTCTACCAAGGAGTTCAAGGAACTTGGAAAAGGAGATTTAACAAAGGATCAAAACCATTTATAAAAAGATAGGATAAATTATTGCTTTACGCAAATAAGCCTAAAACTCTACTTAGCCAAATATGCATGTAATGATCGGATCCACTCATATTATACTTAGTAGTGATACTTGCCAATACTATTCCAAAGTATTGACCCTTGTGGCTGTAACTTGTAATGTTGCAGGTTTGATTGATTTTAGTGAGGATTGATTGATTAGGATTACAAAGTCTACAACCAACATCTGCCTGTGGCACTTTGAAGATGAAGGACCCCATGACTATAGTTATTCCGCTGCAATGTAATGTAATAGCCAAATGAGCTATGTAAGATGTAATAAAATTATGTTATTCCTGGTTATAAAGTTATATTATGACCTTTGTTTCTTGATATTACATCTTAACTGTGGATGCTAGCTATTGATCCAGGGACTAGCATTGTAAACGCAGGGGACTCCACCTTATATTGTGTAAAGGTTGGGACTCTCACTCTACAGATGGTATCAGAGCATTGTGTTGCCTGTAGGATTTGTAAACCTAGGATTGGACAAAAACCCTTAGAAAAATAGGAGTTGTACTTGTTCCAAAAACTTATTCTACAAAAACACTTGTAAACTCTTTCCTCAACCATTTTGGTTTCAATTCTACATCTCTTCTAATTCAACTTGATGGAAAAACCTACCCCAAGGCCAAGGACTACACCATGTACAAAGGACTTCTTCAACACTTTCAACTCTAATGACTTCAACTTCTTCAACTCTAATGACTTCAACATCTTCAGCATGTTCACCAAGGACTTCCAACTTGGATACTACTAAGGACTACAAGAGAGACAAGGAAATCTTGCTCAAGATATGGAGACTAAGGAAATGCAAAATTGGAAGGAGTTCACTTCATTAGAAGTTTTGTGACCAAGAGTTTTTCCCAAGGAAACCTTGATCTCATACAAAGAGGAACCAAGAAGGATGGAAAGATCACAAGTGAACCATATAGATGGACCACCATATTTTAGTTAAGACAAAACACACCAACTTATGGGGTGTAACAATAATATTTTGTTGCCTAAGTATGTGCTTGAAACTAGTGGTTTGAGTGGAGTGTTTGTTTGTGATTGCTTCCACATTGCTTGTGTGAATTGTGATGTGTGTGATTAGAATTATTCCCTTAGAAATATCTTGCCTATTCTAATCTCCATTCAACCCCAAACAGATGACTACTCCAAAAGACTCCAACATCAAGGTTGATGACACAAACACCAACCAAGAGGACAGCATGAAAGAGCTCATAGCAACCCAACATCAATTGAACCAAGTGACAGCTCAATTCATAGCCAACACTAGTGGAGAAGATCCAAAGCTACAAGGATTCTTGGAAACTCAAGGCCAATTGATGCTTAAGGTGACTGATCAAATGATCAAAATGGAAGAAAGCTATCCCAAAAGAGTTTTTGACAACAAGGATGACAGAAATGTTATTCTAGATGGAGCCCCAGCTTGCATTATTTGTGGAGACAAGGATCATACTTCCAAGGAGCATGGAGATCAATGCCCCAACTGTGAAGAGAAACATCCTGTTGGACAATGTCCCACTTCTCAAGCTACTTGCTACCTATGTGAAGGAAACAACCATGTTCCTATCCAATGCCCTATCTATTCCATGGTAGAACAAAGGAAACAAGAAGGATCCAAGTCTACCAAGAAGGTTGATGGCAAAGGAAAAGGATCACTTATACCTCCAAACAAAACAACCCAATTCAAAGGATCAAAGAAACCCAAGAAGCAAAAGATAGATAAAAGCCATGTGCAATGTTATAAATGTAAGGAAATGGGACACTATTCTGGTGAATGACCAGAGATCCCGAAGAATAAAGAGATTGGTCAAGTAGTGTGCAATAACTGCAAAGAGCTAGGCCACTATGTAGCAACTTGTCCACAAGAACCACGTAAAGAACTCAAGGACATCCACTGTTTCAACTGCAAGAACCCCGGACACTATGCAAGCAACTGTCCAGAAAAGATGAAGAACAAGTTGAACAAGCCTATGGAGAAACTCAACCTTGGCCCATGAGTCAAGTGCGGAAACAAAGGACACAATGCAAATGTTTGTTTAGAGAAGTTTCCCCAGGATCCCAAGAAGGACAATATGTAATTTTTGTTTGAAATTTTTTAAGGGTGGTAGTACCCTAGTTGTTTTGAGCCTACTTGTAACCTAGACTCCCCAAATCTCGGGACGAGATTTATTTAAGGGTGGTAAAATAAATGAATAAAATAAAACCTTGTTTGATTTTCAGGGCCAGAACAAACTTTTTGAATCCAATTGGAAATCTTGAAACCAATTTGAATTAAATAAATCCTAAAGGAATTTAAAAAATAAACATTTAATAAAAGGAAAATAAAATATTTTGGAAATGCTAATTTTGATCTATTAAATAAAAGGATTTGGATTTCAAATAAAATAGGAGTTTTATAAATAGGGATTATTTTAGAGCCAAATTAAACCTTGGCCAAGCTTTTGAAATAAAACATTTTGTTTTTGATAAAAATAGTAAAGGTTATTTAAAATAAATTAATAAGGATTTAATATCCAAGTTTTACTAATAAAGGTTTTACTATTTCCAAAATAACAAAACTTATTTATTTATTTAAAAATGAGTTTTCCAAGTATTTTATATTCACAAATAAAACCTACTAATTTGGTTTTGAAAATAATTAAATTTCAAAATGGAGTTTTAAAATAAACATCAAATTCTATTTTTTTAATAACAAGGGTCTATTTCCTTAATTAATAATGGACCTAAAATAAAATTATTATTTTGGTTTTGGAATTTGGTTTATGCTACTAAACAGAACCAAATTCTTAGTGCAAGGTGTGGTGATTGTTTGATTTGATTTGGAAATTGTTTGGTTGTTTGAAATTTCAAAACAGAATTGGAAAATAGAAAAAGAAAAAGCCAGCAGACAGAAAAAATAGAGTTTGGACCAGCCCAGTTGACAAAGCCCAATAAGCCCAGGAACCAGCCCAGCTTCCCTCCCTGAAAGAAAACGGTTCGCACCAACTTGTCAACCCACAGAGAAAATGACCAGTGGACCCTTCGCTCACTCCTTTTTTTCACTGACGACTGGACCCCACCTCCCTGTTCATCCTCCTCACCCGCGCGACCCCTTCTCCCCCAAACTGCGCTGCCGTTCTCTGTCATTCAACCGCGCGTTCAATTCACGAATAATGGCTGCGTTAATCTTGCCCCGACCATGCGTACATAAGCACCCCTCCCCCTCTGTCCTTTCCCTCAAACGCGAACGCCACATCGCCACCAGGCTGCTCGCATTGCTTGCGATAACCCCCTGTCTCCGACCACCTTCCACCTTCGATTCCAGCCAAGCCACACCACCTCCTGCCTCCCCGAGCACACGAACACCTTCCCCACTTCCAGGCGCATCCACCTGTGCCCTTCGTACGACCGCGGGCGCCCCAGAGCAACGTCTGCAACAAGCTCTGAACGACGCCGCCGTCCGCTCCAACTCCGACGAGCACCACAGGTATATTCCGGCCGCCCCTCTTCTTCTCGTTCACGCACACAGCATCTCTGTGATCCCTTGCGTCTAACCATGCTTCTGGTTTGCCTTCTCATGACCGTAGCATCGTCTTCGACCTCGACCAGAGCCAACCATCGCCAGAACGAACTCCAGCGAGGAATTCCTCCTGCCCTCGCGCGCCCCTTGCCCCGTCGACCACACGTTGAGCTTCCCCAGCCTCCTGCGATCTCGGTGAGCCTACTCCCTCTCTCTCTCGCTTCCGGTTTCGCCAGCGCCGCCACTATCTGACCGTCGCCTCCGCTAGCCACCGCCGGCGCCGCTCGCAAATGGTCGAGCACGCTAGCACCGTAGGATCTCGATCCAACGCCTGCGATAGATCACTTAAGCCGCGAAGGGGTATGTTTTCTGAACCACACGCTATGCTTAGATCCAACGCACCGCGTTACCGATCCGGCCGAACCGGTACCGTCCAATGAGATTGCGACGCATGGCCAAGTCTGTTTAAAACAGAATTGGAAATCAGATTTAAGCTGCAATTTCAAACCTTTGTAACTTTCGATCCCCACGTCCAAAATTTACAAATTTGATACCGTTGGAATCAGTGGAGCAAACCCTAGCCAACCATGCCTTTGGTTTAGCAAATAGTATCTGTTAGCTTGTTGGTTTTTGCAGAAACTTTTGAATGCTTGTTAAGACTAGAAAAATGATTCAAAAATGCTTTTAAGTTTGAAACCTTGGCAAAATAGTTTATGGTGAACTTACTGCCCCTAGGAACCAACCCATAGTTTGGAAAATGAATTTGATAATGTCTAGAATGGATTAATTGATTTACCCATTTCTAGCCAAATAAAAGAATGGTTTTTGTTATGAAAATGTTTATGGAAAGAAAACTTGGAGAAAATGGTTTGGATCAAACCTACTGACCTAAAACACCAAGTTTTGAGAAACAACAACTTATTTGGTGAACCACATAGGGTTGTTGCTGTTATAAAAATGTTTTCCACCACATAAAATAATGAAGGGATTTAAAAATGGTTCATGGACAAAACCCTTTTGCAAATGACTTTGCCACTTTGGAAAATGACCAATTTGGAACTTACAAAGTTTAGAAGCCTAGTGGATACCATCCTTACAAATAGAACCATCTCTTGCATGCTTACATGCATGACTTAGATCCCATAGTTTTATGTGTGAATTGTTGTTTGGTAGATTATTTGGAATACTAGTTGATTTGGTGTTTGCTTGATTGATTGTAGTGAAATTAGCAAAGTGTGAGACTAGCAAGATCAAGGAGTGAACCATCATTCCCTACCCAAAAAGGCAAGTTACACTATCATCTAAAGTCCTACTATTTTCATTATACTTAGTGGATTTTGAAAAACATGCATGAAAAGATATTTTATACTTATGCTATGCTAAAACCTAATAGGATTCCCTATACACTCCTTAGTGAAAATATTGTAGTTGAAACATGCTTTGCCATTCTATATTTAGAAAAGAGATACATGTTGAGATTTTACAAAAGTTGAGAAAAGGACTTGTGTTTTCTATAATAAAACAAGGACTCAATGAATCACCTGGGTGGCCAAGGACACTTTAAGTTTTGGAGAAGGTGGCAACAAAGGGAACCATGTCCATGGCAATCACTTGTGTTGTGCTCCAAAGGAAACCACCCAGGAAACTTAGAGATTGAACATGTTTCTCCAATTGTGGCTTTCGTGTGCAACCACATGCTATTATGGCTCTGGCTTAGTCAACTACATTGGGAAGACCCATACATTGTCTTCAGTTTACTGGACATGGGGATCGGGAATGCTTCATGGGTGCTGAAGACAAGCTAGCAATGGTGTATGGGAGGACCCTTTGGAAAGACTTCGTCACATTCTCAATCTGCCAGTACTCCATCTTGGTGAGTGCTAATCCCGTGGCCACTGGTGGCAAAAGGATGGGATTGTGACATGTGGGTAAAGTGTGCAACTTCTGCAGAAGATAATAAAATCTAAGTACTTAGCCGTGTCCCCGGTTATGGACAATACTGAGCAACTAAAGTTTGAAGCTATGGGAGATATCGACACTCTAATTTCTAAAAGAAAACTTTTTTTAAGGACTTGATGCACTTGGGGTTACCAAGGAGCTCAAGAGACTTTAACAAAACTTTATGTACTTGGGGTTACCATGGAACTCAAGAGATTTTGTTGAAAACATGAACACTTGGGGTTACCAAGGAACTCATGAGATTTTGATAAAACTTGTTGCACTGGGGGTATCCAAGTAGCTCAAGAGATTTTGACAAGGACTTGAACACTTGAGTTTCTACCAAGGAGTTCAAGGAACTTGGAAAAGGAGATTTAACAGAGGATCAAAATCATTTATGAAAAGATAGGATAAATTATTGCTTTATGCAAATAAGCCTAAAATTCTACTTAGCCAAATATGCATGTAATGATAGGATCCACTCATATTATACTTAGTAGTGATACTTGCCAATTCTATTCCAAAGTATTGACCCTTGTGGCTGTAACTTGTAATGTTGCAGGTTTGATTGATTTTAGTGAGGATTGATTGATTAGGATTACAAAGTCTACAACCAACATCTGCCGGTGGCACTTTGAAGATGAAGGACCCCATGACTATAGTTATTCCGCTGCAACGTAATGTAATAGCCAAATGAGCTATGTAAGATGTAATAAAATTATGTTATTCCTGGTTATAAAGTTATATTATGACCTTTGTTTCTTGATATTACATCTTAACTGTGGATGCTAGATATTGTCCAGGGACTAGCATTGTAAACACAGGAGACTCCACCTTATATTGAGTAAAGGTTGGGACTCTCACTCTATAGATGGTATCAGAGCATTGTGTTGCCTGTAGTATTTGTAAACCTAGGATTGGAAAAAAACCCTTAGAAAAATAGGAGTTGTACTTGTTCCAAAAACTTATTCTACAAAAACACTTGTAAACTCTTTCCTCAACCATTTTGGTTTCAATTCTACATCTCTTCTAATTCAACTTGATGGAAAAACCTACCCCAAGGCCAAGGACTACACCATGTACAAAGGACTTCTTCAACACTTTCAACTCTAATGACTTCAACTTCCTCAACTCTAATGACTTCAACATCTTCAGCATGTTCACCAAGGACTTCCAACTTGGATACTACTAAGGACTACAAGAGAGACAAGGAAATCTTGCTCAAGATATGGAGACTAAGGAAATGCAAAATTGGAAGGAGTTCACTTCATTAGAAGTTTTGTGACCAAGAGTTTTTCCCAAGGAAACCATGATCTCATACAAAGAGGAACCAAGAAGGATGGAAAGATCACAAGTGAACCATATAGATGGACCACCCTATTTTAGTTAAGAAAAAACACACCGACTTATGTGGTGTAAAAAATATTTTGTTGCCTAAGTATGTGCTTGAAACTAGTGGTTTGAGTGGAGTGTTTGTTTGTGATTGCTGGCACATTGCTTGTGTGAATTGTGATGTGTGTGATTACAATTATTCCCTTAGAAATATCTTGCCTATTCTAATCTCCATTCAACCCCAAACAGATGACTACTCCAAAAGACTCCAACATCAAGGTTGATGACACCAACACCAAGCAAGAGGACAGCATGAAAGAGCTCATAGCAACCCAACATCAATTGAACCAAGTGACAGCTCAATTCATATCCAACACTAGTGGAGAAGATCCAAAGCTACAAGGATTCTTGGAAACTCAAGGCCAATTGATGCTTAAGGTGACTGATCAAATGATCAAAATGGAAGAAAGCTATCCCAAAAGAGTTTTTGACAACAAGGATGACAGAAATATTATTCTAGATGGAGCCCCAGCTTGCATTATTTGTGGAGACAAGGATCATACTTCCAAGGAGCATGGAGATCAATGCCCCAACTGTGAAGAGAAACATCCTGTTGGACAATGTCCCACTTCTCAAGCTACTTGCTACCTATGTGAAGGAAACAACCATGTTCCTATCCAATGCCCTATCTATTCCATGGTAGAACAAAGGAAACAATAAGGATCCAAGTCTACCAAGAAGGTTGATGGAAAAGGAAAAGGATCACTTATACCTCCAAACAAAACAACCCAATTCAAAGGATCAAAGAAACCCAAGAAGCAAAAGATAGACAAAAGCCATGTGCAATGTTATAAATGTAAGGAAATGGGACACCATTCTGGTGAATGCCCAGAGAACCCGAAGAATAAAGAGATTGGTCAAGTAGTGTGCAATAACTGCAAAGAGCTAGGCCACTATGTAGCAACTTGTCCACAAGAACCACGTAAAGAACTCAAGGACATCCACTGTTTCAACTTCAAGAACCCCGGACACTATGCAAGCAACTATCCAGAAAAGATGAAGAACAAGTTGAACAAGCCTATGGAGAAACTCAACCTTGGCCCATGAGTCAAGTGCAGAAACAAAGGACACAATGCAAATGTTTGTTTAGAGAAGTTTCCCCAGGATCCCAAGAAGGACAATATGTAATTTTTGTTTGAAAATTTTTAAGGGTGGTAGTACCCTAGTTGTTTTGAGCCTACTTGTAACCTAGCCTCCCCAAATCTCGGGACGAGATTTATTTTAAGGGTGGTAGCCTGTCACATCCCAAGATTTTCCAAATCTTGTAATGTGAAAATAAATGAATAAAATAAAACCTTGTTTGATTTTCAGGGCCAGAACAAACTTTTTGAATCCAATTGGAAATCTTCAAACCAATTTGAATTAAATAAATCCTAAAGGAATTTAAAAAATAAACATTTAATAAAAGGAAAATAAAATATTTTGGAAATGCTAATTTTGATCTTTTAAATAAAAGGATTTGGATTTCAAATAAAATAGAAGTTTTATAAATAGGGATTATTTTAGAGCCAAATTAAACCTTGGCCAAGCTTTTGAAATAAAACATTTTGTTTTTGATAAAAATAGTAAAGGTTATTTAAAATAAATTAATAAGGATTTGATATCCAAGTTTTATTAATAAAGGTTTTACTATTTCCAAAATAACAAAACTTATTTATTTATTTAAAAATGAGTTTTCCAAGTATTTTATATTCACAAATAAAACCTACTGATTTGGTTTTGAAAATAATTAAATTTCAAAATGGAGTTTTAAAATAAACATCAAATTCTATTTTTTTAATAACAAGGGTCTATTTCTTTAATTAATAATGGACCTAAAATAAAATTATTATTTTGGTTTTGGAATTTGGTTTATGCTACTAATCAGAACCAAATTCTTAGTGCAAGGTTTGGTGATTGTTTGATTTGATTTGGACATTGTTTGGTTGTTTGAAATTTCAAAACAGAATTGGAAAATAGAAAAAGAAAAAGCCAACAGACAAAAAAAAATAGAGTTTGGACCAGCCCAGTCGACAAAGCCCAATAAGCCCAGGAACTAGCCCAGCTTCCCTCCCTGAAAGAAAACGGTTCGCACCAACTTGTCAACCCACAGAGAAAATGACCAGTGGACCCTTCGCTCACTCCTTTTTTTCACTGACGACTGGACCCCACCTCCCTGTTCATCCTCCTCACCCGCGCGACCCCTTCTCCCCCAAACCGCGCTGCCGTTCTCTGTCATTCAACCGCGCGTTCAATTCACGAATAATGGCTGCGTTAATCTTGCCCCGACCATGCGTACATAAGCACCCCTCCTCCCTCTGTCATTTCCCTTAAACGCGAACGCCACATCGCCACCAGGCTGCTCGCATTGCTTGCGACAACCCCCTGTCTCCGACCACCTTCCACCTTCGATTCCGGCCAAGCCACACCACCTCCTGCCTCCCCGAGCACACGAACACCTTCCCCACTTCCAGGCGCATCCACCTGTTCCCTTCGTACGCCCGCGGGCGCCCCAGAGCAACGTCTGCAACAAGCTCTGAACGATGCTGCCGTCTGCTCCAACTCCGACGAGCCCCACAGGTAGATTCCGGCCGCCCCTCTACTTCTCGTTCACGCACATAGCATCTCCGTGATCCCCTGCGTCTAACCATGCTTCTGGTTTGCCTTCTCATGACCCGTAGCATCGTCTTCGACCTCGATCAGAGCCAACCGTCGCCAGAACGAACTCCGGCGAGGAATTCCTCCTGCCCTCGCGCGCCACTTGCCCCGTCGACCACACGTTGAGCTTCCCCAGCCTCCTGCGATCTCGGTGAGCCTACTCCCTCTCTCTCTCGCTTCCGAGCGCCGCCACTATCTGACCGTCGCCGCCGCTAGCCACCGCCGGCGCTGCTCGCAAATGGTCGAGCACGCTAGCACCGTAGGATCTCGATCCAATGCCTGCGATAGATCACTTAAGCCGCGAAGGGGTACGTTTTCTGAACCACACGATATGCTTAGATCCAATGCACCGCATTACCGATCCGGCAAAACCGGTACCGTCCAATGAGATTGCGACGCGTGGCCAAGTCTGTTTAAAACAGAATTTGGAAATCAGATTTAAGCTGCAATTTCAAACCTTTGTAACTTTCAATCCACACGTCCAAAATTTACAAATTTGATACCGTTGGAATCAGTGGAGTAAACCCTAGCCAACCATGCCTTTGGTTTTGCAAATAGTATCTGTTAGCTTGTTGGTTTTTGCAGAAACTTTTGAATGCTTTTTAAGACTAGAAAAATGATTCAAAAATGCTTTTGAGTTTGAAACCTTGGCAAAATAGTTTATGGTGAACTTACTGCCCCTAGGAACCAACCCATAGTTTGGAAAATGAATTTGATAATGTCTAGAATGGATTAATTGATTTAGCCCATTTATAGCCAAATAAAAGAATGGTTTTTGATATGAAAATGTTTATGGAAAGAAAACTTGGAGAAAATGGTTTGGATCAAACCTACTGACCTAAAACACCAAGTTTTGAGAAACAACAACTTATTTAGTGAACCACATAGGGTTGTTGCTGTTATAAAAATGTTTTCCACCACATAAAATAATGAAGGGATTTAAAAATGGTTCATGGACAAAACCCTTTTGCAAATGACTTTGCCACTTTGGAAAATGACCAATTTGGAACTTAAAAAGTTTAGAAGCCTAGTGGAGACCATCCTTACAAATAGAACCATCTCTTGCATGATTACATGCATGACTTAGATCCCATAGTTTTATGTGTGAATTGTTGTTTGGTAGATTATTTGGAATACTAGTTGATTTGGTGTTTGCTTGATTGATTGTAGTGAAATTAGCAAAGTGTGAGACTAGCAAGATCAAGGAGTGAACCATCATTCCCTACCCAAAAAGGCAAGTTACACTATCATCTAAAGTCCTACTATTTTCATTATACTTAGTGGATTTTGAAAAACATGCATGAAAAGATATTTTATACTTATGCTATGCTAAAACATAATAGGATTCCCTATACACTCCTTAGTGAAAATATTGTAGTTGAAACATGCTTAGCCATGCTATATTTAGAAAAGAGATACATGTTGAGATTTTACAAAAGTTGAGAAAAGGACTTGTGTTTTGTATAATAAAACAAGGACTCAATGTATCACCTGGGTGGCCAAGGATACTATAAGTTTTGGAGAAGGTGGCAACAAAGTGAACCATGTCCATGGCAATCACTTGTGTTGTTCTCCAAAGGAAACCACCCAGGAAACTTAGAGATTGAATATGTTTCTCCAATTGTGTCTTTCGTGTGCAACCACATGCTATTATGGCTCTGGCTTAGTCAACTACATTGGGAAGACCCATACATTGTCTTCAATTTACTGGACATGGGGATCTGGAATGCTTCATGGGTGCTGAAGACAAGCTAGCAATGGTGTATGGGAGGACCCTTTGGAAAGACTTCGTCACATTCTCAATCTGCCAGTACTCCATCTTGGTGAGTGCTAATCCCGTGGCCACTGGAGGCAAAAGGATGGGATTGTGACATGTGGGTAAAGTGTGAAACTTCTGCAGAAGATAATAAAATCTAAGTACTTAGCCATGTCCCCGGTTATGGACAATACAGAGCAACTAAAGTTTGAAGCTATGGGAGATCTCGACACTCTAATTTCTAAAAGAAAACTTTTTTAAGGACTTGATGCACTTGGGGTTACCAAGGAGCTCAAGAGACTTTGACAAAACTTGATGTACTTGGGGTTACCATGGAACTCAAGAGATTTTGTTGAAAACATGAACACTTGGGGTTACCAAGGAACTCATGAGATTTTGATAAAACTTGTTGCACTTGGGGTTTCCAAGTAGCTCAAGAGATTTTGACAAGGACTTGAACACTTGAGTTTCTACCAAGGAGTTCAAGGAACTTGGAAAAGGAGATTTAACAAAGGATCAAAACCATTTATGACAAGATAGGATAAATTATTGCTTTATGCAAATAAGCCTAAAACTCTACTTAGCCAAATATGCATGTAATGATAGGATCCACTCATATTATACTTAGTAGTGATACTTGCCAATACTATTCCAAAGTATTGACCCTTGTGGCTGTATCTTGTAATGTTGCAGGTTTGATTGATTTTAGTGAGGATTGATTGATTAGGATTACAAAGTCTACAACCAACATCTGCCTGTGGCACTTTGAAGATGAAGGACCCCATGACTATAGTTATTCCGCTGCAATGTAATGTAATAGCCAAATGAGCTATGTAAGATGTAATAAATTATGTTATTCCTGGTTATAAAGTTATATTATGACCTTTGTTTCTTGATATTATATCTTAACTGTGGATGCTAGCTATTGATCCAAGGACTAGCATTGTAAACACAGGAGAATCCACCTTATATTGTGTAAAGGTTGGGACTCTCACTCTACAGATGGTATCAGAGCATTGTGTTGCCTGTAGGATTTGTAAACCTAGGATTGGACAAAAACCCTTCTAAAAATAGGAGTTGTACTTGTTCCAAAAACTTATTCTACAAAAACACTTGTAAACTCTTTCCTCAACCATTTTGGTTTCAATTCTACATCTCTTCTAATTCAACTTGATGGAAAAACCTACCCCAAGGCCAAGGACTACACCATGTACAAAGGACTTCTTCAACACTTTCAACTCTAACGACTTCAAGTTCTTCAACTCTAATGACTTCAACATCTTCAGCATGTTCACCAAGGACTTCCAACTTGGATACTACTAAGGACTACAAGAGAGACAAGGAAATCTTGCTCAAGATATGGAGACTAAGGAAATGCAAAATTGGAAGGAGTTCACTTCATTAGAAGTTTTGTGACCAAGAGTTTTTCCCAAGGAAACCATGAACTCATACAAAGAGGAACCAAGAAGGATGGAAAGATCACAAGTGAACCATATAGATGGACCACCATATTTTAGTTAAGACAAAACACACCAACTTATGTGGTGTAACAAAAATATTTTGTTGCCTAAGTATGTGCTTGAAACTAGTGGTTTGAGTGGAGTGTTTTTTTGTGATTGCTTGCACATTGCTTGTGTGAATTGTGATGTGTGTGATTAGAATTATTCCCTTAGAAATATCTTGCCTATTCTAATCTCCATTCAACCCCAAACAGATGACTACTCCAAAAGACTCCAATATCAAGGTTGATGACACCAACACCAACCAATAGGACAGCATGAAAGAGCTCATAGCAACCCAACATCAATTGAACCAAGTGACAGCTCAATTCATAGCCAACACTAGTGGAGAATATCCAAAGCTACAAGGATTCTTGGAAACTCAAGGCCAATTGATGCTTAAGGTGACTGATCAAATGATCAAAATGGAAGAAAGCTATCCCAAAAGAGTTTTTGACAACAAGGATGACAGAAATATTATTCTAGATGGAGCCACACCTTGCATTATTTGTGGAGACAAGGATCATACTTCCAAGGAGCATGGAGATCAATGCCCCAACTTGGAAGAGAAACATCCTGTTGGACAATGTCCCACTTCTCAAGCTACTTGCTACCTATGTGAAGGAAACAACCATGTTCCTATCCAATGCCCTATCTATTCCATGGTAGAACAAAGGAAACAAGAAGGATCCAAGTCTACCAAGAAGGTTGATGGCAAAGGAAAAGGATCACTTATACCTCCAAACAAAACAACCCAATTCAAAGGATCAAAGAAACCCAAGAAGCAAAAGATAGACAAAAGCCATGTGCAATGTTATAAATGTAAGGAAATGGGACACCATTCTGGTGAATGCCCAGAGAACCCGAAGAATAAAGAGATTGGTCAAGTAGTGTGCAATAACTGCAAAGAGCTAGGCCACTATGTAGCAACTTGTCCACAAGAACCACGTAAAGAACTCAAGGACATCCACTGTTTCAACTTCAAGAACCCCGGACACTATGCAAGCAACTGTCCAGAAAAGATGAAGAACAAGTTGAACAAGCCTATGGAGAAACTCAACCTTGGCCCATGAGTCAAGTGTGGAAACAAAGGACACAATGCAAATGTTTGTTTAGAGAAGTTTCCCCAGGATCCCAAGAAGGACAATATGTAATTTTTGTTTGAAAATTTTTAAGGGTGGTAGTACCCTAGTTGTTTTGAGCCTACTTGTAACCTAGCCTCCCCAAATCTCGGGACGAGATTTATTTTAAGGGTGGTAGCCTGTCACATCCCAAGATTTCCAAATCTTGTAATGTGAAAATAAATGAATAAAATAAAACCTTGTTTGATTTTCAGGGCCAGAAGAAACTTTTCGAATCCAATTGGAAATCTTCAAACCAATTTGAATTAAATAAATCCTAAAGGAAATTAAAAAATAAACATTTAATAAAAGGAAAATAAAATATTTTGGAAATGCTAATTTTGATCTATTAAATAAAAGGATTTGGATTTCAAATAAAATAGGAGTTTTATAAATAGGGATTATTTTAGAGCCAAATTAAACCTTGGCCAAGCTTTTGAAATAAAACATTTTGTTTTTGATAAAAATAGTAAAGGTTATTTAAAATAAATTAATAAGGATTTAATATCCAAGTTTTATTAATAAAGGTTTTACTATTTCCAAAATAACAAAACTTATTTATTTCTTTAAAAATGAGTTTTACAAGTATTTTATATTCACAAATAAAACCTACTGATTTGGTTTTGAAAATAATTAAATTTCAAAATGGAGTTTTAAAATAAACATCAAATTCTATTTTTTTAATAACAAGGGTCTATTTCTTTAATTAATAATGGACCTAAAATAAAATTATTATTTTGGTTTTGGAATTTGGTTTATGCTACTAAACAGAACCAAATTCTTAGTGCAAGGTTTGGTGATTGTTTGATTTGATTTGGACATTGTTTGGTTGTTTGAAATTTCAAAACAGAATTGGAAAATAGAAAAAGAAAAAGCCAGCAGACAGAAAAAAATAGAGTTTGGACCAGCCCAGTCGACAAAGCCCAATAAGCCCAGGAACTAGCCCAGCTTCCCTCCCTGAAAGAAAACGGTTCGCACCAACTTGTCAACCCACAGAGAAAATGACCAGTGGACGCTTCGCTCACTCCTTTTTTTCACTGACGACTGGACCCCACCTCCCTGTTCATCCTCCTCACCCGCGCGACCCCTTCTCCCCCAAACCGCACTGCCGTTCTCTGTCATTCAACCGTGCGTTCAATTCAGGAATAATGGCTGCGTTAATCTTGCCCCGACCATGCGTACATAAGCACCCCTCCTCCCTCTGTCATTTCCCTCAAACGCGAACGCCACATCGCCACCAGGCTGCTCGCATTGCTTGCGACAACCCCCTGTCTCCGACCACCTTCCACCTTCGATTCCGGCCAAGCCACACCACCTCCTGCCTCCCCGAGCACACGAACACCTTCCCCACTTCCAGGCGCATCCACCTGTTCCCTTCGTACGACCGCGGGCGCCCCAGAGCAACGTCTGCAACAAGCTCTGAACGATGCCGCCGTCCGCTCCAACTCCGACGAGCCCCACAGGTAGATTCCGGCCGCCCCTCTTCTTCTCGTTCACGCACACAGCATCTCCGTGATCCCCTGCGTCTAACCATGCTTCTGGTTTGCCTTCTCATGACCCGTAGCATCGTCTTCGACCTCGAACAGAGCCAACCGCCGCCAGAACGAACTCCGGCGAGGAATTCCTCCTGCCCTCGCACGCCCCTTGCCCCGTCGACCACATGTTGAGCTTCCCTAGCCTCCTGCGATCTCGGTGAGCCTACTCCCTCTCTCTCTTGCTTCCGAGCGTCGCCACTATCTGACCGTCGCCACCGCTAGCCACCGCCGGCGCTGCTCGCAAATGGTCGAGCACGCTAGCACCGTAGGATCTCGATCCAACGCCTGCGATAGATCACTTAAGCCGCGAAGGGGTACGTTTTCTGAACCACACGCTATGCTTAGATCCAACGCACCGCGTTACCGATCCGGCCGAACCGGTACCATCCAAATGAGATTGTGACGCGTGGCCAAGTCTGTTTAAAACAGAATTTGGAAATCAGATTTAAGCTGCAATTTCAAACCTTTGTAACTTTCGATCCACACGTCCAAAATTTACAAATTTGATACCGTTGGAATCAGTGGAGCAAACCCTAGCCAACCATGCCTTTGGATTAGCAAATAGTATCTGTTAGCTTGTTGGTTTTTGCAGAAACTTTTGAATGCTTTTTAAGACTAGAAAAATGATTCAAAAATGCTTTTGAGTTTGAAACCTTGGCAAAATAGTTTTTGGTGAACTTACTGCCCCTAGGTACCAACCCATAGTTTGGAAAATGAATTTGATAATGTCTAGAATGGATTAATTGATTTAGCCCATTTCTAGCCAAATAAAAGAATGGTTTTTGTTATGAAAATGTTTATGGAAAGAAAACTTGGAGAAAATGGTTTGGATCAAACCTACTGACCTAAAACACCAAGTTTTGAGAAACAACAACTTATTTGGTGAACCACATAGGGTTGTTGCTGTTATAAAAATGTTTTCCACCACATAAAATAATGAAGGGATTTAAAAATGGTTCATGGACAAAACCCTTTTGCAAATGACTTTGCCACTTTGGAAAATGACCAATTTGGAACTTACAGAGTTTAGAAGCCTAGTGGAGACCATCCTTACAAATAGAACCATCTCTTGCATCCTTACATGCATGACTTAGATCCCATAGTTTTATGTGTGAATTGTTGTTTGGTAGATTATTTGGAATACTAGTTGACTTGGTGTTTGCTTGATTGATTGTAGTGAAATTAGCAAAGTGTGAGAGTAGCAAGATCAAGGAGTGAACCATCATTCCCAACCCAAAAAGGAAAGTTACACTATCATCTAAAGTCCTACTATTTTCATTATACTTAGTGGATTTTGAAAAACATGCATGAAAAGATATTTTATACTTATGCTATGCTAAAACCTAATAGGATTCCCTATACACTCCTTAGTGAAAATATTGTAGTTGAAACATGCTTAGCCCTGCTATATTTAGAAAAGAGATACATGTTGAGATTTTACAAAAGTTGAGAAAAGGACTTGTGTTTTGTATAATAAAACAAGGACTCAATGAATCACCTGGGCGGCCAAGGATACTTTAAGTTTTGGAGAAGGTGGCAACAAAGGGAACCATGTCCATGGCAATCACTTGTGTTGTGCTCCAAAGGAAACATCCCAGGAAACTTAGAGATTGAACATGTTTCTCCAATTGTGGCTTTCGTGTGCAACCACATGCTATTATGGCTCTGGCTTAGTCAACTACATTGGGAAGACCCATACATTGTCTTCAATTTACTGGACATGGGGATCTGGAACGCTTCATGGGTGCTGAAGACAAGCTAGCAATGGTGTATGGGAGGACCCTTTGGAAAGACTTCGTCACATTCTCAATCTGCCAGTACTCCATCTTGGTGAGTGCTAATCCCGTGGCCACTGGTGGCAAAAGGATGGGATTGTGACATGTGGGTCAAGTGTGCAACTTCTACAGAAGATAATAAAATCTAAGTACTTAGCCGTGTCCCCAGTTATGGACAATACTGAGCAACTAAAGTTTGAAGCTATGGGAGATCTCGACACTCTAATTTCTAAAATAAAACTTTTTTTAAGGACTTGATGCACTTGGGGTTACCAAGGAGCTCAAGAGACTTTGAAAAAACTTGATGTACTTGGGGTTACCATGGAACTCAAGAGATTTTGTTGAAAACATGAATACTTGGGGTTACCAAGGAACTCATGAGATTCTGATAAAACTTGTTGCACTTGGGGTTTCCAAGTAGCTCATGAGATTTTGACAAGGACTTGAACACTTGAGTTTCTACCAAGGAGTTCAAGGAACTTGGAAAAGGAGATTTAACAAAGGATCAAAACCATTTATGAAAAGATAGGATAAATTATTGCTTTATGCAAATAAGCCTAAAACTCTACTTAGCCAAATATGCATGTAATGATAGGATCCACTCATATTATACTTAGTAGTGATACTTGCCAATACTATTCCAAAGTATTGACCCTTGTGGCTGTAACTTGTAATGTTGCAGGTTTGATTGATTTTAGTGAGGATTGATTGATTAGGATTACAAAGTCTACAACCAACATCTGCCTGTGGAACTTTGAAGATGAAGGACCCCATACCTATAGTTATTCCGCTGCAATGTAATGTAATAGCCAAATGAGCTATGTAAGATGTAAGAAAATTATGTTATTCCTGGTTATAAAGTTATATTATGACCTTTGTTTCTTGATATTACATCTTAACTGTGGATGCTAGCTATTGATCCAGGGACTAGCATTGTAAACACAGGGGACTCCACCTTATATTGTGTAAAGGTTGGGACTCTCACTCTACAATTGCAATAGCAGCAATACAAGCCAAATAGTTAGATGCTAATCTTGTTAGTATAATAGTTATGAGTTAATTATTTCTGATTCTTCTTTGTAAGAAGTTTACTTCTCTCTCTTTAACCTACAGTGTTCTCTAGATCTTATGTAAAGAGTCGAGTTGTAATTTTTAGTTATGTCTTGGACCTGTTGTGTTTTTGTTGTACCACTATGAGGGATGTAATACAAGTGAACGGCATTTCATTGTTGTTATATCAACGACTAAAGTATACTACATCATGCAGTGGTATGCTCGGTCACCGCAGAGATCTGGTTGGATCCCGAGGTAGCACACGCAGAATGCTACGAAGTGGGCTAGAATGCCGATTGCATTCGGGTCGAGATGGTGGAGGCGGAGATCAAAGTAAGTGAGGTAGGAAAGGAGGAAGGCGCTGGCTGGGAAGGCCAGGCCACGTGTGATATGCGCGAGGAAGATGACGCTCCCACTGGCTTGAAGTGCCAGCGAGAGCTCACCCGGCTGGGGCGAGGAGCACCCCGACCTCGCCGGCGGTCGACTGAAGGCGCGCGCGCCGGTACTTCTCGATTTGCTCCTCCGTGATGGAGGAGTCATACCACACGCCATGAGTCTCTTCCATCTTGACGGTGGCTAGGCGCGGCGAAGAAGGAAAAGGAAGATGGGAAGGAGAACGAGGAGCGGCGGAGGAGTGGTGGTGTCCCGTCGCTCCGGCAAGCAAAGAGCAGGCGGCGCCAGTGGAGCAGAGGCGATGCGAGCTCGTCGGCGGCGCGAGCGCAAGGAAGCAGCAAGAGGCAGAGAGGTGCGCGACGTCGATGGCGAGGAGAAAGGGGGCAAATGTCAAGTGAAGGGAGACGGGGCGCCATGGGTGGTACTTAAGGGGCCAGGAAGGCGAACTGCCGGCTCGCCACATGGCAGCGCCCCACACCTCCGTCCGCAGCCGGATCGACTATGCTAGCGCACGACGCACAGAAGATCGTGGGCGTGGGAGGCGAGGTGCCAGCGACAGTTCCCGGGGAGACGCCTGACGTGGCCCCTTGATGCACATCGCCACAGTAATCATCACGCCATGGCAGATGTCCGTGATGACGTAGCCGAGCAGCCCAACTACCAAAACTCAACCGGGAGAAAATTCAAACTAGCTTTTGGAGCCTGCGCACATTTCGCCTAAGGGTGGAATCTACGCGTGCTCGCGGGCTAGTGTCGGGGGGATCACCCCCAGGTAGGCTAACCAGACAAGATATAAGGGCAATGTAACTGGCAGCCGGCTAGCCTAGACGGATGTAAATCTCAAATGTAACGCAAGAAGCAGACGAGACACAGAGAAAGCTAGCAAACTAGTCAGCCGGATAATAAGCACTCCTAAAGATGTCCAGCTGGCTGGATCACTCCAGCCGGATGGAGCAAGGTAAGCCAAGAACGAGCTGGCAGAACCATCAGTCGGATAAGATAGCAAAGGCCAGACACTTAGCCGGATGGGACCAACCACACGGACAAGACGGAGCAGCCGGCTAGGATGACCTAGACGGACACACAAGGAAGACAGTTGTCATAGGGCACAATACCGCGCCGCCCTGGCAGACAGAAGGACAGATGCAGCGGCACCGATGCCGGAGGAGACAGACCGTACCGATGCAGGCAGGAATAGGAGACACCGCCCGTGTTGGCCAGGGCAGACTCCACTATTTCCGTGCTAGCCCGGGGGCGAGAATCACTATTTCCGTGTCGGCCGGGGCGCGCGGCACTATGCAAGATGTTAGGAAGGCAAAATACTGTGTTGTAATAGTCAGTCGGGCCCGCCTATGGGACCCTCTAGTCGGCAGTGTCTTTTCCCATGCCGCCTCGGCATATATATGGGGCGATAGGGGCATCGTAGGAAGGGTTGGTCACTCCACTTCTAGCTAGAGACAGATACAGCTCGAGGAGCCCTTGTAACCCGTTGTGTGTTCATCCAATTAGTTAGACCGACAGGAGTAGGGGTGTTACCTCACTATGATTGCCCCGAACCTGGGTACTTCTTGTGTCCCCGATGCATGCTTGTGCCTAATCCCGCCTGTGGAGGCCTTGGCTCGCTTCCCTACTCGCTCACGCACCACGAACTAGCCTGCTCAGGCACTACCATTTCCATAACAATGACAACTGATACGACGCTTAATTCCATCAATACTGGCATTTCCTTTCTGAGCTTCCTTTATCTGATTTATCAAGGTAGGTTGAAGTTCGATACTAGCTAGGAATACTTAGTTAACTAGCTCCATTATGAAATCCTCCAGCTCCATAACTTGGTTGCTCCTTCATAATCATGGTGTTTAACCTACATGGCAGTCTACTAAGAGCATCCTCTACAACATTGGCCTTGTCGGGCTGGTAGTGAATGTCAAGGTCATAATCTTTGATTAACTCTATCCATCTCCTTTGCTTAGTATTCAAATACTTTTGAGTAAAAATATACTTCAAGCTCTTGTGATCTGAATAAATCTTATAGCGATTACCCATAAGATAATGACAACATGTCTTCAAGGCTGTAACGATGACGACTAACTCTAAATCATGGGTGGGGTAATTCTTCTATTGCTTCTTCAGTTGTCGGGACAAATTTGATATCACTTTGCATTATTGCATCGACACACATCCGAGACCAATCTTGGATGCATCACAATACACATCAAAGGGCTTGGTGATATCCGACACGATCAAGATTGGGGCTGAAATCAATCTCTTCTTGAGTTCTTAGAAACTCGCTTCACATTTGTCCGTCCAATCAAACGTCTGATCTTTCTTGAGTAACTGAGTCATCGGACTAGCAATGCTTGAAAATCCTTGAACAAACTTGCAGTAATATCCCGCTAATACAAGAATGCGCGAACTTCTGTTTGAGTGGTTGGGGCTCTCCATTCCTCCACATCCTTAATCCTGGCGGGGTCGATAGCAACTCCTCTGGTTGACAATATATGTCATAGGAATCGTACTTCCTTTGACCAAAACTCACATTTTCTAAACTTGGCATACAACTGATGCTCTCTAAGCGTTCCAAGGATGGTTATTAGGTGTTCTTCATGTTCCTCCTCCAGTTTGAAGTAGAGTAGAATGTCATCGATTGAAACAATGAAAAACTTATCCAAGAAGTTCATGAAAATCTTATTCATGAGATTCATGAAGTAAGCAGGGGCATTGGTTAATCCAAAAGTCATTACCTTGTACTCATACAATCCATATTTGGTAGTGAAGACAGTCTTTGGAATATCCGCGGCATAAATTTTTTAGTTGATGATAACCAGTTTCTAAGATCAACCTTAGAGAATACTCTAGCACCGGTCAACTGGTAAAACAAGTCTTCTATCTTTGGCTGTGGGTACATGTTCTTGAGTGACATCATTCAACTTTCGGTAATCCGTACATAAATGGGTGGAACCATCTTTCTTATCCACAAACATAATAGGTGATCTCCATGGCGATGCACTTGGTTGAATCAGATCTTTGATAATCATGTCATCCAGTTGCTTCTTGAGCTCCACTAACTCTGAGGGGTTCATACTATAGAGTCTCTGAGCTATGGGTCCATTTCTAGGGCTTAGTTCAATGATAAACTCGATATCCCGATCTAGGGCATACCGGGTAATTCATTTCGGAACATGTCGGGGTATTCATAGACTACTCTGAATTGGTCTAGGGTTGGTTGGGCTAAACTCTTGTTGCACTTGAATTGACGGGGCAAGGTCTCAGACACATGCTCAATGGATACTCTGGTGCTACTAGTCATGGTTAGGGCTTTCTTGGCATCCAATCCTTGATGTTTTGACATCCAACCCATTCCTAGTACTACTTCCAAACCTTTTGTTCCGAGTACTATTAGATTGTCATTGAAATCTATTCCATAAATTCTGCTAGGTACGGCCTTGCAAATTTTTCTAGCTTTGGTAGTTGACCAAGATATTTGAACTATCATAACATGCTTCAAATTTGTTGGTTGGATCTTACTAGTGCATGCAAATACTCTTGCAAGTATGGAATTAACAGAAAACAAACCTAGCACGACATCTGGCGCTTCCTTGGCTTCTTCAGCATTCATGTGGAACATACGGCCAGCACGGTTGTTCGGGTTGCCTGGGGCGAATATCTTTCCAGGTTGGACACAACACTGCTACTAAGAAGGTGAAGTGACATTGGGTGCTGTAGCAATCTTCTTGGGGCACTCATTGGAATAGTGACCCATCACTCCACACTTAAAGTAGGTGATTGTTGACTTGTCCTTCCCTGCAACAGGTACGACATTACTTCCAGTCCTTGGGGCAGTATTGCTATTGGGGTTGGTGGGCCTTGGCGGTGCACGGTTGAACTTATTGGGGTTGCCATGGTTGTAGTGGTTGTTGCCTCCAGGTCTTGGGTTTCCTATGCTACAGTTGGGAAAGTTCGGGCGTGACATCGGTGGCCTAGTGTTCCTCGGTGCAAATCCAGCAGACTAACTGGGGTGATACTTTGGGGTATGGTGGGGTCATACGATGCTTACGGTTTTTAGTAGCTTGGTTGATCTTCCCTTCCACCTGGATTGCTGAATCAAGTAAAGCTACTAGATTAGCAGACGGGATATTGACTAACACTTTCTACTTATCTCCATGCAGAACATTCAGAAATATCTCCTTCTTCTTGTGTCACATCCCAAGATTTTCCAAATCTTGTAATGTGAAAATAAATGAATAAAATAAAACTTTGTTTGATTTTCAGGGCCAGAAGAAACTTTTTTAATTCAATTGGAACTTCAAACCCATTTGAATTAAATAAAATCCTAAAGGGATTTGAAAAGATAAACATTTTTAATAAAGGAAAACAAAATAATTTGGAAATACTATTTTGGGACTTTTAAATAAAAGGGTTTGGTTTTCAATTAAAATAAAAGTTTTATAGATAAAGATTATTTTATAAAACCCAATTAAACCTTGGCCAAACTTTTGAATTAAAACATTTTGTTTTGAATAAAAATAGCAAAGGTTTATTTAAATAAATTAATAAGGATTTAATATCCAATTTTACTTAAATAAAAGGTTTTACCATTTTAATTAAAACATCAAAAACTTATTAAATTATTTAAATAAGTATTCCAAATATTTTATATTCTCAAATAAAACCTACTGAAGTGTTTTAGCTTTATTTTAGATTTCAAAATAAATATTTTAAATAAAATAAATCCTAGTTGATTTTATAATGAAGGTCTATTGTATTTAATTATTAATGGACCCTAAAATAAAAGGTTATTTTGTTTTAAACAAGTTTCCAAGTATTCTTTATTTCCAAATAAAACCTACTGATTTGGTTTTGAAAATAATTGGATTTCAAAAAAAGAGATTTTGTTAATTAAATCAAACCCTATTTTATTAAATAACTAAAGATCCATTTTATTGGATCCTCAAAAGAATAAAAAAATTATTATTTTATGTTGAAATTTTGGATTATGTTACTAAACAGAACCAAGTTCAAAGTTGTGAAGTTTGGTGATTGTTTGAATCAATTTGAATGTTGTTTGATAGTTTGAAATTCAAAACAGAAATTAGATTTAGAAAAAGAAAAATGTTTCAGACAAAAAAAATAGTGCAAAGGATCCAGCCCAACAAGGCCCAGCAACCAGCCCAGTTTCCCTCCCCGGAGAAAAACGATTCGCACTCAAAATCTAACTCAGACAGAGGCTTACCAGTGGACCCTCCCCTCACTCTTTTTCTCACTGACGACTGGACCCCACTCCTGCTGTTCTTCCTCCTCACCAGCGCGACCTCCTTCCCCCAAACTTCGATGTCGTTGCTGCCATTCAACCGCGCGTTCAATTCACGAGTAATGGCCGCGTTAATCTCGCCCTTGACCACACGCACTTAAGCACCTCTCCTCCCTCTGTCATTCCCCGCAAACACCAACCCCTCATCGCCACCAGGCTGCTCGGAATCAGCTCCAAACTGCCGCTGCTCTGACGTGCTTCCTTCTCAAATTCCGGCCGTGTCCTGCCACCCCGTGCCTCCTCGACCTAGCTCACACCTTCCCCACTCCCAGACGCATCTCCCAGTACCTTTCGTTCGGCCGCGGGCGCCCCAGACCGTCGTCTACGTCAAGCTTCCGAACGCCGCCGCGTCTGCAACCTCTCCGACGACCTCCCCCGGTAAGCACTGACCGCCCCGCGTCTTCTCGATCACGCACACAACTTTGTTTTGATCCTGCGCGTCTAACCGCGTCATCATTTTGTCTCGAGGTGATCCACAACACTGTTCCCAACCACAACCAGAGCCGCCTGACGCCAGGAGCAACTCCGGCGAGCGATTACCGCCACGACAGAATGCCCCTCGACCCAAGGAGACCACGTCGAGCTTCCTCAGGCCTTTGCGAACGTGGTGAGCACCTTCCCATACTCCCTCTCTTCTTGTTTTGCCAACACCGCCACCGCCTGGCCGTGCGCCGCCGCTAGCCACCGCCAGCGCC
This sequence comes from Avena atlantica, assembly GCA_910589765.1. Taxonomy (NCBI): domain Eukaryota; kingdom Viridiplantae; phylum Streptophyta; class Magnoliopsida; order Poales; family Poaceae; genus Avena; species Avena atlantica. Next base: position 16,020,970 of record OU342736.1, read on the forward strand.
GCCAAACTTTGGCAAGCATGTTAGTAACCGTAGGATCTGGAGCTGACGGATACGATAGAACGTTAGCGAAGGGGTAAGTGGTGATCCTGTGCCGCACGATTTAGTTAGATCCAACGCACCACAGCACCGATCCGGCCGAACCGGTACCACCCAACCAGAAGGTGACGTGTGGCCAGATCTGTTTAAAAACAGATTTGAAATCTGATTGAGATATGATTTTCAAACCCTTGTAACTTTGGATTCACACGTCCAAACATTACAAATTTTATGTCGTTGGATTCAGGAGAGCAAGCCCTAGCCAACAATACCCTTGGTTTAGTAATTAGTAACTGTTAATTTGCTTGTTTTTGCAGATTCATTTGTGTGCTTGTTTAGATTAGAAAAATTGTTTAAAAATGATTTTTGGATTAAAACTTTTGCAAAATGGTTTGTTGTGACCATACTGACCCTAGGAACCAACCCTTGGTGTTGAAAATGATTTTGGTAAAGTTAGGTTGGATTAATTGACTTAGCCATTTTCTAGCCAAATAAAATTATTGATTTTTATTATGAAAATGTTTTTGTAAAGAAAACTTTGGGAAATTTTTTTGGACCAAACCTACTGACCCAAAACACCAAGTTTTGAAAGGGCAACTCATTTGGTGAAAAACATAAAGTTTTGCTCTGATAGAAAAATATGTTTCACCACATAAAATGATGATTAGACTTAAAAATGGTTAATGGACCAAAGCCCTTTTGCAAATGACTTTGCCACTATGGAAAAATGACCACTTTGGACTTTACAAAGTTTAGAAGCCTAGTGGAGACCATCTTTACAAATAGAACCATCTCTTGCATGCTTACATGCATGACTTAGATCCCATAGTTTCATGTGTGTGAGAATTGTTGTTTGATTGATTATTTGGAATGCTAGTTGATTTGGTGTTTGCTTGATTGATTGTAGTGAAATTAGCAAAGTGTGAGACTAGCAAGATCAAGGAGTGAACCATCATTCCCTACCAAAAAGGCAAGTGACACTATCATCAAAATTCCTACTATTTTCATTATACTTAGTGGATCTTGAAACATGCATGAAAATACTTTTGTACTTATGCTATGCTAAAATCCTAATAGGATTCCCTATCCATTCCTTAGAGAAAAAATGTAGTTGTTACATGCTTAGCCATGCTATATTTTGAAAAGAGATACATGTTGAGATTTTACAAAGATTGAAAAAAGGACTTGTGATTTGTTATAATAAAACAAGGACTCAATGAACCACCTGGGTGGCCAAGGATACTTTTGAGTATTGGAGAAGGTGGCAACAAAAGGGAACCATGACTAAGGAAATCTCTTTGTGTTGTGCTCCAAAGGAACCACCCAGGAAACTTAGAGATTGAACATGTTTCTCCAATTGTGGCTTTCATGTGCAACCACATGCTATTATGGCTCTGGCTTAGTCAAGTACATTGGGAAGACTCATGCACTGTCCTCAGTTAACTGGACATGGTGACCTGGAATCCTACATGGGTGCTGAAGGCAAGCTAGCAATGGTGTATGGGAGGACCCTTTGGAAAGACTTCGTCACATTCTCAATCTGCCAGTACTCCATCTTGGTGAGCACTAATCCAGTAGGACACTGGTGGCAAAAGGATGGGATTGTGACATGTGGGTAAAGTGTACTCCTTCTGCAGAAGTTAATAAAATCTAAGTACTTAGCCGTGTTCCCGGTTATGGACAATACTGAGCAACTAAAGTTTGAACCATGGGAGATCTTGACATTCTAATTTCTAAAAGAAAACTTTTAAGGACTTGTTGCACTTGGGGTTACCAAGGAGCTCCAGAGACTTTGACAAAACTTGATGTACTTGGGGTTACCAAGGAACTCAAGGGATTTGATGAAAACATGAACACTTGGGGTTACCAAGGAACTCATGAGGTTTTTATAAAACTTGTTGCACTTGGGGTTACCAAGTAGCTCAAGAGATTTTGACAAGGACTTGAACACTTGTATTTCTACCAAGGAGTTCAAGGAACTTGGAAAAGGAGATTTGACAAAGGACCAAAACCATTTTGAAATCATAGGATAAATTATTGCTTTATGCAAATGAGCCTTAAACTCTACTTAGCCAAATATGCATGTATTGATAGGATCCACTCATATTATACATAGTAGTGAAGCTTGCCAATACAATTCAAATGTATTGACTCTTGTGGCTGTAACTTGTAATGTTGCAGGTTTGATTGATTTTAGTGAAGATTGATTGATTAGGATTACAAAGTCTACAACCAACATCTGCCTGTGGCACTTTGAAGATGAAGGACCCCATGACTATAGTTATTCCGCTGCAATGTAATGTAATAGCTAAATGAGCTATGTATGATGTAATAAAATTATGTTATTCCTGGTTATAAAGTTATGTTATGACCTTTGTATCTTGATATTACATCTTAACTGTGGATGCTAGCTATTGATCTAGGGACTAGCATTGTAAAACACAGGGGGCTCTATCTTATTAAAGATTGGAACCTCCACATCTTGGCTTTAGTACCAATCTCATCAGGGGCATACCTAGACAGAGACAAAAATCTGTCACGGTACTCTACCATAGTCATCCTTCCCTACTTCAGCTCCTTGAATTCATCCCTCATCCGCAGAATCAAACCTGGTGTCACATGGATTCGACTGAACTTGTGTTTGAATTCATCCCAAGTCATCATTTATCCTCCATTCATGGTACGGGTGCTATTCCACCATGCTCTTGCATAACCAGCCAGATAGTGGGTGGCAAACAGTACTTTCTTTGCCTCCTCTACTCCGGCAACTTCCAAGTTGTTCTCCATAGTCTGCAACCAATAATCGACATCTAAGGGCTCTTCTGACTTGCTAAAGATAGGGGGATTGGTGTTCTGGAAGTTCTTAAGTTTGGACCCATGATGATCCTGATTTCCATGGCCTTGGTTGTCATGTGCTAGTTGGGCGATCTATTGAAGAGTGGCTAGATTGGCTTGACACTTGGTTCTACCGGCTTCTCGGTTGGATACTAACATTATCAAGATTTGGACCATGGGGTCTTGAGATGAGCTGCTCCCTCCACGAGGCATCTGAAGATTGAGATGGATCATGAGACAGGAGGGAAAATTTTCTAAGGTTCATGGGTTTGGTTTAAAAGCTCTTAAACTTGGAGTAAGGCTATGGTTTGAAAGCCAACAAATCATTCTCATTCATTCCAAGCACACGATACAAGCAACATATGCCAACACAGCACAACAACAAACACATGGTTTTAAGAACCGTTCTGGCAAGCTATGATAAAGTGGGAACAGATACAACTCACACCTATGACAATTCTCAAGTGCTACTACTCATCAGAACCGGTGGCTTCTTCATAATCAGTGAAGTCGCGGTCCTCATCATCAGTGTGGTACTCCTGGTCCATGTCCTCCAAGTAGTCATCATCATCACTGAGGTACGAGTAGGGATCTCCACAGATATCTTCCCCTTCGTTCTCCCTCTACTCAAGATGCATGTCCCGCAAATGGATGGTCTCCTCCAAAGATGACACCTTGTGACGAAGGCGGAAAATTATGCTATCCTTCTTGTCACGTAGACAGTGAAGTGACTTACGTTCCTTCACGAGGATGGCGATGGTCTGGTCCTTCGTGGCGGCAGCAAGTTGCTTCTCGTTGGCGTCAGCAAAAGCGTTGTCTAGTTCCTTCTAATTCTCATGAAGCATGAAGGCAAGTTGTTCCACATGGTACTTCAACTTAGGGTGGCCTGGCAGATACATGGGTTGTCCATTGGAGTCACTTCTAGCATAATGAGCAAAGCGGGTGCCGGCGATCTTGTCGATATTCTGCCCACATAGTCGGGCAAGTGCTTCCTGCATTGCTCTAGCCATTCCATCGATCCAGTTGTTCTCTGATGGTGAAATGGATCTTCTCAGATGTAGGTGGCTCCATCTTTCCACGCCGATCTGTAACTATCAGCCACTGCAGCTCCCCTCCGGGCTGATCATGGAGTTGAGCGCCATAGAACTCCAGATGCGGGCTCTCCAGAAATTCCGCAAGCTGACTTAGGTCATTCTCAAAGATGAGATTCCCTCTGTTTCCCAACTGATAAAACTTGATTTGGGAGTAGTCCATCTACAAGCAATTTGAGAGGAGTAAGTTAGAGAAGTGATCAAGTGTGCCAAATTTTAGGTAAGGTTGCAAAATTTTAAGGTACATTTGACTCTCTTTTGGAAAGAATTTCAAGGATTAGAGTGAGAATAGGTTTTCAAAGATACTCGCTTTCTTGGTTTTGGAAACTAAGTTTTTCTTACGTCGATTCTAGCTGGAGTCTCCTATGGTCAAGATGGCTCTGATACCAAATTGTCAACACCCGGATTTTTTATCCCAGATGCCTATTATGCCGTACATCGAAATCCCAGGATTACCATTTTTTGCGAGACATAACTGATTGGTATCATAGATCATCATCCATTACAAACCATAATGTCTTACAAATAGTTTATCTCATGATCAAGTCTGATTACAATCAAAGTAGCGGAATAATAATAGTAGTAGCATGGTCAGGGCTCCATCTTCAGGGTCAAAGGCAATGCTGACGATGGGATATGATCCTAGTTATCATAAGCGTCTTGCTGTCGATCCTCCTTGTAGTCTCCTTTATAGTCTGACCGATTGGAATAGCCAGGGACAAAGCCATGAGTACTTTGAAGTACTCGCAAACTTTCACTAAAGCAGTAAGGCAATTCTAATAGGAATCTTAAGCTCTATGTTCGTTTGCCACAAGCCAGTTTTATTTCAACCAATATCTAGTAGTAAAAACCTAACTTTAGTTGTCTAAGTTAATTAGGTGGGAACCTAGCTTCATCTCCACAACTTGTGGGGTCAAGTCAAAGTCATCATTAATAAGTCATGGGTCATTTTGGAAAAAATCTGACAACAGAACAGTATGGCCATCCAACTGTCCATAACCGCGGACGCAGCTATTCGAATAGTTTGACACTCTACAGAGGTGGTACACTTTCACCACAAAATTCGATACATCCATCAGGAACAATCCTGAATCATCATACTTGGTATGCGTATAATCAATCCAACATTTCAATTACACACCCTAGTATAGGCACTTCCCCTATGAGTTTGGCCTCCCAACCATGACCATCTATCATCTTGGGAATTGCATGGGTGGAAAGTCACATTCACAAGGTATCCTCAGCTAACATCATTCCACGAGGGAACCCATACTAAGACACATAAACTTCCATTCAAGCCCTACTCAAATTCGGGTATTGTGGTTGTATGGTAAAAGTTGGAATGGTATCGCATCCAAACCCAACCATCAATTTTTATCAAAGTCAAGTCACATACTTCCTTCACCATCATCTTCAAGTCATTGTGTCCATAACACATGTCAAAACATTTCTATATAATGACTCATCATTCCAAGGTTTTCATAATCATTTGTTCCCATCTAGTGATCAAGTTTATTTTAGCACTAGCATCTATCAAATGGGGGTGTCACTATTTGAGGGGTATCAACTAGTATTTATACCTACATCTAGCTCTGAGATCTTGATGGCACTTTCCTAATTCTCCACTAATCATCAATAAATTAACTACGGAACAACTTTGCGAAAAGTAAAGCTTGCAAGCAAAACTGAGATTTGGTATAATCAAAGGGGGTGTCACAAATGCATGCAAGTGAGGCTTGCATGGTTTAGCTTAGCTTGCATAGAATGTCTTGCATAATGTAGATTGCCTTGATTGGTAATGTGGTCGAAGTTATCGTCCTCATCTTCCTAGAATTCCTCCTCGTCGTAGCACGGATTGATACTAGCATCTATAAATAAATACGAGGTACACAATCACCAAACAATACTTAACTACTTCTATTTATAACACAAGGTTAACAGTAGATGATCTAGCATCATCTCTATCATTACAGGAAAGGGCGATAAGATTTTATTTATCTTATCTTTAGAAAAGTAATTTCTACTCATTGAAAAGTTACTTAAGATTTAATATTTTCCAATTCAAAATATGGGATCATATTGACACATGTCATCACCACATATTCTAATACTTGAGAATAGGATTTAAAGTGGTTGGCCTAATTTATAAAGCATAACACTATTATTTAATAATATTTAAGTGGCTAAAAATGACTAGAAAGTCATTATTTAATTTTGGTCTAGGACTAATGTATGTAAGTATGTAGATTTTTAAGTATTCAGAAAGGTCTTGTCTAGTGTGATTTTTGAGAGTTGGAATTAAGTCAAAATCACTTATGGTTGATTTTAGAAAAAGTTTGAAGTGCTAAAAGCTACTGTCTTGTTATTTTTACCAACGGTGATCCATAGTTTCAAACTGTCTGAATCCAACGAGAGTGATTAGTGATTTTCATCTACTTTCAGACAAAATTGGATTCATTCAATCTGGTGTTGTGAATCTTCCTGAATTGATTTTTAAAGTTAACTGGGATTTTCAAATAAATGATAAAAATAAGTTTAAATCGACGGACTATGCAAGGGAACACTAATGGGCTGGCCCAACTATGCAACGCGTGTGCAGCGGGCTGCTTCTGGGCTGGTCCTACCTGTCAGTGACTAACAACACGTGAAGCGGTATCAATGATTCTAGGCCTTACGATTAGAGCACAATCAACGACTGAACATCGTCGTCTTCGTCGTAGGGCTCGCGTGAATCAGAACCCTAGAGCTACGGCGGGGGTCGTCGTGGGCTTACCAGGGCTGCAGCTAGTTGCGGCGATGGGGGCGAACGAACGAGTCGACGACAGCAGTTCGAACGGTGGTCGCGACAGCTCCTGGGGCGACTCCTAGATTTGGCTACTTCCTTCCTCTACAGCGTCAAACTCCGGTGAAATTCCGGCGAAGTTGTGATCAGCTTGCTCCAGGGTTGGGTCAGCGAGGTTCATACGTGAGAGAGGAGTGGAATGGTGTGCGCTTTGGGGTAGGGGGAGGGCTCTATTTATACTACGACGAAGGGGGCACGACGGCATGGCTCGGGATCGCCGGCGACGCAGTTACAGTGAGCTATAGGCATGGCCACGGGCATAGGTCGACGTGTTGCTTCAGGGCGAACGTCATACGCACAGTGGCACGCGAGGCACGGTCTAAATAGTTGTGGATCATCTGTGCTCTGTGATTGTACCGAGGACATTCGTCATGGTGTACGGTGGTCACGGCGATCGTGCGGTCAAACAATCATGTCTGGAATTTTCTGGAGTCATGGTGGACGTAGTGGCACAAGGTGAGGGCGAGGCGCGGTGTGTGCACAGGATTGCTCGTTGCTCTAGCGCGGTGACCAGAATGGTTCAGTGTTAAATGCACATGGCTTTGTTGGCGTCTCCTCGAGCTGTCTTTGGTTGGGTCGTTCACAGGCAGAGGCGGTGAGGTCAGGGCTACCTCCCAGACATCATGGGAGAGGGCACCGCGGTCTGTGGCATCGTGTCCATGTCGGGGTGGCAAGGTGAGCTCGGGTACCATTTTTCACGGGTTAAACGACAGTGATAGGAGCTCCATTGCACAGACTAGTACTAGGTGAGTTAAGAGCACGACGTCTATGCTCGTTGAGGTCACATTGGTGAGCAAAGGATTGATCAAAACAGTGAATAGTTGTTTAGTTTGTACAGTGATCACCAAGTGTTCAATCAAATGGCCGCAAGAACTAAACCATCACATTTTCTAGTGATTTTTCGTGGGTGTTCTGGTACTAATCCTGGTAGTCTCTTGGTGCAATGGTTTGCTAAGTGGCGAAGGTTTGAGTGGTTTTCCAAAAATGGCCTCTCAAAAGAGTTTGAAAATGTTTCTGCAAAGTTGGACAGTTCCATTGGGTTTAGTCTCACTAGGTATAGCATGGGGTTAAAAGAAATGGAAAAGTTTTTGTTTGAGATTAGTTGCTAGAGAGGCTCAAAGTGAGCTAATGGTTAACTTGGGAAGAAATGACCATTAGGTCTTAGGCTTCATATTTTAATTTTCTTTTGTTTTGATCTGGTTTGATAGTGACCCAGATGCTATGGTTTTGATCTTTAAACAATTTCTCATCATTTACAAAAATCAAACATGGCATTGCAAGAATTCATACACACAAGCATTAAGATTTAAATTTAATTAATAAAATATTTCGTTAAACCTAATCTTGATTAATTAGGGAATGATCCTCATTAAAAAAATTGGGGTGTTACATGCTTCCACTGTCCACCATGCATTTGGTGAACTCGTTGTCGTCCATCAAAGGGTTGATGACCATGGAATATTGGTTCTCTGTTGGAACAAGGTTTGGGTGATCTGTAACACCCCGGTTCTGAAAAGACCGTGGCCTCTATGTGACATGCCAATCCCTGGATCGGTTCATTGGCCCACAATAGAGTAAGATAGATAATCATAGCGAATAACCGTGTATCATGATCTACAAAGATCCAGAGTACCATTATTACAATAAAAGCTTAGCATAAAGCTACCTCAAATTATTCAGGTAGCAACATAAACGAATAAAATCTCCAATCTTCAAATTGCCCACAAGTGAACAAGTGCCGAGTGGAGTACCGTGGCCTATAACGATCAATCAGAATCGGAATAACCTGCAACATGAAACGTAGCAGCCCCGAAGGGTCAATACATGGAATGTATGGCAAGTAGAGCTAGTAAAGGAGACAATAGTACTAACATCTACATGCATATTTGGCAAGTGGAGCTGTGTCTGGCTTGCATTTGCAAATACATTTGTCCTACTTTCATAAGCAGTTTTGATTTTTCTTTGAAAAGATCCCAATTAAGTTACCCAACAATGTTAAAGCAATTATGAAATTAGACTGAGCGAGAAACATGTCATGGAATCAATATCTAGCAACTCAGATGTCCATAACCGGGGACACGGCTAATCGATTAGATTATACACTCTGCAGAGGTTAGTACACTTTACCCATGTGACTTGGCCAGCCCAGCTCGTACCATCACACTCGTTTTGGGTGATGATAGGGAGAAGACCAAGAAGAGACTGTTCGGGAAGTAGCTCCTCAATCCCGACGCGCACCGGTCCAACCTACCAAAATTCTACATCTCTGGATACGCGGGTTCGAGTTACCACAACCTACTAAGTCCAACCAACCGCCCATTCCATTATTGGCACATGGTTGTACACGTAAGCTACACAAAAGAAGCCAATCATTCTCTCTTGATACCTGGGTGCCTTTCCGCAATGAAACCACCAAAATTTATCAATACCATCACACCCAGGGGGTTCATTGATTAAGTTGTTTTAGTTTTCACAAACCAATACTTTGAGAAAACAAGTATCAATGATGTTACCCAGCCCTCGTTCATCAAGCATGGCTAAGCACATCTACCAACGGTGGTTCATCTACAAAGAGGGTCCTACCACATAATAGGACATAGCATAGCGATAGTATCATCCTACACATGCATCTACAAAATACACGACAATGCATAGAAAATAGTAGGACGATATTTATGAACAAGGTAGCATCTACTTGCCTTGGATGTAGCGGTCTGGAGCACAATCGTCACACGAACAAGCGTTGCACTCAGCACAATCTACACGACACAATTGCTTTCATAAACAAACAATCCACAACATATGCAACAAATATGATGCATGAATGCAAGAACGGCAAGTGAATTGGTGCTACAGCTGCACCACATAATTCTAATCCATAACACTACCGATTGCATGCATGGAAAATAGATTTGACGCTAGGAAAACTAATAGACAAAAGTAATGCTCCAAACTAGAGCTAGAACTTAAATAATTCACTACCGGTAGTATACTGTTTGTAAAATCTTGGAAAAATTCTACTGCATAGGCATCGCTGAATAGAAACAGTACCAATTGTAATTACTCAAAAAGGAATTATAAAACTCCCGGAGTAATTAAAACACTGCAGAAATCCATTAGACAAATACTGCAGAAGTTTTTACTGTAAGCCTACATTTTTAATACGCGATGAGATTCCCCTCGTTCATACGAGCTCAGGGACATATCACACGCGATTTTTGGAGCTACGGATCTTTTTCTACGAATTTATTACTCCGAAACGGCCACTAACTAGTTTGATTAAACTGTACTAAACCTGACAGTAAAAGTCTGAACCAAAGGTACAGCGAGATTCTACACGACTCACTGAACTCGTTCATATTTTATTTGCAATTTTTGGCCAAGCGGTTGAATTTCTACGCAATTTACAAGATTCTACCGAAATCTGTCAACTAAAGGGATTAACGAAATTGACCCAGTCAACTGTGTCTGTTTGACTGGGCGCCGACTGAGCGTCTGACTAGTCAACGCCTGGGATGCTGACCAGTCAACGAACGATCTAGGCCGCTCATCTGAGATCTGATGGTGGCTGCTGTCTTACCGGAAACGGATGACGAATCGGACTCCGGACGGTGCGGCGAGTTCCGGACGGCGGCGACGATTGGTTCCGGCGACGAGGTTCTTCCTACACGGACACACACGGTCAACGAACGGTCCGAGAAAAGTTACCACGCGCGCGCGAGGCGGCGCTTACGTGCGTGTATGCGTGCGCGTGTATGCATGCAATGACGCATGCGATGATGCGCGTGCACGCGGAACGTGGCAGCGGCGGCTGCGTGCGGCGAGCGGCAGCGCGGCGCGCGAGCGGGTGCGGCCGCTGCACAACGGTGGCGGCGAGGTGCGGCTCGGCGGCGGCGCGGCGATGCAGGCGGCGGCGCTGCGAGGCGCGGGCGGCGCGGGGCGGTGCGGCGCGGCGGCGGCGGCGCGGCGGAGGGGTGCGGCGGCGGCGCAGTGCGGCGGCGGTGCGGTGCGGCGGCGGCGAGATGAGGCGGCGCGGCGCGGCGGCTTACCTCGAGGCGGCGGTGGTCGGCGGCGGCAGGAGGTGGGGTCGGCGGCGAGGTGGTGGGTGGCTCCGGCGGCGGGGCTCGGCGGCGGGGCGACCGCCGGCGAGGCGGCGGCGGCGCGGTCTCGGGAGGCGCGCGGCAGGAGGCGGCGTCGCGTGGGAGGCGGGGCAGAGGCGGCGGGGTCGGGCACGGAAAACGAGGCGGTGGGGGTCCCTCTTTAAATAGTCCCCCGCGCGGATTCTACTCAGAAACGGTCCGTAGTTGGACTCCGATTCGGAAATCGGTCCAGATTTTCGGACCGTTTTCCGGCGGTTTACTAAAACGTCCGAGTCTTTTGCATACGAACTCCGATTGGAGCGATTCTCGCGCCTACGGGTTCGTATCGTCGAGGGGCACAACCTTCAGTCAAAGTTTGAGTGAAAACTCGAACCTACAGGGGTGGTTGTTGCAAGACCTTCTAAAGCCTCACGCAGGAAACTCGTAGCGAAACAAAATAGGGTTTTGAAGATGGCGTTTCGCCGAACCTTTCTACTCGACGGTTTTGCATGAAAAGATATGATGCAATGCTATGAATGATATGGAAGACCAAATCTAAAATTTGGGATCTGACATGATCCTTCCTGTCCCAAGTGATTGCAACTTCCTGTCCCAAGTGTACAAGGCATCGCATATCACGGTACTCCTCGTACATTTAGGGAACGCGGGGCACTGCCGGGGTAGTTTCACTACCTCGGTGCTGCCCACGACCAGCTCCCCCGTCCTCAGCCACGCTGTCTGCCTTCAACTCTTCAGGCAAACATCATCGCTACCATGTCGAAGGTTGTCTTTTCTTCTGGTGGACTCTTCCGCTTAGTGATGTTGTTCCTCTTGGTTTGGGCTGGGACGGCAATTGCCGGCAAGGAGCCACGAGCGTCGTCGTCTGCAGCTGCGAACTCACTGGCTAGTGAGATCATCTGATTGAGATCTAGCCTATGATTGTCCTACAGGGGCTTCAACTTATGCCGGAGCAATGTGCCCTTTTCCAAGACGTCAATGTAGGCGGCCATAGCGGTCTGATCGTGCACTCCTGCAAAGGAATTTTTCATGTCCAGCCAGCGGGAGAGGTAGGATCAAGATGTTTCATCTTGATCTTGCACGCACTGCTGTAGATCGCCAACAGTATAGGGACGTTTATACGTACCCTTGATGTTTTTGGTGAACGCTTCTTGCATGTCCAACCAGTTGCATATGGACTTTTATGGCAAGTCATCAATCCATTGGACGACCATGTCCATTAACATCAGTGGGAGGTACTTGACGACAACGTTGGGGTTTCCCCGGCAATCTCCATCGTGTTGCCGTAATCCTGCAACCACATAGATGGTTTGGCGGTGCCATCATAGGGCTCGATCGTCTTATCTATCTGGAAACCATGGGGGTAAGTTGCAGTCCGTATTGCAGGTCCAAAGCAACATGGTCCCGGGTAGTGTCCTTCCCGGGCCTCGTTAATCTTGTCCAGACATTAACGTGGGTCGTATGGCTCCGGGCTTGCTTTCTTCTTCTTTGCACCAGGGGAGGGGCTGCGTGAGCGACACGGACCTCCTCCGCCATGGTGGCTGCTAGGTGGCGATGGAGGTGGAGGTGGCGATGGGTTAGGCTTCTTACTGTTACACTCCTTGGTCTCCCAATGGCGTCTGTCGCGATTGCTTGTCGGACATGGAGGGTCATGGCCTGACCTGCTCTTGTGTCCTTGGTTGCCGTTGCGCTCCCCACCATGACGGGGCTGCTCTATATTGTTGCGAATGACGATGCCACCCTGAGAATGTCTTGGGGGAGGCATGATCGTACGGTGGTGAGCCTTTGGGTCTTCGTGATGTCGGGGGGACCGGGGCAGAGGGGATGGACGACGAGGATGAGCCTTGCCTCCGTGGCCGGAGGATATGGCGATAGAGTCTGTCTTGTTGCGCGCGTCCCTCCGTCTTTATTCTGATGAACCCGTCTAGGACCCGACTTCATGACGAGATATCTCCCTTGGCGGCTTCGGGTTGCTAGACTGGCAATATGCTGGGTCAGAGTCAAGTCTCTGAGAGATGGCCTTTTCCTACTATTTGACAGCCTTTGCCACAAGGTCATAGACCTGATCCACAGCCACCGGTGATCTATCCTGCTCCAGTAGGGTCTTGGCGACGACCAAGTTGAGGATAGGAGTCGGCATGACCTTCCTGCCCTCTCTATCAATGTATGGCTTGGCTTTTGGCGGCTTCGAGGGAGCCAATCCTAGGTTGCGTCGTATGTCGTCGTATTCCAGGATCATTGATAACGCGAGCCGGAGCTTTCCTATCCTTCTGTTGATTGAGCAAAGTCTTGTACTCGGCTTCCATGGCTCTAGCAGTCTCAATTGATTTTTGAACCTTGGCCAGATCTCGATCTAGCTTTGCGCCCTGCTAAGCGATGGTCTGCACTTCCTCCATTATATGTTGGCGCTTCTCATCAAGTTAGACTACATTTAGTATATGATCCATAGTCATGGGCTCGACGAGAAAATTGTCGTACATCACTCTATCAGCTGTAGTAACTTGGGCGGCCGCAGACGTAGATGCTGGAGGCGGCAGATTTGCGGTGTTGGGGTTACTCGGACCGATGATGAGTTCCTGCGGCTGCTGCGCTGGGTTACATAGAGGGGGCATGGCCTTTGCGCGATCATTGTCGGCAGCATCAGCTGCTCCCTTCCCCTTGTCCAGCGGTTTGGGCAGAGCTTGTCCGGGTTGGTATTCTTCCATCACACTCCCAATGGCGATGAACACCTCCCAGGATGTGATGGCCTTGTCGGCCTGCTCCTCACGCTTGATCTCCTCCTCCATCTCCTGCATAGCAGAGTAGAGTTCCTCCGGGTTGATATCCATCTCCTCCAAGTCCACGTTGATGTCTACGTAGAGCGCGTCCAGAACGGATTCAGAGGGTGCAGTGGCTTCCTCGATGACGGAAGAAGATGCGGAGGCCGCTGGGACGTTGACTGGCGGCGGTGGCTGTGGAAGTGGTGTCCCGGGTATGGCAGTGATCTCGGTCTGAGCAGCTGCATCAGCGGCCGCGTAACTGTTGACGGTGATGATCATGCTCTCGAAGGTGAGGAGACCCGCGGCATGTTGCTGCCTTAGTGTATGTCGGAGGAGTGTTCCGCGGTCCTGTCCTTCCACAAAGTGATAGATAGCATCATCACTGGGGTAGTGCTCTAGATCAGCCCGTATACGGAGTCATCTGGCGAGGTAGTCGCTGGGGTTTTCACCCTCTCTCTAGGCGCATTGCGCCAGATCGAAGATAGTCACCACGCCGACGAAGTGCGATCTCTGCTTTCCAAACACACCATTATCTCCTGCACAGGGGTGGTTTGGGTGGGCCTTGAATTTTTCCGATCTAAGCCAACAAACTCCAAAGAGGGATCTAACTTCGATCCTTCCGCGAATGTATCCTGCCCGTAGGTAGTCCATGCAGGCCTTGACGATCCTCCGACTTCCAAGGAACTAGTGCCCGACTCGGTTTCGCCGATGAAGAGGTGGATGTCCCCTATTGGGACAATCGAGCAGCGGGTGGGGTTTGTCTTTGCCGGGATCCAGAACTCATTGGCAGGGACGATCGGAACATTGCCAGAGAAGATAACACAGCCGATGGCTATGGTCTCGCCGATTCCTACGAAGATCTTTGACCTCGTCCGTTGTAAATCCTAAAGTGCCTCTTCAGTGCGTGTTTAGAGACGTGGGGTAAGGAGGAAGGTTGGCTGGTACGAGGTGAACATCTTACCCAGGTTCAGATCCCACGACGGTGGCGGAAACCTACTCCTGCTATAAATCACTATAATGGCAATATGCCGAGTTACAGGCATCGGTTCGCTGTGCACGATATGAGTTGAGTTATCTGATTGTTTCTCTAAAGGATCCTCTAGATCCATCTTACAAATACACCGGATCCTAGAGTTACAGGGAAAGTCCTAGCCAGAAAGGTCACAGAGTCCTACACAGTATACAACTAGTCTAATGTGTCTTGCACTCTAAGGCTCCGGGAATTGTTGATTACTCCACCATAGCCTTCCTTTATCCATCATGGGCCTCCCTTGTGGATCCATCTAACTGGGCCGCCCAGCAAACCATAGGCCTTGCTACCGACTATGGGCCACCCGGGTTATCCGGATTAGAGATATGCAATGGTGGTACCCATTTAGCATATCCCCAACAAAACCATGAGGCACTAGCGCTTGCATGGGAGAGGATGAAAGAAGCCGTGATGAACTATCCTAGTATGGGATGGAAGAATGGCTTATATTACATTTATTTTATAATGGTCTTAACCCAATGTCTATGTCTATGCTAGATACTTCAGCAGGAGGAACAATCACGGAAATCAAGTGTGTTTTGCAAATCAACTGCTTGATGATATAAAAAAACCATGCCCAATGGCATGTGGAAAGTACCTCAAGGAGAGTAAGTTGAATTACCGAGGTAAATAATGAAGAGCTTACATCTAAGGTAGACGAGGTACTGAGCATAGTAAAAGGTAAATATGATTCACAAGTTAATGTTATTTCTACCAATATTAATAATGTTAATTTTATAGCTCGTACTCCTTTTAATCCTGCATGGAAAAATCATTATGCTTATAATACTCTAAATCATTATTCAAATCCAGCAGGAGCTCCTTATAGTAGTTATATAATGGAGCTAACCATGGAAATTTCTTGTTGGGACAAACTATTAGAACATTTATTCAAGCTCAAACCAAGCAAAACAATATGATTATCACTGGTGGAAAACAGGCCTATAGTCTTGGGCCATAATGGGATCTAGTCCTGGTTTTGGGCCCGGGATTGACAAACCGGGACTAGAGGCCCCTATCTCTATTCCCCGTTTGCTATGGCCCAGGACTAGAGTACACCATGTGCCAGTTTCCGTGCATCGTGGGGCGGAATCTCTCTAGTCCCGGGTTGTAACACCAACCGGGAATATACTGGTTCCTGTCACCGGAGAGATTCGTGTGTTTCTCTTCCACGACAAAGATTCTGTGTTTTATTTTTTTTCCACTTTGTTCCCTTTTCGATTTGCGTTTCACTATAATTTCAAACATGTTTCCATACACTTATTCTATGATACTACATACACAATATATGTTGATGCATACATATAATTAATATTAGATCCCTTGCGAGCATACGTATATATACAATATTCGATCATATAAAAATGAAGGGAATGTTTGAAATTACATGGTCATTAATGATATATCATATCAGTTATATGGAGATCACTCGTCCTACATATAATGTTCTCCCTTTTCATTAAGGACCTCCTTCATCATAAAACCTACCAGTTCCTCTTGAATTGCTCATAGGTGCTGTTCTGGCTCTAGATTCTCCCGCAAACCGTGAATATAATGTGAATCAACTTTCCACTCAGTGGTCAACTCACGAATATACTCGCAGACGTAGAATCCACATAAATGAGTCCCGGTAGATGCTCCAAGCCCTTCACACTTTTATAAGTTAGCTCATCTTCGAACGGACCTTCTATTTTCTGTTTGAACCATGTCCAACACCTGCTCGGCAAATAAAATGAACAAAGGAGTTATTAGTTACTTGATATCAGGAAATGAACGAAAGAAGCTGATATAATGCGATAATGATTCAAAATGCTCATGGAGCATTGCTTTCATGTCGCTCCACTGCTTTTGGACCCGACTTAATGAGTTGTGGACTTCAACTAGGGACTTGTCAACTTGAATGTTTAGTAGGATCTAGTGGAACTTGTGGACGTTTACATAAGAAGATATGCAAAAATCATAAATTAAACTTAAAAAAGGAATGTGTACAAGACAGAAACACTCACTTGAAGTTGTAAGGAAACAATATTTCCTTAACGTAATTATTCTCGATTAAAAACCTGCACAGGTCTTCCTACACGTCCTTGGGGTGATTGTGTAACGTATGTTCATTAATGATATATGGGTCAATGAATGCAATGTCATATCTTCTATCTCTTTTGCATTCAAGCATCTTCATTTTGCGGAATATAATATCGTACAAAAGGATATATAGTCTGGATAATATATTACATGCAATGATCAAGCTGATCTAGGGACTTAATTATAGAAACAAATCACTTACATACAATAGAAACCGAGGATAGATTTGTCGATGTCATGCTGATTGTATAAAGAAAATAGGTCGGTCATTTGAATCTGTATCGAGTATTATTTTAAGTGATGCTCCTTACTAACATCAACCAAAAACCATTTTTTCTGGTGCTTTTTTTGTTTGTGAAGTGTACCAATCATGCAGATTTCGCATATGTGTTGATAGACGCGTGAGCTCCTCATGACTGACTAGAAGCTACCCTTTGACATACTGTCGTACTATCTGACCCACTATCGTATCTTCATAGTCTAAAAATTCACCAAGACACGTACCCGCGTTGGTAGCAAGTTCTTTCGCCTTCGCTACAGTGAAGCCAATTAGTGCAGCAGCAGCCCTGGCTCCGGGGTCCATAATTTTCATGTACTTATCCATTTCGACTCTGAAGGCATTATCGATATCTGAAATCACTTTGAAAAGGGGGTGGGGGTGGGGGAGCGATTAAATCTTCTATTGTTCGAGGTGGGTAACTTCCTGCTTTTTTCACTTGTTATTCTTTTTTGCATTTCTTGCATAATAATTTCACGGTCATAGTCTCATTCCAGATTCATCGATATTTGTGATGGTTGCTCAAGGAAGTACTTAGCCCACTTTTTGGTTTTTTCATCAAATACCTTCTCTGGCTAAGGATTTTTGGGTGCAAAAAAGCCTTAACTTGGGCATTCACATCCGCGGCATTTTCCTCATCAGTCTTGTCATAAGGTCTCTTGGGAAGAGCCGGAGGGATGTAGACTATCTTCACCGTTTTACCTTTCTTCTGAATGAGGCGTGGGGGAGCGGCTACCTTCCGTTTTTTCAATGAGTTAGTATTGCACGGAGGCGGAGGCGGATATTGAGTATTGCACGAAGGCGGAGATCGAGTTGATGTACCCGTGCTGCGGCGATCCACATCAGGGTGGAGTGGACTTGGAGGTTGATGATCATCGGGATGAGGTGGACTTGGAGGTTGACGATCATCGGCGTGGGGTGGACTTGGATTCCTCGGAGTCGGTGGCCTTGGCACCGAGCCTGGAAACTTTATCTACCTTTTCTTCCATAGAATGATGTTGCGCTTGATTTATCCGAGCATCCTAACGCCTTCTTGCATAGAGATGTCAATCTCTAGGTCCAAAAAATCCTCCACTAGGTCAGCCATCATGGAACGAGCATAGCCAGGTGGAATCGTAAGTGAATGGTGAAGTGCTCAAGGTAGACAAGGTAAAGAAGTGCAGATCGCCACCTTGGAGGACATGTTCATTGGCTGATGTAGCTCAAATTGTTTCATCTCTCTCACATCATCCACGGGGTAGCGAGGCGCCGGTGCATCATCCAACAGTGCTTGATCATCAGCCCGGATCTCTGTGGAAGCCATGCTGCTTCTACGCTGGCTAAGATCCAATGCAGGATCATCAGCATGTGGCTGAGATGACCTTTCGCTCAGTGCTTCCATTGCCAGTTTCTTCATCCCATCTAGTTCCTCTTCTATCTTACCGATCCGGTCTGCCTCCCGTTCCTTCTTTCTCTTACGACTTTTGTAACTGTCATCGTACTCAGGAAACCCGTTTTTCCATGTAACACCGGCGCCTTTGCCTCATGTTCGTCCACCTTTTTTAGGATTCTCAAGGTCGTGTGTCAGCTCGTTGTTTTCTCTCTGGCCGGAACAATCCTAATTGAGAATCGTTCATTGTTATAACAATTGCATTGGAGGGTGTTAGAATTTTTTCTTGAAAAATTGTTCTTCCCTGTTTCTAGGCCCAACGATCTCTTGTCCCTATACCAATAGTTCTTTGACCTCTCGGGCCATCCACTTGTACCGGGAGTGACCCCTTTATTTCTCATGTAGCCACATGTACCCATCTTATGGTGGTATTTCTTTTTGGCAGCATTTGCCGCATTCTTTTTCGAGGTTGCTTTGGGTTCAGAAGATAACTTGTACATTACAAAATCGGGACACTGTTCTGTCAACTTATCGTATGCTCATTTGAACTCTGGAGTTTTATTTTTCGTGACATACTTCGCGTGTAAACTTTTCTTCTAGTTCCGGATCAGTTATTCCATCTTCATTAGAGACCACTACTTGAATTTCGCTCTTCTTTCAAGCCCGACCATCCTTGGAGTAGTACCATCTGCCTCAAATTCTTCATACTCTGGAGGTAGTTTGAAATGTGCTCTGAGCTTCTTCCAAAGGTCAACTTTGGCATCATCGGTGATATAACTGTTGGATTCTTCACCTGCTTTCTTTGACTTATTCCATTCTTGAATGGTGATCGGGAGGTTGTTCCTACCAATCACCCTACATTGATTTCTAAACATTATCCGGTGGTTTCTGGAGCAATCGGTTCTCCATTATCATCTATTCCATTCTTGCAGCATCTGCCATGGCCATTCCCACGACAGTGGCGCCACCGTGGGGCCTGGCCGGTCAGGCAGGTGTTCTGCGGCAATATCCAATCTGCCCATCAATGAGACGATCGCCACCGGCCGCATGATCGCGATCGGCGAGATCTTCAAGATAAGCCTCTACGTCTCGGCCGCATGCTATGTCTCGGCGCGCACAGCATGATCATGCCAGTCGGCACGATAAGCCTCTTCGTCGGCTTCACCGACATCATCGTCTCTGAGGACTCGGCTCGCAGCCGCGAGTCCCCACCACGCCACCGGCTCTCCGAGAGTCAGGTCCGCACCTGAAGGGAATATGCCCTGAGAGGCAATAATAAAGTGTTTATTATGTGTATTCCAAGTATATGATAGATGTTTATTTTGCATGCTATAATTGTATTAATACGGAAACGTTAATACATGTGTGTTTAATAAACAAACAGAAAGTTCCTAGTTATGCCACTCTCATAAACTAGCTCGTTGATTAACAAGATGATCAAGGTTTCCTGATCATGGACATTGGATGTTGTTAATAACGGGATCACAACATTAGTGTAATCGTGTGATGAACATTCATCCGAAGTACAGCATTACGATCAAAGTCATTGAGTTTATATTGCTATAACAACTTACGAAGTGATCCTAATCCTTAGACCATGAGATCATGTCAATCACTAACACCGGAAGAGTTTCTTGATAACATCAAACGTCACACCGTAACAGGGTGATTATAAAGATGGATTCAGAACTAATAAAGTGTTATGTTGAGGCTCATGGATCGATAGTGGAATTTGTTCATCCCGATGACGGATAGATATACTCTGGGCCCTCTCGGTGATATCACATTGATTAGCTTGCAAGCAAGTGATTTGATCACTAGAATGTTATATCACAGGAACGAGAAAAGAGTGCATGTCGGTAACGAGATCAAACTAGGTATGGAGATACCGATGATCGAATCTCGGACATGTAATATATCGTGAAACAAAGGGATTAAGATACTAGCGTAAAAGGTTCCGACGATCACAAGAAAGTCATCGTTGAATGTGTGGGGGTCAGTATGGGTCTCCAGATCCCGCTTCTGATTATTGATCTGAGAGGGGTCTCGATCATGTCCGCATTATTCACGAACCGTAGGGTGACACACTTAAGAGACACTGACATCCAATTGGAGCAAATGTTTCATGCCGAAGGAATGAACAAGCGCAGGAATTTATTTCACTAGATACCGAAACAGGTTTTCGGGTGAAATTGCATAAAGTGGTTATGCATGTGAAATAGAATTCTAGCAAGGGGTTATTTGTGAATGTTTGTCATTAAAGTAATTGACAAAATTCTGAATAAAATAAAAGAGTTTTATTTAATGAGAGTTTGCATTAAATTTGGTGGAAATTTAATGGGATTTGAGTGGACTTTTGAGTGGAGGGAATTTAAAGGAGATTTGTGAGTGGAGTGTCCACCCACATGAAGAGGGGAGGGCAAGGGGGCAGCCCCATGCGCCGGCAACCCCTTGGGGTCCCCCCCTCCTCCTATAAAAGGAGCCCCCCTCCTCACTTGTCTCTCACACCTCCTCGTGAAGGATCTCTCTCCCCCTCTAGAATTTATTCCCCATGGTCTCGGACTAGCGAGATACATGTTCCCGGTGGCTATTCAGCAAGAAAGAGTTGTGCTTCCGTTGCATCGCTGGAGCGAGGAGGCGGAGGTTGCTCGGTGCCTCGAACGTGTGTGCGAGCACGGATGCGCTGCTGATTTGCGGCGCTAGGACTTCCTCTCGATCTTGAGATCGGCAAGAGATCGTCTACATCAACCACGAGTTGAACTCGTTAAGCTTTGTCGGTCTTCAAGGGTATGTTCTCTACGGATATACATCCGCCCGTTGTTTGTATCTAGTAGATAGATCTTGGTATATAGTTCACATCGTAGGAAATTTTTTGTTTTCTATGCTGCAAACCCTACAGTGGTATCAGAGCAGGATCTATGCGTAGATACTTTACACGGGTAGTACACATATGAGTATGTGGGCGATGATGATCATGTTGTTGCTCCTTTGTTGTAATTTTGGATATTGGTGGCATAGTGGGATGAAGCGGCCTGGACAAACTTTACATGTCCTCGCACATGAGACCTGTTCCACGCTTGACATGCAACTAGTTTGCATAAGTGGCTAGTGGGTGTCTGTCTCTCCTACTATAGTCAATATCTATTTTGCAAGCGAGTTGTCAACAATTTGATTATCCTCGTTGTGGTTCATGTTCGTAGGTAAGAACGGTTCTATCTCGAAAGCCCTAAGCCACGTAAAACTTGCAATGGATAAATGAGAGGCGTCTAGTTTAGATTGTTGCTGGGCTAGTGTTATGATATGGTAGTGTTGTAAGTAGAAGTATGAGATGATACTCTTACAACACACATAGCGTGTAAAATCCATAGACCTTGTATTTACACATATAGGTATGATAGTGATCATACCACGATGCACATGATAGAGATCATCTGCGGGAACCATAAAATTTCACTAATAAACATATGATGTTTGATAGCATCTTATATTGCTTGTTTAGCGCTTTGTTAGCATAGTAAGATGATCCCTCATTTAAATATCAAGATAAGAAGGTGTTCTTCCTTTAGTATGCACCTATTATGTTTTCGTCTCTCCAAGACATCACGTGATGATTGGGTGTTCTTGGATCCACGACCATATTTCGGGTGTAAAACAGTTACACACGCGAATACTAAGGTTCTAACTTGGCGAGCCTAGCATGTACAGACATGGCCTCGGAGCACGGACCGAAAGGATAAGCATGAGTCATATAGTTTATATGATGCCCATTTGATGCTCGCCTTTGAATCTATACCGACTCACGTGATGATCGGACTTGGTGTAGTGGATTTGGTTCATGTAATCACCAAAAAGGCACGAGGGATGTCGTTTTTGAGTGGGAGTTCATTCGTAATATAGATTAGTTGAACTCAATCTATCATACACTTAGTCTAAACTTTACAAATTCTGTTGTAGATGGCACCACCTGCTTTTAATTTCAATGTGTTCATGGAGAAAGAGAAACTAGCAACGAACGGTAGCAACTTTACCGAATGGGCCATGAATTTGAGGTTCTCCTCTCTGCTACACAAAAGCAATATGTGCTAGAAGCGCCGTTAGGCCCCCCACCTTTTGATGATGCCCCTGACGAGGAGAAGAATGTCTATCATACTCGTCAGGAGGACCACAACTTAGTTCATTGCGGCATATTGTATGGGCTAGAGCCGGAACTTCGAAAGCATTTCGAAAACGGCAATGCATTTGATACAATCGGTGAGATGAAAATGATTTTCGACACACATGCTGCTGTAGAGAGCTACAACGCTTCAGAAATGTTTTTTAGCTGCATGATGGAAGAGCACAGCTCCGTTAGTGAGCATGTACTCAAGATGTCGGGTTACGCCGATAAGCTTGTGTCCTTGGGAATATCGATTCCCATTGACTTAGGCATCCATCGTATTCTGCAGTCTCTGCCACCTAGCTATAAGAGCTTCGTGATGAACTATAATATGCAAGGCATGAAGAAGTCTCTCCCCGAGCTTCTGTCAATGCTTAAAACTGCAGAAGTGGAGATCAAAAAGGAACATCAAGTGTTGATGATCAATAGGAACAATGGTTTCAAGAAAGACAAGAAGGGAAAACGGAAGGGAAGTAAGGGCGGCAAGCCTGTTGCCGCGCCTAAAAAGAAACCCCGAGTTGGACCTAAGTCTTATTCCGAGTGCTACTATTGTAAGGGGACTGGCCACTGGAAGCGCAACTGCCTCAAGTATTTGGCAGAGAAGAAGGCCGGCAAGGCAAACAAAGGTATATATGATATACATGTTATTGATGTGTACTTGACTAGTGCTCGCAGTAGCACCTGGGTATTTGATACCGGTTCAGTTGCTAATATTTGTAACTCGAATCAGGGGCTGCGGAACAAGCGACCGCTAGCAAGGGGTGAGGTCAAGATGCGTGTCGGCAATGGATCAAGCGTTGATGTGATCGCCGTCGGAACGCTGCCTCTCCACTTACCGTCGGGATTAGTTATAAACTTGAATAAATGTTATTTGGTGCCTGCACTGAGCATGAACATTGTATCTGGATCGTGTTTGATGCGAAGTGGTTATTCATTTAAATCCGAGAACAATGGTTGTTCCATTTATATGAATGAAATCTTTTATGGTCATGCATCGATGATGAATGGTTTATTTCTGTTAGATCTCGATGATAATGTTACAAATATTCATAATGTTGATGCTAAAAGGATTAAACTTAATTATGATATATCCGCATATATGTGGCACTGCCGTCTAGGTCATATTAGCGTTAAACGCATGAAGAAGCTCAATTCGGATGTACTTTTGGAATCACTTGATTATGAATCATTTGATACATGTGAGCCATGCCTTATGGGCAAGATGACTAGAACGCCGTTTTCCGGTTCAATGGAACGGGCGACAGATTTATTGGAAATCATACATTCTGATGTATGTGGTCCAATGAGTGTGTCGGCACGAGGTGGATATCGTTATTTTGTTACTTTCACGGATGATTTGAGTAGATACGGTTATATCTACTTGATGAAACACAAGTCCGAAACCTTTGAAAAGTTCAAGGAATTTCAGAATGAAGTGGAAAATCATCGTAATAGAAAGATCAAATTTCTACGGTCCGACCGTGGAGGTGAGTATCTAAGTTACGAGTTTAGCACTCACATGAAAGAGTGTGGAATTATTTCACAACTCACACCTGCCGGAACACCACAGCGAAATGGTGTGTCGGAACGTCGTAATCGTACTTTATTAGATATGGTTCGATCTATGATGTCTCTGACGGACTTGCCGTTGTCATTTTGGGGTTATGCACTAGAAACTACTGCATTCACTTTAAATCGGGCACCATATAAATCCGTTGAAAAGACACCGTATGAATTGTGGTTTGGAAACAAACCTAAGCTGTCATTTCTTAAAGTTTGGGGATGCGATGTTTATGTGAAGAAACTTCAACCGGATAAACTCGAACCCAAAGCGGAAAGCGTCTTCATAGGATACCCTAAAGAAACTATTGGGTATTCCTTCTATCACAGATCCGAGGGCAAGGTTTTTGTTGCCAAAAATGGATCCTTTCTAGAGAAAGAGTTTCTCGCGAAAGGTGTGAGTAGTCGGAAGGTAGAACTCGAAGAAGTTGTGGAACCTTTTCTTCAAAGTATGGCGGGTAGCGCAGCGCCGGAAGTTGTTTCGGAGTTGGCTCCACCTGTTGAAGAGGGAACTAATGATAATGATCATGAAACTCCGAAAGAGAGTACTACCGAACCTCGCAGGTCAAACAGGACGCGTGCAGCTCCCGAGCTGTACGGAAATCCTGTCATGAATTTCATGGTTGATGAAAATGATGACCCTGCGACGTATGAAGAAGCGATGATGAGACCGGATTCCAACAAATGGTTAGAAGCCATGAAATCCGAGATGGAATCCATGTATGAAAATCAAGTTTGGAACTTGGTGGAATTACCTCACGACCGAAAGGTCGTGGAGAACAAATGGATTTTCAAAAGGAAAACTGATGCTGATGGTAATGTGACCGTCTATAGAGCTCGACTTGTCGCAAAGGGGTTTCGACAAATTCAAGGAGTTTACTATGATGAGACTTTATCTCCCGTAGCGATGCTAAAGTCAGTTAGGATTATGTTAGCAATTGCTGCATATTTCGATTATGAGATATGGCAGATGGATGTCAAAACCACGTTTCTCAATGGTAATATTGAAGAAGAGTTGTATATGATACAACCAAAGGGTTTTATCGATCCTAAGGATGCTAACAAGGTGTGCAAGCTTCAGCGATCCATCTATGGATTGAAGCAAGCATCACGAAGTTGGAATCTCCGCTTTGATGAGGTGATCAAAGAGTTTGGATTTTTCCAAACTTATGGAGAAGCTTGTATTTACAAGAAAGTGAGTGGGAGCAATGTGGCATTTCTGATATTATATATGGATGACATATTATTGATCGGAAATGATATAGATCTTTTAAACAGTGTTAAAAGTTATCTAAACAACAAATTTTCAATGAAGGACCTAGGTGAAGCGTCATACATATTAGGCATAAAGATCTATAGAGATAGATCTAGGCGCCTAATAGGGCTATCACAAAGTACATACCTTGATAAGATTTTAAATAAGTTTAAAATGGACGGAAGTAAGAAGGGGTTCTTACCTATGTTGCAAGGCAAGACATTGAGTAAGACTCAAATTCCGGCTTCGGCGGAAGAAAGAGAGATAATGGACAAAGTCCCCTATGCTTCAGCCATAGGCTCTATAATGTATGCCATGCTATGTACAAGACCGGATGTGGCACATGCTATTAGTTTGACTAGTAGGTACCGATCGGATCTAGGTTCGGAACACTGGATAGCGGTCAAGAATATCCTTAAGTACTTACGAAGAACTAAGGATATGTTTCTTGTATACGGAGGTGAAGAAGAGCTCGTCGCTAAGTGTTATGTCGACGCTAGCTTTGACACCGATCCGGATGACTCTAAGTCTCAATCCGGATACGTATTTCTCATGAATGGCGGAGCGGTTAGTTGGAGGAGCTCCAAGCAACATGTGGTAGCGGGATCAACAACGGAGGCCGAATATGTTGCTGCTTCAGAAGCGGCTCAGGAAGCAGTTTGGATGAAGGAGTTCATATCCAAACTAGGAGTGGTGGCAAACGCGTTGGACCCAATGGTGATCTGTTGTGACAACAATGGTGCCATTGCCAATGCCAAAGAGCCAAGGTCTCACAAGCATTCCAAGCATATTAAGCGCCGGTTTCACTCCATCCGCGAGCATGTCAAGGATGGAGATATAAAGATTTGTAAAGTACATACGGATCTCAATGTAGCAGATCCGTTGACTAAAACTCTCCCTAGAGCAAAACATGATCAACACCAGAACTCAATGGGTGTTAGATTTATCACTATGTAACTAGATTATTGTCTCTAGTGCAAGTGGGAGACTGAAGGGAATATGCCCTGAGAGGCAATAATAAAGTGTTTATTATGTGTATTCCAAGTATATGATAGATGTTTATTTTGCATGCTATAATTGTATTAATACGGAAACGTTAATACATGTGTGTTTAATAAACAAACAGAAAGTTCCTAGTTATGCCTCTCTCATAAACTAGCTCGTTGATTAACAAGATGATCAAGGTTTCCTGATCATGGACATTGGATGTTGTTAATAACGGGATCACAACATTAGTGTAATGGTGTTATGAACATTCATCCGAAGTATAGCATTACGATCAAAGTCATTGAGTTTATATTGCTATAACAACTTACGAAGTGATCCTAATCCTTAGACCATGAGATCATGTCAATCACTAACACCGGAAGAGTTTCTTGATAACATCAAACGTCACACCGTAACAGGGTGATTATAAATATGGATTCAGAACTAATAAAGTGTTATGTTGAGGCTCATGGATCTAGAGTGGAATTTTTTCATCCCGATGACGGATAGATATACTCTGGGCCCTCTCGGTGATATCACATTGATTAGCTTGCAAGCAAGTGATTTGATCACTAGAATGTTATATCATAGGAACGAGAAAAGAGTGCATGTCGGTAACGAGATCAAACTAGGTATGGAGATACCGATGATCGAATCTCGGACATGTAATATATCGTGAAACAAATGGATTAAGATACTAGCGTAAAAGGTTCCGACGATCACAAGAAAGTCATCGTTGAATGTGTGGGAGTCAGTATGGGTCTCCAGATCCCGCTTCTGATTATTGATCAGAGAGGGGTCTCGATCATGTCCGCATTAGTCACGAACCATAGGGTGACACACTTAAGAGACACAGACATCCAATTGGAGCAAATGTTTCATGCCGAAAGAATGAAAAAGCGCAGGAATTTATTTCACTAGATACCGAAACAGGTTTTCGGGTGAAATTGCAAAAAGTGGTTATGCATGTGAAATAGAATTCTAGCAAGGGGTTATTTGTGAATGTTTGTCATTAAAGTAATTGACAAAATTCTGAATAAAATAAAAGAGTTTTATTTAATGAGAGTTTGCATTAAATTTGGTGGAAATTTAGTGGGAATTTGAGTGGACTTTTGAGTGGAGGGAATTTAAAGGAGATTTGTGAGTGGAGTGTCCACCCACATGAAGAGGGGAGGGAAAGGGGGCAGCCCCATGCGTCGGCCACCCCCTTGGGGTCCCCCCCTCCTCCTATAAAAGGAGACCCCCTCCTCACTTGTCTCTCACACCTCCTCGTGAAGGATCTCTCTCCCCCTCTAGAATTTATTCCCCATGGTCTCGGACTAGCGAGATACATGTTCCCGGTGGCTATTCGGCAAGAAAGAGTTGTGCTTCCACTGCATCGCTGGAGCGAGGAGGCGGAGGTTGCTCGGTGCCTCGAACGTGTGTGCGAGCACGGATGCGCTGCTGATTTGCGGCGCTAGGACTTCCTCTCGATCTTGAGATCGGCAAGAGATCGTCTACATCAACCACGAGTTGAACTCTTTAAGCTTTGTCGGTCTTCAAGGGTATGTTCTCTACGGATATACATCCGCCCGTTGTTTGTATCTAGTAGATAGATCTTGGTATATAGTTCACATCGTAGGAAAATTTTTGTTTTCTATGCTGCGAACCCTACAGCACCATCCACCGCGTCGCCTCCGAGTATGACTCGGCCAATAGGAACGTGGCCAAAACCACCATGGTCGTGGATGACGCGGCCCTCAATGACGACGCTGACTCGGCGACCCCGACATCGGCCGCTAGATCTATCATCACCATGTCACCCGTGGGCTCCATCACCCAAGTCTACAACGTGGGAGACTTCGAGGACCCCTCTATTTTTGGGATCTTCGATTTCGACTCTGGGTCGGAGAACTCCGGCAACCTCCATGCCGGATCTAGCCGCAACGTCATGGCCTACATGACGAATGGCGCGGACGCCTCGCCAGACCTGTTCTCCACTCGGATCCTGCCGACCGCGACGGCGACGGAGGTCGAGGAACTCCGCCTGTGGCTGGAGGAGGCGGTCCGCAAGGAACAAGCCGAGCGCGAGAAATTTCGCCTCGAGCACATGACGGTGCAGGAGCTTTTGCGCTACCACCAACTCCGCATCAGGTCACGCCTGAACCCCACCATTCAGGGCCGCGCCCTAAACTTCGACAATGAAAATGACCCGGCCCGCATAGCCAAGCGCGCGATCTGCAAGAATGCGCCGCTAGGAGGGATCTCCCGGCCACCACCAGGCGCGACGGCTAACAGCACCCCACCACCACCACCCGGCCGCACGCCCCTGGGTTCAGACAAGAATCCTGGTCTCCTCGCGGGAGCGAGACGCGAATGGCCTCCCGCTGTTCTCTACCCCGATGGACAATGTCGTCGCGAGCCGAGCCGCGGTCAACAACATCACCATGACTGGGCAAGGCGCCCTGCAAATCCTGTACGCCAAGGCTCTATTCGCCAAGGCCGTCGAGCAACAAAACGCGGGAGGCGACTCACGGGTCGCATGTACTCACGTTTGTCAGGCAGCAGGGCGTCCTAGAGTGGCCGCCCAATGGTGGAAAACACCCTCAACTGCCCACCACCCGAGCCCCTGCAGCTCAAACACCGACCTGCACACGTGGCGCTCTCCAGTGCTGAGCCGAGTCAGACCCCAGTGCTTCAGACCAATGATCCAAGGCGAAAGATACCCGGCGAACATCAATGCGCCGAAGGAGATCGAGAAGTACGACCCCTCGTACAACCCGTCTGTGTGGCTGGACATGTACCTCATGGCAATGGGAACCGCTGGCCACACCGACCTGCTCGCCGCTCGCTACCTCCCACTGATGAAGGAGGGAGCGTGCCGGCAAAGGATCAACACCCTCCCCGCGGACATCATCGATTCCTGGGAGGAAATGCGCGACGCCTTTGTCAGGCACTTCAAGGACCCGTGCCACCACCATCGAGGACCTCGAGCGATGCATCCAGGGACCCGCGAGTCGACCAGTAGCTGGGTCCAACGGTGGCAAGACCTATTATACAACGCGGCCGGAATCCACCCGGACATCGCCATCCACTGCTTCAAGAGCTCGTGCCGCTACGAGCCCCTGGTCGCCAAACTCAAGCGGGTGTACAAAACACTCGACAACATACCGGACCTCCTCGAGATCACCAAGAGGTACGCGCAGGAGGACCCAAACCAAGAAATCGACGATGAGTCAGGAGGAAATCGCCGCACGGGCGGCCACGACAACGGGAGATGACCCGAGCTACGATACAGCAACACTCGCCTCACCGGCAAGCACCGCGGTGATGGGCGATTCGACTTCGTCGCCAACGCCGGGTACGCCCCATGCGAGCCCAAAAGCTTTCGCCGCGACGATGGCCACTACAAGGCAAAGGAGAGGTTCGACCCCGCGGACCTACTCAACCAGTCCTGTGTGTTCCATAGCAGGGAGGGGAAACCCGCGACGGACACGACCACCGACTGCCACTCCGTGAGGGAGATCGAGAAAGCACGGCGCACAAGGGAAGACACCGACAACCACCCGCCAAACGGCGGGAAATTCGGCAATGACGCCGGCTCGCTTCACACCTTCACCAGCTTCAACACGAAGCGCGAGAAGAAGGTCATCGCCTGCGTTGTCGCTGTCAACGTAGTTTCCTAGGTCAACATCCCCCAGTTCCTCAATTGGTCCTAGCAACAAATCACCTGGAGCCGCGAGGACCACTCGCCACGGATCGAATATCCGGGCCGAGTCGCCCTGGTGGTCAAGCCCAAGGTGGGAGACTACTGTCTCCCCAAGATGTTGATGGACGGCGTTAGCTCCATCAACATTCTGTACCTAGACACGTTCAGGCGACTGTGGCTCCCGCAGTCGATGATCGGGACGACCTACACCACCTTCCACGACATCATCCCTGGTCGGAAGGCGTACCCGATCGGCAAGGTGACGCTGCCAGTCACCTTCGGCACACCAGCAAACTTCCGCACCGAGCAGATCGTCTTCGAACTGGTGCCATTCAACAGCCCCTACCATTGCGTCCTGGGGCGTCAGGCGTTCGCCAAATTCATGGCAGCGCCCCACTATGCGTACAACGCGATGAAGATCCTCGGGCCGTGCGGCATCATCACTGTCCACGGTGACCCCGACATGGCCGCAGAATGCAAGGCCAAAGGCGACGAGCTCGCCGACGCCGTCATAGTGGCAAAAGCCAATCACGTCGAGGAGCTCGCCATGTACGCGAGCGGGGTCAACAATGACGACCCCACCATACTCAACAAGCCCAACTCGGAGGGTGGTGGCTCCACCGCCTTCGAGGCAACAACGCACACTAGCACCGTCGAGCTGGTCCCAGGCGACTCTAGCCAGACGGTGACGATAGGGACGGGCATGAGCCCGGCATAGGAAGGCGCGCTAATCGAGTTCCTACGTGAGATTCATGACATCTTAGAATGGAAGCCATCCGACATGCCTGGTGTCCCGAGGGAACTCGCTGAGCACAAACTCAACGCCGACCCCAAAGAGCGACCCGTCAAGCAATCGCTGCGGCCCTTCAATGAAGAGCGCCGCTGAGCAATCGCCGAGGAGGTGCAGCGTCTAATCTCTATAGGCTTCATTCGTCCAATCAAATACTCCAAGTGGCTGGCAAACCTAGTCCTGGTCGAGAAGAAAAACGGGACCTGGAGAATGTGTATCGACTACACAAACCTCAACAGCGCCTGCCCGAAGGAGCAGTTCGTCCTCCCACGGATCGACCAAATCATTGACTCAACCGCGGGATCGGAGTCGCTATGCTTCCTTGACGCCTAATCTTGGTACAACCAGATCAAAATGGCAGTCGAGGACGAGGAGAAGACGGTGCTCATCACACCATTCAGAGCCTTCTGCTACACCACCATGACCTTCAGCCTCAAGAATGCCGGGGCGACCTACCAGAGGTGCATGCAGGAGTGCCTTGCGAGCCAAATCGTCCGCAAGATCCATGTCTACATCGACGAAGTGGTGGTAAAGTCCACTCGCCAGGGTGATCTACTCGTCGACCTGGCGGAAACCTTTGCCAACCTGCGGAGGTACAAGATAAAGCAATATCCAGGAAAGTGCACCTTCGGTGTACCTACTGGACAGCTGCTGGGGTACGTCGTCTCCAAGCGCGGGATCGAGGCAAACCCTGCCAAGATCAATACGATCGCCCGGCTCAGCAGACCTGAGTGCATGTGCGACGTCCAGAAGCTGGCCAAGTGAGTCGCGGCTGTCTGTCGCTTCATCCCCCGGCTAGGAGAGAAGGCGATGCCCCTCTATCGCCTAATGCAAAAGAACCCCACTTTCCAGTGGGACAAGGAGGCAGACGACGCACTCCACGCTCTCAAGGAGGTGCTACTGGCCGCCCCCATCGACAAGGATCCCATGCTCGTCTACGTCGTGGCCTTCGAGCGAGTCGTTAGCGCCGTCATGGTCATCGAACGACCAGAGAAAGGCAAGGAGCGCCCGGTGCAGCGACATGTATACTACATTAGCGAAGACCTCACCAAGTCGTGCGAGTGCTACCCGCAGTACCAAAAATTGGTATATGTGGTCTTCAGAGCATAACGGCGACTGCCGCACTATTTCCAGGAGCACCCAATAACGGTCGTTTCCTCGGCACCATTGCAGGACATCATCTGCTACCGCGAGGCGACCGGGCGAGGAGATCGGCATCCACAACATCAGGTACGAGCCGCGCAAGGAGATCAAGTCGTAGGCTCTCGTAGACTTTCTCGCCGACTGGGAGGAGGCCTAGCAGCCAGAGAAACTTCCTACCTCCATTACTAGAGCCTACACTTTGATGGCTCCAAGAATGCAGATGGCACAAGGGCAGGGATCGTCCTCACATCTCCAAAGGGCGACAAACTACGCTACGTCCTATACCTTGACTTCACCCCATGCACCAACAACATGGCCGAGTACGACGCGCTACTCCATGACATGCGAGCAGCCAAGGAGATGAAGATCAACATGTTGTGCTGCTACGGTGACTCCGACCTTGTCACCGGGAAAGTCGCCAGCACCTACGATGCAGTCTCCCCCACCATGGCGGCATACTGACAAGCAGTGGACCAGTTGGGAGGCCACTTCGCGGACTATTCCGTCAAGTGGATTGAAAGACGGAGGAATGAGGAGGCCGACGCACTCTCCCAGATCGGTTCGGCTCGACTCGCGCCACCCGCCGGCGTATTCCTAGACACCATCACCAAGCCTTCCGTCTCTCCCCCGAGGGAGATCGACATCGAAATTCTGCTACAACCGGATGCAGCCCTGGTCGCAATGATCACTGAGCCAAGCGACTGGACTGCGCAATACGTCGCCTACCTGGAAGGACGCACCCTACCCGCTGACAAAACGGAGGCCCGGATGATAGCACACCGCTGCAAATCCTTCTTCATCATCAACGGCGAGCTCCACAAGCGCAGCGTGACCGGCGTGTTGCACCTCTGCGTCCAACCTGCAGAAGGATGTTAGATCCTCCAGGACATCCACGCCGGCGACTGCGCCCACCGCGCTGGCGTCCACTCCCTAGTCGCCAAGGCCATGCGACATAGCTTCTACAGGCTAACCGCACACGCCGACGCGGTCAACAATGTCCAACGCTGCGTCGGGTGCCAGAAGTACGCCAATCAGACTCATGTACCGAGCTCGGCGCTCAAAACCATCCCCATCACCTGGCCATTCTCCGTGTGGGGCATGGACATGGTAGGCCCCTTCAAGAAGGCCCCTTCTGGCTTCACCTACCTCCTAGTCGCGGTCGACAAATTCATAAAGTGGGTAGAGGCCAAGCCAGTCCGCAAGTGCGACAGGAAGACCGCTACCAATTTCTTACGCGAGCTCATCGATCGCTATCGGTTCCCGAATAACCTCATCACGGATAACGGCATCAACTTCGCCAAAGGACCCATGGCCGAATTCTGCGAGAAGCACAACATACGACTCGACCTCGCCTCAGTTGCCCACCCGGAGTCCAACGGCCAGGCCGAACGCGCCAACCAGAGCATCCTCCATGGACTAAAGAGCTCCCCTCCGTTAATCTGGGGCATCCGCACCTCCTTCAACAGATCGACGGGGTTCACCCCCTTCTTCATTGTGTACGGTGCTGAGGCCGTCATACCAACCAGCCTCGAGCACGACTCGCCTCGGGTGGTCACCTACGCGGAGGCCGACAACAAGCTCGCACGCCAAGAAGGAGTCGACCAGCTCGACTAAGCACGCGACCTCGCTCGCTCCCGCACCGCCATCTACCAGCAAGGGCTACGCCGCTACCACAGTCGGCGAGTACGGACCCGCACCTTCCAGGAAGGCGACCTGGTACTGTGTCTGATCCAGGACAAGAAGGGAATGCACAAACTCTCCCCCCTTTGGAGGGACCATTCGCCATCGGGCAAGTCCTGGTCAACGACGCCTACTACCTCGTCGACGTCCGAGGTGACAGAAAACTCGACGTCAAGTGGCCGTGGAATGTAAACCTCCTACGGAAGTTCTACTCCTAGAACTCCAAACATGTACCTCCTATCCGATATGAAATAAAGAAGATCGATTCGCAAAACGTGTGTCCACTCTCCGTAAGTTATGCCACTCGCACTCGTAATAACAGCGCTATGCTACTCGCAGAAGTCAACCTTTGGTGACGCGACCGACACGGCCAAGTAGTGCAAAACGAGGGCACTGAAGAATTTAGGCCTCGTATCGTCCATGAAAAAAGCCAACCCGAAGCCCCATCGGGGTCGCCTCACTCGACTAGCTTCCCTAGCCAAGACAACTCCATTCGCTTCTCACAGCGACCCAGTCCTCCACATCCTTGGCGCAGCGACTCGAACGGCAAAGTACCACGCTCAGGGACTGAAGCCAGTCCAAACAGGAGCGACCAGAGAAAAACGCCAAGTATGAGAGCGTGTTCTGGAGTCGCCACGCGACTGGTCCTATGGATCAGGTGGAGTGACGCCCCTAACAAAACGCGCCCTGTCCTCACCTACATCGGGCATGCGAATAGAACCGTCAAGTACCACGCTCGGGGACTTGGCCACCCAACCTTGTTCGCGCCCGGGAAAACGGCTAAGTACAGAGCACCCCTTGGAGTCGCCATGCGACTGGATTTCCGAGTAATGGCGAGTCGACCTTAACCTACTAACAGTTCAAACAACACATAAAAACGAGGTTAATCCCATAAAAGGGCGGACGCGCTCGGGGACTCGCACAATCAACAACCAAAATGAAATACACTGACAAAAGAATCCTTGCATTCCTTCAAAACAGCGAAAGTTGTCTGCTTACAAGGGTAGTCACATACTTATCCTAACTAACGCCGATCGGTGAACTAGTCTACTCTGCAGGCTTCGACGATGAGGCGCCACCACCCTTGCGACTACGGATAAAAGGAATCCACGAGTTCGACGGGTACGTCGTGAGCTTACCCGCCATGGCCGCACGGAACGGCTGCTCCACCTTGAAGTCGCGGTGCGCCGGCTCGGGGTCGTTCGGGGCGACGACCATTTCCTAGTATGGAATCAGATCGCCCATCGCCCACACCTGGTCGGCGTACACTGCAGCTCGCTCGGTCAACTTCAGCACTTTGACAATCTTGATCGCGCCTGTCAATGAAGGGTACCCGCTCGTGACGTTGTCAAGGTCGAAGTCGTCAGGAAAGTGCACGAGCCCAAGGCTCAGCGCAGGCGCTGCACCATGACAGAAGGCCGACCGCGTCATGAAGTCCACAACGGCCGGGGCCTTCTCCAGATAGCGCCAAACCTAGACAAGGTCGCTGGGAATCACCTCCGTGGGCGATATCTCCTGCAGATACGACTAGATGCAGGTCGATGACAGCGCGACAGAATCAACCAGAGTGGTGACGCAGTGCCGCGCGTCGTACGACTGCGCTTCCTCGGCATCATCAGTAATCGGGCCTGCAACACACAAGCAAATAATAAGGGATGTTCCAGCAAGATAACGCGACCCACATGCTCGGGGACTCGCCAAAGCAAAACTCACCAATCAACGGGCGACAGTGCTCCA
Organism: Avena atlantica; assembly: GCA_910589765.1. NCBI lineage: Eukaryota > Viridiplantae > Streptophyta > Magnoliopsida > Poales > Poaceae > Avena > Avena atlantica. The sequence goes on from OU342736.1 coordinate 16,056,384, forward strand.
TGAAGAAATCCTGAAGACCGGAGAGGTCATCCTGCAGCCCGGCGACGAGCGCGTATGACATCTTCCGCTCCTCAGCAGCAGAAGCAATGGCGGCCTTGTCTCTCGCATCTGTTGAGGTCGCCTCCGCATTTTCCTCCTTGAGATCACGCTCCAGGTCGGCGATTCGGTTCTCCGCGGCGCTCAAGGACGACTTTGTAGCCATCAATTCACTCTCCGGAATGAGGGCCTGACGAGCTTTCTCCACCGCGGCTGCGCTATCCTCTGCATCAACAACTCCATGGTTACAAAAACCACAAGTTCGCGGAAGCCATCAAGCGCGACGAACACTCACCCGCATTCGTTCGAAGCTGCTCCTTCGCGTCCCGAAAAACGAGGAGCTCCCTCTCCACACTCTTCCTGGCGGCAAGCCGCTCCGCTGACTCATGTTGTAGGCCCTGTGCAACAATGGAAGCGTCACCAACGAAAATCCTAAGTGCCTAGCCGCTGAAATTCAGCTACTAGCCACTCGGGGACTTGGGAGCGAAAAACCTAAGTGCCTAGCCTCTGAAATTCAGCCACCAGCCACTCGGGGACTGGACTCGAAGAACACTAAGAATCCGACCACTAAAATTCAGTGGCACGATCCTCGGGGACTTGGCATACCTGGATGGCGTGCCTAGCATGCTGTGAAGCTCCATTGCATCTACCGATGGGAGCACGAACGGAGTATGCCCGCGACGCTGCTCGACCTCCATGCCAGCGGCCTCGGGCAATTGGCTCGACGGCACCGATGCGATTTCCATGGAAGCTCTCGCTACAAAGCGAGGAAACGTCACCACCGTGGCTCCCACGCCACTCGAAGGTGGGCCTGTCACCCCAACCGAGGCAACGGGCTCCGCCCGCTGCGACTCCATGTCCACCATGACCCTCAGGGCGACGTCCACTGCAATCGGGGTGACTGCCAGCTCTTCCGAGATTGTGACGACCTCGTCGCCCTTTGCTTTCTTTGCGCCTTCAGCAAGCACCTTGACCTCGTCGCCCTTTTTCTTCTTCGAAGGGTCGACTGGTGTCTCTGTGGCACCCGATGGAACCTTGGCCACCGAAGGGTGACCTATCTTCTTCACTCCAGTCCTCCAGAATAATTCCGTCAGTGAACTTGCCAGTTGGACATAAACCAAGAAGACGAATGAAAAGTTTGAGAAACACTCACTTGGCGACTGGGATAAAACATAGGCGAGTACGAATGCTGGCCGGCTTCTCCAACTCTGGCCCCTGTTTTTGACTGAGGCCTGTCTCGAACACACTCTGCGCCCAAGACACTGACGGCTTCTTCGAGGACGAGGCTGCGGCAGGAGGTTCAGTGGCAATCGCAGTGGGATCTCCCCTCGGCGGCGAGGTCCCTGCGGCTGGAGAGGCCACGAGCCCGGTAACTAGGACGAAGGGCGGTGGTAGCGATGCCAACGGCACCTCGTCTTCCGCAACGGTCGCACCGATCGCCGCGGTCGCATGCGCCGTTACATCGTCCTTAGCTTCCTCGGCTGCGCTGGTAGCATCGGAGCTACTCACGGACCGAGGCGGTGATACCGGTTTAACCGGTTTCTTCTTCTTCTTCGGTGGTGGCGGTTTCTTCTTCGATGGTGTGGCTTCGTGTTTTGAGGTGTGCTCGGGGAGCTCGTCATCGTGGGCCTCGAAGGCTCTTGCTGGCCTCGAGCTCGTGTTGCCCACGGGTCCTGCGAACCGTGGGTGCGGCGACCTCCACGGCTTCATCACCACTGTCGTCATCGTCATCATCGCTGCCCCCGTCACTTCTGGCATCGCCCTTATCGGGCGAAGACTCGCTTTCGTCTTCGGAGGACGAGTTCAAATTCTCGTCATCTGCGGGTGGGAGCCAAACTTCCACCACTTGGAACAGCTGCAACAACCAAGCGAAATTAGCACTACCGTGAATGCAAAACTGCGACTGTGAGTGCATTGGAAATAAAAGAACTCACCGTTGGGGCCTGGCGCTTCTCGGTGTAAGGTGCGACACCATCCTTTGCATCAAGATACACCGCTTGGGTGATATTATTTAGGGCCAAGGCGTAATCGTTGAGTATCCACTCGGCATGGCAGGACTTCATCGAGTCATCCTTGCTCGTGTACTCGTACATATAGTGGGCACAACTGGCCAGAGGCACGAGCCATCACCCGAGCCAGCAATTGTAAAGATTGATGGTTTGGAGGGCCTTCTTCTTTGGGTTGCGGATGGTCTGCAACATTTTTTCGACGACCATCCGCTGGTCCAGCGGAAGTTTGGTGACTTGGAGCCGATGCGGCTCGGGCCGGTCCTCGAAGTACATCGTAAGAGCCACCTCGTCGCTTGGCTGAGACTCTGTCACGTGAAACCAACTCTTCTTCCACTCGTTCGCTGCTTTAGCGGGCAGCATCAGATCGAAAAAGGATGCCTTCAACTTCAGCTGAAAGGTCAGGCCGCCCGCGGCAAGCATCAGGTCGCCTGCCTCTTCGCGGCTGATCCTCCTGTGGAACAGATCTTGCCATAGGGGGAGATATGACCGGCAACCTAGGTAGCACTCGCAGAACGCCACGAAGATGGCGAGCTGCTCGATACTATGCGGCCCTAGGTCTGATGGTTGGATGTCATAGCAGGCGCAGAAGTGGCAGAAGAAGAGTGAAGTGGGGAATCCGAGCCCCCGCTCTAGGTGGCTGGTGAAGCAGACGAATTACCCCTCGCGCGGATTCGGGATCACGTCTCCGGCCGTGGGTATGCGCCAGCTCCTGGCGCGGAGCATCCCTGCCTCCTCGAACGACTTCAACATCACCTTTGTGCACTTGGATCTGCCCCATGGTTCCGTCGGAGGGGCCATCGATTAAGGGATCTAGGGCTATGAGCTGCTCTGGGTCTCTTTGGTCGCTACGCGGAATGGAAGATTGGAAATGCGCGAGATCGGAGAAAGTGTGGGAATGTTCTTCCCTCACCCATCGCTCTCCTTAAATAGCGGTTGCTACCCGCCATCTTCGGGGAGCCATTGCCGCGTGGTGATTACGCCGATATTACCGTTGGATTACCCAACGGCTACTTTGACCAGCTCTGACGGTCCAACTTCATCCACTCGACTCGCTGTCTTCAGCGACTTGACGACTCGCCAACCTATTCGCCAAGGTGCGATCTGACTAGTCGTCGTTATTGTGACTAAAATGATTAGTTTTTTTCCTTTATTCAGGAGTCCACCGCCGATTCGACTGGGCGTCCGAGTTGGACCCGCATACTCCGACTCCCAACAAACACCTGCGACGAATCAACGACGGCCTCGGGTACTATTGATGGGGATATGCCGACCGGGGTATACCCAGCAGGACGTTTCCTACTGGCCCAAGCTGCAGCGAGTGGGCCTGCAGGACGGCGACTGGATCGAGACTTGGCAAAGACCCATGCGATTGGAAGAGTAGCCCCAGAAGCGTAGCTAGGCCCAGTCGGACAAGGTCAAGAACCCTCCGAATCCTTAACTAATTCGGTTGAAGATCTGTAAACCCTCCGAATCCTTAACCTCCCTAGGGTACGCATAGAGGACACGTTCCATCATACACCCAAGCGACTCACCGCCTAGCCGTCGAGCTCTCCATTGTACTCTCTCCATAATACAATCTAGCAGGAGTAGGTCTTTACCCTCCGCGGGGCCGAACCTAGGTAAATCCTTGTGTCTACGCCCTCATATCGCACCGTAGATGGCTGGCCGCCCTTGCCCTTCGTTGTACTACTTGCTGCCGATTGCAGCATCTGCCGTGGCCATTCCCACGACATAAAGAATGACAACAACTTTACAGTCACAGTAAGTCCTATCATCCCTCCGTCTAGCAACATGTAATCCCCTTCATCATGTCCCCATAAGAGGCAAATATTAAGAGGTACACAACTCTCAACTTCAAGATGAAGACAATTAACACATACACATAATGATGTATACCATGATAATCTCTATATTATCTCAATCATATGCTAGGGTTTCTCCATGTCCCCAATAACTAACGATCTACTCAGACTTGGAGGCAAATAGCATCATGGCAATGACAGTGGAAACAATCATAGATGAATAGTTCTAGTATAAATCCACAACTAGTAGAGAATTACAACAAGATCTAGATGTGATGTAGATGGGATGGATGGAGATATTGGTGATGCAGCGGTTTATGAACATAAAGATCGATGCCTTGGAGTCCCAGATCTGCGGAGGGAGAAGATGGATATCATGGACATGTTCCCCCTCTAGATCCCTTCCGGAGGTGAGGTTTTCTATGATTTGTGGGTGTTCTGTATGTCGTCTCTTTAATCTGATTGCACGGGGCAAAACTATTTGAGGAGGCAGTGGCGGTGGAAACTATACAGCAGTAACTACAAGGTTGCAATCGCCTCGGGCTTTCTTATGGTGTTTTTTATATTTCTCAAATTAGGGATTTACTCTGTTTTGACTCCTTTTCGCTCCAGTACAACTGGTCCAAGAATTATGTCCATCGTATAAATCATCTGTCCTGATCCTGGTGAAAATAGACATAAAAGATGCGCGCGAATGTCGTAAAATACCAAGATAGTATCACTACAGTGCAAACAAATAATATAAAACATGATGCAAATATGCACTCATATGTGATGAACTACATCACGCTGGGAGATCATCCTAGCTTGCAGTGCCCATGGCCGCCGCAAAGCCCCTCCCCCACGCGTCATGAATCTGAGGACGGAGTGGCAGGTACCCCGGAATATGTCATGGATAGGCTGAGGATCCAACCACGTGCGCCTAGCAAAGACGACGATGACGAAGACGATGATGGACCTGAAGTTGTGTACTATAGGGCTAGATATTAGTATGACTAAAGGGGGCCGTTTAGTCCCAGTTTTGTAGTCCTGAATTTTTTATATTAATAAATGTCTTGAGTGTTAGTCCCGGTTTTTTGCTTGACCAGGACTAAAGTGGGGCCCTTAGTACGGATTCTATAGTCCCGTTTAGGAAACCAGGACTAATGGAATATTTCCTACTACGACTTTTCCGAAATATGAATATGTTGTTATATTCTCGTGCCGGGGAGCTAACTAATTTCACATATTAGGGATTGCCTCTATGACCCAAATGGAGATTCCGTAGGACTTGATCCTTAGGCATCTCCCCAGAGCTAGCCATAGTGTTGTCCCTACTCTCGCACACCATCTTGAAATTTATAACTTCTCTAACTAGATCAATATGCCTAGGAGCTAACTAATTTTACAAATTAGGGTGTGTCTCTATGAACAGTAATGTGGATATGCCTGAGGACTGGATCCTTAGGCATATCCACATAACTGGCCATAGTGTTGTCCCTGCTCTCGCACACCACGTTGTTTGCACTTGATAACTTCACAAGGATTCCTATTTATAGATTAAGTAATACACCATAGTGTTGACACTCATGACATAATGTTGACACTCAGCGCTTTCATTAGTGCTGCCACCCACCGTAATGGTGTAGCCACTCACTGGCATAGTGCCGCCACCCATCGAAATAGTGTCGCCACTCACTGGCATAGTGCCGCCACCCAACGAAATAGTGTCGCCACCCATGTTTAGTACCAGTTGGTGTCTCCAAAATCCGGGACTAAACATGTTCGTGCCGGCCCCAGCCTGCCGCAACCCCTTAAGTCCCGGTTGGTTTCTCCAACTAGGACTAGAGAGGAACCTTTAGTCCCGCATGGAGACACCATCCAGGATTAAACATGCTTGCCTCCCGCAGCTCAGGAACCGGGAGGCATCATCCAGTTTGATTGAGAAAGATGTATTAGTTTTCATATTACATAAATATTTTCTTCTGAGTTTCTAGACCACAGTTATAGAAAATGTTTAATACATTATTGCAAATCATTTCTTCACGTGTGTCCCTTTTTGATTGCGCCATAACCATGGAGCATCTTCATTAATTAATAGGGTTGTTGGATTAGTGTTCACTGCGAAGGGGGAAATTTCATGAAACTTATCATAATCTTCTGACATGTCTGTCTTGTCCTCCACTTCCACGATATTTCTTTTACCCGAAAGAACTATGTGGTGCTTTGGCTCATCTACTGATGTATTCTTTTTCTTATTTTTTGTTTTTCTTGGTTTGGTAGACATGTCCTTCACATAGAAAACCTGAGCCACATCATTGGATAGGATGAATGGTTCGTCTAATTACCCAAGATTGTTGATATCCACTATTCTCATTTTGTCCTTCTTGTCTATCTCAACCCCTACTCCTATCAGTTTGACCCATTTGCACCGAAACAAGGGGACCTTAAAAGTAGGTCCATAGTCAAGTTCCCATATCTCCTCTATGTAACCATAATACGTGGTCTTTGACCCATTGTTGTTTTTTGCATCAAAGCGGACACCACTGTTTTGGTTGGTGTGATTTTTATCTTGGGTGATCATGTAAAATGTATACCCATTTATCTTGTACCCTTGGAAAGTCGATATAGTCGTATATGGTGACCTGGGCAACAAGTATAGGTGATCTCCAAGAGCGTTGTTTTTTATGAGATGTTTCAACCAACCGCCAAAAGTCTTCATGTATTCATCTCTAATCCAGGAGTCATGCTTCCTAGGGTTGTTGGAGTGTAAAATTTTCTTGTGTTCCTTGATATACGGAGCCACCAAGGTGGAATTCTATAGAACTGTGTAATTTGATTCAGTGTAAGAAGTCCCGTCCCTACATATTATCGATTTCCTTCCTACAGTTCCTTTTCCACTCAGTCTCCCCTCATGTCGCGATTGAGGAAGACCAATCGCCTTATGGTCAGGAACAAAGTCAACACAAAACTCAATGACCTCCTCTGTTCCATAGCCCTTAGAGATGCATCCTTTTGTCCTAGCACGGTTACGAACATGTTTCTTTAATTTTCCCATGAACCTCTCAAAGGGGAATATATTGTGTATAAATACAAGACCGAGAATGGAAATATCACTAGGTGAACCAGGAGGTGCGTCATAATATTGAAGAAGGATGGTGGGAACACCAACTCAAAACTTACAAGACATTGTACCACATCATTCTGTAACCATTGAAGATCTTTAGGATTGATTATCTTCTGAGAGATTGCATTCAGGAATGCACATGGGTACTCGAACATAATCTGGTAGAAGCCCCCTTAATCCAATCGGAAGCATTTGCATCATAATCACATGACAGTCATTATACATTAGGTTTTGTAACTATTTCTCTCCATATTTATTATTCCATTTATATTCGACAAGAAGCCAGATTGGATCTTGATATTGCTCAGGCATTCATAAAATATTTGCTTCTCATTTTTGGTAAGAGCATAGCTGGCATGATCTTCAAACCATTCTAGATGCAGTCCATCTGGGTCATTCATATGTTGTTGGTCATTCCGTGCTTGCGGTGTATATTATGTCTTCCCATAAACGCCCAAGAAGCCTAGTAGGTTCACGCAAAGATTCTTTGTCACATGCATCACGTGGGTTACAGAGCCGACCTCTAGGTATTTCAATATGGTATGTAACATCCCAATTTCAGCAACCCTGATTAAATGTCCAAAAGGCAAAAATCAGGGGGAACAAGAACTTTTTCTTACAATGTGTGCTTGCTTGTTTGCTTGTGCTCAAGAAACTGTTTGTGTATTAGTTGTTTGCTCCTCATCTCAACACTAGTTTACAAAAACTATTTTACAAAAGAGATGTCTTGGATCATCTTTCATATTCTCAAATGATCTGGCATTTCGAAAACCTGAGCCAAGATGACTTTAACACAACCAAATACTTTACTATCTTCTATTGTGAAAACTATGGAGACATATATATACTCTTCTTATGTTTTCAAGACAGAACCTTCAGCTACTCATATCCCTAGGTTTTCCAAAACCTTTATTAAAACCTTTTCATCTCAATCTTGGTAGAGAATACCAAGATGGTACTTATCCTATTTCAAAGCAAGACCCCTTTCAACATTCCCATCCTTACCTCAAGCTAGGCTTGATGGTAACCCTAGTAATAGTTGGATAAGTGATATGATGAATTGCCTTGATCTGCTATTTGCCTTGTTCGCTTAGGAACTAGAGTGAGCTAATCTAGTAGCTCATCCCTTAGGACCCAATCCTTTTTTGTGATCATCAGGCCCTTATCAAGCATCCAAGTCTGGTTCTATCCTAATCCACTAAAGTAACCATCTCCTCTCATGCTCAGATCAATCAAGGGATAATCCCTCTAGATGGGATTCCAACTCAGTAGAGGCCCAATCTAAGCATGAATCCTATATACTTAGTTAGTACCTCAACATCATCTCCTTGATCAGGAGTTTGGAACCTAGCATCCTCTAAAAAGCTTCTGCACATGCACTCTAGTTTAAAACCCTAAGTCTGGATTTCCTATCTGGATACCATCTTTGCAGCTCTACCTTTTCCAGCCTATGTGCATTCTTGAGAATGTATTTAAACCATCTTGTAGTACATCAGTAGTACTACCAAGGCACACTCTTGCCCTTGGCTAATACATTCTAATTCCCACTCATCCTTGATGGTTTTGTAATCAAGATAATAATATTTTCTGCAAATCTTATCATCTTGCCTACTTCGGCAGAAGATGCCATCTATATTCCACCTCCCCTTGACCAACTCTTTGCTTGGTTATGATCTACTAACCAAGGCCTATCCATCCCTACCTTACTTTTTTCCATTGGAGCCTTCTGCTTCTTAAACCCACATGGTTTCGAAGACTACCTGATGTATTTGTTATGGCAGCCTTATTTTCAACAAAGTTGGCGATCTCATCTAGATCACCTCATTTGCAACCAAGCTTAGCCCCTGCTTCCTTAGCCATCTACATGACTTAGTCTATCCATACATATACCCCTTGTGCCAAGGTGAGCTCTGAGCTCCCTAATCCAACCTTATTTATATGGAAGCAGAATAACTAAACCTTAGATCCTCCCTTACCCAGTTTCCATCCTTTTTCACCACATTTCTTAAAAACCAAGGTTGAAATTGATGCCTACATCAAGTGTACATCATCTACCTTGGATAGAAGCATCCCCAAATAATTCCCACAGTTATTTGGATTATTAGACTATTTTATTTCCTTTGCTTACCAATTTCTCAAAACCCTTGTCTATAAAGGCAAGTTTACGTTTGTCCAAAACACCTTGCCAACTCAAGGAACATTTTATGACTATATATCATATCCCATCTTTCCAACTCAAAAATAAATATTTTTGAGATCCTTTATTATTTCTTTTTGCCCATTTTCTAAAAAGGCAGAAACAAGAAATAATCCCCTAAAAATACTTTCTCAACTCAATAAATCCCAATAAAATTATCCAATGTGTGTTATGGTAATTAGGAACATACCACACCAAAAACCAACCTTGTCCAATACAAATATATCAAATGATCTTCTGGAAATTGTTTCAGCACAAACTGAATAAAAGATAACATGCTATAAATTATCCATAAAAATACCAATTAATGATTGGAGATGCATATTAACCTCAACCATCTACCCGCATCTTTATTTCTGTATGACAAGACCTAGATTTCAAAATATCTTCTTGATCACTAGATATGGAATTTTTGAAGGTGATCAAAACTTGATAAAAAACCCAAACCAAACCATACCCACTTCCCTCTAGTGTTGGCCACAGCAACCATCACCTCTTCTTTTGGTGGTGTACTGTAGTATCTCCCTCACCTTGTCCTTTTGTGCTTAGAAGTTTGAGAGGGAGAGAGATCACTCGACTTTCTCTCATGCTGACGACCATGGTAGCCTACGTGGTATGCACATATAGATCAAAAGACAGAGAGTAGGTCAATTAGAAACAACACCTTATGCACACGCAAAACACACATGCATGGTCGTCGCCGGAAAAATTCGGCATGACCTTTCCTAAAAGTAGGACATATGGGTGGTGCAAAAATTTGCCAAAATGGAAATGAATCAACATTTCGGCAAACATCCATGCACCACACCGGGACAGACAAGCAAAAACAAGAAACTTCTTCCCATGCAAGCATTCATGCACTACACAAGCTTCATGCACAAACATCATCTTCGCGCCATGCATGCATCGCATATACACACCGGGTAGATTGAATACCGAGTCGAGAGTGCAATGTGAGAGAGTGTGGATCAATAGATCTATAGAGACATAATAGTACAAAAATAGAGATGTGGAGGAAAAAAGTAGGTGTGTTTTAGATCTACTAGTTGGAGAAAATCTTTCCCTAACCAATCTATCAACTATAGTAGGTTTAAATACAACAAAATGTAGAAATTATAGACACAATGGGGTGGGAGAGAGGAGGAAGACGAGCTGGGAGGAGAGGGAAGAAGGATGGGAAATGGATGGTGGTAGATACAGGGGGCGCAAACCTGCCACCTTTCTTGTGCAGATCTGGTCGAAGGATTCTGTGGCGCATACAGGCAATATGCGCCACAGAAGTTCAATCTTCTGTGGCGCATATTGCGTGCATGCACCGCAAAAGCTTGGCCATGGCCAGACTGTGGGCCCCGTGACTCAATGTTCTGTGGCGCATAGCGCACATATGCTTCACAAAACCTGTAGTGGCCAGACACTGTGGGCCATAGGGTGCAGTGGCCAGACACTATGGGCCCCTGCACTCAGTGTTCTATGGCGCATATCGTTGATATGCGCCACAGAACTTCTGTGGCGCATATCAACGATATGCACCATAGAACACTGAGTGCAGATCTGCACGAAATAAAGGTGGCATATAGAGCTGCTTTAGTGACACCCCTCTATATATATACCACACTCCCTCTCCAATGCAACATACCTTCCCCTGATGTCTTCTTCCCACAACTCGTCGGAGGACTCGCTAGAGAGCATAGCCCGCTCGCGTTCCCTGCAGCCTACTCGTAGTGGAGGGGCTAGGTCCAGGGGCAGTGCTCGGAGTCAGCCGCCGCGGGATTAGGATGTCAACCTAATCGAGGAGGAGGCCAGACTACGGAATGAGGCCCTCTACAACAAGGACATGAGGTTGTATGCCGTGCTCGCGTCCCCGGAGGAGAGCACCCGCATGGCGGAACCAATCCGTTGGCGACCGGTGCTCGACCCCAACGTGTCCATGGAGGACCATGTCCGCAGGCTGCAGGAGCGCGTGAACAGGGAGGTTTGGCATCTTCCACCGCCATCGCAACCACCAGCTCTGTGGAGGGATTTGCAATGTTGTAGTTTGTGTATTTGCAATGATGTATGGAATTGTTGTTTTGCTATTCAAGGCTATGCGCATGTGCATTTTGCAACGATGTATGCCCCTGCACATGTCTATCTACTAGATTGTCTAGTATATTCTACCTATTCCACTGGTACTTGTTTAGTAGGGAAAAGCATAAGAGGAAAATGTGTGTACTAGGAAACAAATAATCTGAGTAGCACGAAGCATTTTGTGGCGCATACTGCACACATGCGCCACAGAAGTTTGTTCTTCTATGGCACATATGCGCAATTGCGCCACAGAAGCTTGTACATAGGTGTCCAGAGAGTGGGGCCCACATAATTGTTCTGTGGCGCATAAGGTGATATGATCCACAGAAGATATAAACTTCTGTGGCGCATCTCCCTGTATGAGCCACAGAAGTTTGGCTAGAGCACGGTCAGACCCCGCCTGTTGTGGGTCCCAGCAAACTTCTATGGCGCATATGGAAGGATGCGCCACAGAAGATTCATGGTCCAACGGCTGGCGTGGGTCCCACCAAACTTCTGTGGCGCATGGCTGTGGAAGATGCACCAAAGAAGTTTCATGGTTCTATGGCGCATTGCTCCTGATGCGCCACTGGATAACTTTTGTGGCGCATGGTCAAAACCATCCGCCACAGAAGGTATGTCTATCTATAGCTAGTTTCCTAGTAGTGAGACACTCCCTAATATGTGAAATTAGGTTAGCTCCCAGGCATATTGATCTAGTTAGAGAAGTTACAAGATGCAAGATGGTCTTCGATAGCAGGGACACCACTACGGCCAGTTTTAGGGAGATGCCGCCGGAGCCCAGTCCTCCGGCATCTCCAAGAAACTGGTCATAGACGAACTCCCTAATATGTGACCGCACGTGTTTGGAAATGAGATCTTCATGGTAAGTACGAATCGGGACAACATCTTCATAGTTTGGGAAAGTCGTAGTACGGAATCGGGACTACGACCATAAAATGAGACTAACACTCAAGACATTTATTAATATTTAAAAACCGAGACTACGGAATCGAGACTAAAGGCCCCCTTTAGTCCCGGTCTAGACACAAACCGGTACTAACACTCAATACATTTATTAATATTAAAAACCGGGACAAATTGGGACTAGCTAACAATCAGGACTAAAGCCGCACCCTTTAGTCATAATCATGCCTAGTCCTATAATACACAGCTTCAGGGTCTTCTTCATCATCGTCATCATCATTTTCATCGTCACCTGCCATTCCGGGGATCCTGAGCCCAGCCATGGCATATACCGGGGGCACCTGCCACTCCGGCCTTGGATTCACGGTGGACGGGTGGACTTGTGGGAACCGCAGGCGAGGATGGTCTCCCCCGGTGATGTAGGGCATCACACCTATGATAGTATGGTTAGCCCACCACAAACAGCAGTCGGCTTCATTGTGGTTCATCGAGGGAGGGCCATCACCATCGTACCTGGCGAGCTCCCTTTCCTGCCGGTTAGCGAAGAAGGCATTCCAGGTGTCACAGTTATTGGGATCCCACTAGGGATCCATCCGCTGCTCCGGCGTGAGCTCGTGGTAGAAGTGGTTCGTGATGGCCGCCTGTCGGGCGGAGCCTTGAGACACGGGAGGGACAGGAACACCTCCAGCACTCAGCATCCAGCCGGCGGGCGGCCAGTAGCCTGGTGGTCAAGGGTAGCTTGAGGCGCACAGCACCTCCGTCTCCTCGAGGGTCAGAATGGCCCAGTAGGCGCTGTCCATTTCTGTGAGAGAGGAAGGTGTTGATGTGTGCATAACCATGGCGCGGTCGGCCTATATATAGATGGAAAGGGCGGGAAAACATGGCGGGATGTGGTGGGAAATGGCGGAAAATATCTTTAGTCCCTGTCAGTGGCTACAACCGGGACTAAAAGCTCGGTTCAGAGGAAAGGGCGGAAAAACTTGCGGGAAGCGGTGAGAAATGGCGGGAAAAATCTTTAGTCCATGTTAGTGGATACAACCGGGACTAAAGCTTATTCAGAAAATATTTTTGATTAATTATTCAAATTCAAGAACTTTTCATGTTGAAAGTTTAGTGAGATTCAAAAATATGCAAAAAATAATAGTTAATGCATTTTTAAATTGATAATGGCAAAATGGTTAATAATTTGAATATTTAAAATAATTATTTGATAAAAAAGAAAATGGATTTGGATTAATTATTCAAAATCAAGAACTTTTCATGTTGAAAGTTTTTTCAAATTCAAAAATATGCAAAAAATAATAGTTAATGTATTTTTAAATTGATAATGGAAAAATGGTTAATAATTTGACTATTTAAAATAATTATTTGATAAAATAGAAAATGGATTTGGATTAATTTTTCAAATTCAAGAACTTTTCATGTTGAAAGTTCTGTCAAATTAAAAAATATGCAAAAAAATAATAGTTAATGCCTTTTTAGATTGATAATGGCAAAATGGTTAATAATTTGAATATTTAAAATAATTATTTGATAAAACAGAAAATGGATTTGGATTAATTATTCAAATTCAAGAACTTTTCATGTTGAAAGTTTTGTCAAATTCACAATAATGCAAAAAAGTATAATTTAAATGTTTTAAATGATTTTTTAAAAATTTGAAAAAAAGCACACGCGCTGGGGTTTTTGGCCCAGCGCGCGCAAATTTGGGCCTTTAGTCCCGACCCAGTTTACCAGCCGGGACTAAAGGTCTGGCCCCAGCGCAAGAAAAACGAACCCCCCCCCTCTAGTCCCGGTGTGTGGCACCCGCCGGGACTAGAGAGCCCCATTTAGTCCCGGCTGGTGCCACGCACCGGGACTTGAGGGGGGGTATAAATGGGGGCTTCTCCACCTGTGTGTTCCACGCACCGGGAGAATTGGGGGCCAGCAGATGACCAGATACGCCGCCAGGCTGCCCAACTCTAGCGCCGACAAGCACGTACGCCTCCATTCGCGCCGGCCACGCCCAACTTTGGCCTGACGAGCACTTACGCTCGTGCCTGCGCTGCCGCCGTGCCCCTTCCGCGCCTGCGCCTGCGCTGCCCACGTGCCCCACCGGTCCGCGCGCGCCCTCCTGCCTGCGCCGCACCTCTTCGCAGCACCTCCGGCCACGCCAGCACCTCCGGCCTCCAGCACCGCCTGCCGCCAACACCAGGTAATATTAGCTCCTGCCTGCGCCTCACCTCTTCGCAGCACCTCCGGCCACGCCAGCACCTCCGGCCTCCAGCATCGCCTGCCGCCAACACCAGGTAATATTAATTTGTTAGTGCTTAATTAGGATTTTTTAGGTTAATTTGTTTATATTATTTTTTAGTGCTTAATTAGGATTTTTTTAGGTTAATTTGTTTATAGGATTTGTTAGTGCTTAATTAGGATTTTTTTAGGTTAATTTGTTTATAGGATTTTTTAGTGCTTAATTAAGATTTGTTTAGGTTAATTTTTTATAGGATTTGTTAGTTCTTAATTAGGATTTGTTTCGGTTAATTTTCTTATAGGATTTGATAGTGCTTAATTAGGATTTGTTTAGGTTAACTTTGTTTATAGGATTTATTAGTGCTTAATTAGGATTTGTTTAGGTTAATTTTGTTTATAGGACTATTATTTTGTTTAGGATTTGTTAGTGCTTAATTAGGATTTGTTTAGGTTAATTTTGTGTTAGTGTTTAATAATAGGTTGATTATTATTATTAGTGTAGGATTTCTGCCATGCACCGGGACTAAAGGGGGGGTATAAAAGTAGCCCTTCTCCCCCGCACCGGGAGAAGTGGATGCCAAATCGCACGAGAAACGCCGCCAGGCTGCCCAAATCTCACGAGAAACGCCGGCCGCCTGAACCGCGCCTCGGCCCTCCACGTCGGCCGCCCAAGGCCTATTGTTAGGGTTAGGGTAATTATTGTAAGACCCTCTTTGTAACCGGAGTTAGAGTTAGGGTTAGGGTGTTGGTGCTCAGTGGTGACCGGAGTTAGGGTTAGGGTGGTGATTCTCGCGGGAAGCCGCTTAGTCGCTCGCCTCTCCCGCCGCGACCATCACCGGCCACCGCCACCGCACCTCCGGGTTTAGGTTTCAGGGTGGTGACCGGAGTTAGGGTTAGGGTGGTGGCTCTCGCGGGAAGCCGGTTAGTCGCCCGCCTCTAACGCGGCCACCATCACTGGCCATCGCCCAGCGCACCTCTGGGTTTAGGGGTTTAAGTTTTATTTTGTTCAGTTCATATAAATATTGTGTGCATTTTGCAGGAACTATGGATCCACCTAGTCCCCCAGTCCGTAGAGACCTAGATTCGAAACACATGCTCGAGGATATGATTCACGATGCCGATGAGGGATGTCCCTCGAGGTATCTGAACTCATCCAGTGAGGGAGAGGAGACCAACAGACAAGAGGAAGAAGCCCATGGACGCGTAACACAGACCGACGAGGTATATATATATATATATGATGTCCGATGATCGTCACTAGATGTACCTAGTTGTATATATAATGTTGACGAATGTTTCTTCTCTTAGGTCTCTACATCGAGCAAGAAAACCAAGCGCGACCTAGCCAAAAAGTTGCCCCTGGGTACTGTTTATGAAATTACAGAGGTTTCAGGAGACAGCGAACCATTGGAACCAAAGAAAACAAAACAACTATTTGTACAACAGTGCGGAGTTGTGGCTAGAGATCGCACCCCAATCACTGTTCGGGAGTGGAATAAGCCCAAAGAGGCGGAATGGAGTGATGTGTATATCGATGATAGGTTCAAAGATGAACTTTTTAAAGACCTAATGGGACATTTCAAGCTGCCAGAATGTGACACTGAGGACAAGACTGCTGAAATGAGAAAGAAAGTCAAGCAGTTCGCACTAAAGAAGATGGCCGAACTATTCAAGAACTGGAAGAAGTCATTATAACAACAATATCAGAAGGACAAGAAAACCCCATTATTCGAAGGCTATCTAGCGAAGCAGCAGCCTTACTGGGATGCATTTGTGCTGTATAGGACGTCAGGATTACAGAGGAAAAGTTAGAAAAAAACAAGATAATAAAGGGATCATTCCATAACCAATTCACGAAGAATAGGATTTGAGGGCAATAAATTGGTTCCTTGGGCATGGGAGTACATATGAAGAACTTACAGGGGACCTTGTTTGCAGTGACGGGATAAAGGTACCCAGGACTACATGGCTAAAAGTGGTCAAAGATATTAAAGATGGAATAAAACAGTTTCATGCCGATAGAGAGAATGACATGCTAACCTTGGTCCACGGGAATCACGAATATATAGGATGTGTCCAAGGCCTTGATGGGAGTTTCACGTGGGAGACTGGGTTTCCTTAGAACCAAGGTACCTATAGAAGCCGAGCAAGAGGAAAGCAACGGTGGGAGGAGGAGGAAGACAAGTTCAAGCAGCTGCTAGGAAGACTTGACAAGCAGCAGCAGCAGATCGATGAACTTAGAGGAATAGCGCGCTTGCAACAAGATCCTCCACTCGATATTACCGCCAACCCATCTCAGCAGAGAAGCAGCGTCGCTGAATCGGAGGTCCCGTCTAACGATGCATCCTATACTACAGATGGTGGTCCTGGCTACCCTGTGGATGGAATTAAGGAGCAGATACCTTGTGAGCTCCATAAAAAATTGAAAAACGTATCTGTGAAGGTGGCGGTCAGATCGGCTTTTCCTTGTCTGCCTGACGCACGTTGGCATGGCCGTGAGATTCCACCTGGCTATGCTAAAGTCGGGGTGGATCAAATCATAAAGGAGTGGGAGTCAATGGAGCTTGACATCCCTGGACCTCAAGGCGAGATCACACTAGGATAAGTACTTGGTGGGATCATTCTCTGGGAAAAGAACAACATACGGTTTCCAGGCTCGGCTCCAAGGATAACACTACCGCCTCTGAGTCGTCGCAGGTCTCCTTCACCTCCACCGCCATCACCTCCAAGAATCCCACCCCATGATGACTACGAGCACCACATCCCGAGTCCATCTCGATCTCCACCGCAGATTCAGCAATCTTTGCGGCCCGCTAAGGACAATAAGCAGAAGCTTGCTCTGTCAGTGAGTACTAAAGGACGTGGCAGCCCAAAAAGGTACTTGACTTGATTACAGTTGGTCAAGTATTGGTATTCGAGCTTCGACAGTGTTGATATTGGTCTTTAATCTCGATCTTGCTATCGTATTTTACCGAAGAAGAACCAAATACCAGAAAGAGAGGAAACAATCAATGCATGGCTTAGATGCAATGCTCAAACAAGAATGATGATATTACATGTTAAATTGCATTAGAATAGACCCCTAAGGCATGCTTCACTAGTAGAAAATCGGCCGTTCGTCCAGGCCATTAGTCCCGGCTGTGGATGGGACCGGGACTAATGGCCCTGGCCGGACGGCCCGAGCCACCCAGAACCATATGTCCCGGCCCGTTAGACCCCATTAGTCCCAGTCTGAGACTCAAACCGGGATTAAAGGTCCCTGGCCCTGCCGCTCTTTGGGGGCACCCCCTTTAGGCCCGGTTTGTATCTCCAACCGGGACTAGTGGTCTGGCCCTATATATACGCACAGCCCCCTCCCCCTCCCAACAGTTTTTTTCCTAGTGGGAGAGAGTGTTGTTGTGCTATTTTTTTCTTGTTCATACATATGCACTAGAGGTGTTCGGTGAAATATCCATTAGAGTGATGCAAGTTCAGGTCAGACAAGACAAACATGATATGAGGTGCCCGATCCACACTTAAGTTTTCTCATCTTTGTTTCCAAGTGTCATAAAAGGTTAGCAACTATTTTCTCGTTAAGACCATCGTGCGGTACTAATTTTATCATAGTGATTGCGTTTGACATATATTTGTATGATACAGATGAGCCATCCATGGATGTACGGTGACCGACGCTCTGCCGCTTTTAGAGAAGGTGTGCGTTCTTTTCGTGTTGTGGCCGAGGAGAACAAGCGACGGTATGGTTTTATGTTGTCCATGTGTTAACTGTAGGAATGAGAAGGCTCATGCTTCCGCAAGAGTCATTCAGAGCCACCTGCTTCGGTATGGTTTTATATACGGCTATAATGTTTGGACCAAACATGGAGAAAGAGGGGTTGTGATGGAAGACGGCGATGAAGAAGAGAACGATGATGACAACTACCGATCTATGTTCCATGAATATGCTGATACCACAATGGAAGACAATGAATAAGAAGGAGGTGAAGAACGGGAACCAGACCGACCCCGCTGATGATCTTTGTTGGGTCATTTCTGATGCAAAGCGAGACTGCGACACAGAAAAGGAGAGGTTGCAGTTTGAAAAGATTTTACAGGACCACAACAAATTGTTGTACCCAACATGTGAAGATGGCAAGAAGAATCTTGGTATCACACTCGAATTGCTGAAGTGGAAGGCAACGACCGGTGTGACTGACTCGGGATTTGAGAAGTTGCTGGTACTCATGAAGAGGTTGCTTTCAAGAAATAATGAATTGCCCGCCAGTACATACGAAGCAAAGAAGCTCGTCTGCCCTCTAGGATTAGATATGTAGAAGATACATGCATGCCCTAACGACTACATCCTCTACTGCGGTGAGAAGTACGAGAATTTGGATAAATTCCCGGTATGCACTGTATTGCGGTATAAGATCAGAAAAGATGACCCTCGTGATGTTGATGGCAAGCCACCCAGGAAGAGGGTTCCTGCCAAGGTGATGTGGTATGCTCCTATAATACCACGATTGAAACGTTTGTTCAGAAACAAAGAGCATGCCAAGTTAGAAAAAACAAGATAAATGCTGCGAAGAAGAAATATCACCATAACTTGGGGCTAGGGGGCTACACGGCTGCCATGCCTAAGTGGGATGCAACAGGGAAAGAGCTTCATAATAAAGGGATCATTCCAGAACCAATTCACGAAGAATAGGATTTGATGGCAATAAATAGGTTCCTTGGGCATGGGAGTACATATGACGAACTTACAGGGGACCTTGTTTGCAGTGACGGGATAAAGGTACCCAGGACTACATGGCTAAAAGTGGTCAAAGATATTAAAGATGGAATAAAACAGTTTCATCCCGATAGAGAGAATGACTTGCTAACCTTGGTCCTCGGGAATCACGAATATATAGGACGTGTCCGAGGCCTTGACGGGAGTTTCACGTGGGAGAATGGGTTTCCTAAGGACCAAGGTACCTATAGAAGTCGATCAAGAGGAAAGCAACGGTGGGAGGAGGAGGAAGACAAGTTCAAGCAGCTGCTAGGAAGACTTGACAAGCAGCAGCAACAGATCGATGAACTTAGAGGAATAGCGCGCTTGCAACAAGATCCTCCACTCGATATTACCGCCAACCCATCTCAGCGGAGAAGCAGCGTCGCTGAATCGGAGGTCCCGTCTAACGATGCATCCTATACTACAAATGGTGGTCCCGGCTACCCCGTGGATGGAATTAAGGAGCAGATACCTTGTGAGATCCATAAAAAATTGAAGAACGTATCTGTGAAGGTGGCGGTCAGATCGGCTTTTCCTTGTCTGCCTGACGCACGTTGGCATGGCCATGAGATTCCACCTGGCTATGCTAAAGTCCGGGTGTGTCAAATCATAAAGGAGTGGGAGTAAATGAAGTTGACATCCCTGGACCTCAAGGTGAGATCACACTAGGAGAAGTACTTGGTGGGATCATTCTCTGGGAAAAGAACAACATACGGTTTCCAGGATCGGCTCCAAGAACAACATACTTGTAGGAATGAGAAGGCTCACGCTTCCGCAAGAGTCATTCAGAGCCACCTGCTTCGGTATGGTTTTATGTCCGGCTATAATGTTTGGACCAAACATGGAGATAGAGGGGTTGTGATGGAAGACAGCGATGAAGAAGAGAACGATGATGACAACTACCGATCTATGTTCCATGAATATGCTGATACCACAATTGAAGACAATGAAGAAGAAGGAGGTGAAGAACGGGAACCAGACCGACCCGCTGATGATCTTTGTTGGGTCATTTCTGATGCAAAGCGAGACTGTGATACAAAAAAGGAGAGGTTGCAGTTTGAGCATATTTTACAGGACCACAACAAATTGTTGTACCCAACATGTGAAGATGGCCAGAAGAATCTTGGTATCACACTGGAATTGCTGAAGTGGAAGGCAAATATCGGTGTGACTGACTCGGGATTTGAGAAGTTGCTGGTACTCATGAAGAGGTTTCTTCCATGAAATAATGAATTGCCCGCCAGTACATACGAAGCAAATAAGCTTATCTGCCCTCTAGGATTAGATATGCAGAAGATACATGCATGCCCTAACGACTGCATCCTCTACCGCGGTGATAAGTACGAGAATTTGGATAAATTCCCGGTATGCACTGTATTGCGGTATAAGATCAGAAAAGATGACCCTCGTGATGTTGATGGCAAGCCGCCCAGGAAGAGGGTTCCTGCCAAGGTGATGTGGTATGCTTCTATAATACCACGATTGAAAAGTTTGTTCAGAAACAAAGAGCATGCCAAGTTGTTGCGATGGCACATGGAAGAACGTAAGAAAGACGGGATGTTGAGGCACCCCGCTGATGGTCGACAGTGGAGAAAAATCGAGAGAGACTTCCCGGACTTTGCTGGTGAAGCAAGAAACTTATAGTTTGGTCTAAGTACAGATGGTATGAATCCTTTTGGGGAGCAGAGCTGTAGTCATAGCACCTAGACTGTCACTCTATGTATCTATAACCTTCCTCCTTGGTTGTGCATGAAGCAGAAGTTCATTATGATGCCAGTGCTCATCCAAGGCCCGAAGCAACCCGGCAACGACATTGATGTGTACCTAAGGCCATTAGTTAATGAACTTTTACAGTTTTGGGCCAAACCAGGTTTACGTGTGTGGGATGAGCACAAAAATGAGACATTATACCTACGATCGTTGTTGTTCGTAACAATCAATGATTGGCCTGCTCTTAGTAACATCGCAGGATAGACGAACAAGGGATATAATGCATGCACACACTGTTTAGATGAGACTGAAATATATATCTGGATAAATCTAGGAAGAATGTGTACCCGTACAATCGTCGTTTTCTTCTGCCAAGACACCCCTTAAGGAAAAAGGAAAGCATTTCGATGGCGAGGCAGATCACCGGAGGAAGCCTGTCCCCCGTACTGGTGCTGATGTATTTGGTATGGTCAAGGATTTAAATGTAATATTTGGAAAGGGTCCCGAAGGAGAACCTGTTCCGAAAGATGCCGACGGACGTGCACCCATGTGGAAGAAGAAATCTATATTTTGGGAGCTACCCTATTGGGAAGTCCATGAGGTCCGCTCTACAATCGACGTGATGCACCTGACGAAGAATCTTTGCGTGAATATTCTAGGCTTCTTGGGCTTGTATGGGAAGTCAAAAGATACACCGGAAGCACGGGAGGACCAGCAACGTCATAAAGGACGAGACGGCAAGCATCCAGGGCAGTTTCAAGGCCTGCCAGCTACGCTTTTACCAAGGAAGAGAAGGAAATCTTTTTTGAAGTCCTTTTTAGTATCAAGGTCCCGTCTGGCTTCTCGTCTAACATAAAGGGAATAGTAAATATGAAAGAGAAAAAAATTCCAAACCTAAAGTCCCATGATTGCCACGTGCTTATGACGCAATTGCTTCTAGTTGCATTGAGAGGGATTCTACCACAAAATGTTTGGCTAGCCATTGTGAAGGTATGTGCATTCCTCAATGCAATTTCTCAGAAGGTAATTGATCCAGAAAGTCTATCAGGGTTATAGATTGATGTGGTCCAATGTCTGATCAACTTCGAGTTGTTGTACCCTCCATCTTTCTTCAATATTATGACACACCTCCTAGTTCACCTAGTCGAAGAGATTAGAATTCTCGGTCATATGTTTCTACACAATATGTTCCCCTTCGAAAGGTTCATGGGAGTCTTAAATAAATATGTTCATAACCGTGCTAGGCCAGAAGAAAGCATCTCCAAGGGCTATGAAACAGAGGAGGTCATTGAGTTTTGTGTTGACTTTCTAGTTGACCTTAAGCCGATTGGTGTTCCTGAATCTCGGTATGAGGGGAGGCTGACAGGAAAAGGCACACTAGGAAGGAAAACAATGGTATGTATGGACAGGGATTCTTTCAATAAAGAACACTACACAGTTCTACACAATTCCACCTTGGTGGCTCCGTATATCGAGAAACACAAGGTTATTGTACGCTCAGAAAACTCGGGGATGCCTGACTCCTCGATTAAAGTGGAACACGAGGACACTTTCGGCAGTTGGTCGCACAAGAATCTCATGACTAACAACACTGTTGAAGATCAGCTATACTTGTTGGCATGGTTACCATCTTCTACTATATGTACTTTCCAAGGGTACGAGATAAATGGTAATACATTTTGCAAGAGTTTTTGAGGTACATGAAGTTTATTAAAGAATTTAAGAGGTAAGAATGAGAATAAGTTTTCGTAAATAGTTTTGTTTTTGAGTGTTGAAACTAAGTTTTTGGTTCAGCGTCCAATCTAACTAGGGTCTCCTATGGTCAGGATGGCTCTGATACCAACTTGTCAACACCCGGATTTTTCAATCCTAGATGCCTGTTATGCCATACATCGCAATCCCAGGATTACCATTTTTGCGAGACATAACAGAATTGGATACCATAGTACTTCATCCATTACAACGATACATAAGTTCTTACACAAATAGGGATCTCATGATCCAGTCCTTAATACAACATCAAGCAGCGGAATACGGAATAGTAACGGTAGCGTAGGCGAGGCTCCATCTTCGGGGTCACAGGCAATGCTGGCGATGGGAGATGATCCTAGTTGTCGTAACCGTCCTGGGGTCCATCCTCCAGGTACTCCTCTTCATAGTCTGGCCATGGGAATAGCCAGGGACAAAGCCATGAGTACTCTTTAAGTACTCGCAAACTAATACTAACAAGAAAAAAGGGGTTTTTGGATAATAGGACACTAGGCTCTAGGGTTGTTTTGCAAAAGCCAGATTTATACTACTAAGTTCCCAAGCTAGTCACAATTTTATAACTCCTAAGTGGGATCTTGTATTTCTAGTCACAACTCTGTTGTGGCCAAGCCAAAGTCTCAAGTCGTTCACAAGTCATTTTGAAAAGTCTGACGGGGGAACAGTATGGCCACTCCAACTGTCCATAACCGCGGACGCGGCTATTCGAATAGTTTGACACTCTGCAGAGATTGTACACTTTCACCACAACATTCGATACATCCATCAGGAACAAATCCTGAATTCACCATACTCAGTATGCGGATAATCAATCCTAACCTTCCATTTACACTCCCTAGTATAAGCACCTCTCCTGTGAGTTTGGCCTCCCAACCATGACCACTGTCATCTTGGGTACTGCACAGGTGGACAATCTTCACAAGGTAGCCTCAGCTCAGACCTTGGCTGTGAGGGAACTAATACTAAGGTATATAAGTTTCCAGTCAAGCCCTACCCAATATTCAGGTTTTGTGGTTGTACGATAAAATTGGAATGGTATCGCATCTAGACAACCATCAGTTTTATAAAGGGCTAAGGCTCATGCCTCAACATTTTCATCACCAAAATCATCAAGTGTTTGGAAACACATGTCCAAAACATTTCAATAGAATGATCCATCATTCCAAGGTTTTCATAACCATTTTTCCACCAAGTATTCCCATCTAAAGTTGATCAAGTTTTATGCTTAGCACTAGCATCTACAGGTGGGGTAGTACTAATAGAGGGGTAGTAACTAGTGGAGTTGCAGCTAAGTCTAACCTTATATCATAAGCTGATATCAAGGTTTCTAGCTTAGGCCAAATTTTATGCTCTTTATGCAACCTTCAGCACAACTGTCTAGTATCTACCAAAATTCTTGGGTAGCCTCTAAGTAAACTTTGATAAAGAAATAAAGTAAGAAGCTTGCCATAAAACTAGGATTGGTTTAGCAAGTGGGTATGGTTACATACGCTTAGGGCATATAGTAATCATATCACAAGCATGGGTTGTGGCAACAATAGGGTGTTTTATGTGCTTGCATAGGTATAGTATCTTGCAAGTGTTAGCTTGCATTGGTAAACTTGGTTAGTATAGCTTGCATCAATATCAGTATAAGCTTGCCTTGTGCAGAGCAGTGGTTGAAGTTCTTCTCGGCTTCCTCTTCGTAGTATCCTCCTTCTTCCTCGTAGCCTTGGTCGGTACTAGCGTCTATGAATAAATACGAGGTACACAATCACCAAACAATACTTAACTACTTGCAATCATCACACACAAGGGTCCTATAGATGATCTAGCATCATCTCTAATATTCCAAGGTTAAGGATTGATTTAAGTCTTCTTATTTTAGAAAAGTAATTTCTACTCATTGAAAAACTACTTAAGATTTAATATTCTCCAAACTAAACATTGGATCATGTTGACACATGTCATCACCACATGTTGTAGTCCATGGGAATGTGATTTAAAGTGGTGTCACAATTTAACAAGGTTTTACCCTTTTATTTTAATTAATTAAAGTGGCTAGAAATGCTTATGAAGCATTCTTTTATTCCTTGAACCTTATTTCTGCAAGTAACCTATATATATTTTTGTATATTCTGAAAGGTATGGTTGAAAGTGATTTTTGAGAGTTGGAATCAACTCAAAAGCTATTGTGGTTTAAATTTGAAAAATGTTTGAATGCAGAAAAGCTTCTGCCTTGTCATTTTTGCTAAGGGTGATCTACAGATCCAAATGACTTGAATCCAACGGGCTTGGATTAAGCATTCACAGACCTTTCCAACAAAATTGGTTTCATCTAATTTGGTGCACTAAATCGATCTGGGTTGATTTTTGAAGTTGGGTACAGAAGTGTGTTTGAAATTAAAAAGAAAAGATTTAATTTGAATTGTTGGGCTGCGCGGGAAATTCTAACGGGCCGGCCTGCTAAGCGCAGTGCTCCCGCGGGCTGCTTAAGTGGGTGTCCCCACTCGTCAGTGACACGGGGCTGGGCGAAGCGGTATGGGGCAACGTGGTTCGTTCGGTCTGGTTCTAATCCAACGGCTGAGGGTCATCCTTGACGCGAGACAGCTCCGGCGAGAACGAAACATAGCACGGCCAGTGAGGGGTGCTGGGGGCTCACCGGAGTACGGGCGAGGGTCGGCGAGGCGGGCGAACGACGAAGTCGACGACGGCGAACCTCCTGGTACCGGTGGCTTCTCCTGGGGCGGCTCCAATCGCTGGCTCCTTTCTTCTCCGGCAGCGGCAGGCTCCAGTGAAATTCCGGCGGGGTGGTGCTCGCCTTGCTCTGAGAATGGTGTGGCACGATCAGTGAGGAGAGGGGAGTGAGATGGTGTGAAGAAATCGTGCGGGGGTGACCTCTATTTATAGTCGAGCGAGGGGACCGTCGGGGCACAAGGTGAGCTCGTCGGAGGCGACGTTACAGGCAGCTAATGGCATGGGCAAGGGTAGGGGACGGTGCTGTGTCTCCTGGCGATGCTCAACGACATGGTCGCGAGGGATGGGGCGGTGTGGTTTGGTCTGGAACGGGCGGTGCTCTGCGCGGCAGAGGCGGCGTTCTCGACGGCGGGCGGTGGCTGTATGGCGCGGGGCGTTAAACGGGGATGTCTGGCGGTCTCCTGGGTCGGTGGTGATCGTGTGTGCGCGCGGTGAGGGCGGCGCGCGGTCTGTGGGTGGTGGTCGAGGGTGGCGCTCTGGCGCACGCTCGGCATGGTCTGGGCGTGTCTTGTGCGCGTGGTCCAGGGCTTGGCAACGCTCGCGGCTGGGACAGGCAGTGGCGGTGGACGGTGGGCTGCCTCCCAGACAAGGTTGGCACGGCTAGTTCTTCCTCTAGCCTGCTGTCGACTATGGGGTGGCATTGAGGTGCTCGGCTGTTCATCATTAATGGCAATGGTAAGCTCACAGGGGTGCTAGTTCTTGTCTAACCTTTCTATATGATCTACTGGATTGTGTGAGAGCTAACTAGGGAACAAGTTAGGCTCAAAACACTACACACTATAGTGTTTGTGTTTTGTTTGATTTGTGTCTGCAACCTGTTTGATGAAATGGCCGCATGAAATCAAGTTTTTAAATTTGAAATGATTTTTGGTGGGTTTGCTAGATTGGTTCTGGTGAGTCTGCAGATGCTTGGGTTTTGAAAATTGAGCTTGTTTAAGTGGGTTTTGAAAAAGTGGGATCTTCCCATATGAAGAAGATTCAATTTTGAGTTGTCATTTAAACTATGCATTTGAAAGTTTCTGGATGATCACAAGGTGGGCCTTGATACTTTGTTATGAGTACATTCAAGGGGTGCAAAGATCCAGAAAAGTTTATGTTAGGTTTTGAAAGTTTGAGACAACCAAAGTAGGCATGGGAGTTAAATTGGTCAAAATGACCATTCACTTAATATATTGGTTTTGACTTATTTTTCCTTAGGAAAAGTGTGGGGAATGTTTTAGATGATGTTCTTTTCACCTAAGAAACATTTTACAAGCAATGGATCACACAAACAAAGTGGTTTTAAAGAATTTCAAAATTCATGCATACACATATACATGCTTTCATGAATTGATTTAGAAAAGTTTTTGTTAACCCTAAACTTTAGGATTAGTGTTTTGTTGATCCAAGTTTGATATTTTTGGGATGTTACACCATTACTTCTAGCCAACGATGTGGCTCAGGTTTTCTATGTGAACGAAATGTCTACGAAACCGAGAAAAAGAAATCAGCAAAAGAATACATCGTCCGATGAGCCAAAGCGCCACATAGTTCTTTCAGGGAAAAGAAACATCGTGGGAGTGGATGACAAGACATGTATGTCAGAAGATTATAATAAGTTTCATGAAATCCCGCCCTTCAAAGTAAAAACTGACCCAAACCTCCTGTTAAATGATGAAGATTCTCCATGGCTACGATGCAGAAGAAAACAACAACACTAGATAGGGATGTTGGTGTAATATATTAAACCATATATGTAATCATATTGTTTAATGATGAAGATTATCCATGGCCATGACGGCCGCACTATAAATAGAGGGAAAGGGCAGGGCAGGCTGGGCCAAACAGCACCAATAATAGGGGTTGAACCAATAATAGGCAGGGAAAGGACACATATATTTCACGTGGGAGACTGGGTTTCCTAAGGACCAAGGTACCTATAGAAGCCGAGCAAGAGCAAAGCAACGGCGGGAGGAGGAGGAGGCAGACAAGTTCAAGCAGCTTCTAGGAAGACTTGACAAGCAGCAGCACCAGATCGACGAACTTAGAGGAATAGTGCGCTTGCAGCAAGATCCTCCACTCGATATTACCGCCAACCCATCTCAGCGGAGAAGCAGCGTCGCTGAATCGGAGGTCCCGTCTAACGATGCATCCTATACTACAGATGGTGGTCCCGGCTACCCCGTGGATGGAATTAAGGAGCAGATACCTTGTGAGCTCCATAAAATATTGAAGAACGTATCTGTGAAGGTGGCGGTCGGATTGGCTTTGCCTTGTCCTCCTGATGCACGTTGGCATGGTCATGAGATTCCACCTTGCTATGCTAAACCAGGGTGGATCAAATCGTAAAGGAGTGGGATTCAATGGAGCTTGACATCCCTGGACATGAAGGTGAGATCACACTGGGAGAAGTACTTGGTGGGATCATTCTCTGGGAAAAGAACAACATACGGTTTCCAGGATCGCCTCCAAGGATAACACTACCGTCTCCGAGTCGTCGCAGGTCTCATTCACCTCCACCTCCATCACCTCCAAGAAGCCCACCCCATGATGACTACGACCACCACATCCCGAGTCCATCTCCATCTCCGCCGCAGGCTCAGCAGTCTTTGTCGCCCGCTAAGGACAATAAGCGGAAGCATGCTCCGTCAGTGAGTACTAAAGGACGCGGCAGCCCAAAATGGAAAATGTCGCCCCTCCCAACAGTGCCTCATCAGAATCTTCCCATCAGAACATACGATCATACTGATGCGGAATCTGCAGCGATATCAAAGGTCGAAGTGGCGGCGCATTTTGAGAAAAATAAACCCGAGCCCGCTCCTGTATAAACCGAGAAACAAAAGGCATATCCACTTGATTTTCTGAACACACCATCGCAATATGAGTTGCACCATAAGCCAGATGACTATCTACGCACATTTCAGAAAGAAGTGGCAAAGATCAAATCAAGCAAATCAAGTGCAAGCAGGAAAAAACCAGCAAGAACAGGTGCGAGCGGGACAAAAACTACAATCAGTAAAAAATCAGACGTTCCCCTTCTCGGACAATAGGAAAAACAAACTCTCTCACCCCTCAAGGTGGTTTCACAAAACGTTCCACTCCTCGCACAATAGCCAGTAGATATGTCAATAGCTACGGAGTTGGCGGCAGCATGGAAATTACTCTTGATGAACTATTAGGCCCCCAACTCGACCATCTACCCAAGATGCCACTAGCCCCTAAATATGTCGCAGGTGAGGATTTGGTCAGCAAAGAGAGGCTGAGAGAACTGCTAACACAAATGCGGAATCTCCATCAATGGTACTCGGCGGTCTTGAAGCAGGGGAGAATAATGATCGTAGCCAAAGTCCCACCTGAGTACTACTTCAGACCCGAAGACGTACACATTGAGTTTTCAGAACTGTTCTAGTTATACCATCTCGACGCCATAGACAAATCCATCCTCAGCTGCTATTGTCTGTAAGTTGTTAAATTCATTGTCTACATGTTCAGTTTTCAATTGTTTAGTTCGGAACATGTGATTATCCTTATTATGCATAATGAAGATCCTGAAATGTAAAAGAAAAAAGAATCTACAATATTGGGTTCATTGACCCAGATAAAGTGCATATAACCACGCTAACGGATAACCCCGAGGAGACGGAGGAAAACCTTCTAAGGTTTCTAATGGAGCAAAATTTCTCCGACCATATACTGTTTCCTTACAATTTCAGGTGAGGGTCTTACTCTGTTGTACACATTCACTTTTGATTAGTCGATAATAAGTGTAACTGATGAGTTACTGATGTATATATAAATGTTTGCAACTTCCACTAGGTTCTGCTAGATATTCAGCTTGATAAGGGAAGAGTTGATGTCATGGATCCATAAAAGAGAAACCTGGAAAGATTTCCGCAGCATGAAAGACATGCTACAGAAGTAATTTTCGCGCTATATCGGTCTCTTTCGTTGATTTCCTGAGATATTAGGTAATTAATAACTCATTCAATCATTTTCTTCGTCGGGCAGGGTTTGGATCCGGTTCAAGTGCGAGGTTACCGGTGTATTTAGTGAGAAGCTGACGTTTAGGGCGGTCTCGGTAAGTAGCACGTGATATGTCCACGCATCTCTTTACTTCTAGTTCAATACAATAATGATGCTAGATTATTTTTTTGATTGAATTCTATTCTTGTAAAGTGCGCGAGGAAGCCACAGGGGTCGAATCTCTGTGGATTATACGTATGCGAGTTCATTCGCACGTTTAACACCGAACACAATGATTATAGAGTCGATGTAAGCAATGCATTCACACCATCATTTTATTGCCATCACATTTTGTTATCATGATTGATATTCATATTGATCTCATTTTTCTTATATATAGTTCGAGAGAATGCGGGATCAACTACTACCAGCGCAACGCGTACTAGAAATTGCGGAGGAGCTGGCGGGATTTATTGTCAAAGAGATCATAGACGATGCCGGAGAATTTAGTGTGAATTGGCGCTACTGATCTCCATGTAATCGAAGAGACGGCTCTAGTCCCAAGATTATGTGATCTCCATGTAACTTTGTAAATTGTATATATTTGTATCTCGATATCGTAATACAAGTTATCTTATATATGCACGAATGTGTACGATATGAGGTGGCATAGAAATATTCAAAAACTATATGCTGAAATGAAAAATAAGTAAATAAACCAATAAAAATGAAATATCTGCCACGATAGAGAAAAGGGGCAAAATGCTGCCGCGGCAAAGACCCACTAGTCCCGGTCCATAACACCAACCGAGACAAGTGGGGGTGCACTCTGATCGCGCACGGGCAGCCACATGGACACCCACCAGTCTCGGCTGGTAACTAGGTCGGGACTAGTGTTGCGCCTGTAGTCCCGCTTCATTAGTCCCGGTTCAAAAACCGGGACTAAAGGGCCTTACGGCCCGGGACTAGAGGCCCTATCTCCACTAGTGCTTGACAATTTAATAGGGGTTCCGAGGGGTGAAAACCCTAATTCGGGAAAACTCCGGAATCACTTGTGAGGGGTTACTATGTTCTTCTAAGTAAACTTCTCTTGAAAGTTGTTGAACAATGCATGGTGATAGCTTAAAGAGGTAGAGCTCATTTTGCTGAACATTTTGATATATTATTTGTATTTTTATGATTTAAAATGAAGTAGTTATGATTTTCTCCAATTTTAAATCATTTTAACTCATTTTTAGAATATTATAAAATAATTTATATTTTGGAATATCTTTTACATTTTATTAATCAGAAAACATTTCTGAAAATGTTAATATTACTTACAGGGTGGACCCACTTGTCATATATTTATTATTTACTGGAAATGATTTACTAAAATTGATAAAAGGAAAAGAAAAGGAAAATATGTTGCGAGCATGACGTCATGCCGACGTCACAAATGGGGATGCTACGACGTGGTGCTCGATATGGCGACTGCGAGCTCGCTTGTAAGAGGGGAGAGGTGCGTTGGAACCAGGGCAACACGGGCTACAAAGAAAGTGGCGGCGCCACTATGGATTGACCTCTAGAAGCTTGCCGGCCACAAGCATCTGCATCGAACGGCGGAGGCACACGACGCGGGGCCGAACCAGGAAGCGAGGGAGAGGATGGAGAGCACGAGCGTGCTCCTGAGCTCACCAGGAACGCGGTAGGATGGTCGGTGAGGCAAGGCGCGGCTTGAATCGATGGCAATGACCACTAGTGCACACGTAGGCCTCTAACACCAGTTCATAGAGGCCTCTAACACCGGTTACAGAACCGCTGTTGCGGGTTCGGTGTTAGAGGCCCCCCTTTAACAGCGGTTCTTATACGAACCGTTGTTAAAGGGTGGAGCACGTGGGGCTGCCGCAGCGCTCAACCCCCCCCCCCCTTTACCATAGGTTCGTAACAGGAACTGGTGTTAAAGGTTCTCTGTTGCGGCAGGAAAACAACTTAAATATCTGCCGCGGTAGAGTTCTGCCGCCGCCCCGTTTTGATAAGATTTCTGTGGCGCTGCGGGGACAAGGGGGATCGATCGGGAGAGGTATACACATACATCGTCGGTACATACGAGTACATGAATAATTAAGCAACTATTATTATACACAAATATCGTCATTGTGGTATTCTCCGTACACGTTGAAGCATCAAGTACAAGACAAACACGTTCGAGCATATATACAATATAACATCTTCGTACACGTTTATTTTGGATATCTAAAGAGATCTCCGCTAGGCGTGATGACCTCATCAAGTATGAACCCCGCCAACTCCTCTTGAATGGCTCGTATGCGGTCAAATGGTAGGAGTTTGTCCCTCATCCGTTCGATCTAAATATATATGAAGAATGGGGTCAATATATATATAAGAATGAAACTCAACACAACTGATGGTAATAAAATAATGTTGTGGACTTCGTTTACTTACTCTAAGTTATTCTAGTCCGGCTTGGCTCGTCGCACATATCGTGTTGTGAATGAACTCGCAAACATAGTATCCACATAATTTATTGTCGGCTCCCTGCTGCGCACACTTTACGATAATGGAGAGTTCAATCAAAATAATAATCAATAAAGCATGATATAATGGAATTGGAAGCAGAATCAAAGAGATACGCAGACCTAGCTGGCTAGTATTACTTACATTTTGATCTTCAAATTTTAGTTCTTCTAACCATTCACTCACGGCCCTGCCCGTGAACCTTTTCCAAACACTGTCCGACAAATAAAATGGATAAAGGAGTAGTTAATTACTTGTTGTCACGAAAGTTGCCGATCTAGTGCGATAATATGATTACATTACCTCTGGAGCATCTCTTTAAAGTCTGCCCATACATCTTGGTATTTTCGTAACGAGTCCATGACAAGGACTTTGCTTGCGTCAAGTTGAATGACTAGCAGACTAAAGTGAAACCTGCACACGCATAACTCATCATCAATTATACTTAACATCGAGTAAGCCAAAAAATAATTTGTACAAGATAGGCTAACACTCACGAGAAGTTGTAAGGCAATAGTATTTCCCTTTTGGTTTGTTGACCTTATGTAACACCCTCAGAATCGGACCTATGCAAGTTTGAGCAAAATTCGCCAAACCCGCATAGAAACGATTCAAAGGTGCCCACCAGGCACTTTCGTGCGGGTGGAAAACGAAGTAATAACATTACACAACAGCCCTCGATGGAACCCACAGAACAGATATATATAACAGCGACTCAAAGAGTCAAGAATACAGATATAATATACAAGATCCAAATCACCTCGAAAACGGTAGAGCGTCCGACTACGGACAAGAAGCAAATGGGGCTAAGAGCCCTGAAGAATAACCAATGGCGTCCATAACCCTGCCCAGGCCAAGCCGGAAGGGTAACCCTGCTAACGACGTCGATCTAAAAACCTGCTTAAACAAAAGGGGTGCCGACAAAGGGCAAAGTAAAAAGAGGAGCGTCAGTACTGAGGCCAGTAAACGGCGAGGCTAGAATTCGGCGGTCCTCGCCTACAAAGGTATGGTGGACTGAGCGGCAGCGGCAGCATGCACTAACAACCTATAGAGACTCGATACAACTGGCGGATATCAGAGAGGGATAAGAATGACCTAACCGGATCCAACCTGATACTAGCATCAAACAAACCCATCCTGGCGTTTCCCCCTCGACACCGATCGAGGAAGTCAACCGAGGAACTCACACAGTTGGTAGTTTTATTTATTCGGTTATCGTTGCAGCAATTACTAGTCAGGTTAAAGATAGTCGTCCTGATAAAATAAGCAGTGGGCACTTTTAATTAACCATTCCGTTATAGTTGTAACTCTTACTAATCAGATACAGATAGCATGAGATATACCCAAAACCCAGCAGTTGTTGGTACTTTTATTCAGCCATTTCGTTGTAGTTGCAGTACTTACTAGTCAGGTACAATGGTCGCAAGCGACACACAAAACAAGCAATTGTGGGCAGTATTATTTAGGCATTCCGTTATAGTGGAGCTGATTACTAGTCATTATAAGTCAAATTTATAGCAATAAACTTTAGTTATGCTTGTCTATGATCAAGATACTGTGCTCCAAGTCGTCCATATCCGCGGACACGGATTTCAGAAAGTTTTACCCGGCCGGGGTGCACCAATAGCAACACACACTCGATCAACCTCGGAAAAACCAAATCAAAACCCAACGAGGCCTTCACGACAAAGCAAGCACAAGATTCAGAAATATTTCAGGGGGCCACCCCTTAAGTAGAATCCGCAACGGAGTAAGCAAGCTTCGAGACGGCCTCAAGGTTCGGGTGGACGGCTGTGAACGACTGGGAACCCGAAAGTGTGGTTGGGCTTGTCGACACCGCGGAATCGTGTCCCACTCCTAAACAGTACAGTGTGCTCCTCGCACAATCGTAATAAAGCAGTAAAACATGGCATAAGTACAGGATCGTAATAAAACCTCAAACTAGTTTGTGGCCCCAAGAAATAAGACGGAATCAAGCTCTGGCTCAGGGGGGTCCCATATACCTCCCGGATGTGGATAGCGCGATAAATCAAGGAACAGGAATCAAGTACTCGGGGTCTTACGGGACACAAGTGGGCGTTCGGAAACCAAATATTATCTATCACCCACCGATGCCTCTGCTTATTCAATTTTAGTTGTTAAACAGGAATTTAAAATGAATGGTAAGTAAAACTAGAATCATCTCCATCATCAACATGCGGCAAAACATCAGCAACTGTGGCATATGGCAACACGCAACAGCACTTGAGCAAGCGACTACGACGCGCGAGTCCAACTATCTACCAAACAACAGGTAATAGGATGTGTCCAAGGCAATATAGGGCTGCACGGTATATCACAGGTACGGAAACTAAAGCATCGCAACACAGATAGCAATAGATCAACAGGAGGGAAGTAAATACTATAAAAGTAAGATAGGTAGAAAGGGGGAGATGCTCGCCTGAAAACATTGCCGAAAGGTTCATCCGAAGATCGGGGCGGAGCTCACATCAACTCAACGGCCTTATCCGCGAAGAAGCAAAACACTAGAAGAAACACCGGATGCAATATTTAATACTACAGCAAAAGATCGGCATGATGCATGCATGATGGATGACATGGCAAAGGTGCGATGCAGTTAGGTCATATTACGTGGAACCGGGGTCCCGACAATTAATTAAATGGTTCAAGTTGTTTAGATCCCCCGCAAATTAAATGTTGTTATGACAAGGCAAGATAAAATACCGGTTCGCTACACAAGTTTAAATGAGGCCAATATAAGGCTAGATTTGCCCGCATATGGGCCCCATATTTAATTATTAGGTGAATCGGCAAAAGGCCCCCAAACCGCACAAGATGCATGCGAGATGACAATTAAATATGCAACAAGTTGTTATGTTATAAAATAGGGTTCGAGAAAAAGGGTCACACATTAGGGGCTCGACGATCTTGGGGGTTCCGGGGTTGGACAGGGTCCAGGGTCCAGGGTTCAGGGTTCGACGGCCTTGGCGGGATCGTTCTCGGACTCCGGGTGTTAGGGTCTCGGATCGGGGTAGGTCTTGGCGCAACCGGGGAGCAGGGCTTGGTTGGCGTCGGGGGCGCAGATCTTGTCGCATGTGGTCTCGATGTCCGGGGAGCAGAACTTGGGTCGGCGTTGGGGCGCATCGGACTCGTCCTGATCGCTGACGTTCTTGTCGCATTCGCGGTCTTCGGGTCATGTTGACGGTCATGGCGTTCAAAGTGGAGAACTTGGCGTTCCGGTGGCGGTCTTGGCGTCAGGGTTCTCGCGTCAGGAGTGCAGTATTGACGTCCTCGAGGAAGTACTTTCCGTACATGTGTCTCCGGTTCCGGGTCGATGATCCTGTCGTCCGATGTCGGGGTCTCCAGGGTCTTGACGCTTTGGGTCCGAGAGGGATATCTTGGCGTCGGGGTTTCCGTGACGAAGATCTTGTCGCGCGGCGTCAATGCTTCCGGGAAGGAGATCATGAGGTTCCGGCTCTGGTGGTCCATCTGGTCCGGGCTCCGCCGGGATCGGTCTTCGGTCTTCCATGTTGGTGCACCCGAGGTTCTCGGCGGCCTTGTAGATGGACAACGGTTTAGGGTCTCGGCGTCGGTAGGTCCAACAGGGACTGCACAAAGATACACAGAGCTTCGGGCATGCCAAGGATCTGGACAGCAGCACACAGCAGTGGGAGACACTGGCGTGGTGGGGCCCAAGGGGAAACATGGCGTGACGAGGACGCCGACGCCGCAGGGACGGGGCCGAACAACCGGAGACGGAGTCCGGCGGCGCCAACGCAGGCCAGAGAGGCGGCCAGGGGCTTGCAGGCGGCCGACGGGGGCGGGTCGCGGGCGGCCTGCGAGCTCCGGGCGGCGGAGACGCGCAGCCAAGGTGGCGGCGGGCTTGGTCCGGGCGACGCGCGAGCAGGGGCGGTGGAGGCGAGCCGGGACGCGCGGCCCGAGGCGGCGGCGCGCCGGAGGTGGTGGAGGAGGGGCCTGGCGGCGGCGCGCGCGGGCTCGCAGGTGGTTCGTGGGAAGCCGAGGGGACCGGCGGCGGCGGCGGCACGCAGGTGGCCTGGGGCGGCGCAGCGAGGCGGGCTTGCCAGAGGGAGCTCGCCAGCGGCACGGGCGACGCGGCGACGGCGGCGCAGGACGGCCGATGGCGGCGGTTGGCGGGGCCGCGCGGTGTAGGGAGCGGGCTGCAGCGGTGTGGAGGCGACGGCGGGGTGTTGGCCGGCGAGCGTCGGAGGGCGAGGCGGCGGGGAGGCGGCAGGGCTCTGGCCGGCGGGGCGTCGATGGAGCGCCGGGGCGCGCGCGGCGGCGGAGTCGACGGGGTGCGGTCCGGCGCGCCGGCGCGGGGAAGGGGAGGCGGAGCGGCGCCAGGGAGAGGGAGCAGGCGAGCCGGGGGCGGGCGCGCGGGGGCGTAGGCGGGGCAGCGAGAGGTGAGCGGGGCGAGCTAGAGGAGGGGAGAGGGAGAGCGGGGCCGCGGCAGGGGTGGGTCCCGAGGGGGGGGGCCAGGGGGTTGGTGGGGTCCGGTCTGGGTGGGGCGCGTGCGTGGTGTTGTGTGTGTGCGTCGTGTGTTGGCTGGTGGGGGAGTGAGGTGAGAGGGAGAGGAGAGAGAGGGGGAGGGCTGGGGTTAGGCCAAGTGGCAGGTTGTGAGTGGGTGAGGGGTGAGGGAAGGTGAGGTGGCGCGTCGCTATAGGGCGGGGTGATGTGGCTGGGAAGGTTGGGTAGGATTATTGGTAGGTTTAGGTTTTGCTGGGGTGTCCAAGACGGACCGATTTAGTTTTCTGGGGCGGTCGTTCGGGTCAATCGGCCCGTTCGACTGCCCCGCACAAAAATAATTTAATATTTTTAATTGATTGCGACGGATTTTGTAAATAGTTTTTGACAACAACATATCCGGTTGCATCCGGGGTTTTGGCGTTTGGATAAGATGGGGCTATTTAAAAACAAAACGGGTGTTGCGAAAATAGTTTTGGCAAACAATGCATGATGATGACGATGCAATGCACAAATTCAACGCGATTTTCTAGTAGTGGTTTTGTGGGATGCCACAATTCGACACCACTAAAAAAGGATCTCGCCCTCGAGATCCGCCTCATGGTACCGGAAGGAAGGCCGGCGTTCTCCGTCTTCTCGCATCATGTAGATCTTCGCGACACCACTAACAAGAGGTCGTTGATCCCGATCATCAAGAGAACACTCCGGAAAACAACGGACGAAGTTAAAGGTAAGGCCACCTCTAACTCCCATGGACGGGGTAAAATTGCATCGACCCACCATTCAATGTACATAAGCGAATGATAAGAGTAGTGGTATGGTCGCGACTCCATCCCGCACTCAAAGCATTACCCTGTACACGAATAGACAGATTATGCAACCAACTCACAGGATTCAGACTGAAGATCTCGACAAACGAGGTTCGGATCAAGGGAGTGATGCAGCCTCTGCATCGGAGCTGGCGTGGATGATGTCGTCGCGTCGGAAAACACCGGATTGCACAAACAAAGAACAAAGGATGATACCACAGCAGACGGACCCATCAAGCAGCTTGAACACCAGATGTAGCAACACCGTTATCAAGGAGGAAGCGAAACCCTGAAGGTACGACGGAAACCCAACCATGAGAAATCCTGGACTCGAAGAAAAGATAAGAGAGCAGATTCAAAACACGTCGAGATAAGAGGAGATCAGCAGAGGGGTAAGGAGTAAAATCAGACCTAATCAGAACTATCCAACCGATTTTTCAAAAATAGTTTGACACTCTACTTCGGCCGTTAGCTAGGTTATCCTACAGGCTGGACTTGTGGGGTATCGCAACTGCTGAGCTCTGATACCACTCTGTAACACCCTCAGAATCGGACCTATGCAAGTTTGAGCAAAATTCGCCAAACCCGCATAGAAACGATTCAAAGGTGCCCACCAGGCACTTTCGTGCGGGTGGAAAACGAAGTAATAACATTACACAACAGCCCTCGATGGAACCCACAGAACAGATATATATAACAGCGACTCAAAGAGTCAAGAATACAGATATAATATACAAGATCCAAATCACCTCGAAAACGGTAGAGCGTCCGACTACGGACAAGAAGCAAATGGGGCTAAGAGCCCTGAAGAATAACCAATGGCGTCCATAACCCTGCCCAGGCCAAGCCGGAAGGGTAACCCTGCTAACGACGTTGATCTCAAAACCTGCTTAAACAAAAGGGGTGCCGACAAAGGGCAAAGGAAAAAGAGGAGCGTCAGTACTGAGGCCAGTACACGGCGAGGCTAGAATTCGGCGGTCCTCGCCTACAAAGGTATGGTGGACTGAGCGGCAGCGGCAGCATGCACTAACAACCTATAGAGACTCGATACAACTGGCGGATATCAGAGAGGGATAAGAATGACCTAACCGGATCCAACCTGATACTAGCATCAAACAAACCCATCCTGGCGTTTCCCCCTCGACACCGATCGAGGAAGTCAACCGAGGAACTCACACAGTTGGTAGTTTTATTTATTCGGTTATCGTTGCAGCAATTACTAGTCAGGTTAAAGATAGTCGTCCTGATAAAATAAGCAGTGGGCACTTTTAATTAACCATTCCGTTATAGTTGTAACTCTTACTAATCAGATACAGATAGCATGAGATATACCCAAAACCCAGCAGTTGTTGGTACTTTTATTCAGCCATTTCGTTGTAGTTGCAGTACTTACTAGTCAGGTACAATGGTCGCAAGCGACACACAAAACAAGCAATTGTGGGCAGTATTATTTAGGCATTCCGTTATAGTGGAGCTGATTACTAGTCATTATAAGTCAAATTTATAGCAATAAACTTTAGTTATGCTTGTCTATGATCAAGATACTGTGCTCCAAGTCGTCCATATCCGCGGACACGGCTTTCAGAAAGTTTTACCCGGCCGGGGTGCACCAATAGCAACACACACTCGATCAACCTCGGAAAAACCAAATCAAAACCCAACGAGGCCTTCACGACAAAGCAAGCACAAGATTCAGAAATATTTCAGGGGGCCACCCCTTAAGTAGAATCCGCAACGGAGTAAGCAAGCTTCGAGACGGCCTCAAGGTTCGGGTGGACGGCTGTGAACGACTGGGAACCCGAAAGTGTGGCTGGGCTTGTCGACACCGCGGAATCGTGTCCCACTCCTAAACAGTACAGTGTGCTCCTCGCACAATCGTAATAAAGCAGTAAAACATGGCATAAGTACAGGATCGTAATAAAACCTCAAACTAGTTTGTGGCCCCAAGAAATAAGACGGAATCAAGCTCTGGCTCAGGGGGGTCCCATATACCTCCCGGATGTGGATAGCGCGATAAATCAAGGAACAGGAATCAAGTACTCGGGGTCTTACGGGACACAAGTGGGCGTTCGGAAACCAAATATTATCTATCACCACCGATGCCTCTGCTTATTCAATTTTAGTTGTTAAACAGGAATTTAAAATGAATGGTAAGTAAAACTAGAATCATCTCCATCATCAACATGCGGCAAAACATCAGCAACTGTGGCATATGGCAACACGCAACAGCACTTGAGCAAGCGACTACGACGCGCGAGTCCAACTATCTACCAAACAACAGGTAATAGGATGTGTCCAAGGCAATATAGGGCTGCACGGTATATCACAGGTACGGAAACTAAAGCATCGCAACACAGATAGCAATAGATCAACAGGAGGGAAGTAAATACTATAAAAGTAAGATAGGTAGAAAGGGGGAGATGCTCGCCTGAAAACATTGCCGAAAGGTTCATCCGAAGATCGGGGCGGAGCTCACATCAACTCAACGGCCTTATCCGCGAAGAAGCAAAACACTAGAAGAAACACCGGATGCAATATTTAATACTACAGCAAAAGATCGGCATGATGCATGCATGATGGATGACATGGCAAAGGTGCGATGCAGTTAGGTCATATTACGTGGAACCGGGGTCCCGACAATTAATTAAATGGTTCAAGTTGTTTAGATCCCCCGCAAATTAAATGTTGTTATGACAAGGCAAGATAAAATACCGGTTCGCTACACAAGTTTAAATGAGGCCAATATAAGGCTAGATTTGCCCGCATATGGGCCCCATATTTAATTATTAGGTGAATCGGCAAAAGGCCCCCAAACCGCACAAGATGCATGCGAGATGACAATTAAATATGCAACAAGTTGTTATGTTATAAAATAGGGTTCGAGAAAAAGGGTCACACATTAGGGGCTCGACGATCTTGGGGGTTCCGGGGTTGGACAGGGTCCAGGGTCCAGGGTTCAGGGTTCGACGGCCTTGGCGGGATCGTTCTCGGACTCCGGGTGTTAGGGTCTCGGATCGGGGTAGGTCTTGGCGCAACCGGGGAGCAGGGCTTGGTTGGCGTCGGGGGCGCAGATCTTGTCGCATGTGGTCTCGATGTCCGGGGAGCAGAACTTGGGTCGGCGTTGGGGCGCATCGGACTCGTCCTGATCGCTGACGTTCTTGTCGCATTCGCGGTCTTCGGGTCATGTTGACGGTCATGGCGTTCAAAGTGGAGAACTTGGCGTTCCGGTGGCGGTCTTGGTGTCAGGGTTCTCGCGTCAGGAGTGCAGTATTGACGTCCTCGAGGAAGTACTTTCCGTACATGTGTCTCCGGTTCCGGGTCGATGATCCTGTCGTCCGATGTCGGGGTCTCCAGGGTCTTGACGCTTCGGGTCCGAGAGGGAGATCTTGGCGTCGGGGTTTCCGTGACGAAGATCTTGTCGCGCGGCGTCAATGCTTCCGGGAAGGAGATCATGAGGTTCCGGCTCTGGTGGTCCATCTGGTCCGGGCTCCGCCGGGATCGGTCTTCGGTCTTCCATGTTGGTGCACCCGAGGTTCTCGGCGGCCTTGTAGATGGACAACGGTTTAGGGTCTCGGCGTCGGTAGGTCCAACAGGGACTGCACAAAGATACACAGAGCTTCGGGCATGCCAAGCATCTGGACAGCAGCACACAGCAGTGGGAGACACTGGCGTGGTGGGGCCCAAGGGGAAACACGGCGTGACGAGGACGCCGACGCCGCAGGGACGGGGCCGAACAACCGGAGACGGAGTCCGGCGGCGCCAACGCAGGCCAGAGAGGCGGCCAGGGGCTTGCAGGCGGCCGACGGGGGCGGGTCGCGGGCGGCCTGCGAGCTCCGGGCGGCGGAGACGCGCAGCCAAGGTGGCGGCGGGCTTGGTCCGGGCGACGCGCGAGCAGGGGCGGTGGAGGCGAGCCGGGACGCGCGGCCCGAGGCGGCGGCGCGCCGGAGGTGGTGGAGGAGGGGCCTGGCGGCGGCGCGCGCGGGCTCGCAGGCGGTTCGTGGGAAGCCGAGGGGACCGGCGGCGGCGGCGGCACGCAGGTGGCCTGGGGCGGCGCAGCGAGGCGGGCTTGCCAGAGGGAGCTCGCCAGCGGCACGGGCGACGCGGCGACGGCGGCGCAGGACGGCCGATGGCGGCGGTTGGCGGGGCCGCGCGGTGTGGGGAGCAGGCTGCAGCGGTGTGGAGGCGACGGCGGGGTGTTGGCCGGCGAGCGTCGGAGGGCGAGGCGGCGGGGAGGCGGCAGGGCTCTGGCCGGCGGGGCGTCGATGGAGCGCCGGGGCGCGCGCGGCGGCGGAGTCGACGGGGTGCGGTCCGGCGCGCCGGCGCGGGGAAGGGGAGGCGGAGCGGCGCCAGGGAGAGGGAGCCGGCGAGCCGGGGGCGGGCGCGCGGGGGCGTAGGCGTGGCAGCGAGAGGTGAGCGGGGCGAGCTAGAGGAGGGGAGAGGGAGAGCGGGGCCGCGGCAGGGGTAGGTCCCGCGGGGGGGGCCCAGGGGGTTGGTGGGATCCGGTCTGGGTGGGGCGCGTGCGTGGTGTTGTGTGTGTGCGTCGTGTGTTGGCTGGTGGGGGAGTGAGGTGAGAGGGAGAGGAGAGAGAGGGGGAGGGCTGGGGTTAGGCCAAGTGGCAGGTTGTGAGTGGGTGAGGGGTGAGGGAAGGTGAGGTGGCGCGTCGCTATAGGGCGGGGTGATGTGGCTGGGAAGGTTGGGTAGGATTATTGGTAGGTTTAGGTTTTGCTGGGGTGTCCAAGACGGACCGATTTAGTTTTCTGGGGCGGTCGTTCGGGTCAATCGGCCCGTTCGACTGCCCCGCACAAAAATAATTTAATATTTTTAATTGATTGCGACGGATTTTGTAAATAGTTTTTGACAACAACATATCCGGTTGCATCCGGGGTTTTGGCGTTTGGATAATATGGGGCGTTTTAAAAACAAAACGGGTGTTGCGAAAATAGTTTTGGCAAACAATGCATGATGATGACGATGCAATGCACAAATTCAACGCGATTTTCTAGTAGTGGTTTTGCGGGATGCCACACCTTAGCAAGAAATCTTCTATTTTCCTGGGTCTGTGTTTTACCACTTATTCATGAACTCTATTTGGGTCAACGAACCCAATATCAAAAGGTCTTCCTTTCATGCATTTCATAACCTTTTTCCTTCATAATAGTATATACATATATGGTGAGCATATATACATATGCAATTAATGAATTAAATGAGATGAGATAGAAATTACATAAATAGTACTTACACACAATAAAGGCTGATGGAATCTTTGTCGAGTTCCTTCTCATTGAATATAAAATGCAAGTCTTGAATGTTGAAGGCGATCTCGTCGTCTTCGCACAAGAAAATCTGATCTCTTATATGCGCCGTGCTCCATTCTTCCTTTCTCTTCTTGCAGGAATCAAGCTACCACTTATGCAATCTTCACATCTTTGTTGGTAGATTCTTGAGCTCCTCTTTCTTGACGAGATTCTTCCCGTACTTCCATGGCTATATGGGATTGACATCGCCTTTGGGCAAGTTGTCTCCCATGATGTTCAAGTATGCAATGTAAGTCATCCCCATCTCAATATCCTTTCTTTGTAGCTCTTCCTCGTAATCATTTACAGCAGGAGCAATTTGTGTGTCGAACACTTGGAGCGGGGCGCACGATTGGTTTTCCTGCTCTCCGAGCATGGGAACTGTTTTCTGGGGTGCACGACTACTACTTTCAGACTCCCTCCGCCTCGCATGCCCCTTTATAATCTGGCGCTCGTAGTCCGACACAAGTGGGGTTTCAGGTTTCAAAAGATTATTGTAAAACTTCTCAACCACCGTCGGATCTATTTTCTCCTTTGGCTCGGCCCGTCTAGGTGCAAAGAATTTCTTGACCTCTTCTTCCAAGATCCTCTTGTTCTCCTCGTCACTATGATTCCACGGTAATACCAGCAATGGCTTGGCGGAAGGCTGCGGGACGTAGTTTCTTGAACTCTTCGACGTACAGTTTCCTGCGGATTTCTTTAGGGCAGTGCTAGTGCTCTTCGTGGCAGTGCTCTTACGCTTAAGCTGACGCGCAGGAGATGGCTGGCGCGCCGGAGATGGCTGACGCGCAGGAGATGACTGGTGCGCTGGAGATGGCTGGCGCGCCGGAGATGGCTGACACGCAGGAGATGGCTGAAGCGCCGGAAACGGCTGACATGACGGAGACGACAGGGGAGTATTCTAGTAGATCTAACTTGCTACTCAAGTGCTTCAATAGATCTCTGCTCTCCCCATGTGTGTGAAAGTGACAGCGTGCACACCATGGTGGCACTTAGGCTAGAGTCTACATAAATACTCATCGTGCTTTAATAGATCTATGCTTTTCCCCATGTGTGTGATAGTGACAGCGTGCTCGCCGTGTGTGGCACTTAAGCAAGATTACATATATATATTCATGAGTTATATTTTGAGTTGGTTGTCTCTATGAAATTGTGGTGTTTTTAGAACCATCTAGCACTAAAGGTGACAGTGTGGGGTTATCTAGATTGGGAAATGCGCACTTTGAGGAGTGTTGTTATATCCCTACCATGGATTACAGTGTCCAACCGGAGCGTAGTATCATAAAGAGACTATATTTATGAGAGAGTGTTCACTAGTGAAAGTATGATACCTAGGCCTTGTTTCTAAGCATTGAAACACCGTTTGCATCTAGATCTGTTGCATGTTTGCTTGATTCCTTCTTGTTGCCTTTAGTATTTACCTCAGCGTCAAGCTATTTTTTTTGCACCGTTACCGCTTTTATTTCACTATCTCTTCGCCGAACTAGTGAACCT
Organism: Avena atlantica; assembly: GCA_910589765.1. NCBI lineage: Eukaryota > Viridiplantae > Streptophyta > Magnoliopsida > Poales > Poaceae > Avena > Avena atlantica. The sequence goes on from OU342736.1 coordinate 16,100,243, forward strand.
ATACACCTGACAAGTGTATTAGGTGTGCTGGGGACACAAGAGACTTCTTGTATCTTGATTGTGGGGTTACTTGAGAGGGATACCTTTGACCACTTCCTCCCTGAGTTCTATAAACCTTGGGTATTCCACTTAAGGGAAACTTGATGCTGTTCTATAAACCTCTACCCTTGGAGGCCCAAAAACTTTCTACAAGAATAGAAGTGCGTAGACATCAGTCAGCTCGGGAGATACCGAGGAAGCCACAAGCAATTATATATTTGACGTCCAAAAGTACGGAGCCGTCAAGAGGTTGCATAACAAGTAGTGGAATTTCATAGGCTTGGACAAGGTGGGTTATCAATCCACCAGTGCGAATGTCACATTTTCTTTTGTTGCTCTGGTGGAGGAGGTGCTAGAGGAGTAGAGCCGCAGGATTGGGAATGTACGATGCATTTGGGAAAAGTGCATTGGTGAACATGGCCATGTCTGCATGGGCCATGGAAGTAGTATCTCCTCTTCCCAATAGAGTGTTGGCGAGGAACACGGTGAAACAGCGGATTTTCGGGTTCTGAATGGTGGACATCTTCTTCTGGTAGAAGTTCCTTCCACCGTTAACATAAATAACCTCCCAAGTTTCTCCACTTGAGACGCCACACAAATTTGTAACATTTGATTCCCCATCATGATGGAATCCAAAAGCATTACAAAATTCTTGAATAGAAATTTGATATGGATGCTGGTTTATGGTCAAGCTCACCGTGCACGCATTACCTTTCTCCCTGTAGTCATTGTAGAAGGAGGCGAGGAACTCCCAGGTAATCTCAGTGTAGGTGTAGTGGCTTGCGTAGGAGAGGAGCGATAACCCTGCACTCGCACACCTGTGGTCGAAATCCGATCTCAACCCTACTGCGGTGAGAAATGCATCATCGGCCCAACGTGTGGGCATCACCCGTCTTGATGGAACTATGGAGTATTTGCTGTCGAGCTCATCCCGGAGTCCCGAGCCCTCACCACATTGGCGCTTGTTCTTGCAAAAAAGGCTACCAAGCTTGTTCATCTTGATGTACTTAAAACTTTCTACATAAAACCTTTGGCATATAGTTTCTACATGATATACAAGCGATTCTACATGAAAGAATTTAATGCTAACATGAGAAATCAAAAGTGAAAATCAAAAAAACTTTTCTTCATCCACTAGATCAATGTGAGAGTTTAAACCATGTATTTCTGAAAATAAAGCATGGGTAGGGAGTAAAACATACCAATCTATTGATTCCCCAACTCAAACGAACGAAATCCGCGATGAATCAAGAATTCTAGGTGGATTTTGAGGTGTTTGGATAAAGAGAATGAGAGAAAAACTGAGGAGGAGGATGAACCCTAGCTCTGTCGGCGTGTTTAAATGGTCGCACGAACTATATGGCGGAAACTATACGTGCGGGTTATGTAGTTTCCATCATATAGTTGCGGCGGAAGCGAAACTTAGGGTTTCTTTTCGCCAGACTCGAACTATACGGCCACAACTATACGGTCAGGGAAAAATTTCTCGATGTATAGTTGGTCGTTAAACGTATGATATCCCAGAGATACAATTCGTGAGAAGGGGTCGGTAACTATACGACGAAAACTATACGGCCGGAAAAATATTCCTGCCGTATAGTTGGTCTTTAAAATGTCGGGAACATGCTTTTGGCCCAAATTTTTTAGAGATACACTTTTTAATCTAAGCAATATGTTTAGGCTAGTTTTCGGAGATAAAACTCAAACTTAATTTTTATACTTTATATATTATTATTTAGTCGATATTTCTAATATTTTTGACAACTGCATCTTTACGGGCGCGCTTCCGCAAGGATGTCTGGAAAAAAGTTGTACGAATACGATGAACATTTTATTCTTAACTATTTCATTAATGTGATGGGTTGACTCCCATCAAGCATTTTATTAAGAGTGGTCGAATATTTCAACCATCTTTCTGTTCTTGAATTCTTATCTTGGGTTCCCCTTATCAAAGGCACTTACCACTTGGACTCGTTTTGCCGGTGGAATATATCTTTCTCCTCCTTCTAGCTTCTTTGGAAAATATCAGATGATTTCAGCATCATAAACATTGAAGATTATTTTCCCTCAGCACAATCAACTGACACTCCTGCAGTACTAAGAAAAGGTCTTCCAGGTATTATAGATAATTTTTCATCCTATGGCATTTCATGAATAATAAAAATCAATGGGAACATGCTCATCTTTTCTAAGTAGAACATCCTCAATCATACCAATGGGTTGTTTAGTGGATTTTTCATCCATCTGTAAAATGATATAAGTAAGGTAATACTCCCCCAATCCTAACCTTTTATAGAGGGAATATGGAATTACATTAAATCCAGCACCTAAATCACACAAGGCATTGTGAATATCAGTTTTACCAATTGATCATAAAATAGTTGGTTTTCCAGGATCTCCCAACTAAGAAAATAACCTCCCATTAGTAGGTTAACTAGTCACCATGGCAACGGTTTTAGTTATTTCTTTTTTATTAAGAATATCACAGAGAAATTTAGTATAGGTAGGAACGTTTATTACATCCGCAAATGGAATTTATAGACGAAGATGACCAAGTGTCTTTTTGAATGAGTCATAGATTACCTGATCAGGTGCTTTCTTTTTGCGACCTATATATGGAAGTTGTTGGTCACCTTTCTTATTCTTGTCTTTTACCTTTTGTGCGGGATCAGGCTGATTAGTTTTCTTATTTTGTTTCTACTTATCTCTTTTCTTATTTTTTAATTCAACAACTTAGTATTTATTGCTTATCTCTTTTTCTTCTCTTGGATCAACAGTCCCTTCATGATAGTCATAGCGGTCATCCTGTGCATCATTTTGTTCCTCCAAGGTTTGGTCTTGTGTCTCTTGAGCAGTTTCATCTTGAGATTCACCAATGTGTCATCTTCTTGGCTTGCTTTGAGCAAGGCTTTTTCCCTCGATCTTTTTCAGCTTCATATTTTGGTGGTCCTAATGGTCCTGTAACAACTGCACCTCCCCTTGTAACAACATTAGTGGAAACATGAATATGTATATCATCCTGAAGAAAAGTTTGATAACCAGATGCTATTTGTTCATATTGGGTTTCAATCATACTAAGGTACTTGTTAAAAAAAATTCTTGGACAATCTCATCATAGATTTCCGTGAATTCTAACAAAATCTTCTTATGTCTTTGAAATTGCTTATGCAGGTTATTATGAGATTTGGCATGTCGATGTTTTTCCTAGTTTTATCTTCTTCAATAATAATCTGTAACAGTCTACATTGTTTTCCTTAACACGTATAGAAGCATACCCTTTTCTTTCATTATTTTGCATATTTCAGGCATAAGATCTGGAGTTATACGAAGTATTCCCTTTTCCATCTTAGTGCCAATTATAAAGAGAATCATTTGTAGCCCTAGTGGACCTCAATTCCAATTAATCTTTAGTAGTTAAAATATTTATCGATCCTCCTGCTGATAAATCAAGCAGCCCTCGGCGTTGAGTATTAAGACCATGGTAAAATAAGTGGAAAACATTTGACTCAAAATAGCCATGATTAGGAATAATATTGATTATTCCAAAAAAATATATCCCAAGCTTGTGGGTAGTTTTCTCCCATGTTCTGACTAAAGTTGCTATATTCTTTCAAATTTTAGTTACCTTTTTAAAATGATTAAATTTGTTTATGAATTTGACAATACAGTTTTCCTAGCAATGAATGTAATGACGAGGGAGAGAATATAACGATTGTAGAGCCTTGCCTTTTAGAGAACAACGCAATAATTTTAGACGGGAGAAATCTCTAGGCAAACCTTTTGGTCCAATTGATGTTATGACATCATCGAACTGTCTAAGATGTTTTCTTGGGTCTTCATATTTCCTTTCACTAAAAGATTTTTGTTGCAAAATTTTAATAATCTCACTATCAAATTGATATTTTCTAACTCTAGGATTAGGAAATTCTATTGGTTGTCTAAGATAAGCAGGATTTGGAGCACTGTATTCTCTAAGAGTTTTCTCAGGTTTCTTAGCAGTTGTCCTATGAATGGACATGATTTCCAAAAAATCACTCAGGTTTTCAAATTCAATCTTCGTTGATCTCAAAAGTTTTTCAATAATTTCTTCACGCCTTTGAGCAGGCACGCTCTCAAAATAATTTGGTAGATACGTCCTACCAGAGCGTGTAGATCCTTTGTATTTTAGGGAGACCATTTGGTAGTAGCAACAGCTGAAATGTCAAGAGAGAAACACTTAGCGCTTAGCTCCCCGGTAACAGCGCCGGAAAATAGCTTAGAGACCTCCCCCGTTCGAATTCAGCACACCATTCCACTCCCCTCTCTATTAGAACAAGGCGAGCACCAGGTTGCCGGAATTTCGCCGGAGTCTGCCGCTGCTGGAGGAGAAGGGAGCCTTTGATTGGAGCCACCCCATGTGGAGCCATCAGTACTAGGAGGATCGCCGTCGTCGACTTCATTGTTCGCCCCCATCGTCGACCCTCTCTTGAGCCCCGATGAGCCACCACTGACCCCCACTGGCCGCGCTAGGGTTCGACTATTGGAGATATGCCCTAGAGGCAATAATAAAAGTAGTTGCTATTATATCTTTGTGTTTATGATAAATGTATACATTCATGCTATAATGGTATTAACTGAAAACATTAATACTTGTGTGATTTGTAAACTAAATTAGAGTCCCTGGTAAATCCTCTTTGTAATACTAGCTTGTTGGTTGATAGATGATCATGGTTTCCCGATCATGAACATTGAGATGTTATTAACAACAAGATCATATCATTAGGAGAATGATGTGATGGACATACTCCTATAGATAAGCGTAGCATTAAGATCAAGTCATTTGAATAGTTCGTTTGCTATAAGCTTTCTGAAACATAGTAACCTAGTTCCTTCAACCATGATATAATGCTAATGACCATTACTAGAAGGATGCTTTGATGACATCAAATACCACACCGTAACTGGGTGGCTATAAAAGTGGCATTGAGTGTTCGGAAAGTGTGGGTTGAGTAACATGGATCAAGAGTGGGATTTGTCCATCCATATGACGGATAGATATACTCTGGTCCCTCTCGGTGGAATGTCATCCAATTAGATTGCAAGCATGTGAATGGCTCACAAGGGATCACATATCATGGGAACAAGAAAAGAGTACTTATCGGTAACGAGGTTGAACTAGGTATGCAGAGATACCGACGATCAGACCTCGGATAAGTAAACTATCACGAGACGAAGGGAAATTGGTATCGTATGTAAGTGGTTCATTCGATCGCAAAGTAATCGTAGAAATATGTGGGAGCTATATGAATTTCTATATTCCTCAATTGGTTATTGATCGGAGAAATGTGTCGGTCATGTTCGCGTAATTCACGAACCGTAGGGAGACACACTTAAGGATTCGATGTTGTTTAGTAGATATGGAATATAAGTAGGGAGACCAAATGTTGTTCGGAGTCTCGTATGGGATCCGGGATATCATGAGGAGATCCGGAATGGTCCGGAGAATAAGATTCATATAAGGAAAGTCCGATTCCGGAGTTCGGGAATGATTCCGATGATTTCATCGGAGAGGTTCTAGAAGGGTCTAGAAGGTTCACCGGACCGGAAGGTGAATGGGACATGAATGTGTCATGGTTAAGTGGAATGATTGGATCATGTCCTAGGACACTTGGTTGGGTATTTGCAAGAGAGAAATAAAGCTCCAAATTGAAAGTCAAAAGGCAGGTTTGAAAAGTCAAACTGGAACAATGGTTTCTTAGTGGAGGAAGGAAAGAATCCTTCTTACCCTCCACCACAATGCAACTAGGAGAGGGAGTTGGGGAAGGATTCAAACTCCCCTCTCCCAAGCTGCACTCCCTCTCATAAATAGAGGGGAGGGGCTGCCCCAAGACCACACAACCAGCCCTCCCCACCAAGCCACGCCGCCGCCCTAACCGCCACCGACTCCGCCTCCTCCTCTCCAGCCCTCTAAAGCTAGATCGCCGGAAACCCTAGATCCACCATAACCTACTCCGGCTTAGGCGAAGCCCTGCAGGATTTTCCCTCTACTTCCGACACCATGCAGTCATGCCGCCGGAACCGCAAGGGAGAACTACAACCTCTGCTACCTGCTGGAACAAGGGAGAGGAAGGTCTTCATCGAGTACCGAACGTGTGACCGACTGCGGAAGCGCTGCTGGAATGCAGCGCCGGAAGGATTGTCTATGCGGTCTTGAGATCGGCAAGTGTCGACTACATCACCCACGAGAATCTGCTATCGTTAACCGCTTTGGAATCTTCGAGGGTGAGTACTCTAATCGACTCGTTGCTACAATCTAGTAGATAGATCTTGTCTTGTTTGTGTGCATGCGGAACAAATTTTTTGTTTTCCATGTTACGAACCCCTACATCGACCGCGCCGCGTTCTGTTCAGACGTGGACGATGAACCCCAGCCATCGATCGCACTTCTAATCCTATGGCCCAAACCACCCCGTACCCCTTCGCACCCCCTATCTCACTGACTAGTGGGGACAATCACTTAAACCGTCCGCACACGCTGTGCGTAGTAGGACGGCCCAGTTAACATTCCCGCGCGACCCAGTAATTCAAACATAGGTTTTTCAATTTAGTTTCAAACCTAGTTCTGTCCATAGATTCAAAAATCATCCATAGAGATTCACTAAACCAAATTGCATGAAACTAATTTAGGTAGAAAGGTATTGCAATTCTTAATCCAAGGCCGTTGGATTCAAACCATTTAGAATTATAGATCACCTATAGTAAAAATAACAAGGCAAAGACTTTTCTTCATTCAAACATTTGTCAAAATTCAACCACATATGCTTTTGAGTTGATTCCAACTCTCAAAAATCACATTTCACAAGGCCTTTCAGAATATATAAAAATATCTAGGTTTACTTGCAGTAATAATAGACAAGTAATAAAAGAATGCCCCATAGGCATTTCTAGTCACTTTAATTAATTAAAATAAAAAGGTTAAACCTTATTAATTTGTGACACCACTTTAAATCACATTCCCATGTACTGAAATATCTGGTGATGACATGTTCAACATGATCCCATGTTTTAGTTGGAGAATATTAAATCTTAAGTCTTTTTCAATGAGTAGAAATTACTTTTCTAAGATAAAATAAATGGAACTAGTGCCTTAATCTTTGTGATGATTGTGATAATGCTAGATCATCTAGTGAAAACCTTGGTGTGATAAATAGAACTAGTTAAGTATTGTTTGGTGATTGTGTACCTCGTACTTATTTATAGACCCTAGTAACGAGCAAGGATACGAAGAGGAAGGAGACTACTACGAGGAGGAAGCAGAGGAGAACATCAACCACTGCTCTACACAAGACAAGCTAAACTAAACCATGCAAGTCTTACTTGCAAGCCTAACACCACAAGTTGACTTAGCAAGCTAGAACTTTGCAAATTAACCCATGCATGACAACTATGCAAACTAGATGCTTTAGGTATATGTGATTACACCCCTTGAGTATACCAAATCCTAGTATTACTTGCAAGCTTAATTATTTTATTTCTTTATCAAAGCTTTTATTTGTGTTTACTTAGTGATTTATAGATTTTGGAAAGATATTAAAGGTAGCATAAAGAGCATAAAACTTTGCCTAAGTTAGATAAATCTTGATGTCATCCTGAGTCAGGAGATTAAATTTAGATAAGTCACACTTGACTATCACCCACTTGTAGATGCTAGTGCTAAGCATAAAACTTGATCACTTTACATGGGAATACTTGGTGAAAATGGTTGTGAAAACCTTAGAATTATGAGTCATTCTAATGAAATGTTTTGACATGTGTTCTTGAACACCAGATGATTTTTGATGATGAAAATGTTAAGGCATGAGCCTTAGCCCTTTATAAAACTTATGGTTGTCTGGATGCGATACCATTCCAATTTTACCGTATAACCACAATAACCGAATTTGGGTAGGGCTTGACTAGAAGTTTATATACCTTAGTATGGGTTCCCTTGTGGCCAAGGTTTGTTCTGAGGCTACCTTGTAAAGATTGACCACCTCTGCAGTTCCCAAGATGACAGATGGTCATGGTTGGGAGGCCAAACTCATAGGAGAGGTGCCTATACTAGGGCGTGTAATTGAAAGGTTAGGATTGATTATCCGTATACTGAGTATGGTGAATTCAGGATTGTTCCGGATGGATCTATCGAATATTGTGGTGAAAGTATACCACCTCTGCAGAGTGTCAAACTATTCGAATAGCCGCGTACGCGGTTATGGATAGTTGGAGTGGCCATACTGTTCCGTCGTCAGATGTTTTAAAAACGACTTGTGAAATGAATCATGACCTTGAATTCACCCCAACAGAGTTGTGTTATGAAATCTCAAGTTCCCATTTAGGTATTACAAAACCTTAAACTAGTTTTGTTTGCGTCTAAACTCAGTTAGAGATAAATCTGGCTTTTTGCAAAACAACCTAGAGCCTAGTACTCCTACTTAAAACCACTTTACCTGTTAGTCTTAGTTTGCGAGTACTTAAAGAGTACTCATGGCTTTTCCGTCACTATTCCTATGGCGAGACTATGAATAGGACTATCAGGAGGATGGACTGCAGGAAGGTTATGATAACTAGGATCATGTCCCATCGTCAGCATTTCCTGTGACCATGAAGATGGAGCCTCGCTCACGCTACTGTTATTATTACGTTTTTCCGTTGATATGATCCTTTATTGTGTTAAGACTGGATCGTGAGATCCTTTATTGTGTTGTAAGACCTTATGTATGGTTTGTAATGGATGATGTACTGTGATATCCAATCTATTATGTCTCGTAAAAATGGTAATACTGGGATTGCGATGGATGACATAACAGGCATCTGGGATTAAAAATCCGAGTGTTGACAACTGGCCTCCGGCTCGACGAGGCGACCAGTGTCTGAGCTCAAACAGGGCCTCTCGATGGAGGTTGTAGAGTCACCGGAGCATACATGCATGAATAAGGCCTTCTTGGCCATGGATTTTGGCGTCTTCTTGGATGCAGAAGATGGGCTCCTAGATGAGATGGCTCCTTGACTCCAATTCCACTCTAGCTGAGTTTCATCTCTGTGAGCTTCTACCCCAATCTCCACCATGGAGATCAAGGAGAAGAGGAAAGACAAAGAGGAGGACACAGCCAGATTAGAAAAGGCACACAAACAACACATGGTGAGAAACGGCTCACCGTCAGACCCGGAGAACCTTCCACGGACTAAGGGAGGCGGGCGTAGAAGATGGCACTGTTGACGATCTAGAGTATCCTTGATCCACTTATTGAAGAAGGCCTCTCCGGATTCGCTGTCGCCGCCCAGATTCCACCATGGAAACTCGACGAATGGCATCACCGTGGACCGCCTGGCGCCATGGAGAAGGGTCATAACTGAGGACCTCCAGAGAACAGAGAGGACGGTCTTATTCTTGGAGATGCCTAGCTTCAGGATCCGATCTTGCCACCGCCCTTGCCACCGGAGCAGCGCCTCGAGGGAGAAGAAGCATCGGGCGCGCCATATTCGGCCGATGGGATCCAGCGTCCTACTTCAAATCGCCACCGAGGGACAACACTTGCTAAATCTAACCCTAAAACCTAAGCTACTAGGTACGCTGTCGCTCCTTGGAACCCTCCGGTAGGCATCGCCTACAGGAGGAGCTTTGGATTGGCCCGGGACGATAGGGGCGACTCTCAAGGGAGAGAGGGAGGTGGGAGACGCACGAGAGGGTTCAGGACGGTTCGGGAGTTGGGGTCGCTGATATCATTCTGGATAAACGCAGGTCAGTTGCTACCATGCCCTAGTGTTACTTTAATAGAGCGTCTCTGGTTAGTTATTTTATGATATCTCGACATATGTGTCAGAGCATTGTGTAATGGATTATAAGAATAGTATATTACATGTTTTTGGACTCGACCCACCATTGCTAGTCGAAGAAACTTGTCTTCCATGAAATTTACGCACACTGATTTCAGCATGGAACTAAAGACATGTTTCACGATGGCAACAGACTACAGAGATTCGCCTCGCTCGCCCTGAAACCAAACAGTCAGAAAAAGTTTGTGCGCGACAGAATCCCATCCGTTCTAGCAATCTTCAGGCATGAATCGTCCATGGGATATCGCTGACGGAGCCTTTCGAAACATGACACTTCCACCAGATCAGCATCCACCATGGCCGCCGTGCGTGCGCGCAGAGACACATCCGTCTGGTGTCTACCTTCTATGTGGAAGATTCCTATGGGGTAGCTTGCCGGCTTCACCTCTTCATGACCTCACCGTCTGGTCCTCTGCGTAGCTGCGCGTCCGTTGGCAGCACCGCCACATGATCCTTATCTCGTTGTACCGTCTCACTTCAAGATGTTGTGTTACCACGGGACAACGTTCATTCCATGAGCAACACTCACCGCGGGAGACGGTGGAGGCGGTCAGTGGAGGAAAAGCACAACAGGAGCATGACGATAGAATTTTGAGCACAGAGGAAGGGCCGCATGAAACCTACGGCCGTGCACGTCAGACCTTGGCCATTCCACTCTCTTTCTCTATCTCCCCTGTCGGGCTTATCTGCACTTCCTTATGGGCGAGGTCCACATGCGGGGAAACGGATTGAAGTAAGATCTTTGTCTTGGGGTGAGAGAAACCCTAGGACCGCGCCCGTGGCTGCAGATGGGACCCATACTGCCATCCACCGAGGGAGGACCGCCATCAAAGCCCGAGGCCGCCGCCCCAGCTTCTAGACACGGCTGCCATTAGATCACCGTCGAGACGACAACCTTCAAGCACCCAAGGGGCTCCCTGCGGGGGAGAGACCACCGCGAGGAAGCAGCCATGCAGTCGCTGCTTTTAGAAAGATCTATCTCCAGGAGGTGAGACCTTCTGGTGCCTCGAGGGAGAATGGGACCAGTGATGGCCTTGAGAAGCGGACGACCGCTTCGCATCGCCGGTACGCCGAGGATTTGGGGGGATTTGCGCGGCCCCAACACGGCCACCTTCCTCTTTGCTCTCGCTTGTAGCCCTCCTCCTCCCGTATGCGGATGCCTCGTCGACCTCCGGGACGGACCCGGCCGTCTCCGCCGGGGCCTGGCAGCACCTCGCCCTTGTAGATCTCCTGCTCCTCCTGGTAGATGCTCATCGCCCTGCGGATCGGTTCTGGTCGGGGGCGCCGCTCGGGGCAAGAGAAAAAACAAGGGAAATGGTTGATTGACTTAGCAGTGACATGGTGGGTAAAACTCTTGGAACAGCCAGGGGCAAAATCGTCGAACAAGGACAGACGGAAATTGTTGCCGGCGAACATACGTCTGCTTAATTAATATTAGTAGTATAGGTAGGTAGTTACAGTTGTGTCAGAAGATTATGGCTATAAATCCCGCGAAAAGCATCTAGCTTAACACGGATGTGAGCTGCTAGCGACCTCCTCAAGTCCTCAAGAGTTGTAGAACGGCTAGGTCGCCATGCGTGAAAACAAGAGTTTTCAAACTAGTAAGAACGCCCAGAGCGACGTTGACGAGGAATTTTATCCACTCGTACGCAGGTACAAGGACGGCCGTATAGAACGGTTCTTCAGTTCTTTCGTGGCGTCGTCGATGGACCCGGACGCCAACCGCGGTGTGGCAACGAGGGACGTTGTCATTGACCAAGACACCGGCGTGTCCGCACGCCTATTCCTTCCCACGAAGGCTGCCGCGGCGGGAAGGAGGCTTCCGCTCGTCATGTACGTCCATGGTGGCGCCTTCTGCACAGATAGTGCGTTCTCTCGAACGTACCACCGTTATGTCTCCACTCTTGCTGCAAGCTCCAACTCGGTCATCGTGTCCGTGGAATACCGCCTCGCACCTGAGCATCCCATTCCCACGGCATATGACGACACATATGGCGCCCTTCGGTGGATGATATCGCTCTCTGACCCTTGGATTGCTAACTATGCTGACCACGAGCACATTTTCCTAGCCGGTGACAGCGCCGGTGCAAACATTGTGTACAACGTGGCGCTACGCACAGCGCATGATGATAACATGATTCATATCGAGGGGTTGATCATGGTGCACCCATTTTTCTGGGGGATAGAGAGGCTTCCTTCGGAGGAAGCATGGGATGGTTCCGGGGTGTTCCCACCGCTGTGGGTGGACAAGCTGTGGCCATTCGTAACGGCAGGCAACGCTGGAAATGATGACCCCCAGCTAGATCCTTCCGACGAGGGGATCGCATTGGTAACTTGCAGGCGCATGCTGGTAACGGTGGCGGAGAAGGACACCTTACGGGAACGTGGTCGCCAGTTCGCTTCCCGCATAGAAGACTACGCGAGCGTCCATGATAAAATTACACTGCTGGAATCCGAGGGCGAGGATCATGTGTTCCACTTGCACAACCCACTTCGTGCAACGAGTAGGGATCTTATGAAAAGCATTGTTCAGTTCATAAACCCACAGTCGCCGCCGACCACGGTGCCTCGTGGAAACAGCCCTATGCCGGATGCATGTGAAGGTGAGCAGTGCTGGACCAATACCAATCCTATTAATGTAGGAGTTCCTACGAGGCCGTTTAAGGATATACTGGGCTACGGGATGCACATGAAACGGCCGAGTCAAGGAAGGTCCTTAACCACTAACACCTTAAAGATTGGACGGCCAAAACTATCATGGATAAATCACGTGCCATTCTCAAGCCGAGCTGCCCCTCACACATATAGGGACCCATTTCCAATAATAATTCCGGGAAAGGAAGTGATGAAGAACTTCCTCTAGGAAGTGATGTCCCCTCATCTCTTCGATTTCATATTGCACCAACTTTTCTTGTATTACTCCATATAAATAATGTACTATTATGAATTGTCTTTTATGATTGTGTCCTTAATTAGTTCTCGCGGAAGTTGTATCTTCGGCAACTCGATTTGCCGAAATTAGGAAAAAGCCACCGTTGGTGGCCGGTCATGTAACATATTGGGAAAGACGGGAGAATGTACTACGGGAAAAAATGTCGTTGCCGTGTGCCAAACGGACCGGAACACGCCAAAGTCTGTCTTTGCCATGTGTAACTCAGAAAATACACGGCAAAGTACGTGAATACGGCAAATTTCTGAAAACGAACACGGCAAAGAAATATACACGGCAAAGACCCATAAAGGAACACGGCAAAGAAAATACACTCGACAAAGTCGACAATGGCACATGGCATAGGTGTTGTCACGGCAACGAGGTGGGACCCGTGGCCCCACAGGTTCATTTAACGGGAAGAACTAACGGCCGCAGACGGGGGTATCTTTGCCGTGTGCCCTCGTCGGTTCTTAATTTGCCGTGTGTATTCTACGATATACACGGCAAAGGCCCTTTGCCATGTGTATTCCGTAGTACACATGGCAAAGTGCTTTTGCCGTGTGTATTCCGCAGTACACACGGCAAAGTCCTTTTTTTCTTTTTTTGCCTTTTATCACATTACTCTTAGAAAAATCATAAAAAAATCATTCTAATTTATAAAAATACAAATAACATATCAAAATTTGCAGAAAAATAATATCTATCAATCTACACTCAAATATTAGATATTTATATTGAATAAGAATCTTCATGCTCGCCGTTTTGATCATAGTTTAAAACATGCATAAAAATTTCAAAAACGATCGAAACAATACGAAACCTTCGCGTGGTGTCATATTATGTGACATAGTTGGTAGGAAAAATATCAAACTTCGTATATTGATTATGTCTCGAAAAAACCTTCACAAAATGACCTATCTCATTCGAGGTTTCCTGGCTTTCGGGTGAAATAACAATGTTATGGATAGAATTAAGGCATAGTTTGTGATAATCTGCCCATATTGTGCATGCTTGTGCATCATGGAATGGCGAACAATGTTGCATGAGGAAGTTTTCCTTTTCGTCGCACCAACAAGCCATTTTCCATTTTCTGACCGTTAAAAATAGGGGATTTTATGAAGCAACCACCAAATAGCTAATTCAAAATGCTACCACCCTATTTTTCAAAAATACTATACCACCTTAAATGGACAATGTCCTAACGGGGGATCTCAAACCTTTCTATCCACTCCAGGTGAAAAAGACAAATTTCTGCCGAATCGGTAGGAAGTGGGTCAGATATGAACTACAGGTACATGATCTGATGGGCACGATTTTTCACAAAAATCATTTTTAGGTTCACAATATGCTATTTCATCATAGATCCAATGAAAGTTCATAGAGGATTAGCTCCGAGCTAAGAATCTTCATACCCGTCATTCGACAAAGTTTGTCGATAGTTTAAAAGAGTCATTAAAAATTAAAAAACGATCGAAACAATGCGAAACCTTCGCGTGGTGTCATATTATGTGACATGGTTGGAAGGAAAAATATCAAACTTGTTATATTGAACATGTCTCAAAAAACCTTCACAAAATGACCTATGTCATTCGAGGTTTCCTGTCTTTCGGATCAAATGACTAATGTTATGGCTAGAATCAAGGCATAGTTTGTGATAATCTGCCTATATTGTGCATACATGTGCATAATGGAATGGCGAACAATGTTGCAGGAGGAAGTTTTCTTTTTCGTCACACCAACAATCCATTTTCCATTTTCCGAGCGTAAAAAACGGCGGATTTTATGAAGAAACAACCAAATGGCTAATTCAAAATGGTACCACCCCATTTTTCAAAAATACTATACCACCTTAAATGGGCAATGTCCTAACGGGGGATATCAAACCTTTCTGTCCACTCCAGGTGAAAAATACAAATTCCTGCCGAATCGGCATGAAGTGGGTCATATATGAACTACAGGTACATGATCTGATGGGCAGGATTTTTCACAAAAATCATTTTTAGGTTCACAATATGCTATTTCATCATAGATCCAATGAAAGTTCAGAGAGGCTCAGCTCCGAGCTAAGAATCTTCATACCCGTCGTTTGACAAAGTTTTTCAATAGTTTAAAAGAGTCATAAAATTTTCAAAAACGATCGAAACAATGCGAATTTTCAAAAACGATCGAAACAATGCGATATCAAAAACCTTCACATGCTGCCATATTATGTGACATGGTTGGAAAGGAAAATATCAAACTTGTTATATTGAATATGTCTCAAAAACCCTTCACAAAATGATCTATCTCATTCGAGGTTTCCTAGCTTTCGGGTCAAATGAGCAATGTTATGGCTAGAATCAATGCATAGTTTGTGATAATGTGCCCATATTCAGTTCGGGTCAAACTGAGTATGGTGATTCAGGATTGTTCCTAACGGATGTATCAAATATCGTGATTAAAGTTTACCACCTCTGCAGAGTGTCAAACTATTTGAATAGCCGCGTCCGCGGTTATGGAGAGTTGGAGTGGCCATACTATTTCCTCGTCAGATATTTTCCAAATGACTTGTGAAATGAATCATGACTTTGACTTGACCACAACAGGGTTGTGGGAGTGAAAACTAGGTTCCCACTTAGGTGTTATAAAACATTAAACTAGTTTTCTTTACTTCTGAACTCAGCTAGAGATAAACCTGGATTTTTGCAAAACAACCTAGAGCTTAGTATTCTCTTCAAACCACTTACTTGTTAGTGATAGTTTGCAAGTACTTAAAGAGTACTCATGGCTTTGTCCCTTGCTATTCCCGTGGCCAGACTATGAAGAGGACTATCAGGATGATGGACAATAGGAGGTCTACGAAAACTAGGATCATCTCCCATCGTCAGCATTGCCTGTGACCATGAAGATGGATCCTCGCCCACGCTATTGTTATTATATTATTCCGCTTCGTTGATTGTACTAAGATGCATCTGGGATTAAAAATGCGGGTGTTGGCAATCTATTTGCAACTCTACGAGGGACAAGCTGAATGCCACTATGCCATGTTTTCTGTATGTGAAACAAACAAACATTTTTCAATGCATGTTATTCATGATCTTTGTTTGTAACCTATCATGTTGCATGCATAGTTAATTTGTATTACTATTAGAACTCCATCTTTCATGCTCATGTTGATCTCAGCTTTCAATGCTTGCAAATGGTTTGATCTTGATTTTGATGGTGCATGTCACCTCAACAATTATTATTTTTATCACTTACCTACTCGAGGACGAGCGGGAGTTAAGCTTGGGGATGATTGATACGTCAGAAATGTATCTATAATTTTTGATGTTCCATGCTTGTTTAGTATCTACTTTGCTTTGCTTTGTCTACACTTTGAGGTGTTTTTATATGTTTTCTGGTACTAACCTATTAACAAGATGCCATAGTGCCAGTTGCCTGTTTTCTTCTGTTTTTGGTTCCAGAAAGGCAGAAAATCAATATTCTCGGAATTGGACGGGACAAAAGCGAAAGTCAATATTTTACCGTGGGAAACATGGAGCCAGAGTACAAGACGGAGGGGAGGCACCAGGGGGCCACACCCCCTGGCGGCACGGGCTAGGGCTAGCCGCGCCTGGGGGGTGTGACCACCCTGGACGCCCCCTGCCTCGCCTCTTCGCCTATAAAGATCCCCTGATGCATAAACCCTAAGTACCTGCTCAATATTCCATGAAACTGCCTGTAGCTGCCGCCACCATCGTCCCTAGATCGGAGGGATATGAAGCTCTTCCCGGCACTCTGCCGGAAGGGAGATCATCCCGAAGGCCTTCTTCTTCATTATACCTTGGACTACGGGTCCATGTAGTAGCTAGATGGTTGTATCTCCTCCTTTGTGCTATCATGTTTAGATCTTGTGATCTTCGTTCATGATCTAGATCACATCTATTTGTAATCATGCATGTTGTGTTTGCGGGGATCTGATGGATATTGAGATTATTATGTCAGATTGATTAATAGTTTTGTCTTATTGATTCTATCATGTATGTGTTGTTTGAGATCTTGCATGCTCTCCGTTGTTAGTAGCTATCTTGGCCAAGTAGTTTCTAGTGACTCCAAGAGGGGGTATTTATGATCGATAGTGGGTTCATGCCTCTATTTAATCTAAGTGAAGTGACAGAAATCTCTAAGGTTGTAGATGTGATGTTGCCACTAGGGAGAAAACAATGGTCTCTTGTTCATGGAACTAGTGGATTGTTTATCTTACACACTTTGCTTAAAGCAGTTGTCTGTTGCTTGCAACTTAATACTGGAGGGGGTTCGGATGATAATCCGAAGGTGGATTTCTAGTCATAGATGCAGTTGGATGGCGGTCTATGTATCTTGTTGTATTGCCCAATCAAATCTCATAGGATTATGAATGTCTAGTATTGCATTATTATGCCTTGCTCAGTCCTGTCAATTGCCCTGCTGTAATTTGTTTACCCAGCATGCCATGTTTGTTTATCTAAGGAGAACACCTCTAGTGAACTATGGACCCCAGTCCAATATTTACCATTGATACATCTTACACTGTTCCTGTTTACTTGTTGCAAACCACTATTACCTTCCACACCATATAGTTAATCCTTTGTTACAGCAAACTGGTGAGATTGATAACCTCATTGTTCTCTGGGGCAAAGTCTTGAGTTTGTGTTGTGCAGGTTTCCAAGTTGTTAGCAACACCTTTGAGTCGTTTCCTTCCTCCTACTGGTTCGTTAACCTCGATTTCTTACTAAGGGAAAACTTGCTGCTGTGCTCATCACACCTTGCTCTTGGGGTATCCCAATGAGGCGTTGATAACACGCCCATCATCAGATCTCAATTGTGCCTTCAACGAACATCTTTCCCTCGCCTCCAGAGCTTTTTGGAAAATCCCGGTATCAAGTCAGGATCAAGGGACAACACAAGATTCAACTCATCTAACAAGGCTCCCAAAGGGAGATCATGCTACAATTGCAATGACAAGAGTCACTTTGTGGCTAAGTGTCCCTTTTGAGAAGCATGAAGACAATGGTGGTGGTCTCATTCGCCAGATCAAGTCAAGACTACTTTCAGTTCATGATCTTGTTGTTATGGGTCTTGCATCTTTATTTAATGAGCACTGTGTGGTCCTCATATGGAGCAAGTCTCTCATGGTGGCTTTCGTAGGGTATATAGAGCATGACTTGTATGTGGTGGACTTTTCGGGGACCACCAATCCTCATGCTCTATGTATCTATGATAAATCTGACAAGGGATGGTTGTGGCTTCTCCGCCTAGCCCATGTTAACATGAAAACTTTGCAAAGACTCCACTCCGAGGGCCACATCCTTGGTCTTAACAATGTTTCTTTTGCCAAAGATCGTGTGTGAAGGGCTTATATTGAAGGGAAGATGCATGAAAATCCCCACAAATCTCTCAATCAAATCACCATGGAAAGTTGTTTGGAACTCCTAGATATGAACCTCTTTGGTCCTCCCTCTCATGATAGTATTGGAGGAAAGAAGTATTGCTTGGTTATTGTGGATGCTTTCTCTAGATACACTTGGGTGTTCTTCTTCAAGTACAAAATTGAAACTCAATAAACAGTCATCGACTTTGCTAATGAAGTTCAACTGAAACACAATGCAACCATTCTCTCCATCCGAAGTGACAATGGCACCGAGTTCAAGAACTATACCTTGGATGAGTTTATTAGTGATGATGGCATCAAGCATCAATACTCCACTCCTTACAACCCTCAAAAAAATGGTGTGGCCGAAAGGAAGAATCGTACTTTGATGGATGCAACCCAATACATGCTAGCTGAATTAAAGTCTCCATACAACTTTTGGGACGAGGCCATCTCCACCGCTTGTCATGCATCCAACCGGCTTTACCTTCGCAAAAAAGAGAACAAGACCCCTTATGAGCTGCTCACAGGGAACAAGCATAATGATAGCTACTTTCGAGTGTTTGGGTGCAAGTGTTACATTCTGAAGAAAGGAGTTCGTTTTTCCGAGTTTGAATCTAATGCTCAAGAAGGATTTTTTGTTGGTTATTCAAATAAGTCCCATGCTTATAGAGTCTACAACAAAGCCAATGGAAGAGTTGAAGAGACGAGCAACGTGAAGTTTGATGAATACCATGAGTCTCTTGTAAGGAAAGATGGTGTTCATGATCCAAGTGACGAAATTCATCCCAAGGCCATAAGAAGAGTTGGTGTGGGATTCTTTCGCCCCATTAAGGATCCCGTTGTTGCCAAATGAGAAGGACCAAGCTCTACTCAAGTGGAGCCCTCACTCTCACAAGATCATCTTGCCCCTCAAGGAACCACTATTTTGGCTCAAGCCCCTTCAAGCTCTTCCGAAGCTCCTCCTGATCATGACTCGTCAAACCCCGATACTCAAGCTCTTCATCAACAACATCTACCTCCCCAAGATGGGGATCCATCTCAAGGCATCTCTCAAGGTTAAGCTAGTCAAGAACAAGGCCCAGATAATGTTGATCAAGGACCTTCCTCCTCGTCTCCACATAATATTGGAGACCCTCCCGGGGTGGATATTTATGAAGATGATCCGCGTGGTCATGCTTACAGTCAAGACGGGGACTCAAATGGTGGCAATAACCAAGTGGATCCTCAAGAATCTCGCCTTGAGGCCCAAGCCCGCCGTCAAGCTTATCGTCTCGCCAAGATCATCCGAGATGGCCATATCCTTGATAATGTTTATGGAGATTTCAATAGAGGTTCAACTACTAGGGGTCAATTAGCCTCCTTTAGCTCTCACCATGCTTTTATCTCTCATATGGAACCATGGAAAGTCTTCGAGGCTCTTGAAGATGATGATTGGCTCGATGATATGAATGCAGAACTTCACAACTTCAAAAGGAACAAAGTATGGACTTTGGTTGAGTGGCCCAAAGTTTGTCAAAACTTCATTGGAACCAAGTGGATCTTCAAGAACAAGCGTGATTCCAATGGGATAGTCGTGCGCAACAAGGCAAGGTTAGTTGCCCAAGGATACTCACAAGTTGAAGGCATCGACTACAGTGAGACTTATGCCACCGTTGCTTGGCTTGAATCCATTTGTATGCTTCTTGCTTTTGCCACTCATCATAACTTCAAAGTGCAACAAATGGATGTTAAAAGTACTTTCCTTAATGGTCCTTTGAAAGAGTTGGTTTACGTCAAGCAACATCCGGGCTTTGAGGATCCACTTTTCCCGAACCATGTCTATAAGATCGATAAGGCACTCTATGGTCTCAAACAAGCTCCCCCTATGTGTATGCAAGGTAGATAGAATGCTCTAAGGAAAAAACAAACACACATATAAAGGGGCTTCCCCTCTCTATTGCAAAAACAACACTGGTGCAAGTAAGAGAATTATAGGAGATATACCTTTGCACCAAATATATGTGGTGAGAGACAATGGATGAGATGATATCAAAGGAAACTCCACCACCATAGACAAACAACCATAAGCCAACTGTTGGAGATATGCCCTAGAGGCAATAATAAATGTGGTTATTATTATATCTTTGTGTTTATGATAAATGTTTACATTCATGCTATAATAGTATTAACAAGGAAACATTGATACTTGTGTGATTTGTAAACTTAATTTGAAGTCCCTAGTATAGCCTCTATACTTCACTAGCTTGTTGGTTGGTTAATGATTGTGGTTTCCCTATCATGAACATTGAGATGTTATCAACAACAAGATCATATCGTTAGGAGAATGATATGGTGGACATACTCCTATAGATAAGCGTAGCATAAAGATCAAGTCATTTCATTAGTTCAATTGCTATATGCTTTCTGATACATAGTAACCTAATTCCTTCGACCATGAGATCATGCATATCACCTTTACCGGATGGATGCTTTGATGACATCAAACACCAGACCGTAACTGGGTGGTTATAAAAGTGGCATTGAGTGTTCGGAAAGTATTGGTTGAGACACATGGATCAAGAGTGGGATTTGTCCATCCACATGACGGATAGATATACTCTGGGCCCTCTCGGTGGAATGTCATCCGATTAGCTTGCAAGCATGTGACTTGGTCACAAGGGATCACATATCACGGGAACGAGAAAAGAGTACTTATCAGTAACGAGGTTGAACTAGGTATGCAGAGATACCGACGATCATAACCTCGGATAAGTAACATATCGTGAGACAAAGGGAAATTGGTATCGTATGTAAGTGGTTCATTCGATCGCAAAGTAATCGTAGAAATATGTGGGAGCCATATGAATTTCCAGATTCCTCTATTGGTTATTGTTCGGAGAAGTGTCTCGATCATGTCCGCATAATTCACGAACCGTAGGGAGACACACTTAAGGATTCGACGTTGTTTGAGTAGTTATGGTATTATGAGAAAGAGACCGAATGTTGTTCGGAGTCTCGGATGGGATCCGGGATATCACGAGGTGATCCGGAATGGTCCGGAGAATAAGATTCATATAAGGAAAGTCCCGTTTCGGAGTTCGGGAATGATTCCGGTGTTTTCATCGGGAATGTTCTAGAAGGTTCCGGAATGTCCGGCACTCCGGGGGGGGAGGGTACATGAATGTGTTATATCAAAGTTGGTATGATTGCATCATGTACTAAGTGTCATCGCTGTCCGAAATAAAGGGTTAATTCAAATCCTAGTTTGAAAAGTCAAACGGCTAGTTTGAAAAGTCAAACTGCCAGTTTTCGGAAAGAGGAGAAGGAGGATTGGTGGAGGCCGAATTGGGGGAGGGTTCCTCCCTTGGCCAGCGCACCACCAAGCCGACTTGGGGAGGGACTCCCTCCCCTGGCGCGCCAGCCCCCTCCCACCTATATAAGGAGGGGCAGGGCTCCCCTCCTATACACACAACTTTCACCTCTAGATCTCCGGTTTAGAGCCGTTTTGGATTAGAGCTTCTAATTGCTTTAGCCAACGGTTTAGAGCCTTCTAATTGGTTTAGAGCCTTCTAATTGGTGTGTCTAATTACTAGACCACTAATAGCCTCTCTCATAAGCTCCACCATACTCGCACCGGCTTAAGGCGAAGCCCTGCGGGATTTCCCCTCTACTTCCGGTACCACGCCGTTGTGCTGCCGGAATCGCGAGGAGAGTGCTACAACCTCCGCTGCCTGCTGGAACAAGGGAGAGGAAGGTCTTCGTCGAGTACCGAACGTGTGACCGACTGCGGGAGCGCTGCCGGAACGTGGCGCCGGAAGGATCGTCTACACGATCTTGAGATCGGAAAGAGTACGACTACATCACCCACGAGAATCCGCTCTCGTTAAAACGCTTTGGAATCTTCGAGGGTAAGTTATACCATCGACTCGTTGCTACAATCTAGTAGATAGATCTTGGCTTGTTTGTTTGTATGCGATAGAAATTTTTTGTTTTCCATGCTACGAACCCCTACAGTGGTATCAGAGCCAAGTTTATATGTAGATCTGTTGCACGAGTAGAACACAATGGTCATTGTGGGCGTTGATGCTTTATTGTCGATTACTTCTTGTGTACTTTGCATCTTGCGGTATGTTGGGATGAAGCGGCCCGGGCTAACTTTACATGACATCGTTCATGAGACTTGCTCCACGCTTGACATGCAACTTGTATTGCATAAGTGGCTTTGCGGGTGCCTGTTTCTCCTAGCATAGTAAAGATCCAATACATAACGGGTGATTAACAATACTTGTGTCAACGTTGTGGTTCATGTTCGTAAGTTAGAACGACACTTATAGAAAGCCCCAAACCACGTAAAACATGCAAAGAAAGTAGAGGCGTCTAACTTTGTTTTGCAGGGGTGTGTAGTGATGTGATATGGCCATGATTGTGATTATATTTGATGTATGCAATGTTCCTTATTGTAAGTCGGCAACCGGCAGGAGCCATATGGTTGTCTTTAATTTATGTTAAGACCCGCGTGTCTATTCAAGGTAGTTGTAATAGTTAAAGCCGGTGGACGACAACCATGGAGAGGCGTCATTGACCTTGATGCAATGCCGGTGATGATGGAGATCATGTTCGTGCTTGAAGATGGAGATCAAAGCACAAAGAAGAAAGGCCATATCATATCACATATATATTGAATTGCATGTGATGTTAATCCTTTATGCATCTTGTATTGCTTAGTAGACGACGGTAGCATTATAAGATGATCCCTCATGCACATGAATTTCAAATCATAAAGTGTTCACCCTTAGTCAGCACCGTTGCTAAAGCTTGTTGTTTCGAAGCACCACGTGATGATCGGGTGTGTTAGATTCCGCAAGTGTATACAACGTGAGCAAGCCAGATTTGCTCATGCGGAAACTAAGGTTTGATCTTGACGAGCCTAGCATGTACAGACATGGTCTCGGAACACGGATCACCGAAAGGTAAAGCATGAATCATATAGTAGATATGATGAACATGACGATTGTTCGCCATTGAAACTATATCAACTCTCGTGATGATCGGTGTTGATGTAGTGGATTTGGTTCGTGTGATCACTAAAACAATGTGAGGGATGTTGTTTTGAGTGGGAGTTCACCTAGTTTAATTACATTAATTAATTTGAACTCAATTTATCATAAACTTAGTCTAAACTATTGCAAATATGTTGTAGATCAATGGCAGCCCCTACCATCAATTTTAATGCGTTCCTAGAGAAAGAAAAGTTGAAAAACAATGGAAGCAACTTCGCGGATTGGTTCCGCAATTTGAGGATTGTCCTCACAGCTGGTAATTTGACCTATGTGCTGGATGCACCGCTGGGTGACCCACCTGCAGCTGATGCTCCCGATGAAGTAAAGAATGTTTACCTCGCTCGGAAGAATCAGTACTCCATAGTTCAGTGTGCTATCTTGTATGGTTTGGAATCGGAGCTTCAGAAAAGGTTTGAGGATTCAGACCCATATGATATTGTCGAGGATCTCAAATTGATTTTTGAGACTCATGCGGCAATTGAAAGCTATGAAGCTTCTGAAAAGTTCTTTAACTGCAAGATGGAAGAAGGCAGCTCCGTCAGTGAGCATGTGCTTAAGATGTCAGGGCACGCAAACAAACTTCAAAGCTTGGGTATAGTGATTCCTAATGCTTTGGGGATTTACCGTGTCCTCCAATCACTACCACCAAGTTACAAGAACTTTGTGATGAACTACAACATGCAGAACATGAACAAGACGTTGCCAGAACTCTTTGCCATGTTGAAATCTGCAGAAGTGGAGATCAAGAAAGAGCACCAAGTGTTGTTGGTCAATAAGACCACCAAATTCAAGAAAGGCAAGTCTAAGCAAAAGGGACACTTCAAGAAGGGTGGTAAGAAAGCTACCACGCCGACGAAGAAGACCAGGGCTGGACCTAAGCCTGATACTGAGTGCTTTTACTGCAAGGGAGAAGGTCACTGGAAGCGGAATTGCCCAAAGTACTTGGCGGATTTGAAGAACGGCAACATCAAGAAGAAAGGTATATCTGATATACATGTTATTGATGTGTATCTCACTAGTACTCGTAGTAGTGCCTGGGTATTTGATACTGGTTCGGTTGCTCATATTTGTAACTCGAAACAGGTGCTGCAGAATAAACGGAAGCTAGCGAAGAACGAGGTGACGATGCGCGTGGGAAACGGATCAAAGGTTGATGTGATCGCGGTCGGCACGCTACCCCTTCATCTACCATCGGGATTAGTTTTATACTTAAATAATTGTTATTTGGTGCCTGCGTTGAGCATGAACATTATATCGGGATCTTGTTTATTGCGAGACGGTTACTTGTTTAAATCCGAGAATAATGGTTGTTCTATTTATATGAGTAATATGTTTTATGCACATGCACCTTTGATAGATGGTCTATTCTGATTGAATCTCGATAGTGGAAATACACATATTAATAACATTGAAGCTAAACATTTGAAATTGAGCGATAACTCGACCTATATGTGGCACTGTCGTCTTGGTCACATTGGAGTGAAGTGTATGAAGAAACTCCATTCTGATGGACTTCTTGAATCACTTGATTTCGAATCACTTGAAAGATGCGAAGCATGTCTGATGGGTAAAATGACTTAGACTCCATTTTCTGGTATGATGGAGCGAGCTACGGACTTAGTGGAAATCATACATACCGATGTGTGTGGTCCGATGAGTGTAGCATCGCGTGGTGGTTATCGTTATGTTCTTACCTTCACGGATGACTTGAGTAGATATAGGTATATCTATTTCATGAAACATAAATCCGAAACTTTCGAGAAGTTTAAGGAATTTCAAAGTGAGGTAGAGAATCAATGTAACAAGAAGATTGAATTTCTATGTTCTGATCGTGGAGGTGAATATCTAAGTTACGAGTTTGGCGAGCATTTGAAGAAATGCGGAATACTTTCACAATTGACACCGCCGGGAACACCACAGCGTAATGGTGTGTCCGAACGTCGTAATCGAACTCTCTTAGATATGGTTCGTTCTATGATGTCACTTACAGATTTACCGCTATCATTTTGGGGTTATGCATTAGAAACAGCCGCATTCACTTTAAATAGGGCACCATCTAAATCCGTTGAAACGACACCGTATGAATTATGGTTTGGGAAGAAACCTAAATTGTCGTTCCTTAAAGTTTGGGGATGCGAAGCCTATGTAAAGAAGTTACAGCCGGACAAGCTTGAACCCAAAGCGGAAAAATGCGTCTTCATAGGATACCCGAAGGAAACTATTGGGTATACCTTCTATCATAGATCCGAAGGCAAAATCTTCGTTGCCAAGAATGGATCCTTTCTAGAGAAGGAATTTCTCTCGAAAGAATTGACTGGAAGGAAAGTAGAACTCGACGAGGTTGTCGAACCTTCTCTCGATATTGCGAGTAGCGCAGCACCGGAAGAAGTTCCTGTGGTGCCTGCACCAATAAGAGAGGAAGCTAATGATGGTGATCATGAAACTTCGGTTGAAGTTGCTACAGAGCCTCGGAGGTCAACGAGAACTCGTACCACTCCAGATTGGTATGATTTCGTTATGAATGTCATGGTGGTGGACAACACCGATGACCCCGAGACATATGAGGAAGCGATGATGAGCCCAGATTCCAATAAATGGCAAGAAGCCATGAAATCCGAGATTGGATCCATGTACGAAAACCAAGTATGGACTTTGGTGGACTTACCGGATGGCCGAAAGGCTGTCAAGAACAAATGGATTTTCAAGAAGAAAACAGATGCTGATGGTAATGTTACTGTCTATAAAGCTCGACTTGTCGCAAAAGGGTTTCGACAAATTCAAGGAGTTGACTACGATGAGACTTTCTCACCGGTAGCGAAGCTAAAGTCTGTGAGGATTATGTTAGCAATCGCTGCATATTATGATTATGAGATATGGCAGATGGATGTCAAAACAGCATTCCTCAATGGAGACATTGATGAAGAGTTGTATATGATGCAACCCAAAGGTTTTGTCGATCCTAAAGATGCTAACAAGGTATGCAAACTTCAACGGTCCATCTATGGATTGAAGCAAGCATCCCGAAGTTGGAATCAACGTTTTGATAAGGTAATCAAAAGTTTTGGTTTTATACAAATTTATGGAGAAGCTTGTATTTACAAGAAAGTGAGTGGGAGCTCTGTAGCATTCTTAATACTATATGTGGATGACATATTATTGATTGGGAATGATGTAGACCTTCTTAATAGTGTCAAGGAATATTTGAATAATAGTTTTTCAATGAAGGATCTTGGCGAAGCAGCTTACATATTAGGCATAAAGATTTATAGAGATAGATCGAAACGCCAAATATCATTGTCACAGAGTACATATTTGGACAAAGTTCTAAAGAGATTTGGAATGGAAGAAAGCAAGAAAGGGTTCTTGCCCATGTTGCCCAATACGACCTTGAGTAAAACTCAAAGTCCGACATCGGCAGAAGATAGAGAAAGGATGAGTAAGACTCCCTATGCCTCAGCCATAGGATCTCTAATGTATGCCATGCTATGTACTAGACCCGACATTGCATATGCTGTTAGTTTAACTAGCAGATATCAAAGTGATCCAGGAGTGGATCATTGGACAGCGGTCAAAAACATCCTTAAGTACTTGAGAAGAACTAAGGATATGGTTCTTTCTTATGGAGGTGATGAACAGCTCGTTGTTAATGGTTACACCGATGCTAGTTGGAACACAGATCCGGATGATTCTAAATCGCAATCCGGATACGTATTTATTTTGAATGGTGCAGCAGTTAGCTGGAGGAGTGCAAAGCAAAGCGTTGTGGCGAGATCTTCAACTGAATCGGAATACATGGCTGCTTCGGAGGCTTCACAAGAAGCGATATGGATGAAAGAGTTCATTACAGAGCTGGGTGTGGTTCCTAGTGCGCTGGACCCAATGTCTATCTACTGTGATAACATGGGCGCCATAGCCAATGCGCAAGAACCAAGGTCACACAAGAAGCTGAAGCATATCAAGCTGCGTTTTCACGCTATTCGAGAACATATCCAGGATGGGGATATAAAGATTTGCAAAGTACACACAGATCTGAATGTGGCGGATCCGTTGACTAAACCTCTCCCGAGGGCAAAACATGACCAACACCAAACTGCCATGGGTGTTCGGTATATTACCATGTAATCTAGATTAGATGACTCTAGTGCAAGTGGGAGACTGTTGGAGATATGCCCTAGAGGCAATAATAAATGTGGTTATTATTATATCTTTGTGTTTATGATAAATGTTTACATTCATGCTATAATAGTATTAACAAGGAAACATTGATACTTGTGTGATTTGTAAACTTAATTTGAAGTCCCTAGTATAGCCTCTATACTTCACTAGCTTGTTGGTTGGTTAATGATTGTGGTTTCCCTATCATGAACATTGAGATGTTATCAACAACAAGATCATATCGTTAGGATAATGATATGGTGGACATACTCCTATAGATAAGCGTAGCATAAAGATCAAGTCATTTCATTAGTTCAATTGCTATATGCTTTCTGATACATAGTAACCTAATTCCTTCGACCATGAGATCATGCATATCACCTTTACCGGATGGATGCTTTGATGACATCAAACACCACACCGTAACTGGGTGGTTATAAAAGTGGCATTGAGTGTTCAGAAAGTATTGGTTGAGACACATGGATCAAGAGTGGGATTTGTCCATCCACATGACGGATAGATATACTCTGGGCCCTCTCGGTGGAATGTCATCCGATTAGCTTGCAAGCATGTGACTTGGTCACAAGGGATCACATATCACGGGAACGAGAAAAGAGTACTTATCAGTAACGAGGTTGAACTAGGTATGCAGAGATACCGACGATCATAACCTCGGATAAGTAACATATCGTGAGACAAAGGGAAATTGGTATCGTATGTAAGTGGTTCATTCGATCGCAAATTAATCGTAGAAATATGTGGGAGCCATATGAATTTCCAGATTCCTCTATTGGTTATTGTTCGGAGAAGTGTCTCGATCATGTCCGCATAATTCACGAACCGTAGGGAGACACACTTAAGGATTCGACGTTGTTTGAGTAGTTATGGTATTATGAGAAAGAGACCGAATGTTGTTCGGAGTCTCGGATGGGATCCGGGATATCACGAGGTGATCCGGAATGGTCCGGAGAATAAGATTCATATAAGAAAAGTCCCGTTTCGGAGTTCGGGAATGATTCCGGTGTTTTCATCGGGAATGTTCTAGAAGGTTCCGGAATGTCCGGCACTCCGGGGGGGGAGGGTACATGAATGTGTTATATCAAAGTTGGTATGATTGCATCATGTACTAAGTGTCATCGCTGTCCGAAATAAAGGGTTAATTCAAATCCTAGTTTGAAAAGTCAAATGGCTAGTTTGAAAAGTCAAACTGCCAGTTTTCGGAAAGAGGAGAAGGAGGATTGGTGGAGGCCGAATTGGGGGAGGGTTCCTCCCTTGGCCGGCGCACCACCAAGCCGACTTGGGGAGGGACTCCCTCCCCTGGCGCGCCATCCCCCTCCCACCTATATAAGGAGGGGCAGGGCTCCCCTCCTATACACACAACTTTCACCTCTAGATCTCCGGTTTAGAGCCGTTTTGGATTAGAGCTTCTAATTGCTTTAGCCAACGGTTTAGAGCCTTCTAATTGGTTTAGAGCCTTCTAATTGGTGTGTCTAATTACTAGACCACTAATAGCCTCTCTCATAAGCTCCACCATACTCGCACCGGCTTAAGGCGAAGCCCTGCGGGATTTCCCCTCTACTTCCGGTACCACGCCGTTGTGCTGCCGGAATCGCGAGGAGAGTGCTACAACCTCCGCTGCCTGCTGGAACAAGGGAGAGGAAGGTCTTCGTCGAGTACCGAACGTGTGACCGACTGCGGGAGCGCTGCCGGAACGTGGCACCGGAAGGATCGTCTACACGATCTTGAGATCGGAAAGAGTACGACTACATCACCCACGAGAATCCGCTCTCGTTAAAACGCTTTGGAATCTTCGAGGGTAAGTTATACCATCGACTCGTTGCTACAATCTAGTAGATAGATCTTGGCTTGTTTGTTTGTATGCGATAGAAAATTTTTGTTTTCCATGCTACGAACCCCTACACCAACAACATGCATAACATATCACATAGTATCATACATACATAGCGGCACAAAAAGCGAGGTCCACAAACATACATAAACGAGAGAGAGTTCACGAGCAATAACAAGAGAGGATCAAAGAAATAACGAGCTCATGAATCGACATGCAAATCTCGTGAGCAACCTAATAGATATCTTTATCCCCCTTTCGCATCCAGACACCAAAAAGGGAGGAAAGACCAATCTAATCGCCCCAACCGAAGAAAGGAGGAGGAGAAGGATCGGGGTCCCAAGAGGCATTGTTCCAAGCAGGCGGGGGACCGGTGACTTCTTCCTCAAAATATGACCATCTGCAATTGTCACGGACCCACTGATCCTTAGGAGCGGTGAAGGAGCTGGTCTCGGGAGAGAAAGGAACGATGAGCGCGGACATGATTGCCTTCTGCCTCTAAACATTGTGCTGCTGATCAACATAGGCCTGATACTGACGGTCCTGCATGAAACAAAAGGTCTTCTTCACCTTCTTCAGCAGCTTCTTGTCCCAAGAGGGATGCCTCTCAAGACTGGGGGACGAGAATTATCAGGGTGATCACCTGCACTGGAACCGGCATGCCCTGAAGTCATCACATGCACCTCGCCGTCGACGGAACGTCGCCTCCCACCGAAAGAATATTTCGCCTTTTATACAACACACGGTGTTAAACTTGGAGTTTGAACTAACTCTGGTGGGCTGAAGGTACAAACCACCATCCTAGCCACCCAACCATAGGTTGGTTTGACTTCAATTGGAATTAATATATTCCTATATTCTTAAAAGGTGTACATGGGTAAAATATAAAGTTATTTGAAACTAAAAAGTATGATATATAGTACATTGGATCATTTAGTAAGTTTATCGTGAATGTGTACGAGCACTGCCCTTTAGTTCTTGTTCACAAAGCTTTTATTCTATAATAACTCCAGAGACATCTTGCTTTCTTACGAAGCAACCGGTGCAGGAGTATCAAAATACTTGTCATAGTCTTCAATTGATTTGAAGATATGATTGACGTTGCCCTTGGCAAATCCACCGTAGCTACCCCTGTGGTATTCATGCTGTTTCTCGACACACCCTATCCTTTGGATAAACTCCAACAGCAAGGTTGGCCTACACATATATAGAACGGTTGATCGTGTCAGTTTTCAGTAATTGCTAATTAGCAAGGGGAAGAAGAGAAACTAGCCGCTGATCAAAATAAACATGCAAAAGGGGATTTACCTGTCGACGGCGGTTTTGGTGAAGACTTGGAGCACAATTCGTCCGTGGTCATCCCTGTCCACCAGCACGCCAAACTCCTGGCACTCCTTTATCTGTTCTTCTGAGAGGACGTCACCGGCGAGACTTCTTAGATCATCATAGTAGATGGGTGGGGGCGGTGGCAGGAGCTCAAATCCACCAAGAGAGGACCTTGCACGGATCTCTCTCAGCGTGCCAAGCAGGTCGTCGCTGGCCATGGCTAGGTGCTGCACCCCAGAGCCACCAAGTTGAGAGCCACTTGGGCGTGGTAATTCGTCATGGTTGGTTGTCTCTCACTTTTCCCTCCAAGATGCGAATCTGTCATGTAGTAGTACATATATATAGCAATTTTCCCTTCTTCCTCACGCTCGCATCCAACAACCAATCATAATTCTCCGCGATGGCAAAATTATGTTTCTGGGATAAGAGCATCCTCACTCGTTGTGCGTTTTCGGGAAATCCGGTCTTTTTAAAACGGCGAGTTTCCCACTCGCGTTCCCAGGCCGAATTCCCAGGCGAAGATAAAACGGCGACATATTCGAATTTTTATTGTTTCCGCCGGCGAGAACTCGCCCAAAAAATGTTCGACGGAATTATGTTTGTGGAATAAAAGTAATGGCATGAGTGCATCTCTAGCAGATACCGTTTTCTAGCTGCGCCTGCGCTGCTTTCTAGCTGCTGCTGGGCTGCTTGCTGAGACCTTGCTTGTCTGCGCTGCTTGCTAGCTGCTGTCGGCACTACTTACCGCATACGGCGTCCGCAACGATGACTCCGGCCGGCCGGCCTCTTGCTGCTGTCGCCGCTTGCCGCATACGCATATGCGGCCAGCGTTCGCAACTACGCCTCCGGCCGGCCGGCCTTGCCGCTCTCGCCTCTTGCAGCATAAGCGTACGTGGCCAGCGTCCACAACAGCGACTACGACCGGCCGGCGGCGCTAGGATAGTCCGTCACCGCAAAATCAACCGTCGGTGAGAGTAGTTGGGTGTGAAATTTTGGTCCTGCCGAGCATTTACCATTTTGCAGTTTACCATAAAACCAGCCTCCATATCTGAATATATGCATTACACCAGAACTGATATGGAGGAACTCCAATTTTTTTCAGTGTATTGACCATTTTTACGCGATCCGTTCAGTCTGTTTATTTATCGTTTTTAGACCGATACTGCAAAAATTAGAGATATTAACCAGATATGCGGAATCTGCTAGAGATGCTCTGACGACGCACCACCCCTACCCCGGAGAGTCATGTCCAACTTCTCCACATTCTATGAAACCATACAAAACAATGTTGTTTCGGTTAACAAAAAGTTGGAGTTATCGCAATGGAATAACAAACAAAAGTATGTTGTATATATGGAATGTACCAACAGCTAAAAAAACGGACCTCGAAATAAAAGATTGGACGCAATAAATCAACAAAAGATTGGAGATTCTATGGTACCGTAGATACCCAGAATACATGAAACCCTAATTTGAAATTATAAAAGAGAATAGACAAAATCATTTCACTTCCTTACTAGAATCACTAGTGGAAAAAAGGGCAGTCAGTCCTAGTTCATGAGGGCCTTTAGTCCCTATCTCTAATCCCGGTTTGTTACAACCCGGAACTAGAGGCCACCGCATGACCCTTTTTTTGCAGCGGTGGGACGAATAATCTTTAGTCCCAGGTCGTAATATGGCCCTGGACTAAAGATTTTTTTTTAAAAAAAATTTAATTTATTTTTCAAATTTTGTTTTCGAATTTTTTCTTAAACTTTTGAATTGTTTGACTCATAATCCTCTCACTTGGAACATTTTTAGCACTAAGTATATTTAATCTTAGGTCAAATTACACTTGTGGTCAAATTTCTCGTTTGGTCACCCATCCTATCACTACTCCACCCTCAGCACGCTTAACTTCTCCGTTTCATCAGGATGTTCTTGCGCGAAGCCCATTTATACCTTGTTGTCTACACTATCATATCAATCCTATTAGCCCTTATCAATATGCCATGCATCTTTATTTTTTGAAATTACAAACAACTATTTTAGTAAACAGCAATAAATAAGTAATAATAATATTTTAATCCAATGAAAGTAAATAAATAAATAAATAAATAAAATAATTTTATTCATTTTTTTTGCAATTTATTCATTTAATATGGCATAAATAATATCATTAAATTTGTAAATCGAAATTCGACAAATAATATATCCATAATTATCAGAAAAATGTGAGGAATCCAAATATAGAATAAATAAAATTGCAAAAAAATATTTTTTAAATAACTTTTTTCTTTTTCGAATTTTAAAAATCTAAAATAATCCAAAACGGCCGTTGAAATCAAACTCGTAATTTTTTCCGCACATTTTGATAGGTTGTACATTTTTTACACCAGAACTGATATGGAGGAACTGCAACTTTTTGTACTGTATTGACCCTTTTTAGGGTATCCGTTCGGTCCGTTTATTGATCGTTTTTAGACCGGTACTACAAATTTAGAGGTATTAACCAGATATGCGGTATCTGCTAGAGATGCTCTGACGACGCACCATCCCTACTCCGGCGAGTCATGTCCCCCTTCTCCACATTCTATGAAACCATGCAAAACAATATTGTTTCAGTTAACAAAAAGTTGGAGTTATCGCAATGGAATAACAAACAAAAGTATGTTGTATATATGGAATGTACCAACAGCTAAAAAAGCGGACCTCGAAATAAAAGATTGGATGCAATAAATCAACAAAAGATTGGAGATTCTATGGTACTGTAGATACCCAGAACACATGAAACCCTAATTTGAAATTTTAAAAGAGAACAGACAAAATCATTTCACTTCCTTAATAGAATAGGATGCACTAGTGGAAAACGGCCATTCAGTCCTAGTTCATGAGGGCCTTTAGTCCCGGTTCGGAAACCGGGACTACGGTCTCGGGACCAAAGGCCACAAACCGGTCCAGCCAAAAACCGGGAAAAAAGTCGCTCCACGTGACAACGGTGTAGAGTGGGGAGGTGGAAGACCATTAGACTCAGTTCGTATTACGAACCAGGACTATGTGAGATCTGCCGAGGCAGCGCCTTGCGGGTTTCGGCTGCCGCGACAACGGGTGGTTGTCCGGCCGCATGCACTAGATTTAGCCATTTGAGGAGAGAAAGAAGTGAATTTCCGGTCAATTCCAAATTAAGATCCAAGGCTATGGTGTTGTAGCCCTCGTCCATAAGAATCCAACGAGCCAAAGAACACCCTAATCGGAGTCTGTATGAAGAAATAGAGGTGAAAACATTATAGAGTCTCTGTAGCGTAACGACGACTAGTACCGCCCTTCGATGGATTCCTTTAGTTAAACAGAACAACATTTGTGAAGTCCCAATGGGCATATTCGCCCCTAGCTTCGTCGGTTCGTGAAACCGACCTCCAGAGGCCTATTTAAAGGGGATAAAACCCTAGAAGAAGGAGGACAGTCCACACACGCCATAGGGGCGGAGCCCTGTTGCTCCGCTGCCTCCATAGCCTCCGCCCACAAGATCTACACCACCATACCCCTCAAGGGTGAGAGGATACTTTCATCTTAAAGGGCTACGCATCGATCATCACCATCTTCATCAACAACGTCTCCAACTTTGATCCCCTTTGTTTACTTTGTTGTGATCTAATATCGATTGTGGATTTGCACTTGTATTTAACTGTAGCTTCATATTTCATCCAAAATATTGCCATGGTGTTGATACCTTCATGTATGATTAGTTTCCTTATTCTTGGGGAGAGATGGTGAAACCCTAGTATTATTATGCATTGAAGTAGAGATGATCTATACTTGTGTCCATTGAGTTATTGGTCCATGATATATTTATGATATGTGTTTGATCTCTATTTTTAGATGATATGTGTAGTCGGCCACATATCATTTGCCTTCGGATCTAAAGAAAAGGGTGAAATCCTCTAGACATGTTTGGAAGTGTGCCCGGTGCTATTGTGACAACAAGCATAGCTAGCAACCATCACAGTCAGAGGAGGAATAAGAGAGATTCACTAAGCTTATTATGATATCCATAGAAAGACCCTTAATTGTGGTGTTATGTATGGATGACTTCTCTCCAACATCGTGGTGGTTATTTAGAGATGACCTCATTCTTGGCTCAACAAAGTGGCTTCCTGTTGGGAATATGCCCTAGAGGCAATCATGTATGATGTAATTCCCATTGTATTCATAAAGTTATTAAGTTGTTATTGCATAAAAATCAGATGTATATCATTGAATATGTGATTCAGTTGTGGAACTATATATTCATGACGATTCATACTAAATATCCTTAGTCATTGACACACAACTTAGACTAATGTGAAAGTCGACAGATGACTCGGTTCCACTTGTCATGGGAATGGTGATGCTATTCCGACTTACACAGATTCGACTAAAGAGTTTAGCGAGTCAGATTGACCCATATTGAGATACAATGAACAAGTCGTCATTTGTATATCTCAATCAAGGTAATCCTTAGACCTGAGGTTATTGCACAATCCAAGTTGTGGATCACCGACTTAGATTCTGCCAAACATTGATCCATAACAGGGCAGTTATAAAGGCAGAGTTCGGGTCGACTGAGAATCAAGCTGCGTGATGTGAATAACCAAGATGGGATTTTGCCCCTCCACCTGGAGAGTTATTCTCTGGGCCCTCTCGTGGATATGATTCGGAAAGTATGGCCATGTGCGGCTCGGTTAATTGTTAACCGAGGCGATCGACTATGAGTTAGTCGGATGAATCACTTATCTCGGATCGAGAAGAGAGTCAGACTATTTAAGAGATGACGATTATTTGCCTATAGTTCGGAAAGGTATATCGTGACGCATAAGGGACTCAGATGCAAGTCACATTAGAAAGGCATGTCATCATGACTCTTGGGTACTTGAGAGTTGTCACGTTCTACTAGGACACGCTACCGACTGATCGTTTGAGATTCGGACTCCAATCGTGTCCAAGTTATCATGAGCATGCTGATGACTGGATTTCTACACCAACATCGGGGTTATTGCAGGACTTGTAGCAGCAAATATTTAAGAGTGTGTCCTGATGGGAGATCGACGAACAGAAACAACACGACCCCGCAGCCACGTTGTCAATGCGGCCACGTTTCGCACACAAACCGTTGTTTGGAAATAGCCTATTCTATAAGTTAGTGGGATACCGATAATTAAGAGATGTTTAAAGTATCTAATACCAAAGAACTTTTAACAAGAACAAAATAAACTAAGATGGAAAGTAAACAGAAATATGAATTGAATTAAAGAGATTATAGTTGTAGGATTGAATGGAATGAGAGAGGGCTTTTAGGCTTCGGTCTCACTAGCACTAGATGGGCAAATATATGTGTGATGTATAAGAGATTCCCCAGACAAATAAACGTTCCCCATTTGATTACCGGGCTATCACTCTGTGTGCACTATGCATGATTCTCGCCCGTCACCGCAAGGCAAAAAGGCACTTCCAGACCAAAGGATCACATAAAGTCATCTTAGTTCATAATAAATTCTAACTTAGTGCACTAGATCATACCTCAACCTAGAATTGAATCAATCACTCACACATGGATGAATAGCAAAACATATATAAATATATAATGATGTCACAACCGTGTTCAATCTTACAATTACTAAACACAAGAGAGAGAAGGAGATGGAGATGATGACGGAGATGGAGATCGATGCGTGGTGATGGTGATGTCTTCCTTCTCCTCTTCTTGTTCTTTCTTGGATGCCCTAATGGTGACGGTGTTGAGGGAGATATAGGTCTCAAAGGTGTGGTTGAGGCAGACATTAGTAGAAAACAGGACACTAGTCCTGGTTTGTAAGAGGCTTTAGTCCCGGATTGCAATCCGATACTAACGTATCGGGACTAAAGGTTAGGCCTTTAGTCCCGGTTCTGTTACAAACCGGGACTAGATTTTCTCCACGTGGCCGCTCTGTGCGCGCTGGGCTGGAGGATATTTAGTCCCAGTTCGTAACACGAACCGAGACTAAAGTTCTTCTGCCGCTGCAGCGTTTTGCACCAAACTGCTGTCGCGGCAGGAGGTGGGGTTTTAGGGTTTTATTTTTTTATGTTTGATTATTTTTCATTTTGTGTTTTCATATACATATTATTCTAGGCTACTACATGATGTATACATTGATACATATATAATATAATTTCACTGACGATAACATAAATACATATAAATATATACACAACCGAGACTAGAGCTCATCTAATTGATTTACACCAAGATCATCATTACAACAGATACTGTCCTTTTGTGTTTATCCACGATTACACGAATGTCTATCTACGTTGTACTCTCCTTTTGAGTTTATGACGTCCTTGAGCAAAAATCTCGACAACTCCTCTTGAATTACTAGTAGGCGTTCATGTGGTAGGAGCTTATCCCGCATCGCATCCAACTATATATAAAGAAGTAGATCATTATGAATGGAACTCAACAAAAACTATGGTATAGAATAAATTGCGAATATATTGTTTACGTACTTGAAGAAAGTTTGTGCCCTTCTCCATACACCCACGAATGAACTCACATACGTAATATCCACATAAATTAGTCTCCTATGGCTGCGTTGCACACTTTTCGATCGAAAATATAATTCAATCAGATAATAATAAAGCATGATAATTGTAAGAATGATAATTGTAATATCCACATAAATTAGTCCCCTAGCTCTCGTACTACTTACCGGGACCGTACGAAAAGTGAGCTCCTCACGCCATTCACCCTGAACATCCTTCGTGAACCTTTTCCAAACCCTGTCCAGCAAAAAAGAAATGAATGCGTTATTAATTAGTTTACATCTCAGAGAATGAACGAAAGAGACAGATATAGTGATTGAAATTACTTTTGGAGGCAATCAATTATGCTATGGTAGTCTTCCATCGGCTTCTTTAACGAGTCCGAGATTTCAACTTTTGCACGGTCAACGTTAATGTTTAAAAGAATCCAGTGGAAGCTGCGGTCGTTTATGTACACTTAACATTGAGTAAACAAAAATTGAATGTGTACAAGACAGTAAGACTCTTACCCATAGTTGTAAGGAAATAGTATTTGTGTCTTGTAATATTGCTCCATTAAAAACATTAGCAAGTTATCCTCTGTTTCCTCGAGGTTATTTATTAGCGTATGTCCATTTACTCTGTATGGGTCAACGAACCCAATGCTGTATATTGACTTTCTTCTACATTCTTGAATCTTAATTCTTCATATATAATAGCATACAGAAGGAGCTATAGTGAGGATAACGACAGGAAATGAATTGAACGAGCTGAGTTAGTGACTTAATTACTTACAGACAATATATGCTGAGGAGGGACTTGTAGAGGGCGTCTAGGTTGAATAATTGAAATAGTTCACAAAGTTCAATGGAGATCTCGTCTGGACGAAAGTACTCCTCTCCAACTTTACATAGGAGAAATTGTCTCCCTTCCTTTGTGACTTTCAAGTACCAGATATGCAACAGTCGCATATGTGTTGGCAGATCATCGAATACCTCATCGCTGACCAGAGGCTCCTCGTAGACAAATTTTCGTGCTATTGGTCCCTTGGCGACATTATCTTCGCCGGCTAGAAGTTCTTCGACCAGAACGTTACACTCCTTGGCTAATTTAATAGCTAATTCCATATCTATTCCACCTTGTGTGGGCTGGGGTAACACCTTGAGCGGGGCAATGGATTGTTTTGCCTCTTTGCCGAGCTGGGCAACTTCTTTTGATTTTCTCCCACTTGCAGTACTGCTTTAAGACTTCTCTTTTAGTGTCTTCGTAAGACAGCGTCTATAGTCATCTTTCCTATTTAACACATGTTGGGGTGGTTGCTCAAGGAATGCCTTGAAGTGCTTCTTGACTTTTGGATCAACTAGCACCTGTGGCTCGGGTTGTTTTGGTGCAAAATGGGCCTTCACTTCGGCCCAGGAGAACACCGTGCTTTCCTCGTCAGTCCGGTGATAAGCTAACTTGGGAGGATACGGCGGTACTCTTGGTAGGGATCTTGTTGTTTTCGGCGTCGGGTCTCCCTCGATGTAGCGGTGTTATTCTTCCGCTTTCTTCCCTTTGATTCAGTGGGCGAAGGCGGAGGCACCGGAGATGGAGATGCAGTCGCGCTGCGATCCCTCTCAGGAAGGGGTGGACTATTGTTTCTTGGTGGAGACGGTGGACTCGGAGGTGATGGTTGCCTTGGAGGTGATGGATTGCTTCTCGGAGGAGAAGATTTCCTTGGCGCCGAACCTGGAAACACGATGTGTTGTTTTTTCCAAAGAATGATCCCACCCTCCACTTCTCCAAGTGTTTTCTCCCCTTCGCCTCCAGGGATGTCAAGCTCAAGTGGTCGACATGTCAGTTCAACTTCATCCACATAGCCAGCTCGAATCTGACTTCCATGGTAGGTCGCTTCCGGTGGACAAGGTAAAGCAAAGCCGAGCGCCACCTTCATAGAAATGTTCTTCACTGTGACATGTAGCTCACAAGCTGTCCTTGCCTCGACTTCATCCACGGGGTAGCGAACCATCGTTGCATTATTGTCCATCAGCATTGGATTATTAGCTTGTACCTCCGTGGAAGCCACGCTGCTTCTCTGCTGAGATGGGCCCACCGGATTGTCTAATGCAGGATCTTGTTGTCGGGCCAGTACTCTAAGTTCATTAATCTGCTCCTGCTGCAGCTTGAACATGGCTTGAAATTCCTCGTTCCTTTTCTCAACCGCCTCCAACCGTGCTGCCTCCTCCGCCTTCTGCCGGTTCGTTTTTCTGGATCGGCTTCTATAAGTGTCGATGTCAGGGGAAACCCTGTCTTCCATGGAATAGATTGGCCAAAGCCTCGTGTTTGTTCGACTTTTTCAGGATTCCCGAGGGCATATGTCAGCTCATCGTTCTCTCTGTCAGGAATGAACTTTCCATCTTTTCTCAGTTGTATCACTTTAACAAGTTCATCTTTGGGTTTAGTAATGGCCTCCTTTGTAACAATAATCTCCCCGGTTTCAGTGTCATACGACCCCCCATGCCCAAGGAGCCAATTTTTTGACCTCACGGGCCACTGATTTGTAGCTCGCGTGACCCCTTTTTACGAATTTCTTCCTCGGTTTTTTCCCACTTCGGCGCGGCCATCTTGTAGCCACCTGTCAACATAGTATGGTGATATTTCTTTTTGGCTGCATTTAGCTTATTCTTTTCTTACTTGGCCGTAGCTGCTTCTGATTCCTCGTATTTCAGAAATGGGGTCCAGTTATCCCGCTGCTTCTCTAGCGGGCCAGTGAATGGCGGAGTCAGCCGCTTCTTGGCAAAGTTGTTGTACAATCTTTTCTTCCAGTCCTTGAACTGTCCGCCCATCTTCTTAAGGGCCCACTTTCTGACTTGCAACCTGAATGCCTCAGTGATTTTAGGAGTGTCCAATTCAGGTAGAGAGAAGTGTGCCATGAGTGAATTCCAAAGACCGTCTTTGGCTCTGTCATCGACAAAAGTTTCTCCAACTCGATCACTTTTCTTTCCTGGCTTATTCCACTTCTGAGCAGTGATCGGGATGGCGTCCCTAACTATCGTTCCGCATTGGTATACAAATACACTTGCGGCCTCTTTCGGCTCCAAAGGTTTGCCGAACTGAGACACTAGATCAATGGTGAAACACATACCATCGGCCAACTTTTTGGTTGGTCCTCATTTCCTTGCAGTAGATTCGCCCGATGCGAAGGTCTAAGAGAAGAAACAGTCGTTAGTACATATATATATATGAATCAACTAATGCATCTACTAGCTCGTGATCAGCAGAGGCTTTATATACCTCGCCGATCTTTGCTATGGTGGTGTCTCCACCGTCAGTTCCACTGTCGTATCAACCAAATAAATCGTCATAGTCGTCTCTTCTGTCGGCTTCATCCAAGTTGAGGTATTGGGAGCCATCATCATCTCCATCATCGTATGATCCATCATAATTGTAACCTCCTGTACCCTCATCTATCATGTTGTACATGATGTGCTCTTCGTTGTCTCTACCGTCCATAACTTAACTAATACAGAAGAAAGATAAAACCATTTTGCTTAATGCGATAAAATAAAGTAATCCATCTTAAAAAATGTGATAAAGAAAGATAAAGTACCAGTTAAACAATAATACATCTCGAATAATCCAGCTAATACAACAATAAAGTACCAATTAAACAACAATACAACCCAATTACACATCTAGCTAGCTCAGCGAAGACGTCGAGCCCCGGCTACTGAGCCATGGGAGGTGTGCACCCAAAGTGTAGGAACCATCACCGAAGAATATCTCGGGTAAGGTGCCTGAAGAAGCTGCCAGGTATTGGCGTCCCGGACTCCTAAAATGTGCATGTAGCGCCAGACATGCTCGTCCTCCTCCCTGACACAATGCTGTACCACCTCGTCGGGGCCGGATCCCGCTGCATCGCACCTGGACCACTCGGCCGCCACCAAAGAAGATCCGGATCGACGACGACACCCGGATTCCTCACGAGACGACGTCCCCCGGCTGGTAGCACCTCCCAGTGCCAGCCCGGCGGAGCCCAGCCCCGTGGATGCCCGGTGACACTGTCTAGTAGCGCTCCGGGGGTCATGCCGAGTGATCGAGGATGAGGAATCGGCATTCCTAAACACTAAATTAAACCTATATACTTTAAACATGATGAAAATAAATAGTATCAACTAAAATAAACTATATTACACTAAAATAAATAGTATCAACTAAAATCCTAAAATTCACTAACTAAGAAAAAATAACTAACTAAAATAAAATATATTACACTAACTAAATTACATTAACTCAAAATAAAATATATTAAACATTAACTAAAATATCTAAGAAAAAATTACACTAAACTTACTAACTAATTAACCCTAAAATAACCCTAACTAATTAACCCTAAAATACACTAACAAAATTATATACACTAACTAATTAACCCTAACAAAATAACTAACAAAAATAACACTAATTAACAAAATTAACACTACTAATTAACTAGAGCTTAATTACCTTGGGGAGGCGCGGGTGGCGCCGTGGGGTCCGGTCGGCGGCGTGCCGCGGGTGGGCGCGTGCCGGGGAAGGGGCTGTCGGCGGCGTGCCGGGGAAGAAGTAGCGGCGCCGGAGCGGGACGGCACGGGCCGGGCACGGGCGACACGGGCGGCGCATGGGCGCTGGCAGCGTGGGGGAGGCACGGGCGCGGGCGGCGCACGGACACGGGAGGCGCGGTGGTTGACGGCGTGGCGGCGCGGTGGCTCGGCGCGCGAGGAGGAAGACGGTGGCGCGGCGGTCTGTGTGCTCCGGTTTGTGCATCGAACCGGGGCGCACGGGGTGGGTATTTATACCCCCCCTTTAGCCCTGGTTGGTAGTACAAACCAGGACTAAAGGGGGACCTTTATCCCCGATTTGTAGTACAAACCGGGGCTAAAGGGTTTTCGGCCATATCACAAACTATGCCGCGATTCAACACATAACATCCGTCTCTTGGACCGAAAGCCATGAAACCTCGAACACGATAGGTCATTTTGTGAAGTTTTTTTGGAGACATAATCATTATACCAAGTTTGATATTTTTCCTTGCAACTATGTCACATAATATAACACCACGCGAAGGATTTACATTGTTCGGACCTTTTTTGAATTTTTTATGCCCGTTCTTATTACTTGCATTGGATCTCTGAAAAAACGACATATTGTGAGTCTAAAAATGACTTTTCCAAAAAATCACGGATGTTAGATCATGTACCTGTAGTTCAAACCGGACCCACTTCCTACCGATTCGGCAGACATTTGTCTTTTTCACCCGGGAAGGAAAGAAAGGTTTGAGATCCCCCGGTTGTGATATAGTTCACGTAACATGGTCTACTATTTTAGAAAAATGGGATGGTAGTATTATGTGACTGAATTTTGGTGGCTGCTTCACAAAATGACCCGTCTTTTTGCGCTTGGAAAATGGAAAATGGCTTTTCCGAGCGAAGAAAAGGAAAACTTCCTCCTGTAACATTGTTCTACATCCCAATATACATATGCATGCACAATATGGGCACCGTATCACAAACTATGCCGCGATTCAACACATAACATCCGTCTCTTGGACCGAAAGCCATGAAACACTACTAGAGAAAACCTTATGCAAGGCGCACCTAAAAGCATATGCGAGACGCATATCGTATGCGCCTCTAGCTTTGAGCCTCGCCTATTTTTTATGTGAGGTGCATATGATATGCACCTCCTATACTTTACATATGCGAGGCGCATATCGATATGTGCCTCCTATATTCTGCATATGCGAGGCGCATATTGATATGCGCCTCCTATACTTTGCATATGCGCCTCCTATATTGTGCATATGCGAGGCACATATTGATTCAAATGCACCTCGCATATTATTTTTAAATTTCAAAAAAAGGCGGCCAGATCTAGATCTCGATCTAGATCTGTCCAAAATTTCGTCGGAGCTTGTGGGAGACCATGCTCGTGGCCACAACCTACTACCGCAGGCATGTGCAGGAGGCCATGTCCATGGGGATCACCGTAGATGGTGGATGAGGCCACCG
This sequence comes from Avena atlantica, assembly GCA_910589765.1. Lineage (NCBI taxonomy): Eukaryota > Viridiplantae > Streptophyta > Magnoliopsida > Poales > Poaceae > Avena > Avena atlantica. The sequence continues at coordinate 16,143,354 of OU342736.1, forward strand.
GAGGTCGTCGCCGGAGGTGGAGGAGGAGATGGTCGGTGGGTTGTGGAGGCCATGGCCGGAGTGGTCGCCGGAGGAGGAGGAGGTCGCCGGAGGAATAGGAGGAGGATGAGGAGGAGGAGGAGAGTGGAGGAGGAGGAGAGTGGAGAAGGAGGAGGAGAAGGGGAGAAGAAGGAGAGATGGAGGAGGAGAAGGAGGAGAAGGAGCAGAGGTGGAGGAGAAGGAGAGATGGAGGAGGAGAAGGAGGAGAGGTGGAGGAGAAGGAGAATTAGAAGAGGGAGAGGTGGTAGGTGTTATATAGGTGTGGTAGGTGGCTCTTTCGAATTTGAATCCGTCTAGGTTATAGGAGGCACATATTGCTCCATATGTGCCTCCTATACTTCAAACTATAGGAGGCACATATTGCTCCATATGTGCCTCCTATACTTCAAACTATAGGAGGCATATATTGCTCCATATGTGCCTCCTATACTTCGAACTATTGGAGGCACATATGACCATATGTGCCTCGCCTATGCAGCCACCTACCTCCACCCGGGCTTGCATGAGTTACTTGAGGCGCACCCTAGAGGAGCAAGAGACTTCACTTACATATGAGTGCCAACCAATGGTGGTTGAGCGAACTTCTATGGTGAATCAATGGGGGAAATGAGGTGGGGAGGAGGAGGGGGGCGACCATATTTGTCTTGGTGGAGGAGGAAGAGGTGAGACAAGTGAGTGGGGTGGTAGTTGTCTCCATGTGCAAAAAGCTAGAAAAAGGTGGTGCCAGGTTATAGGAGGCGCATATTGCACAATATGTGCCTCCTATAATTCAAACTATAGGAGGCGCATATATCAATATGCGCCTCTCCTATGCGGCCACCTACCTCCACCCAAGCCCGCAGTAGTTACTTGAGGCACATATGACCATATGCGCCTCGCATATTATCAAATATAGGAGGCGCATATGACCATATGTGCCTCGCATATTCGAGCACCTACCAACACACGGGCCCACACAGATTATGCGAGGCGCATTCTGCCCATATGCGCCTCGCCTATCTGATATATAGGAGGCGCATATGCTAGAATGCTCCTCGCATAATCTGGGGCTGCTTGATTTCGCCCGTACAGGGATCATAGGAGGCACATTTTTAACATATGCGCCTCGCCTATTTTTATACTAGAGGCGCATGGAGAAGGAGTGTGCCTCGCCTATTTTATAGGAGGCACATATGGTCTAAATGTGCCTCCTATAAACATGTCTTCTATAGCCTTTTCTCTAGTAGTGAAACCTCGAACATGATAGGTCATTTTGTGAAGGTTTTTTGGAGACATAATCAGTATACCAAGTTTGATATTTTTCCTTGCAACTATGTCACATAATATAACACCACGCGAAGGATTTACATTGTTCGGACCTTTTTTGAATTTTTTATGCCCGTTTTGAATTTGTTGCCGTTTCGAACTTAGGTCAAAACGGCGTGCGTGAAGATAGGGGATGAGAATGTTAGAACTTGCATTGGATCTATGAAAAAACGACATATTATGAGTTTGAAAATGATTTTTCCAAAAAATCACGGACGTTAGATCATGTACTTGTAGTTCAAACCGGACCCACTTCCTACCGATTCGGCAGATATTTTTCTTTTTCACCAGGGAAGGACAGAAAGGTTTGAGATCCCCCGGCTGGGATATAGTTCACGTAATATGGTCTACTATTTTATAAAAATGGGATGGTAGCATTCTGTAACTGCATTTTGGTGGCTGCTTCACAAAACGACCCGTCTTTTTGCGCTCGAAAAATGGAAAATGGATTTTCCGAGCGATGAAAAGGAAAACTTCCTCCTGGAACATTGTTATACATCCCAATATACACATGCATGCACAATATGGGCACCGTATCACAAACTATACCGCGATTCAACACATAACATCCGTCTTTTGGAGCGAAAGCCATAAAACCTCGAACATGATAGGTCATTTTGTGAAGGTTTTTTGGAGACATAATCAGAATACCAAGTTTGATATTTTTCCTTGCAACTATGTCACATAATATAACACCACGCGAAGGATTTACATTGTTCGGACCTTTTTTGAAAATTTTATGCCTGTTTTGAATTTTTTGCCGTTTCGAACTTAGGTCAAAACGGCGTGCGTGAAGATAGGGGATGAGAATGTTAAAACTTGCATTGGATCTATGAAAAAACGACATATTGTGAGTTTAAAAATGATATTTTCAAAAAATCACGGACGTTAGATCATGTACCTGTAGTTCAAACCGGACCCACTTCCTACCGATTCGGCAGACATTTGTCTTTTTCACCAGGGAAGGACATAAAGGTTTGAGATCCCTCGGTTGGGATATAGTACACGTAATATGGTCTACTATTTTAGAAAAATGGGATGATAGCATTCTGTAACTGCATTTTGGTGGCTGCTTCACAAAACGACCCGTCTTTTTGCGCTCGGAAAATGGCTTTTCCGAGCGATGAAAAGGAAAACTTTCTTCTGCAACATTGTTCTACATCCCAATATACACATGCATGCACAATATGGGCACCGTATCAAAACTATGCCGTGATTCAACACATAACATCCGTCTCTTGGACCGAAAGCCATGAAACCTCGAACATGATAGGTCATTTTGTGAATGTTTTTTGGAGACATAATCAGTATACCAAGTTTGATATTTGTCCTTGCAACTATGTCACATAATATAACACCACACGAAGGATTTACATTGTTCGGACCTTTTTTGAATTTTTTATGCCCGTTTTGAATTTTTTGCCGTTTCGAACTTAGGTCAAAACGGCGTGCGTGAAGATAGGGGATGAGAATGTTAGAACTTGCATTGGATCTCTGAAAAAATGACATATTGTCAGTCTAAAAATGATTTTTTCAAAAACTCACGGACGTTATATCACGTACCTGTAGTTCAAACCGGACCCACTTCCTACCGATTCGGCAGACATTTGTCTTTTTCACCCGGGAAGGACAGAAAGGGTTGAGATCCCCCGGTTGGGATATAGTTAACGTAACATGGTCTACTATTTTAGAAAAATGGGATGGTATGCAATCGCGACTCAATGATGCAAGAATAAGATAGAGGCAATATGTACTATATGTATGCAAGCATGTGGTAGTGCTTGCCTGGCAGCTCAGTTGAAGCGAGAGAAGGATCTGGGTAGTGCTCCTGGGTTTCTTGATATATCCCCTGCTCAGCGTCTATTCGAAGAAGAACCAAACAAACAAGGGCCAACATGAATAAAGTGCACAAGCATATGAATTAAATGTGACAAGCAAACAATCATGCCATGATGAATGATGCGCAATTTGCATGGCAATAAACAAAAATTGAATGTGTACAAGACAGTAAGACTCTTACCCATAGTTGTAAGGAAATAGTATTTGTGTCTTGTAATATTGCTCCATTAAAAACATTAGCAAGTTATCCTCTGTTTCCTCGAGGTTATTTATTAGCGTATGTCCATTTACTCTGTATGGGTCAACGAACCCAATGCTGTATATTGACTTTCTTCTACATTCTTGAGTCTTAATTCTTCATATATAATAGCATACAGAAGGAGCTATAGTGAGGATAACGACAGGAAATGAATTGAACGAGCTGAGTTAGTGACTTAATTACTTACAGACAATATATGCTGAGGAGGGACTTGTAGAGGGCGTCTAGGTTGAATAATTGAAATAGTTCACAAAGTTCAATGGAGATCTCGTCTGGACGAAAGTACTCCTCTCCAACTTTACATAGGAGAAATTGTCTCCCTTCCTTTGTGACTTTCAAGTACCAGATATGCAACAGTCGCATATGTGTTGGCAGATCATCGAATACCTCATCGCTGACCAGAGGCTCCTCGTAGACAAATTTTCGTGCTATTGGTCCCTTGGCGACATTATCTCCGCCGGCTAGAAGTTCTTCGACCAGAACGTTACACTCCTTGGCTAATTTAATAGCTAATTCCATATCTATTCCACCTTGTGTGGGCTGGGGTAACACCTTGAGCGGGGCAATGGATTGTTTTGCCTCTTTGCCGAGCTGGGCAACTTCTTTTGATTTTCTCCCACTTGCAGTACTGCTTTAAGACTTCTCTTTTAGTGTCTTCGTAAGACAGCGTGTATAGTCATCTTTCCTATTTAACACATGTTGGGGTGGTTGCTCAAGGAATGACTTGAAGTGCTTCTTGACTTTTGGATCAACTAGCACCTGTGGCTCGGGTTGTTTTGGTGCAAAATGGGCCTTCACTTCGGCCCAGGAGAACACCGTGCTTTCCTCATCAGTCCGGTGATAAGCTAACTTGGGAGGATACGGCGGTACTCTTGGTAGGGATCTTGTTGTTTTCGGCGTCGGGTCTCCCTCGATGTAGCGGTGTTATTCTTCCTCTTTCTTCCCTTTGATTCAGTGGGCGAAGGCGGAGGCACCGGAGATGGAGATGCAGTCGCGCTGCGATCCCTCTCAGGAAGGGGTGGACTATTGTTTCTTGGTGGAGACGGTGGACTCGGAGGTGATGGTTGCCTTGGAGGTGATGGATTGCTTCTCGGAGGAGAAGATTTCCTTGGCGCCGAACCTGGAAACACGATGTGTTGTTTTTTCCAAAGAATGATCCCACCCTCCACTTCTCCAAGTGTTTTCTCCCCTTCGCCTCCAGGGATGTCAAGCTCAAGTGGTCGACATGTCAGTTCAACTTCATCCACATAGCCAGCTCGAATCTGACTTCCATGGTAGGTCGCTTCCGGTGGACAAGGTAAAGCAAAGCCGAGCGCCACCTTCATAGAAATGTTCTTCACTGTGACATGTATCTCACAAGCTGTCCTTGCCTCGACTTCATCCACGGGGTAGCGAACCATCGTTGCATTATTGTCCATCAGCATTGGATTATTAGCTTGTACCTCCGTGGAAGCCACGCTGCTTCTGTGCTGAGATGGGCCCACCGGATTGTCTAATGCAGGATCTTGTTGTCGGGCCAGTACTCTAAGTTCATTAATCTGCTCCTGCTGCAGCTTGAACATGGCTTGAAATTCCTCGTTCCTTTTCTCAACCGCCTCCAACCGTGCTGCCTCCTCCGCCTTCTGCCGGTTCGTTTTTCTGGATCGGCTTCTATAAGTGTCGATGTCAGCGGGAAACCATGTCTTCCATGGAACAGATTGGCCAAAGCCTCGTGTTTGTTCGACTTTTTCAGGATTCCCGAGGGCATATGTCAGCTCATCGTTCTCTCTGTCAGGAATGAACTTTCCATCTTTTCTCAGTTGTATCACTTTAACAAGTTCATCTTTGGGTTTAGTAATGGCCTCCTTTGTAACAATAATCTCCCCGGTTTCAGTGTCATACGACCCCCCATGCCCAAGGAGCCAATTTTTTGACCTCACGGGCCACTGATTTGTAGCTCGCGTGACCCCTTTTTACGAATTTCTTCCTCGGTTTTTTCCCACTTCGGCGCGGCCATCTTGTAGCCACCTGTCAACATAGTATGGTGATATTTCTTTTTGGCTGCATTTAGCTTATTCTTTTCTAACTTGGCCGTAGCTGCTTCTGATTCCTCGTATTTCACAAATGGGGTCCAGTTATCCCGCTGCTTCTCTAGCGGGCCAGTGAATGGCGGAGTCAGCCGCTTCTTGGCAAAGTTGTTGTACAATCTTTTCTTCCAGTCCTTGAACTGTCCGCCCATCTTCTTAAGGGCCCACTTTCTGACTTGCAACCTGAATGCCTCAGTGAGTTCAGGAGTGTCCAATTCAGGCAGAGAGAAGTGTGCCATGAGTGAATTCCAAAGACCGTCTTTGGCTCTGTCATCGACAAAAGTTTCTCCAACTCGATCACTTTTCTTTCCTGGCTTATTCCACTTCTGAGCAGTGATCGGGATGGCGTCCCTAACTATCGTTCCGCATTGGTATACAAATACACTTGCGGCCTCTTTCGGCTCCAAAGGTTTGCCGAACTGAGACACTAGATCAATGGTGAAACGCATACCATCGGCCAACTTTTTGGTTGGTCCTCATTTCCTTGCAGTAGATTCGCCCGATGCGCAGGTCTAAGAGAAGAAACAGTCGTTAGTACATATATATATATATGAATCAACTAATGCATCTACTAGCTCGTGATCAGCAGAGGCTTTATATACCTCGCCGATCTTTGCTATGGTGGTGTCTCCACCGTCAGTTCCACTGTCGTATCCACCAAATAAATCGTCATAGTCGTCTCTTCTGTCGGCTTCATCCAAGTTGAGGTATTGGGAGCCATCATCATCTCCATCATCGTATGATCCATCATAATTGTAACCTCCTGTACCCTCATCTATCATGTTGTACATGATGTGCTCTTCGTTGTCTCTACCGTCCATAACTTAACTAATACAGAAGAAAGATAAAACCATTTTGCTTAATGCGATAAAATAAAGTAATCCATCTTAAAAAATGTGATAAAGAAAGATAAAGTACCAGTTAAACAATAATACATCTCGAATAATCCAGCTAGTACAACAATAAAGTACCAATTAAACAACAATACAACCCAATTACACATCTAGCTAGCTCAGCGAAGACGTCGAGCCCCGGTTACTGAGCCATGGGAGGTGTGCACCCAAAGTGTAGGAACCATCACCGAAGAATATCTCGGGTAAGGTGCCTGAAGAAGCTGCCAGGTATTGGCGTCCCGGACTCCTAAAATTTGCATGTAGCGCCAGACATGCTCGTCCTCCTCCCTGACACAATGCTGTACCACCTCGTCGGGGCCGGATCCCGCTGCATCGCACCTGGACCACTCGGCCGCCACCAAAGAAGATCCGGATCGACGACGACACCCGGATTCCTCACGAGACGACGTCCCCCGGCTGGTAGCACCTCCCAGTGCCAGCCCGGCGGAGCCCAGCCCCGTGGATGCCCGGTGACACTGTCTAGTAGCGCTCCGGGGGTCATGCCGAGTGATCGAGGATGAGGAATCGGCATTCCTAAACACTAAATTAAACCTATATACTTTAAACATGATGAAAATAAATAGTATCAACCAAAATAAACTATATTACACTAAAATAAATAGTATCAACTAAAATCCTAAAATTCACTAACTAAGAAAAAATCACTAACTAAAATAAAATATATTACACTAACTAAATTACATTAACTCAAAATAAAATATATTAAACATTAACTAAAATATCTAAGAAAAAATTACACTAAACTTACTAACTAATTAACCCTAAAATAACCCTAACTAATTAACCCTAAAATACACTAACAAAATTATATACACTAACTAATTAACCCTAAAAAAATAACTAACAAAAATAACACTAATTAACAAAATTAACACTACTAATTAACTAGAGCTTAATTACCTTGGGGAGGCGCGGGTGGCGCCGTGGGGTCCGGTCGGCGGCGTGCCGCGGGTGGGCGCGTGCCGGGGAAGGGGCTGTCGGCGGCGTGCCGGGGAAGAAGTAGCGGCGCCGGAGCGGGACGGCACGGGCCGGGCACGGGCGACACGGGAGGCGCATGGGCGCTGGCAGCGTGGGGGAGGCACGGGCGCGGGCGGCGCACGGACACGGGAGGCGCGGTGGTTGACGGCGTCGCGGCGCGGTGGCTCGGCGCGCGAGGAGGAAGACGGTGGCGCGGCGGTCTGTGTGCTCCGGTTTGTGCATCAAACCGGGGCGCACGGGGTGGGTATTTATACCCCCCCCCTTTAGCCCTGGTTGGTAGTACAAACCAGGACTAAAGGGGGACCTTTATCCCCGATTTGTAGTACAAACCGGGGCTAAAGGGTTTTCGGCGCCCCGCGTTTCGCGCGCAGCCCCGCACCCAATATACACATGCATGCACAATATGGGCACCATATCACAAACTATGCCGCGATTCAACACATAACATCCGTCTCTTGGACCGAAAGCCATGAAACCTCGAACACGATAGGTCATTTTGTGAAGTTTTTTTGGAGACATAATCAGTATACCAAGTTTGATATTTTTCCTTGCAACTATGTCACATAATATAACACCACGCGAAGGATTTACATTGTTCGGACCTTTTTTGAATTTTTTATGCCCGTTCTGAATTTTTTGCCGTTTCGAACTTTGGTCAAAACGGCGTGCGTGAGGATAGGGGATGAGAATGTTAGAACTTACATTGGATCTCCGAAAAAACGACATATTGTGAGTCTAAAAATGACTTTTCCAAAAAATCACGGATGTTAGATCATGTACCTGTAGTTCAAACCGGACCCACTTCCCACCGATTCGGCAGACATTTGTCTTTTTCACCCGGGAAGGAAAGAAAGGTTTGAGATCCCCCGGTTGTGATATAGTTCACGTAACATGGTCTACTATTTTAGAAAAATGGGATGGTAGTATTATGTGACTGAATTTTCGTGGCTGCTTCACAAAACGACCCGTCTTTTTGCGCTTGGAAAATGGAAAATGGATTTTCCGAGCGACGAAAAGGAAAACTTCCTCCTGTAACATTGTTCTACATCCCAATATACATATGCATGCACAATATGGGAACCGTATCACAAACTATGCCGCGATTCAACACATAACATCCGTCTCTTGGACCGAAAGCCATGAAACACTACTAGAGAAAACCTTATGCAAGGCGCACCTAAAAGCATATGCGAGGCGCATATCGTATGCGCCTCTAGCTTTGAGCCTCGCCTATTTTTTATGCGAGGTGCATATGATATGCACCTCCTATACTTTACATATGCGAGGCGCATATCGATATGTGCCTCCTATATTCTGCATATGCGAGGCGCATATCAATATGCGCCTCCTATACTTTGCATATGCGCCTCCTATATTGTGCATATGCGAGGCACATATTGATTCAAATGCACCTCGCATATTATTTTTGAATTTCAAAAAAAGGCGGCCAGATCTAGATCTCGATCTAGATCTGTCCAGAATTTCGTCGGAGCTTGTGGGAGACCATGCTCGTGGCCACAACCTACTACCGCAGGCATGTGCAGGAGGCCATGTCCATGGGGATCACCGTAGATGGTGGATGAGGCCACCGGAGGTCGTCGCCGGAGGTGGAGGAGGAGATGGTCGGTGGGTTGTGGAGGCCATGGCCGGAGTGGTCGCCGGAGGAGGAGGAGGTCGCCGGAGGAATAGGAGGAGGATGAGGAGGAGGAGGAGAGTGGAGAAGGAGGAGGAGAAGGGGATAAGAAGGAGAGATGGAGGAGGAGAAGGAGGAGAAGGAGCAGAGGTGGAGGAGAAGGAGAGATGGAGGAGGAGAAGGAGGAGAGGTGGAGGAGAAGGAGAAGTAGAAGAGGGAGAGGTGGTAGGTGTTACATAGGTGTGGTAGGTGGCTCTTTCGAATTTGAATCCGTCTAGGTTATAGGAGGCACATATTGCTCCATATGTGCCTCCTATACTTCAAACTATAGGAGGCACATATTGCTCCATATGTGCCTCCTATACTTCAAACTACAGGAGGCATATATTGCTCCATATGTGCCTCCTATACTTCGAACTATTGGAGGCACATATGACCATATGTGCCTCGCCTATGCAGCCACCTACCTCCACCCGGGCTTGCATGAGTTACTTGAGGCGCACCCTAGAGGAGCAAGAGACTTCACTTACATATGAGTGCCAACCAATGGTGGTTGAGCGAACTTCTATGGTGAATCAATGGGGGAAATGAGGTGGGGAGGTGGAGGGGGGCGACCATATTTGTCTTGGTGGAGGAGAAAGAGGTGAGAAAAGTGAGTGGGGTGGTAGTTGTCTCCATGTGCAAAAAGCTAGAAAAAGGTGGTGCCAGGTTATAGGAGGCGCATATTGCACAATATGTGCCTCCTATAATTCAAACTATAGGAGGCGCATATATCAATATGCGCCTCTCCTATGCGGCCACCTACCTCCACCCAAGCCCGCAGTAGTTACTTGAGGCACATATGACCATATGCGCCTCGCATATTATCAAATATAGGAGGCGCATATGACCATATGTGCCTCGCATATTCGAGCACCTACCAACACACGGGCCCACACAGATTATGCGAGGCGCATTCTGCCCATATGCGCCTCGCCTATCTGATATATAGGAGGCGCATATGCTAGAATGCGCCTCGCATAATCTGGGGCTGCTTGATTTCGCCCGTACAGGGATCATAGGAGGCACATTTTTAACATATGCGCCTCGCCTATTTTTATACTAGAGGCGCATGGAGAAGGAGTGTGCCTTGCCTATTTTATAGGAGGCACATATGGTCTAAATGTGCCTCCTATAAACATGTCTTCTATAGCCTTTTCTCTAGTAGTGAAACCTCGAACATGATAGGTCAATTTGTGAAGGTTTTTTGGAGACATAATAAGTATACCAAGTTTGATATTTTTCCTTGCAACTATGTCACATAATATAACACCACGCGAAGGATTTACATTGTTCGGACCATTTTTGAATTTTTTATGCCCGTTTTGAATTTGTTGCCGTTTCGAACTTAGGTCAAAACGGCGTGCGTGAAGATAGGGGATGAGAATGTTAGAACTTGCATTGGATCTATGAAAAAACGACATATTATGAGTTTGAAAATGATTTTTTCAAAAAATCACGGACGTTAGATCATGTACTTGTAGTTCAAACCGGACCCACTTCCTACCGATTCGGCAGATATTTTTCTTTTTCACCAGGGAAGGACAGAAAGGTTTGAGATCCCCCGGCTGGGATATAGTTCACGTAATATGGTCTACTATTTTATAAAAATGGGATGGTAGCATTCTGTAACTGCATTTTGGTGGCTGCTTCACAAAACGACCCGTCTTTTTGCGCTCGAAAAATGGAAAATGGCTTTTCCGAGCGATGAAAAGGAAAACTTCCTCCTGGAACATTGTTATACATCCCAATATACACATGCATGCACAATATGGGCACCGTATCACAAACTATACCGCGATTCAACACATAACATCCGTCTTTTGGAGCGAAAGCCATGAAACCTCGAACATGATAGGTCATTTTGTGAAGGTTTTTTGGAGACATAATCAGAATACCAAGTTTGATATTTTTCCTTGCAACTATGTCACATAATATAACACCACGCGAAGGATTTACATTGTTCGGACCTTTTTTGAAATTTTTATGCCCGTTTTGAATTTTTTGCCGTTTCGAACTTAGGTCAAAACGGCGTGCGTGAAGATAGGGGATGAGAATGTTAAAACTTGCATTGGATCTATGAAAAAACGACATATTGTGAGTTTAAAAATGATATTTTCAAAAAATCACGGACGTTAGATCATGTACCTGTAGTTCAAACCGGACCCACTTCCTACCGATTCGGCAGACATTTGTCTTTTTCACCAGGGAAGGACATAAAGGTTTGAGATCCGTCGGTTGGGATATAGTACACGTAATATGGTCTACTATTTTAGAAAAATGGGATGATAGCATTCTGTAACTGCATTTTGGTGGCTGCTTCACAAAACGACCCGTCTTTTTGCGCTCGGAAAATGGCTTTTCCGAGCGATGAAAAGGAAAACTTTCTCCTGCAACATTGTTCTACATCCCAATATACACATGCATGCACAATATGGGCACCGTATCAAAACTATGCCGCGATTCAACACATAACATCCGTCTCTTGGACCGAAAGCCATGAAACCTCGAACATGATAGGTCATTTTGTGAATGTTTTTTGGAGACATAATCAGTATACCAAGTTTGATATTTGTCCTTGCAACTATGTCACATAATATAACACCACACGAAGGATTTACATTGTTCGGACCTTTTTTGAATTTTTTATGCCCGTTTTGAATTTTTTGCCGTTTCGAACTTAGGTCAAAACGGCGTGCGTGAAGATAGGGGATGAGAATGTTAGAACTTGCATTGGATCTCTGAAAAAATGACATATTGTGAGCCTAAAAATGATTTTTTCAAAAACTCACGGACGTTATATCACGCACCTGTAGTTCAAACCGGACCCACTTCCTACCGATTCGGCAGACATTTGTCTTTTTCACCCGGGAAGGACAGAAAGGGTTGAGATCCCCCGGTTGGGATATAGTTAACGTAACATGGTCTACTATTTTAGAAAAATGGGATGGTAGCATTCTGTGACTGCATTTTGGTGGCTGCTTCACAAAAAGACCCGTCTTTTTGCGCTTGGAAAATGGAAAATGGCTTTTCCGAGCGACGAAAAGGAAAACTTCCTCCTGCAACATTGTTCTACATCCCAATATACACATGCATGCACAATATAGGCACCGTATCACATATGATGCGATTCAACACATAAGATCTGTTAGATCATGTACATGTAGTTCAAACCGGACCCACTTCCTGCCGATTCGGCTGACATTTGTCTTTTCACCCGGGAAGGACATAAAGGTTGTAGCCACTAACCGGGACTAAATATATTTCCCTCCATATGCCACCGCTTCCCGCCATTTCCCTCTGAACGGTGCTTTTAGTCCTGGTTGTAGCCACTAACCGGGACTAAAGATATTTGCCGCCATATCCCACCGCTTCCCGCCATGTTTTCCCGCCCTTTCCCTCTGAACGATGCTTTTAGTCCCGGTTGTAGCCATTAACCGGGACGAAAGATATTTCCTGCCATATCCCACTTCCCGCCATGTCTTCCCGCCCTTTCCCTCTGAACGGTGCTTTTAGTCCCGGTTGTAGCCACTAACCGGGACTAAAGATATTTCCCGCCATATCCCACCGTTTCCCGCCATGTTTTCCAGCACTTTCCATCTATATATAGGCCGACCACGCCATGGCTATCCATACATCCGCACCTTCCTCTCTCACAACTATGGACAGTGCCTATTGGGCAATTCTGACCCTCGAGGACACCCAGGCGTTGTGGGCCTCCAACTACCCTTGCCCGCCGGGCTACCGGCCGGCCGCCGGCTAGTTGCTGCGCGCTGGAGGGGTTCATGTCCCTCCTGGGACTCAAGTCTCCGCTAGACAGGCGGCCATCACGAACCGCTTCTACCATGAGCTCACGTCGGAGCAACGGATGTATCCCTAGTGGGATCCCGACAACTATCACTCCTGGAATGCCTTCTTTGCTAACCGACGGGAAAGGGAGCTCGCCAGGTACGAGGGTGATGGCCCGCCCCCGGTGAACCACAATGAAGCCGGTCGGCGTCTGTGGTGGGCGAACCATACTATCATCGGCGTGATGCGCTACATCGCCAAGGGAGACCATCCTCTCCTGCGGTGCCCACAAGTCTACCCGCCACAGAGCCACAAGAAGGCCCCTCCCCCGCCCGGCGGTAGCGGCATCGTCTTCCAGGAGACTCCTCCCCGCCCGCCGTGAATCCGAGGCCGGAGTGGCAGGTGCCCCCGGTATATGCCATGGCTGGGCTGAGGATCTGTGGAGTGGCAGGTGACGATGACGAAGAAGACCCTGAAGCTGTGTACTATAGGACTAGGCATGATTATGACTAAAGGGGGTGGCTTTAGTCCTCAGTGTTAGCTAGTCCCGGTTTTTAATATTAATAAATGTCTAAGTGTTACCTAGTCTACAGTTTTGGTACCTGCCTACAACAATCTCAGAAATTCCTTTATTAACCATGGAGCATCTTCCTTTAATAAATGAAAAATAGGATTAATTCACAAAAGTTTTAATACATTACATCACCAACATCCACATCTTCCTTTAACCATGTAGCATCTTCCTTATTTAGCGATATGCTTGGGTCAGTTTTCACTTTGAATGGCGGAATTTCATGAAATTTGTCATAATCTTCTGACATGTCTGTCCTGTCCTCAACTCCCACCATGTTTCTTTTTCCTGAAAGAACTATGTGGCACTTTGGATCATCGTATGATATTATCTTTCCTTTTTCTCGGTCTAGTAGACATGTCCTTCACATAGAAAACTTGAGCCACATCATTGGCAAGGACGAATGGTTCGTCTCCGTACGCAAGATTATTTAGATCCACTGTTGTCATTCCGTACAGCTGGTCTACCGTTACCCCACCTCCTGTCATTTGGACCCATTTGCATCGAAACAATGGGACCTTGAAATTAGGACCATAGTCAAGTTCCCATATGTCCTCTATGTAACCATAATATCTGTCCTTTTTCCCATTCTAGTCCGTTGCATCAAATCGGACACCACTGTTTTGGTTGGTGCTCTTTTAATCTTGGGCGTGCGTGCAAAATATATTCCCATTGATCTCGTAACTTTGGGAAGTCAATATAGCTGAATATGGAGACCTGGACAACAAGTACAACTGATCTCCAACAGTGGTGTCATTCATGAGATGTGTTTGCAACCAACCGCCGAAAGTCTTCACGTGTTCATCTCTAATCAACCTGTCAGACTGCCCCGGGTAGTTCGAGCGTACAATATTCTTGTGTACCCTGATATATGGAGCCACCAAGGTGGAACTTTTGTAACTACGTCGGTGAATTACGCTCCTAGTTACAAGCCTGGATGAGCGGAAATGGTTGAAATAGTACGGTGGGGCCCAAATGCCACTCACAGGTAGACCTTTCGGCCGTCCCAACCATTTCCAAACATCGGGACAAGAACGGGCGGCATAATCGGCAGGCGAAGGGATCAACTACATACACAAATGGGTATGTATGCAATCCACCATACAACAGTACATCGGAGCCATTCCATCTAAAATAAATAGAAATATTGCAACGCCATACGGCAAGATCCAAATATCCTAGATAGATATAATAGTTTAGGATATCTCCTCATACATCAAACATCAGAGTATCAGGCGGAAGCGGCAAACAAGATCCGAGTACGGATAAGAAGCAAATCGGCATAAGATGCCCCATAAATAAACACATCCCGCCCAAAGATCTCACGGATCCCCGTTCCCGGAATCTCTACACCGAATGATCGTTGCCCACATCGTCCGTCTCTTCCACCCAGTATCCATCTTGTGAGTGCACCTGTTCATCTGAATCAAATAATTTATCATGTGAGACCCTAGGGGTACTCAGCAAGTCTTTATGCCTCTAAAGGGGACACAACCTGGGGTGACGCAATTGCAGCAAAAGATAAACCCTAACAATTCTATAGATACTCGCTATCCACCCGCCTAACCAAAGATAGACGGATGTCCGTGAATTAATAACAACAGTTATAACAGTAATATTAACAGATCCATCCTCCTCCTCGCTTACCAACGAGGAAGCGGACGAACAACCCCCATCCATTGGCAGTTTTATTATCCATTCCATGAGTATTGCACTATTTACTAGTCAGTTACTTAGTCAAATTAAAAGCGGTACTTTAGTTATACTTGTCTATGATCGAGAAACTGTGCTCCAAGTCGTCCATAACCGCGAACACGGCTTTCAGAAAGTTTTACCCTGCAGGGGTGCACAAATAGCAACACACACTCGATCGACCTCGGAAAAACCAAATCAAAACCCAACGAGGCAGTCACGACAAAGCAATCACAAGATTCAGAAATATTTCAGGGGGCCACCCCATTAAGCTACCCACAACGAAACTGGCCGGCTCCGAGACGGACTCAAGGTTTGCGCCAATGGCTGTAAACGACTGGGAACCCGAAAATGTGACTAGGCTTGTCGATACCGCGAAAACACTCCGCTTACCTAAACAGTGCAGGTGCAGTACCTCGCACAATTTAAAATAAAGCGGTAAAGCATGGCATAAGTACAGGATAGTAAGAAAGCCCCAAACTAATTGTGGCCCCAAGAAATAAGAATGAATCAAGCTCTGGCTCAGGGGGGTCCCATAAGCCTCCCGGATGTGGATAGCGCGAATATTCAAGGAACAGGAATCAAGTACTCGGGGTCCTACTGGACACAAGTGAGCATGAAAAACCAAATAGCAGATATTGCTCACCGGTGCCACTTTCATTAGTTATCCCATACTACTCAGGTTAAGTTGATTAGGTACCTCGTTATCCATCAGACACTCACATACCCTACACATGCTGTTCTACGACTCGCATGGCTCAAACAACTCCTGTAGTAATGGCTCATGGGATGGAGGAACAAGCTTCGGTGGGGTTTAAAAGTAAAGGCAATGCAATACTTGGGATTCAGATTAATGCAATCGCGACTCAATGATGCAAGAATAAGATAGAGGCAATATGTACTATATGTATGCAAGCATGTGGTAGTGCTTTCCTGGCAGCTCAGTTGAAGCGAGAGAAGGATCTGGGTAGTGCTCCTGGGTTTCTTGATATATCCCCTGCTCAGCGTCTATTCGAAGAAGAACCAAACAAACAAGGGCCAACATGAATAAAGTGCACAAGCATATGAATTAAATGCGACAAGCAAACAATCATGCCATGATGAATGATGCGCAATTTGCATGGCAATAAAGTAGCATGGCGTGGGTGAGATGTGGAATACAAGAATAAGTCATTTTATTGAGTTTTAATCATGTTTTATACTCAATTAAGTTGCTGTTTACATTATATTTATATGATGCATGCTGCAAAACAGAACATGTAATGCATAAACAGAAAGGTCTCGTCGAGCTAATCATTTTAGACATATTATTTGTTAGATTTGGAGTTATAAAACAAAAGTTATTAATTAATTAAGGACAAGGGCATTTTGTTGTAATTTTAGTCAACTTGAAATTTAAAGTGTTCAAAATATATTTTGGATGGCATATTTGAAATCCTCACATTTTTCTGATTTGAAAACATCTATTATTTGTATTATTTGGAATTATGAATTTAAATTTATTTTAAAGTCAAAATTAGTCAAATGGAGTCAAAGTCAAAGGTTTGACTAGTTTGAATTAGTTCTGAAAATATTTGACTAAAGATTTGAATTAACATTCAAAAACAAAACATATTTCATATGGAGTTTGAATTCAAATTCCAAAACATTTGAAAGTTATGAAGAGATTTATATTTGATTGGATTTGGGAATTGGTTTGAATTTGAAATCTGGAGGGGTCCTAAACTTTTGCTACTTGGGATGGGTATACACGTAGACAATGACGAGTGGGACCAGGGAGCCCACGGATACACGCGTGCACGAGCAGGCGAGGAGGCGACACGTGTGCACGGAGGGGATTGCGGGTTAAGGGTGAAATTCCCGGGGGTCTTTTTGTAAAAGGTTCCAGGGGGTGGGCTGGTTATGGATCCAGACGAACTGATGTTTTACTCGCGAAAAACAGCTAGCTGATCCCATCTTCGATTGACTACGGAGAGAGAACCACTGCGAATCTCATGTTTCCGCAAGAATAAAAGTTGGAGAGGAAACTACAGGGAGTAAAATTTGTGTTTGGAGGTTCTCCGAAGAAGGTCCAGATCGACTGTAAAACGGAGTGGAACAGAGAGGCTGATAGAGGGTGGGAGAACTGAATTTTATCGACAGCAAAACCGTGAGTTTTCCTAAACTTTAGAGGACGATGGCGAAGAAACCTTTGCGAATCTGAGCAAACCACAAGAACTAAAGTTGAAGAGGGGTATACAGGCTACAAGTTCCGCGTTCAGAGTTTCATCAAAGAAGGCATGCAACTGCGGGATTTCACTGACGAAAAGAGGGGGAAACTGGCTGCGGCAGCTCTGCAGAGACGCCCGGCTGCTGCTACCGCTATGCGGCGTGCGCGACGAACGGTAAGCGAGGGGGGGAGCTATGGCTACGGTGGCGAGCTGTCGGGCGACAGGGATGGTGCTGGAAGTAGGGGAATGGAGATAGGGACTCACCATGAAGCCGGCGGTGTCCTCGGAGGGTTCGAGGGAGGCCGGAACGACGCTGACGCTGAGGATTGGCGGCGGTAATCCGACAGTCGTGGACAGGGAAGGAGTCACGGCGCCGGCACTGTGCGTGCTGCAACTCCTCCTCTTCGCCTTGAAAGACTTGGGAGAGGCTTGCGGTTCTTCTCCGCTACCTGGCGGTGCTCGGCGGCAGCGCAGGCGGTGACGTGAAACATGTCAAGGCGGCGGCCATGGCCTGGTTGGGGACAGAGGGGAATGGAGAGATCCTGGTGGCGCTAAGGGGAAGAAGGGAGGCTAGGGTTCGCTGGGGACCGGCCTGGGGTGGATAAGAAGGGGCAGGTGGTGACGCGGCTGACGGGAGGCGACGACCACCTGCTTCCTTCCGTTAGCAAAGCAGAGAGGAGAAGAACGGGGACAGAGACGATGAACAGAGACGACGTCGGGGTGAAGGGGTACTGGGCCATGAAGAGGGAGAGAAGGACCCCGAGTGGGCCTGTGCTGCGGCCAGGAAAGGCCCAGGTAAGGT
Source organism: Avena atlantica (assembly GCA_910589765.1). Classification (NCBI taxonomy): domain Eukaryota; kingdom Viridiplantae; phylum Streptophyta; class Magnoliopsida; order Poales; family Poaceae; genus Avena; species Avena atlantica. Next base: position 16,161,490 of record OU342736.1, read on the forward strand.
TTACTCTTTTTTCTGTTAGATAGGTTTTGCTGTTTTGATTTAGATTCAAAAGATGGAAAGATTTGTTTTCAAATTGAAACAGGTGTTGCATGCAAGCCAAAATAAAAACATGGGGCAAGAAGGTTGAAAAGATGAGTTGAAGGAAAGAGAGAGAGAAAGATGGGGTAGACTAGGTTTGGATGTCCCATGCATGCAAGCATGATGAGGTTGTGAAAACAACTACAAACCCTTTAGAAGAAGAGTGGCATCCTATTTGAAATTCATTCAAACTCCACCATGGTTAAAGATAGTTGATGGTTATATTGGAATCGAGAAGACCAATTATAGTGTGTATGTACCACTATGTTCTAATATGGCCCCTCAATTCTAATACCACCCCCAATAGAATAACCCCTGAAGTGAAATTAAATGGAACCTACCACTACTTGGCATGCAAAGATGGCCAAGTAGACTTCCATAAGAAATATTGTGAAAACAATATGATATCATATCTGGGAGCATGATAGAAATAGAAGTGGATCCTCCCAAACACATACGATCTAGAGGTAATAACCAAAGATAAATGCAAGGCCCGTATTTAGTTGGATGGTGGAATTATAAGGTGGTGACAGAGAAAGGTGATGGAGTTGAATGAAAGATATGCCCCCAACTCAACTTGGGCATTTAAACAATATATCAAGAACCAAATACAATATCAAGAGGCAAATACAATTTACAATGCATATGAGAGAAGAACCAAAACAAAAGGGTTTTATATGATGCTCAAATGCAAGGTGGCATGATGACATGAGCATGATATAATGATGATGCAACAATTATATATAGGAAGTAGCCATTATATTACTAGACCAAGTAGCATTACAATTGTTAGACGATTGGGACTCCGCCAGGCGCTCCAGGGTAGTGGTGGTTGTAGCCCCTAGGAGCAGCAGTGAGGAAGTTTGGTGGCCTTGCCGCGTAGCTTGAAGGTCTTGGTGGAGCCGGGAGCGATGGTGGGGTGTTAGGAACCCATACACGATGCTTAGAAGGAGTTGACATAGCTGAAGAGCATGCTACATCGCGGTTGTGTTTCTTTGACTCCTCAAACACTTTCTTACTTGCTTCTTCCTGCAGAGCTGTATGCTGAAGTTCCAGAAAAGACGCTGGCCTTGCATGTGTGATTGCATATTTAATCGATGCATTGAGCCCTTCCCGGAACCTCTTTTGCTTCTTCTTGTCATCAGAGATCTCATCGCCACCATAACGAGAAAGGTTCATGAAGTTCCTGATGTAGGTATTGACATTGTCATTTCCCTGCTTGAGGTTGAGAAACACTTCCTTCATCCTCTCCATGACAATTTCTGAAAATACTGCTCTTTGAAGGCTCCAGTGAACTGTTCCCAAGTAGGCTGAAAACCAATGCAGTTTGCCTTCAGGTAATTCTCCCACCAGAGAGCTGCATCTCCCTTCAAAAGGTGAGTGGCACAGTTTACCCATTCTTTCTCAGGAACATCAGCAGTCGTCAGTAGCCTTGACATCTCACGCAACCAATCATCAGCATTTAGTGGTTGATCGGACACATCAAATTGGCGTGGGTTGAACTTCAGGAAGCTTTTGATGTCTCCTCGCTTGGGAGGTGGAGGTAGCGGAGCAAACTCATTCCTCCTGACACTTTCTTCGAAACGCTGCTGGTTCTGCTGCATTGCTGCCAAGGCATTGGGGATGCTTGACAACGCGGCCCCCAGTTCAGGTGGTATGTCCTCCTCAGAACGGCGTGGTGGTGCCATCCTGTTATTGATATAAAACACAAGTCAGTACTATAATGGAGAATAATAATAATCCAAAATAGTACCAAGATGGAATTAACCAATATTAAAGGATACAATTTACTAAGATGATATTAAAATATCAACGAAGTTCAAAGCACCTAGAAGATATTAAGCATATCGCACACGGCTGAAAAGGGGTGTGGTACACAGATATATCAAGGAAAAAATTTCCACAAATTTCGGCATTAAAATACCAATAGATGCGCAAAATCACTTAACGAGTCAAGATTAGTGTCTCTACCGAATCAATATACAAGAGCGAATGATAAAAGTAGTGGTATGGTAGCGACTCCATCCCGCACTCAAATCATTACTCCGCACATGAATAAGTAGAACACATATCCCAACACGTTCTTCTCACGATGAACCTAAAGATTAGTAACTACGGAAACGAACACCCCAAACAAGATAATGTCGGATAACAAAGAGTAAGACAGATCGCGGCGGTATACAACGAATCAGATAGATCGCGTCGGTTTGCAAAAGCCTGTCGGTATGGAATGTACCAACAGTTGATAACCAAAAGGCCTATTGTGATAACAACTTGGATGCAACAGATAGACAAGGAATTACACACACACACACACACACACACAACCTATGGTACTACGGAAACCCAGAACACGTGAATCCTAGTTTGAACTTTTAAGAAGAGGATTGAAAATGTTACACTTCCTTACCAGAAAAGGGTGGGTGGGTGGGTAAGAAGAAAAATGGAAGCAGTCCTACTCTCGCGTTTTGTTTTTCCCTAGTATACATAGCTACCAAAAATATTTGCTAGACTGACAACGACCATTTGGCTGAGACCCTGAAGGGCGGGATGACTCTGATACCAATTGTAACTACCTCGGTGAATTACGCTCCTAGTTACAAGCCTGGATGAGCGGAAATGGTTGAAATAGTACGGTGGGGCCCAAATGCCACTCACAGGTAGACCTTTCGGCCGTCCCAACCATTTCCAAACATCGGGACAAGAACGGGCGGCGTAATCGGCAGGCGAAGGGATCAACTACATACACAAATGGGTATGTATGCAAGCCACCATACAACAGTACATCAGAGCCATTGCATCTAAAAGAAATAGAAATATTGCAACGCCATACGGCAAGATCCAAATATCCTAGATGGATATAATAGTTTAGGATATCTCCTCATACATCAAACATCAGAGTATCAGGCGGAAGCGCAAACAAGATCCGAGTACGGATAAGAAGCAAATCGGCATAAGATGCCCCATAAATAAACACATCCCGCCCATAGATCTCACGGATCCCCGTTCCCGGAATCTCTACACCGAATGATCGTTGCCCACATCGTCCGTCTCTTCCACCCAGTATCCATCTTGTGAGTGCACCTGTTCATCTGAATCAAATAATTTATCGTGTGAGACCCTAGGGGTACTCAGCAAGTCTTTATGCCTCTAAAGGGGACACAACCTGGGGTGACGCAATTGCAGCAAAAGATAAACCCTAACAATTCTATAGATACTCGCTATCCACCCGCCTAACCAAAGATAGACGGATGTCCGTGAATTAATAACAACAGTTATAACAGTAATATTAACAGATCCATCCTCCTCCTCGCTTACCAACGAGGAAGCGGACGAACAACCCCCATCCGTTGGCAGTTTTATTATCCATTCCATGAGTATTGCACTATTTACTAGTCAGTTACTTAGTCAAACTAAAAGCGGTACTTTAGTTATACTTGTCTATGATCGAGAAACTGTGCTCCAAGTCGTCCATAACCGCGGACACGGCTTTCAGAAAGTTTTACCCTGCAGGGGTGCACAAATAGCAACACACACTCGATCGACCTCGAAAAAACCAAATCAAAACCCAACGAGGCAGTCACGACAAAACAATCAAAAGATTCAGAAATATTTCAGGGGGCCACCCCATTAAGCTACCCGCAACAAAACTGGCCGGCTCCGAGACGGACTCAAGGTTTGCGCCAATGGCTGTAAACGACTGGGAACCCGAAAATGTGACTGGGCTTGTCGATACCTCGAAAACACTCCGCTTACCTAAACAGTACAGGTGCAGTACCTCGCACAATTTAAAATAAAGCGGTAAAGCATGGCATAAGTACAGGATAGTAAGAAAGCCCCAAACTAATTGTGGCCCCAAGAAATAAGAATGAATCAAGCTCTGGCTCAGGGGGGTCCCATAAGCCTCCCGGATGTGGATAGCGCGAATATTCAAGGAACAGGAATCAAGTACTCGGGGTCCTACGGGACACAAGTGAGCATGAAAAACCAAATAGCAGATATTGCTCATCGGTGCCACTTTCATTAGTTATCCCATACTACTCAGGTTAAGTTGATTAGGTACCTCGTTATCCATCAGACACTCACATACCCTACACATGCTGTTCTACGACTCGCATGGCTCAAACAACTCCTGTAGTAATGGCTCATGGGATGGAGGAACAAGCTTCGGTGGGGTTTAAAAGTAAAGGCAATGCAATACTTGGGATTCAGATTAATGCAATCGCGACTCAATGATGCAAGAATAAGATAGAGGCAATATGTACTATATGTATGCAAGCATGTGGTAGTGCTTTCCTGGCAGCTCAGTTGAAGCGAGAGAAGGATCTGGGTAGTGCTCCTGGGTTTCTTGATATATCCCCTGCTCAGCGTCTATTCGAAGAAGAACCAAACAAACAAGGGCCAACATGAATAAAGTGCACAAGCATATGAATTAAATGCGACAAGCAAACAATCATGCCATGATGAATGATGCGCAATTTGCATGGCAATAAAGTAGCATGGCGTGGGTGAGATGTGGAATACAAGAATAAGTCATTTTATTGAGTTTTAATCATGTTTTATACTCAATTAAGTTGCTGTTTACATTATATTTATATGATGCATGCTGCAAAACAGAACATGTAATGCATAAACAGAAAGGTCTCGTCGAGCTAATCATTTTAGACATATTATTTGTTAGATTTGGAGTTATAAAACAAAAGTTATTAATTAATTAAGGACAAGGGCATTTTGTTGTAATTTTAGTCAACTTGAAATTTAAAGTGTTCAAAATATATTTTGGATGGCATATTTGAAATCCTCACATTTTTCTGATTTGAAAACATCTATTATTTGTATTATTTGGAATTATGAATTTAAATTTATTTTAAAGTCAAAATTAGTCAAATGGAGTCAAAGTCAAAGGTTTGACTAGTTTGAATTAGTTCTGAAAATATTTGACTAAAGATTTGAATTAACATTCAAAAACAAAACATATTTCATATGGAGTTTGAATTCAAATTCCAAAACATTTGAAAGTTATGAAGAGATTTATATTTGATTGGATTTGGGAATTGGTTTGAATTTGAAATCTGGAGGGGTCCTAAACTTTTGCTACTTGGGATGGGTATACACGTAGACAATGACGAGTGGGACCAGGGAGCCCACGGATACACGCGTGCACGAGCAGGCGAGGAGGCGACACGTGTGCACGGAGGGGATTGCGGGTTAAGGGTGAAATTCCCGGGGGTCTTTTTGTAAAAGGTTCCAGGGGGTGGGCTGGTTATGGATCCAGACGAACTGATGTTTTACTCGCGAAAAACAGCTAGCTGATCCCATCTTCGATTGACTACGGAGAGAGAACCACTGCGAATCTCATGTTTCCGCAAGAATAAAAGTTGGAGAGGAAACTACAGGGAGTAAAATTTGTGTTTGGAGGTTCTCCGAAGAAGGTCCAGATCGACTGTAAAACGGAGTGGAACAGAGAGGCTGATAGAGGGTGGGAGAACTGAATTTTATCGACAGCAAAACCGTGAGTTTTCCTAAACTTTAGAGGACGATGGCGAAGAAACCTTTGCGAATCTGAGCAAACCACAAGAACTAAAGTTGAAGAGGGGTATACAGGCTACAAGTTCCGCGTTCAGAGTTTCATCAAAGAAGGCATGCAACTGCGGGATTTCACTGACGAAAAGAGGGGGAAACTGGCTGCGGCAGCTCTGCAGAGACGCCCGGCTGCTGCTACCGCTATGCGGCGTGCGCGACGAACGGTAAGCGAGGGGGGAGCTATGGCTACGGTGGCGAGCTGTCGGGCGACAGGGATGGTGCTGGAAGTAGGGGAATGGAGATAGGGACTCACCATGAAGCCGGCGGTGTCCTCGGAGGGTTCGAGGGAGGCCGGAACGACGCTGACGCTGAGGATTGGCGGCGGTAATCCGACAGTCGTGGACAGGGAAGGAGTCACGGCGCCGGCACTGTGCGTGCTGCAACTCCTCCTCTTCGCCTTGAAAGACTTGGGAGAGGCTTGCGGTTCTTCTCCGCTACCTGGCGGTGCTCGGCGGCAGCGCAGGCGGTGACGTGAAACATGTCAAGGCGGCGGCCATGGCCTGGTTGGGGACAGAGGGGAATGGAGAGATCCTGGTGGCGCTAAGGGGAAGAAGGGAGGCTAGGGTTCGCTGGGGACCGGCCTGGGGTGGATAAGAAGGGGCAGGTGGTGACGCGGCTGACGGGAGGCGACGACCACCTGCTTCCTTCCGTTAGCAAAGCAGAGAGGAGAAGAACGGGGACAGAGACGATGAACAGAGACGACGTCGGGGTGAAGGGGTACTGGGCCATGAAGAGGGAGAGAAGGACCCCGAGTGGGCCTGTGCTGCGGCCAGGAAAGGCCCAGGTAAGGTTTACTCTTTTTTCTGTTAGATAGGTTTTGCTGTTTTGATTTAGATTCAAAAGATGGAAAGATTTGTTTTCAAATTGAAACAGGTGTTGCATGCAAGCCAAAATAAAAACATGGGGCAAGAAGGTTGAAAAGATGAGTTGAAGGAAAGAGAGAGAGAAAGATGGGGTAGACTAGGTTTGGATGTCCCATGCATGCAAGCATGATGAGGTTGTGAAAACAACTACAAACCCTTTAGAAGAAGAGTGGCATCCTATTTGAAATTCATTCAAACTCCACCATGGTTAAAGATAGTTGATGGTTATATTGGAATCGAGAAGACCAATTATAGTGTGTATGTACCACTATGTTCTAATATGGCCCCTCAATTCTAATACCACCCCCAATAGAATAACCCCTGAAGTGAAATTAAATGGAACCTACCACTACTTGGCATGCAAGTTATGAAGAGATTTGTATTTGATTGGATTTGGGAATTGGTTTGAATTTGAAATCTGGAGGGGTCCTAAACTTTTGCTACTTGGGATGGGTATACACGCAGTCAATGACGAGTGGGACCAGGGAGCCCACGGATCCACGCGTGCACGAGCAGGCGAGGAGGCGACACGTGTGCACGGAGGGGATTGCGGGTTAAGGGTGAAATTCCCGGGGGTCTTTTTGTAAAAGGTTCCAGGGGGTGGGCTGGTTATGGATCCAGACGAACTGATGTTTTACTCGCGAAAAACAGCTAGCTGATCCCAACTTCGATTGACTACGGAGAGAGAACCACTGCGAATCTCATGTTTCCGTAAGAATAAAAGTTGGAGAGGAAACTACAGGGAGTAAAATTTGTGTTTGGAGGTTCTCCGAAGAAGGTCCAGATCGACAGTAAAACAGAGTGGAACAGAGAGGCTGATAGAGGGTGGGAGAACTAAATTTTATCGACAGCAAAACCGCGAGTTTTCCTAAACTTTAGAGGACGATGGCGAAGAAACCTTTGCGAATCTGAGCAAACCACAAGAACTAAAGTGGAAGAGGGGTATACAGGCTACAAGTTCCGCGTTCAGAGTTTCATCAAAGAAGGCATGCAACTGCGGGATTTCACTGACGAAAAGAGGGGGAAACTGGCTGCGGCAGCTCTGCAGAGACGCCCGGCTGCTGCTACCGCTATGCGGCGTGCGCGACGAACGGTAAGCGAGGGGGGGGAGCTATGGCTACGGTGGCGAGCTGTCGGGCGACAGGGATGGTGCTGGAAGTAGGGGAATGGAGATAGGGAGTCACCATGAAGCCGGCGGTGTCCTCGGAGGGTTCGAGGGAGGCCGGAACGACGCTGACGCTGAGGATTGTCGGCGGTACTCCGACAGTCGTGGACAGGGAAGGAGTCACGGCGCCGGTGCTGTGGGTGCTGGAACTCCTCCTCTTCGCCTTGATAGACTTGGGAGAGGCTTGCGGTTCTTCTCCGCTACCTGGCGGTGCTCGGCGGCAGCGCAGGCGGTGACGTGAAACATGTCAACGCGGCGGCCATGGCGTGGTTGGGGACAGAGGGGAATGGAGAGATGCAGGCGGCGCTAAGGGGAAGAAGGGAGGCTAGGGTTCGCTGGGGACTGGCCTGGGGTGGATAAGAAGGGGCAGGTGGTGACGCGACTGACGGGAGGCGACGGCCACCTGCTTCCTTCCGTTAGCAAAGCAGAGAGGAGAAGAACGGGGACATAGACGATGAACAGAGACGACGTCGGGGTGAAGGGGTACTGGGCCATGAAGAGGGAGAGAAGGACCCGAGTGGGCCTGTGCTGCGGCAAGGAAAGGCCCAGGTAAGGTTTACTCTTTTTTCTGTTAGATAGGTTTTGCTGTTTTTGATTTAGATTCAAAAGATGGAAAGATTTGTTTTCAAATTGAAACAGGTGTTGCATGCAAGCCAAAATAAAAACATGGGGCAATAAGGTTGAAAAGATGAGTTGAAGGAAAGAGAGAGAGAAAGATGGGGTAGACTAGGTGTGGATGGCCCATGCATGCAAGCATGATGAGGTTGTGAAAACAACTACAAACCCTTTAGAAGAAGAGTGGCATCCTATTTGAAATTCATTCAAACTCCACCATGGTTAAAGATAGTTGATGGTTATATTGGAATCGAGAAGACCAAGTATAGTGTGTATGTACCACTATGTTCTAATATGGCCCCTCAATTCTAATACCACCCCCAATAGAATAACCCCTGAAGTGAAATTAAATGGAACCTACCACTACTTGGCATGCAAAGATGGCCAAGTAGACTTCCATAAGAAATATTGTGAAAACCAAAGATAAAAGTAGAAGTGGATCCTCCCAAACACATACGATCTAGAGGTAATAACCAAAGATAAATGCAAGGCCCGTATTTAGTTGGATGGTGGAATTATAAGGTGGTGACAGAGAAAGGTGATGGAGTTGAATGAAAGATATGCCCCCAACTCAACTTGGGCATTTAAACAATATATCAAGAACCAAATACAATATCAAGAGGCAAATACAATTTACAATGCATATGAGAGAAGAACCAAAACAAAAGGGTTTTATATGATGCTCAAATGCAAGGTGGCATGATGGCATGAGCATGATATAATGATGATGCAGCAATTATATATAGGAAGTAGCCATTATATTACTAGACCAAGTAGCATTACAATTGTTAGACGATTGGGATGCTACAACTTTGCAGAATTGAATAGTGTGCTTTAGTGAAAGATTGTCCATCCATACATATCTTTGCTTTCTTTCCTAGTGTGCCTTTTCCATTAAGTCTCCCTTCATGCCGTGATTCAGGTACACCGATCGACTTAAGGTCAGGAATAAACTCAACACAAAACTCAATGACCTCCTCTGTTCCATATCCCTTGGAGATGCTTCCTTCTGGCCTCGCACGGTTATGGACATATTTCTTTAAGACTCCCATGAATCTCTCAAAGGGGAAGATATTGTGTAGAAATACAGGACCGAGAATGGTAATCTCTTCGACTAGGTGAACTAGAAGGTGCCTCATTATGTTGAAGACACTGGACCACATCTTTCTGTAACCCTGGTAGACTTTCTGGATCGATTACCTTATGAGAAATTGCATTGAGGAACGAACATATCTTCACAATGGGTACTCTAACATTTTCCGGCAGAAGCCCCCTCAAAGCAACGGGAAGAAACTGCGTCATAAGCACATGGCAGTCATCAGACTTCAGCTTCTGGAATTTTTTCTCTGCCATATTTATTATTCCCTTTATATTGGACGAGAAGCCAGAAGGAACCTTGATACTACTCAGGCATTCAAAAAAGATTTCCTTCTCTTCCTTGGTAAGAGCGTAGCTGGCAGTACCTTGAACAACTCTGGATGCCTTCCTTCTTGGTCTTTCATACGCTGTTGGTCCTGTCGTGCTTCTGGTGTATCTTTATTCTTTCCATACACACCCAAGAAGCCTAGCAGTATCACGCAAACATTCTTCGTCAGGTGCATCACGTCGATTGCAGAGCGGACCTCTAAGACTTTCCAATAGGGTAGCTCCCAAAATATAGATTTCTTCTTCCACATAGGTGCGTGTCCGCCAGCGTCCTTCGGAACGGACTGTCCGCCAGGACCCTTTCCAAAGATTAGTTTTAAATCCTTGACCATATCAAATACAGCATCACCAGTACGACGGACAAGCTTACTCCGGTGATCTTCTTCACCATTGAAATGCTTGCCTTTCCTTCTTAGGGAATGCGTGGGCGGAAGAAAACGACGATTCCCTATGTACACATTCTTCTTGCACTTATCCAAATAAATACTTTCAGTGTCTTCTAAACAGTGTGTGCATGCATTGTATCCCTTGTTTGTCTGTCCTGAAATGTTACTAAGAGCAGGCCAATCATTGATGGTTACGAACAATAATGCCTGTAGGTTAAATTCCTCATGTTTGTGCTCATCCCACACACGTACACCTTGTCCGTGCCATAGCTGTAAAAGTTCTTCAACTAATGGCCTTAGGTATACATCAATGTCGTTGCCGGGTTGCTTTGGGCCTTGGATGAGCACTGGCATCATAATGAACTTCCGCTTCATGCACAACCAAGGAGGAAGGTTATACATACACAAACTCACATGCCATGTGCTATGACTATAGCTCTGCTCCCCAAAGGGATTCATGCCATCCGTACTTAGACCAAACCATAAGTTTCTCGCGTCACCTGCAAAGTCCGGGTACTTTCTCTCATTTTTTCTCCAATGCGACCCATCAGCGGGGTGTCTCAACATCTCGTCTTTCTTACGGTCTTCTTTGTGCCATCGCAACAATTTGGCATGCTCTTCGTTTCTGAACAAACGTTTCAGCCGTGGTATTATATGAGTATACCACATCACCTTGGCAGGAAAACCCTCTTCCTCGTGCGCTCCCCCTCAACATCACCAGGGTCATCTAACATCTGCTCAAATTTCAACCTCTCCCTTTCGCTATCACATTCTCCCTTTGCTTCAGCAATGGCCCGACCAAGATCATCATCTGGCTCATATGATGCACGTTCTTATGCTTCTTCTTCATCATTGTCTTCCATTGTAGTACCACCATATTCAGGGGACATAGGATAGCTGTCATCATTCTCTTCATCTTTGTTGTCTTCCATCATAACCCCTCTTTCTCCGTGCTTGGTCCAACAATTATAGCCAGGCATGAAACCGAACCGAAACAAGTGGCCATGAAGGACTCTTGAGGAAGAGTATTCCTTCTGATTCCGACACTCACCACATGGATAACAGATAAAACCATTCCACTTGTTTGCCTCTGCCACAACGAGAAAAGAACGCATGCCTTCAATGAACTCGTCAGAGATTCGGTCAGCATACATCCATTGTCGTCTCATCTGCATTTTATAAGTTCATCAAACAAAATCAAGATGCTAAGAGTAGTACTATTCTAAAAATAAAAGAACACATCGTATACATCAAACAAGCACTGATTTAAAAAACTTTCTACTATATCTTTAGTCCCGGTTGGACACACCAACCAGGACTAAAGGGGTTGCGGCAGGCTGGGGCCGACATGAGCCCATTTAGTCTCGAATGGTGTCTCCAATCGGGACTAAAAGTGGGTGACGACACTATATGTCGTGAGTGGACACTATTCCAGTGAGTGGCGACACTGTTTCAGTGGGTGGCGACAATATGACAGGGGTGAGTGTCGACATTATGTCATGAGTGTCGACACTATGTTGTGCTGCTTAATCTATAAATAGGCTTCCTTGTGAACTATCAAGTGCAAGGAAGATCGTGTGCGAGACCAAGGACACCACTACGGCGGAGCTTCTCGAAGATGTCTTAGGACCTCGTCCTCAGACATCTTCGAGGAGCTCGCCGTAGAGGCACTCCCTAATATGTGAAATTAGTTAGATCCACCAGCATACTAATTTAGCTAGAAAAGATATGAACTGAAAGATGGTGTGCGAGAGCAGGGACACCACTATGGCAGAGCTTCTCGAAGATGTCTTAGGATGCCTCGTCCTCAGAAATCTTCGAGGAGCTCGCCATAGAGGCACTCCCTAATTTAATTTGGGAGCTCCTTGGCGTGTTCATGTTTTTGTTTTTAATTTCTTGCTTAACTGGCCGATGATTGACTAAAATGCTAGGGCGCTACTATATATATGTGTGTCTTCATAGTTTTGGTACTTATTTTTGTTTCAATGGATTTTGTGACGACAGGTAGAAGAAAGAAGAATATTTTGTTGCTCGACGGTGACATGATGCACTGTGAACCGACCGGATTTCAAGACAACGTGTCAAACCAAGATATGTATATAGGATGAACTCATGTATCTATGTGCTTCGATGAATCAAATGAATTTCGAGAACTATATGTGCCAAATTAACCAGATATACAGAGATAGAACCCACACAAAATCTATCCATTTCTAGAGCATGAAATGAGCTAAAACAAGCAATCAGAGCTGAAATGATGAAGTTGCTAACCTCTTAGGACCCTTGATAGATGTGGAGCCAAAAAAACTTCACAAATCTTGAGAAAATGGGGAAGAACTCGAGATTGAGGGGATAAATTTGAGAGGGATGATTGTGTGAGCTTGAAATGGCTCGGGCTGGGAAGGGGCAGAAGATATAGTCGGGGACTTTAGTCCCGGTTTGTGAAACAAACCGGGGCTAAAGGTCCACGCATCTGCTCTTTTCCAGCGCCAGACCCTTTAGCTTCGGTTTGTTAAACGAACCGGGGGTAAATTTCCCAAACGAACCGGGGCTAATGTCTTCTGGTCCCTGCGGCCGTTTCTAGCCGTTGGGACCAGGGCATTAGTCCTGGTTTCTACCAGAACCGGGACTAATGCTCTGGACCAAAGGTCCATTTTCTACTAGTGAGAGCTCCGCCACCGTGGACATCGGATGGGTGGCAGTGGCAGTAGGGCTCCGCCCTAAAGGGCTATGGTGTTCTCCTCCTATTTTTTCACTCCTCCCACTTTTATATAGTCCTTAGAAGTGCCCTAGATCACCCCCAATACCTTCATATGGCTTAGGAAAGGTTTGGATCAGTCCTGGGTCGAAAGCAAGTCGTTTCCGACCTTTTTCCCAACTATACAGCCAAAACTATATGGCCAAAAAATGGCTCCGGTCGTATAGTTGGTCGTTAAACTTCCGGGTGTTGCAGTATTTTGGCCACCGTTTCTTCATACGGACTCTGATTTGGGTGTTTTCGACTCGTTGGATTCGTATAGATGAGGGATACAACCCAGTGGTCTTGGATCTTTATTTTGAGAAGTTGGAAAAATTCACTTTTTCCAACACACCAAATGGCTAAGTATGGTCCCTGCAACTCCTCCATACCATGCTCTCTTTGTTCCATTTGCCTTTGTTTTATTCATAATCATCATCAACACCTACACACATGTAAAAGATAAGGAAGAGGGATAAAATTCGACCTAAATTACTAAATGTGCAAAGCTCATATGAAAATGCAATGTTAAGGATATCGCTTATCGGTAATTTATCGGTCGGCTAGAAATTGGCAATTTTTTAGTGTATCGGATGATTTATCGGGAGATAAATCGGAAAATTGGACGATAAATTAGAAAATCGGCATATCGGCCAACCTCGAGTAGCGATAAATCAGACGATTAATCGGCATATCGGCAGATTTTTTGAATACTGTGAAAATGAATGAAAACTGAAACCATGCATATTTGGTATACCTGTAGCTAGATAAAGCATGAGATGGTTGGTTGATATGCATAAAATAATTTTATAAAATTGTACATACATTGTACTTATCAACCTCCCCAAGCTTATACTTTGCTCGTCCCAAGCAGTAACTGTCGATAAATAATGAGGGGAATTTTGCTTGCCATTGAAAATTAGTATGCCTTGCATCCTTATTTTTCTTGCAAGCTCAGAGAGAGTAAACATGTACTCATACGAGGCAATACAATATCAGTTATGAAGACCACCAAAGATTCATCAAAACTTATATGCTCCATGTCAACCGTGAATCTACCTTGCAAGCAAACTTGTGATCCTCTTATTGCACCCTTTGTATAACTTTTCATATAATTATTTTTATGAGGAAAAACTTAGTCATAAATAGATGTCAAGAATAAATAGGAATAAAGTTTATCGATTCTACCTAATCATTTCACCTAGTTAAGGCTCTCAAGTGCAAACATCAGTTATTGAGATTTCAAAAAGTTTATCTCTTAGTAACGAAATTTATGCCAAAAGGAAATGCGAGAACATGCCAAAATAAGAATAGCATTACAGTGTATCATTTGGTCATCCACATCAATGAATCATGGCTATCAAACACTGTCACATCCCAAAATTTTCCAAATTTTGAAATATGAAAAATAAACAAATAAAAGAATCAAATCTTGAAATTTAGGGTGAAAAGGAAACTTTTTGCTTCTAAATGGAAACAACAAAACCCTACTTGAACAAAATTTGAATGAAAAGGCAACAAGAAAATTTTGTAAGAATCAAATACATTCATAAATGGATGTACCTTGAATTTAAAGCACTTGGAAAAAGTAAACCAAAACCTTAAAACCCTAATAAAAGAAGTCATTTCCTTGGTCACTCAAGGAATATGGCTTTGTTCCATATAAAAATTTAGCAACAAAACATTTCTAAATGACCAAAAATGGTAAAAAAAAATATTATAAACAATGGGAATTGATTTCATTCAATTTGCTACTCTATGAGGGACTAGCTGAATGCCACTATGCCATGTTTTCTGTATGGGAAACAAATATACATTTTTCGATGCATGTTATTCATGATCTTTGTTTGTAACCTTTCATCTTGCATGCATAGTTACTTTGTGTTACTATTAGAACTCCATCTTTCATGCTCATGTTTAGAGTTCTTTGATCCCAGCGTTCAATGCTTGCAAATGGTTTGATCTTGATTTTGATGGTGCATGTCACCTCAACAATTATTATTTTTATCACTTACCTACTCGAGGACGAGCGGGAGTTAAGCTTGGGGATGCTTAATACGTACGTCGGAAACATATCTATAATTTTTAATGTTCCATGCTTGTTTAGTATCTACTTTGCTTTGCTTTGTCTACACTTTGAGGTGTTTTCATATGTTTTCTGGTACTAACCTATTACCAAGATGCCACAATGCCAGTTGCCTGTTTTCTTCTGTTTTTGGTTCCAGAAAGGCAGAAAATCAATATTCTCGGAATTAGACGGGACAAAAGCCAAAGTCAATATTTTACCGTGGGAAACACGGAGCCAGAGTACGAGACGGAGGGGAGGAACCAGGGGTCCACACCCCCTGGCGGCACGGGCTAGGGCTAGCCGCGCCTGGGGGGTGTGACCACCCTGGCCGCCCCTGCCTCGCCTCTTCGTCTATAAAGACCCCCAGATGCATAAACCCTAAGTACCTGATCAATATTCCACGAAACCGTCTGTAGCCACCGCCCCCATCGTCCCTAGATCGGGGGGACATGACGCTCTTCCCGGCACCCTTCCGGAACGGAGATCATCCCGGAGGCCTTCTTCTTCATCATACCTTGGACTACGGGTCCATGTAGTAGCTAGATGGTTGTATCTCCTCCTTTGTGCTATCATGTTTAGATCTTGTGAGGTCCATTCATGATCAAGATCTCATCTATTTGTAATCATGCATGTTGTGTTTGCGGGGATCTGATGGATATTGAGATTATTATGTTTGATTGATTAATTGTTTTGTCTTATTGATTCTATCATGTCTGCGTTGTTTGAGATCTTGCATGCTCTCCGTTATTAGTACCTATCTTGGCCAAGTAGTTTCTAGTGACTCCAAGAGGGGGTATTTATGATCGATAGTGGGTTCATGCCTCTATTTAATCTAAGGGAAGTGACAGAAATCTCTAAGATTGTAGATGTGATGTTGCCACTAGGGAGAAAACAACGGTCTCTTGTTCATGGAACAAGTGGAATGTTTACCTTACACACTTTGCTTAAAGCAGTTGTCTGTTGCTTGCAACTTAATACTGGAGGGGGTTTGGATGATAACCCGAAGGTGGATTTCTAGTCATAGATGTAGTTGGATGGCGGTCTATGTATCTTGTTGTATTGCCCAATCGAATCTCATAGGATTATGAATGTCTAGTATTGCATTATTATGCCTTGCTCAGTCCTGTCAATTTCCCTGCTGTAATTTATTTACCCAGCATGCCATGTTTATTTATCTAAGGAAAACACCTCTAGTGAACTATGGACCCCAGTCCAATCTTTACCATTGATACATCTTCCACTGTTCATGTTTACTTGTTGCAAACCACTATTACCTTCCACACCATACAGTTAATCCTTTGTTACAGCAAACCGGTGAGATTGACAACCTCATTGTTCGTTGGGGCAAAGTCTTGAGTTTGTGTTGTGCATGTCTCCAAGTTGCTAGCAACACCTTTGAGTCGTCTCCTTCCTCCTACTGGTTCGATAACCTCGATTTATTACTAAGGGAAAACTTGCTGCTGTGCTTATCACACCTTGCTCTTGGGGTCTCCCAGTGAGGCGTTGATAACACGCCCATCATCAGATCTCAAGTGTGCCTTCCACGAACATCTTGCCCTCGCCTCCAGAGCTTTTTGGAAAAGCCCGTTATCAAGTCAGGATCAAGGGACAACACAAGATTCAACTCATCTAACAAGTCTCCCAAAGGGAGATCATGCTACAATTGCAATGACAAGAGTCACTTTGTGGCTAAGTGTCCCTTTGAGAACCGTGAAGACAATGGTGGTGGTCTCATCCACAAGATCAAGTCAAGACCTCATCCTTTTAACAAGAACTACGCAGTCAACAATGTTGTCAACAAGGAGAGGGCTATTGTGGTCCATGAAGAATACCTTTCGGGCATGTATGAAGATGATGATGATGAAGTCCAAGGTGGAGAGATTGTGGGAGTTGCTGCTATTGCTAATACATCTACTCCATGATTGTCCCTCTTCGACTCACCAAACGAGAACGTCATCTCCTGCAACCAAAAGTGTCTCATGGACAAGGCCACCGAGGACTATGCTTGCGGTGGAGCAAAATGGGTGCTTGATAGCGGCGCCACAAGTCATATGACCATAAGCAAGTCCATCATGTCAGAGATAAGGCCAAATCTTGCCAACACTATGGTCTCCTATGGTGATAAAACAAGTTCTCAGGTATTGGGTTTTGGCAAGGTGGTGGTAACCCCGGATGTATCCTTGGTTAATGTCATGCTTGTCAAAACCCTTGGTTACAAACTACTTTCAGTTCATGATCTTGTTATTCTGGGTCTTCAATCTTTATTTAATGAGCACTCTGTGGTACTCATATGGAGCAAGTCTCTCAAGGTGGCTTTCGTAGGGTATATAGAGCATGACTTGTATGTGGTGGACTTTCCGGGGACCACCAATCCTCATGCTCTATGTATCTATGCTAAAGATGACAAGGGCTGGTTGTGGCATCTCCGCCTATCCCATGTTAACATGAGAACTTTGCAAAGACTCCACTCCGAGGGCCACATCCTTGGTCTTAACAATGTTTCTTTTCCCAAAGATCGTGTGTGAAGGGCTTATATTGAAGGGAAGATGCATGAAAATCCCCACAAATCTCTCAATCAAATCACCATGGAAAGATGTTTGGAACTCCTGGATATGGACCTCTTTGGTCCTTCCTCTCATGATAGTATTGGAGGAAAGAAGTATTGCTTGGTTATTCTGGATGCTTTCTCTAGATACACTTGGGTGTTCTTCTTCAAGTACAAAATTGAAACTCAACAAACAGTCATCGACTTTGCTAATGATATTCAACGGAAACACAATGCAACCATTCTCTCCATCCGAAGTGACAATGGCACCGAGTTCAAGAACTATACGTTGGATGAGTTTCTTAGTGATGATGGCATCAAGCATCAATACTCCACTCCTTACAACCCTCAAAAAAATGGTGTGGCCGAAAGGAAGAATCGTACTTTGATGGATGCGGCCCAGTATATGCTAGCTGAATTAATGTCTCAATAAAACTTTTGGGACGAAGCCATCTCCATCGCTTGTCATGCAACCAACCGGCTTTACCTTCACAAGAAAGAGAACAAGACCCCTTATGAGCTGCTCACAGGGAACAAGCACAATGATAGCTACTTTCGAGTCTTTGGGTGCAAGTGTTACATTCTGAAGAAAGGAGTTTGTTTGTCCAAGTTTGAATCCAATGCTCAAGAAGGATTTCTTGTTGGTTATTGAAATCAGTCCCATGCTTATAGAGTCTACAACAAATCCAATGGAGAGTTGAAGAGACGAGCAACATGAAGTTTGATGAATACCATGAGTCTCTTGTAAGGCAAGATGGTGTTCGTGATCCAAGTGATGAAATTCCTCCCAAGGCCCTAAGAAGAATGGGTGTGGGATTCCTCCGCCCCATTAAGGATCCTCATGTTGCCAAATGAGAAGGACCAAGCTCTACTCAAGTGGAGCCCTCACTCTCACAAGATCATCTTCCCCCTCAAGGACCCACTATTTTGGCTCAAGCCCCTTCAAGCTCTTCCGAAGCTCCTCATGCTCATGACTCGTCAAACCCCGATACTCAAGCTCTTAATTAACAACTTCTACCTCCCCAAGATGGGGATCCATCTCAAGGAATCTCTCAAGGTTAAGCTAGTCAAGAACAAGGCCAAGATAATGTTGATGAAGGACCTTCCTCCTCGTCTCCACATAATATTGGAGACCCTCCCGGGGTGGATATTTATGAAGATGATCCACGTGTTCATGCTTATAGTCAAGAAGGGGACTCAAATGGTGGCAATAACCAAGTGGTTCCTCAAGAATCTCGCCTTGAGGCCCAAGCCCGCCGTCAAGCTTATCGTCTCGCCAAGATCATCCGAGATGGCCATATCCTTGATAATGTTTATGGAGATTTCAATTGAGGTTCAACTACTAGGAGGCAATTAGCCTCCTTTAGCTCTCACCATGCTTTTATCTCTCATATGGAACCATGGAAAGTCTTCGAGGCTCTTGGAGATGATGATTGGCTCGATGATATGAATGAAGAACTTGACAACTTCAAGAGGAACAAAGTATGGACGTTGGTTGAGTGGCCCAAAGATTGTCAAAACTTCATTGGAACCAAGTGGATCTTCAAGAACAAGTGTGATGCCAATGGGATAGTCGTGCGCAAAAAGGCAAGGTTAGTTGCCCAAGGATACTCACAAGTTGAAGACATCGACTACTGTGAGACTTATGCCACCGTTGCTCGGCTTGAATCCATTTGTATGCTTCTTTCTTTTTCCACTCATCATAACTTCAAACTGCAACAAATGGATGTTAAAAGTGCTTTCCTTAATGGTCCTTTCAAAGATTTGGTTTACATCAAGCAACATCCGGGCTTTGAGGATCCACTTTTCCCGAACCATGTCTATAAGATCGATAAGGCACTCTATGGTCTCAAAAAAGCTCCCCCTATGTGTATGTAAGGTAGATAGAATTCTCTAAGGAAAAAAAACACACATATAAAGGGGCTTCCCCTCTCCATTGCAAAAACAACACTGGTGCAAGTAAGAGAATTATAGGAGATATACCTTTCCACCAAATATATGTGGTGAGAGACAATGGATGAGATGATATCAAAGGAAACTCCACCACCATAGACAAACAACCATAAGCCAACAACATGCATAACATATCACATAAAATCATACATACATAGGGGCACAAAAAGTGAGGTCCACGAACACACATAAACAAGAGAGAGTTCACGAGCAATAACAAGAGAGGTTCAAAGAAATAACGAGCTCGTGAATCGACCAATGCAAATCTTGTGAGCAACCTAATAGATATATTTATCCCCTTTTGCATCCAGACACAAAAAAGGGAGGAAATACCAATCTAATCGCCCCAACCGAAGAAAGGAGGAGGAGAAGGATCGGGGTCCCAAGAGGCATTGTTCCAAGAAGGCGGGGGACCGGTGACTTCTTCCTCAGAATATGACCATATACAATTGTCACGGACCCACTGATCCTTAGGAGCGGTGAAGGAGCTGGTCTCGGGAGAGAAAGGAACAATGAGCGCGGACATGATTGCCTTCTGCCTCTAAAATTTTTGCCGCTGATCAACGTAGGCCTGATACTGACGGTCCTGCATGAAAAAAAGGCCGTCTTCACCTTCTTCAGCAGCTTCTTGGCCCAAGAGGGATGCCTCGCAAGACTGGGCGACGAGAATTGTCAGGGTGATGACCTGCACTGGAACCGTTATGCCCTGAAGTCATCACATGCGCCTCGCTATCGACGGAACGTCGCCTCCCACCGAAAGAATATTTCGCCTTTTATACAACACACGGTGTTAAACTTGGAGTTTGAACTAACTCTGTTGGGATGAAGGTACAAACCACCATCCTAGCCACCCAACCATAGGTTGGTTTGACATAAATTGTAATTAATATATTCCTATATTGTTAAAAGGCATACATGCACTAGTAGAAAACATCCTATCCGTTCGTGCCCCCTAACAGCATTAGTCCCGGTTACGCCATGAACCAGGACTAATGCTGGCACGCGTCTCGGTTCGAGCAGGCATGATGGCCGGAGGCATGCGTCCCAGTTGGTAAGGGGTCATACGTCCCGATTTGTAACACAAACCGGGACTAAATGTTGGGCGTCAGCGACGTGGCGTGGCACACATCTTTAGTCCTGGTTTGTGTTATAAACTGGGACGTATGATCCCGCCCTCTATAAATGCGATGCCCCAGCCCTCTGCCTCCCCTCTGTTTTTTCTTGGTGGAAGGTGTGAGAGGTGTGCTAGTTTTTTTTCCTATGCATGCATTCAAGGTGTTTGATGAAATGTTTGAGTGAATGATCCAGTTCAATTTCTCACAGAACAAAAATATAGAAGGTGTCCAAGACGCACTTGAGCTTTCTCCTCTTTATTTCCCTCGATCGAGGTTAGCGATCTTATCTTTTCTCTGCCATTGATACAATGCATGTGTCGATGGGAATTGGTCATTTCACTATTTATGATGTCCCGTTTTTGATAAACTTACTTATATGATGCAGATGAACGGTCGGGAATGGATGTACGGTGACCGGCGTGTACCCGGGTACATTAAAGGCGTGGATAAATTTATTGATGTGGCTACGGAAAACAAAGAGAATGGTTTTATACATTGTCCATGAGTTCAATGTCGGAACAACAAGGAGTACTTTTCCTCGAAAATCATTTGTGGCCACCTGATTATGAAAGGTTTCATGCCCAACTATAATTGCTGGACCAAGCACGGGGAAAGAGGGGTTATGATGGAAGACGGTGAAGAAGAAGATGATGATAACAACTATCATCATATGTTTCCTCAATACAGTGATACTGCAATGGAAGACAATGAAGAGGAAGGAGGTGAAGAACGGGCATCAGATGAGCCCGCTGATGAACTTGGTAGGGTCATTTCTGATGCAAAGCGAGACTATGAAACAGAAAATTAGAAGTTGAAGTTAGAGGGAATGTTAGAAGATAACAAGAAGTTTTTGTACCCAAATTGTGAAGATGGCAGCACAAAGCTCGGTACCACACTGGAATTGCTGCGATGGATGGCAGAGTGTGGTCTAACTGACTCCTCATTTGAATAGATGCTGAAAATAATGAAGCCGAAGTTTCCAAAACATAACGAACTTCCCGAGAGTACCTACGAAGCAAAGAAGACTCTCTTTCCTCTAGGATTAGATGTGCAAAAGACGCACTTGAGCTTTCTCCTC
Organism: Avena atlantica; assembly: GCA_910589765.1. Lineage (NCBI taxonomy): Eukaryota > Viridiplantae > Streptophyta > Magnoliopsida > Poales > Poaceae > Avena > Avena atlantica. Next base: position 16,183,101 of record OU342736.1, read on the forward strand.
TTTATTTCCCTCGATCGAGGTTAGCAATCTTATCTTTTCTCTGTCATTGATACAATGCATGTGTCGATGTGAATTGGTCATTTCACTATTTATGATGTCCTGTTTTTGATAAACTTACTTATATGATGCAGATGAATGGTCGAGAATGGATGTAAGGTGACCGGCGTGTACCTGGGTACATTAAAGGCGTGGATAAATTTATTGATGTGGCTACGAAAAACAAAGAGAATGGTTTTATACGTTGTCCATGTGTTCAATGTCGGAACAATAAGGAGTACTCTTCCTCGAAAATCATTCGCGGCCACCTGATTATGAAAGGTTTCATGCCCAACTATAATTGCTAGACCAAGCAAGGGGAAAGAGGGGTTATGATGGAAGACGGTGAAGAAGAAGATGATGATAACAACTATCATAATATGTTTCCTGAATACAGTGATACTGCAATGGAAGACAATGAAGAGGAAGGAGGTGAAGAACGGGCATCAGATGAGCCCGCTGATGAACTTGGTAGGGTCATTTCTGATGCAAAGCGAGACTATGAAACAAAAAATGAGAAGTTGAAGTTAGAGGGCATGTTAAAAGATGACAAGAAAATTTTGTACCCAAATTGTGAAGATGGCAGCACAAAGCTCGGTACCACACTGGAATTGCTGCGATGGATGGCAGAGTGTGGTCTAACTGACTCCTCATTTGAAAAGATGCTGAAAATAATGAAGCCGAAGTTTCCAAAACATAACGAACTTCCCGAGAGTACCTACTAAGCAAAGAAGACTCTCTGTCCTCTAGGATTAGATGTGCAAAAGATACATCCATGCATTAATGACTGCATCCTCTATCGCGGTAAGGAGTATAAGATTTTAGATAAGTGCCCGGTATGCAATGCATTGCGGTATAAGATCAGACGAGATGACCCTGGTGATGTTGAGGGAGAGCCCCTCCGGAAGAGGGTTCCTGCTAATGTTATGTGGTATCCTCCTATAATACCAAGGTTGAAACGCATGTTCAGAAACAAAGAGAATGCCAGTTTTTGCAATGGCACAAAGAAGGCCGTAAGAAAGACGGGAAGTTGCGACACGCTGTTGATGGGTCACCGTGGAGAAAATCGAGAGAAACTTCCCGGACTTTGCAGGTGATGCAAGGAACTTATGGTTTGGTCTAAATACGGATGGCATGAATCCTGTTGGGGAGCAGAGCTGCAGTCACAGCACCTGGCCCGTGACTCTATGTATCGACAACCTTCCTCCTTGGTTGTGCATGAAGCGTAAGTTAATTATGATGCCAGTGCTCATCCAAGGACCGAAGCAACCGGGCAACGACATTGATGTGTACCTGATGCCATTAGTTGAAGAACTCTTACAGCTGTGGGGCAAACCAGGTGTACATGCGTGGGATGAGAACAAACAGGAGCCATTTGCTCTACGAGGGTTGCCTTTCGTAACCATCAATGATTGGCCTGCTCTTAGTAACCTTTCAGGATAGACAAACAAGGGATATAAGGCATGCACACACTATTTAGATAAGACTGAAGGTACATATTTGCATAAATGCAAGAAGGTTGTGTACCTGGCGAATCGACGATTTCTTCCGACCAATCACCCCATAAGAAAGAAAGGCAAGCATTTCAAAGGTGAGGCAAATCACCGGAAGAAGCCTGAACTCCCTGCTGGTGATGATGTATTTGTTATGGTCAAGGACATAGAAGTAATCTTTGGAAAGGGTACCGGCGGTCAATCAGTTCCGAACGACGTCACTATAGGACACACACCCATGTGGAAGAAGAAATCTATATTTTGGGAGCTGCCATATTGGAAAGTCCTACGTGTACGCTCTTCAATCGACGTGATGCACATGACGAAGAATCTTTGCGTGAACATGCTAGGATTCGTAGGCGTGTATGGGAAGATAAAAGATACACCAGAAGCACGGGAGGACCAACAAATTCTGAAAGACCCAAAGAACATGCATACACAGAACAAGATGAATAAAGGGCGTCACTTAATTCGTGCCAGCTATGCTCTTACCAATGCAGAGAAGGAAATATTTTTTGTAGTCCTTTACAGTATTAAGGTGCCATCTGGCTTCTCATCTAATATAAAGGGGATAATAAATATGGCAGAGAAAAAGTTCCAAAACCTGAAGTCTCATGACTGTCACGTGATTATGACGCAGTTACTTCCGATTGCATTGAGATGGCTTCTACCAGAAAATGTTCGAGTACCCATTGTGAAGCTGTGTGCATTCCTCAATGCAATATCTCAGAAGGTAATCAATCCAGATATTCTGCCAAGGTTACAGAAGGATGTGGTACAATGTCTTGTTAGTTTTGAGTTGGTGTTCCCACCATCCTTCTTCAATATTATGACGCATCTCCTGGTTCACCTAGTGGAAGAGATTGCCATTCTCGGTCTTGTATTTCTGCACAATATGTTCCCCTTTGAGAGGTTCATGGGAGTCTTAAAGAAATATGTTCATAACCATGATAGACCAGAAGGAAGCATCTCCAAGGGATATGGAACAGAGGAGGTCATTGAGTTTTGTGTTTACTTTATTCCTGACCTCAAGCCGATTGGTGTTTCTGACTCGCGGCATGAGGGACAACTAAGTGGAAAAGGCACGCTGGGAAAGAAAGCAATGATATATAGGGACGGGGATTCTTTCACTATAGTACACTACACAGTTCTACATAATTCCACCTTGGCAGCTTCGTATATAGAGGAACATAAGAATATTGTACGCTCCAAAAACCCGGGGAAGCCTGAATCATGGATTATAGATGAACACATGAAGTCTTTTGGTGGTTGGATATGGACACATCTCTTGAATGACACCACTGTTGGAGATCAGCTATACTTGTTGGCCACATCACCATCTTCTACTACATTGAATTCCCAACGGTACGAAATAAATGGGAATAAATTCTTCACGATTGCCCAAGATAAAAAGAGCACCAACCAAAATAGTGGTGTCCGCTTTGATGCAACAGACGAGAATGGACAAAAGGACACATAATATGGTTACATAGAGGATATATGGGAACTAGACTATGGAGTCTCTTTTAACGTCCCTTTGTTTCGCTGCAAATGGGTCATCCTGAATGGGGAAGGGGTAAAGATAGACCAGTTGTACGGAATGACAATAGTGGATCTCAACAATCTTGGTTATAGAGATGAACCATTCGTCCTAGCAAATGATGTGTCTCAGGTTTTCTATGTGAAGGACATGTCCTCCAGACCGAAAAAAATAAAAAATATGCAAACGAATACATCATATGATGAGCCAAAGCGTCACATAGTTCTTTCAGGGAAAAGAAACATCGTGGGAATCAAGGACAATATAGACATGTCAGAAGATTACAATAAGTGTGATGAAATTCCGCCCTTCACAGTGAAAACTGACCCAAGCATTCCGTTAAGTAAAGAAGATGCTCCATGGTTACGTCTGAAGCGATCATAAGGAAGGACATATGCTAAGAAGTTCATGCTCATATTATGTAACTCTAGTTCATGTCTGGCCGGGATATCTTATGGTGTTTGCAATTTTCCAAGTTTAATAAATGTATTGAGTGTTAGTCCCGGTTTGTGGCTTGACCGGGAATATATATAGGGGGGCCTTTAGTCCCGGTTTTGTAGTCTCGGTTTTTAATATTAATAAATGTCTTGAGTGTTAGCCCCGTTTTGTGGCTGGACCGGGACTAAAGGGGGCCTTTAGTCCCGATTTGTAGAACGAATTTCCCGAACTATGAAGAAGTTGTCCCGATTCATACTTACCATTACGATCTGATCTCCAAATGCACGTGGTCACATATTAGGGAGTGCCTCTATGACCAGTTTCTGGGAGATGCCGGAAGACTGGGATCCAACAGCCTCTCCCTGAAACTGGTCGTAGTGGTGTCCTTGCTCTCGCACACCATCTTGCAACTTGTAACTTCTCTAACTAGATCAATACACCTGGGAGCTAACTAATTTCACATATTAGGGAGTGCCTCTATGACCAGTTTCTTGGAGCTGCCGGAGGACTCGGATCCGGCGGCAGCTCCCTGAAACTGGTCGTAGCGGTGTCCCTGCTCTCGAATACAATATTGGAGATGCCTTAATCTGGCTGGAGGACTGGACTCACAAGGATGCCTATTTATAGTACTTTGAAAAAAATATAAAGAATCTTAATATAATATCCATTTATCTGTTTGCATCATTTATAAATTATTTCATTTGTAAATTTTTTTTAAATTCAAATCAAATATAAAACTTTGGAAAATCATATCTTTTATTGTAAAAATCAAAATAAAACAAATAATATGTCTATTATTATCAGAAAAATATAAAGAATATTAATATAATATCCATTTATCTGTTTGCGTCATTTATAAATTATTTGATTTGTGAATTTCTTTTTTTAATTCAAATCAAATATAAAACTTTGGAAAATCATATCTTTTATTGTAAAAATACAAATAAAAAAATAATATGTCTATTATTATCAGAAAAATATAAAGAATCTTAATATAATATCCATTTAGTCCCGGTTGTAGTCACAAACTGGGACTAAAGATATTTCCCGCCATTTCCCACCGCTTCCCGCCAAGTTTTCCCGCCCTTTCCTTTTTACGAGAGCTTTTAGTCCCGGTTGTAGTCACTAACCGGGACTAAAGATATTTCCCGCGATTTCCCAAAGCTTCACGCCAAGTTTTCCCGCCCTTTCCCTCTATATCTAGGGAGATCGCGCCATGGCTATCCACACATCCACACCTTCCTCTCTTAGAACAATGGACAACGCCTACTAGGCCATTCTGACCCTCGAGGAGACTGAGGCGCTGTGCGCCTCCATCTATCCTTGTCCGCTGGGCTACCGGCCGCCCGCCGGCTGGATGCTGAGCACTGGAGGGGTTCCTGTCCCTCCTGTCCCTCAAGGTTCCGCACGCCAGGCGGCCATCACGAACCACTTCTACCACGAGCTCACGCCGGAGCAGCGGATGGATCCTAGTGGGATCCCGACAACTACGACACCTAGAATGCCTTCTTCGCTAATAGGCGGGAAAGGGATCTCGCCAGGTACGAGGGTGATGGCCCGAACCCGGTGAACCACAACGAAGCCGGCCGTCGTCTGTGGTGGGTGGACCGTACTATCATCGGAGTGATGCGCTACATCGCCGGGGGAGACCATCCTCGCATGCGGTTCCCACAAGTCCACCCGCCACATAGCCACAAGAAGGCCCCACCCCCGCCCGGCGGTAGCGGAATCGTCTTCCAGGAGACCCCTCCCCCGCCCGCCGTGAATCCGAGGCCGGAATGGCCCCTGGTATTTGCCATGGCTGGGCTAAGGATCCCTAGAGTGACAGGTGACGATGACGATTATGATGATAATGACGAAGAAGACCCTGAAGCTGCGTACTTAGGACTAGGCATGATTATGACTAAAGGGGGCGGCTTTAGTCCTGAGTGTTAGCTAGTCCCGGTTTGTCCCGGTTTTTAATATTAATAAATGTCCTGAGTGTTACCTAAATATGAAGATGTTGTATTTAGAGGAAAAGGCGTATAAATAGAGCAGGCTTTATCGAGCATCCTATAAATAGTGGGAAATGCCTATAAAGAGAGGGTTCATCTTTAGTCCCGGTTGGAGAAACCAACCGCGACTAAAGGTATTGCGGCAGACTGGGCCAGGCAGCACTAATAATAGGGGTAAGTGTCGACATTATGTCATGCGGCTTGTACCTTTTCCGGATGGTGTCACCAACCGGGACTAAAGATGAACCTTTAGTCCTCTTTAGTCCCGGTTGGAGACACCAACCGGGACAAAACATGAGTGAGCACTAATAATAGGTGTGAGTGTCGACATTATGTCGTGAGTGTCGACATTATGCCATGCTACTTGTACTATAAATAGGCATCCTTATGAGTCCAGTCCTCCAGCCAGTTTGAGGCATCTCCAAGATGGTTTTTGAGAGCAGGGACACCACTACGGCAGTTTCAGGGAGATGCCGCCGGAGCCTAGTCCTCCGGCATCTCCAAGAAACTGGTCATAGAGGCACTCCCTAATATGTGAAATTAGTTAGCTCCCAGGCGTATTGATCTAGTTAGAGAAGTTACAAGCTGCAAGATGGTTTTCGAGAGCAAGGACACCACTATGGCCAGTTTCAGGGAGATGCCGCCGGAGCCCAGTCCTCCGGCATATCCAAGAAACTGGTCATAGAGGCACTCCCTAATATGTGACCTCGCGCGTTTGGAGATCAGATCTTAATGGTAAGTATGAATCGGGACTAAAGGCCCCCCTTTAGTCCTGGTCCAGCCACAAAACGGGACTAACACACTCAAGATTGTTTGTAGACAACACTATAAAAATGGACACATGGAGCATCTTCACTCATAAAATGTTACAATTATTACACATCATTTCTTCGTGTGTGTTCCTTTCTGATCCCGCCGCGAAGGGCGGAATTTCATGAAACTTATCACAATCTTCTGACATGTCTGTCTTGTCCTCCACTCCCATGATTTTTCTTTTTCCTAAAAGAACTATGTGGCGCTTTGGCTCATCGTCTGATGTATTCTTTTTCTTATTTCTTTCTTTTTCTAGGTTTGGTAGACATGTCCTTCGCATAGAAAACCTGAACCACATCATTGGCTAGGACGAATGGTTCGTCTAAGTACCCAAGATTTTGAGATCCAACGATGTCATTCCTTATTTCTTGTCTAACTCAACCCCTCCTCCTGTCAGCTTGACCCATTTGCACCGAAACAAGGGGACCTTAAAAGTAGGTCCATAGTCAAGTTCCCATATCTCCTCTATGTAACCATAATATGTGGTCTTTGACCCATTATTGTCTGTTGCATCAAAGCGGACACCACTGTTTTGGTTGGTGCTCTTTTTATCTTGGGCTATCATGTAAAATGTATACCCATTTATCTCGTACCCTTGGAAAGTCGATATAGTCGAAGATGGTGACCTAGACAACAAGTATAGCTGATCTCCAAGAGTGTTGTTTTTTATGATATGTTGCAACCAACCGCCGAAACTCTTCATGTGTTCATCTCTAATCCAAGAGTCATGCTTTCCAGGGTTGTTGGAGTGTAAGATTTTATTGTGTTCCTCGATATATGGGGCTGCCAAGATAGAATTCTGTAGAACGGTGTAATGTGCTTCGGTGTAAGAATGTCCGTCCGTACATATTATTGATTTCCTTCCTAGAGTACTCTTTCCACTCAGTCTCTCCTCATACCGTGATTGAGGAAGACCAATCGGCCTAAGGTCAGGAACGAAGTCAACACAAAATTAAATGACCTCCTCTGTTCCATAGCCCTTGGAGATGCTTCCTTCTGGCCTAGCACGGTTACGAACATATTTCTTTAAGATCCCCATGAACCTCTCAAATGGAAACATATTGTGTAGAAATATAGGACCGATAATGGAAATCTCTTCGACTAGGTGAACCAGCAGGTGCATCATAATATTGAAGAAGGATGGTGGGAACACCAACTCAAAACTGACAATACAATGAACCACATCATTCTGTAACCGTGGTAGATCTTCAGGATTGATTATCTTCTGAGAGATTGCATTGAGAAATTCACATAGCTTCACAATGGGTACTCGAACATTATCTGGTAGAAGCCCCCTCAATGCAAAATGTGAATCTGTCTTGTAGTAGTACATATATATAGCAATTTTCCCTTCCTCACACTCGCATCCAACAACCAACCATAATTATCCGCGATGGCAAAATTATGTTTCTGGGATAAGAGCATCCTCACTCATTGGGTGTTCTCGGGCCGAAATCCGGTCTTTTTTTGGCCGGACGAAACTCTTTTTCTTCCTGGAAACGGCGAGTTTCCCACTCGCGTTCCCAGGCCGAATTCCCAGGCAAAGAGAAAATGGCGACATATTCGAATTTTTATTTTTTCCGCCGGCGAGAGCTCGGCCAAAAGATGTTCCACATAATTATGTTTCTGGAATAAAAGTAATGGCATGAGTGCATCTCTAGCAGATACCGTTTTCTAGCTGCGCCTGCGCTGCTTTCTAGCTATTGCTGGCGCTGCTTGCTGAGACCTTGCTTGTCTGTGCTGCTTGCTAGCTGCTGTCGGCACTACTTACCGCATACGGCGTCCGCAACGATGACTTCGGCCGGTCGGCCTTGCTGCTGTCGCCGCTTGCCGCATACGCATATGCGGCCAGCATTCGCAACTACGCCTCCGGCCGGCCGGCCGTGCCGCTGTCTCCTCTTGCCGCATAAGCATACGTGGCCGACGTCCACAACAGCGACTCCGACCAGCCGGCGGCGCTAGGATAGTCCGTCACCGCAAAATCCACCGTCGGTGAGAGTAGTTGGGTGTGAAATTTTCGTCCTGCCGAACATTTACCATTTTGCAGTTTAGCATAAAACCAGCCTCCAAATCTGAATATATGCATTACAGCAGAAATCATATGGAGGAACGGCAACTTTTTTCATTGTATTGACATTTTTACGGGATCCGTTCGGTCCGTTTATTTATGCATTACAGCAGAACTCATTTGGAGGAGACCATCCACGAGAGAGACATGCAGTTGGAGGAGAGGGAGAATGCAGGGGAAGACCTTCGTGGAGACCCCTACTCCTATCTCAGCGATGATGATGACTTTTTGGAGGATCATGCCATGGTCTTCTTCACCGATGAAGATGATGTCGCCTTCATTGATGACGACGATGATGATGAGGATGATGAGTACACTTACTCCAAGGAGTAGTAGCACCTGAGCACTAGCGTTAGTGAATCGTATTCGGTCCCACTGTATCGTAGTTTCCAGAATGGTTCTTAAAACCATCTGTTTTCCTTTGTTGTGGTGTGTGTTTGTATCGTGTGCTATGAATGAATGAAAAGCAAGTTTCTAGAAAATCTAAGTCAAACTTTAAAAACTGTTCAAGTCCCTGAACCTTAGAAATTTCCCTCTTCTCTCATGATCTATCTCAATTTTCAGATGCCTCGCGGAGGAAAAGGTTCATCCCCGGACCTGATGTTGCAGATCCTGCAAATGTTGGTTTCTGACGACGAAGCTGAAAGAGCCAAACGTCAAGCCAACTTAGCCACCCTTCAACAGATGGCTCAGATGGCTAACAACAATCAAGGCCATGGAAATCAGGACAACCATGGATCTAAGCTCAAGAATTTCCAGAACACCAATCCACATGTCTTAACTAAGTCAGAAGAACCCCTAGATGCAGTTGATTGGCTGCAAACCATGGAGAACAATCTGGAAGTCACAGGAGTGGAAGCTAATAAGAAAGTTCTGTTCGCCACCCACTATCTGGCCGGAGATGCAAGACAATGGTGGAATAGCATTCATGCAATGACCGGAGGTTAGATGATGACTTGGGATTTATTCAAGGTCAAGTTCAGCAGAACCCATGTGCCACCGGTTTTGATCAAGAGGATGAGAGATGAATTCAAATAAATGGAGCAAGGAAGGATGACAATAGTGGAATACCATGACTAATTCTTGACATTTGCTAGGTATGCCCCGGATAAGATCTACACTAAAGCCAAGAATAAAGAGAGATTCCTGAATGTTCTGCACGATGAGATGTAGACGGTGTTAGTCAATATCCCCTTTGCTGATATTGAAGCCCTAGTTGACTCTACCATTCAGATGGAAGGAAAGATCAACCAAGCCAATGAGAACTGCAAGCGCCGCATGATGCATTAACCAGGAACCCATCATACACCAAAGTATCGCCCCAACCCATCTCCAGGATTTGCCCCGAGAACCAATAGACCCCCGATGAACCGTCCAACCTATCCCAACCGTGGAAACCCCAGGCCCGGAGGAAACCAAAACAACCCCGGCAACCCTAGCAATTTCAACCGTGCACCACCCAAGTTCAACAACAACAATGCCGCCACCAACACCAACGCTGCCCCAAGGACCGGAAGCAATGCTGTGCCTGTTGCAGCGAAGGGCAAGTCGCAAGTGACTTGTTATGAATGTGGAACCAAGGTTCACTACTCCAATGAGTGCCCCAAGAAGAATGCGTAGCCCCCAATGCAAATGCCCCAGCTCAGCAGCAGCGTCGTGTTCAGCCTGGAAGAATGTTTGCCCCAGGGAATTCGCTCAACCGCAACGGCCGTCTCTTTCTCATGCATGCTGAAGAAGCCCAGGAAGCGCCAGAGGTCATGCTGAGTATGTTTTCTGTTAACTTAGTACTTGCAAGATTGTTGTTTGATTCTGGAGCATCCCCCTCATTTGTCACTGAAGAATTTGCATGCAGTAGTAAGATTCAACCAACCAAATTGAAGAATATTATGATTGTTCAAATACCTGGTTCAACCACCAAAGCTAGGCAAATTTGCAAAGCCGTCCCTATCCGAATCCATGGCATAGATTTTTATGCTAATCTAATAGTACTGTCACATCCCAAGATTTTCAAATCTTGTAATGTGAAAATAAATGAATAAAATAAAACTTTGTTTAATTTTTAGAGCCAGAAGAAACTTTTTGAACTCAATGGGAACCTCAAACCCATTTGAATTAAAATAAACTTAAAGGGATTTAAAAAGATAAACATGTCATAAAAGGGAAAATAAAAACATTTGGAAATATTATTTTGAAACAATTAAATGAAAAGATTTGTTTTCAAATGAAATAGAAGTTTATAAATAAAGATTATTTTATAAAGCCCAATTAATCCTTGGCCAAGCTTTGGAAATTAAAAACATTTTATTTTAAATAAAATAGCAAAGGTTTATTTAAAAATAATAAAGGATTGTTTAAATAAAATAATAGGGATTTAATATCCAAATTTTATTAAAGTAAAGGCTTTTTCCATTTTAAATAGACACTAAAACCTATTTATTTATTTCAAATAAGTTTACCAAATAATTTATATTCTCAAATAAAACTTACTGAAGTGTTTTGGTTTATTTTAGATTTCAAAATAAATATTCTAATAAAACAAATCCTATTGGAATTAAATGAATAAGGTCTATCCATTTAATTGTTATTGGACCCTAAAATAAAATGTTATTTTTATTTTTAAACAAGCTATCCAAATATTCTTTAATTTTCAAATACAACCTACTGAATGGTTCAAAATTTATTTAGTTCTCAAGTGGAGCTTTGAATTAAATCAAAACTATGGATATAATAATTGGAACATCCATTTAATTAAATATTAATAGCCCTATTATTAAAATTATCAATTTGAATTTGGATTTTGGTTCATGTTACTGAACAGAACTAATTTCAGAATTACAAGTTGAGTGTTGTTTAAATTAATTTGAACCATGTTTGTTTGATAGGAATTTCAAAACAGAAATTGAAAATAGAAAAGGAAAAAGATTTAGACAGAAAAAAATAGAGCAGCCCAACCATCTAGCCTAACCCAGCCCAGGCAGCCCAATAAGCCCACCAACCAGCCAGCTCCTTTCCCCGCAGAAAACGATTCGAACCAACAACCTGACCCGCACAGAGAATGACCGGTGGACCTCTCCCTTACTCTTTTCCCCACTGACATGTATACCCCACCGCTACTGTTCTTCTCTCACACCCACGTGACCCCTTCTTCATCCCTCGTCGCCGTTTCCTGCTGTGATTCCGCTGGGCTTAATTCGTCATAATACCGCCACCATTACTCGCTTTGACTGTGCTCGATAAAACGCCAACTCTTTCCCTTCCGTTCCCCTTAGACCCCAACCTCTCTTCGCCACCAGGCTGCGCCAATTTCATCTGAAACCCCGCTCTGCTCCGACGAGCTCGCGAGCTAATTCCAGCGAGCCCAGCCACCGCCTTGCCTTCCCAACCAAACGGGCACATTCCCCAGACCTAGGTGCTTCTACCTGTACCCTCCGTTCAACCGCGGGCGCCTCAGAACCTCGACTCCGACAAGCTCCGACAGCGTCGCCGTCCGTTTCTACTCCGGCGACGACTTTCAGGTGAACCAGACCGCCCCGACCCCTCTCTTTCACGCACACAGCATCGCCTTGCTCTTGCGCATCTGAATGTGCTCCTGTTTTGCCTTAGGGCGATCTGCAGCGACGACTCCTACCACCACCACCGTCTGGCTTAACTCCGACGAGCATTTCTGGTATGCATCTGACCATCCCGCGCCTCCTCGTTCACACCCCCGCACTCGCCACACCTTTCTGCATCTAACCGCATCGTTGTTTTGCTTTGGGGTGATCCTCAGCGACGTCTACGACGACCACCTGAAGCACCGACGCCAGCAACAACTCCAGCGAGAGATTGCCAACCCGTCCTAGCGCCCCCTGCCTCCCCATCAGCACGTTGAGCTTCCCCAACCGTCTGCGGACTCGGTGAGCCTCCCCTTTTCCTCTCCCGCTTCCTGTATCGCCGGCACCGTCATCGACCGATCGCTCCGCCGCCAGCAGCCGCCGCAGCGCCGCTCGTCTGTGGTCGAACACCCCACAACCGTTCGATCTGGATCGTACGCATTAGATAGAATCACTTAAACGCGAATGGGTACGCTCTCTGGGCCACTCGATCTAACTAGATCCAACGTCCCACAGCCGCGATCCAACCGAAACGGTATGGACCAATAGGAACACGACGCGTGGCCAGGTTTAAAACTAAAAACAGATTTGAATCTGATTTAATTGCAAACTTTAAACCCTTATAACTTGAGATCTACACGTCCAAAAATTGCAAATTTTATGTCGTTGGATTCAGGAGAGCAAGACCTAAACAACCATGGACTTAGTTTGGAAAATAGTATCTGTTTATTTGCTTGTTTTTGCAGATTCTTTTGTGAGCTTGTTTAGAGTATAAAAATTGTTTAAAATTGAATTTAAGGACAAAACCTTTGCAAAATGATTTGTAGTGACCATACTGACCCTAGGAACCAACCCATAGTGTTAAAAATGATTTTGGTAAAAATTGGATTGAATTATTCGACTTAGCCATTTTCTAGCCAAATAAACTCATTGATTTTATGATGGGAATGTTTTTGCAAGGAAAACCTTGGGAAAATGTTTTGAACAAAACTTACTGACCCAAAACACCAAGCTTTGCCAAGAGCAACTCACTTGGTGAAAAACATAAAGTTTTGTTTGATAAAAATAATTTTCACCACATAAAAATAATGAATGGATTTTAAAATGGTCTTGAGATAAAACCCAAATTGCAAATGACTTTGCCATTTTGGTAAATGACCAATTAGGAAACTTACAAAGTTATAAGCCTAGTAGATACCTCCCTTATAAATAAAACCATCTTAAGCATGTTCCCATGCATGACTTAGAATCCATTGCTTTGTGTGTGTGAAATATTGTTTGAATATTGGTCTGGAATGCTACTTGATACTATGCTTGTTTGAATGATTGTAGTGGAATTAGCAAAGTGTGAGACTAGCAAGATCAAGGATTAAACCCTCATTCCCTACCAAAAAGGCAAGTTACACTATCATACAAAAATACTACTAATTTCATTATACTTAGTGGATTTTGTAAACGTGCATGAAAATGTTTTATACTTATGCTATGCTAATCCTAATAGGATTCCCTATACACACCTTAGTAAAAATATTGAAGTTGTACATGCTTAGCCATGCTATGTTTTGAAAAGAGATACATGTTGAGATTTTACAAAGGTTGAGAAAAGGACTTGTGTTTTACATAATAAAACAAGGACTCAATGAACCATCTAGGTGGTGGACACTTTATGTTTTGGAGAAGGTGGCAACAAAAGGGAACCATGTCTATGGCAATCACTTTGTGTTGCGCTCCAAATGAAAACCACCTAGGAAACTTAGAGATTGAACATGTTTCTCCAATTGTGGCTTTCGTGTGCAACCACATGCTATTATGGCTCTGGCTTAGTCAACTACATTAGGAAGACCCATACATTGTCTTTAGTTACCGGACATGGGGATCTGGAATGCTTCATGGGGGCTGAAGACAAGCTAGCAATGTTGTATGGGAGGACCTTTTGGAAAGACTTCGTCACATTCTCAGTCTGCCAGTACTCCATCTTGGTGAGAACTAATCCAGTAGGCCACTGGTGGCAACAAGATGGGATTGTGTCATGTGGGTAAAGTGTACTCCTTCTGCAGAAGTTAATAAAATCTAAGTACTTAGCCGTGTCCCCGGTTATGGACAATACTGAGCAACTAAAGTTTGAACCATGGGAGATCTCGACATTCCAATTTCTAATATAAAAACTTGATGCACTTGGGGGTACCAAAGAATTCAAAGAGATTTTGTTAAGCTTGTTGCACTTGGGGTTACCAAGGTGCTCAAGGGCATGATGTACTTGGGGTTACCAAGGAACTCATGAGATTTCATAAAACTTGATGCACTTGGGGTTACCAAGTAGCTCAAGGGATTTTGACAAGGACTTGAACACTTGAGTTTCAACCAAGGAGTTCAAGGAACTTGGAAAAGAGATTTGACAAATGACCAAAACCATTTTGAAAAGATAGGATAAATATTGCTTTATGCAAATAAGCCTTAAACTCTACTTAGCCAAAGATGCATGTAATGATAGGATCCACTCATAATACACAAAATAGTGGAACTTGCCAATACAATTCAAATGTATTGACCCTTGTGGATGTAACTTGTATGTTGCAGGTTTGATTGATTTTAGTGAAGATTGTTTGATTAGAATTACCAAGTCTACAACCAACATCTGCCTGTGGCACTTTGAAGATGAAGGACCCCATGATTATTATTATTCCGCTGCAATGTAATGTAATAGCCCAATGAGCTATGTATGATGTAATAAAATTATATTATTTCTGGTTATAAAGTTATGTTATGACCTTTGTATCTTGATATTACATCTTAACTGTGGATGCTAGCTAATGATCCAGGGACTAGCATTGTAAAACACAGGAGGAATCTACCTTATTAGGTTGAGGCCTCTACAGATGGTATCAGAGCATTGTGTTGCCTGTAGGATTTGTAAAACTAGGATTGGACAAAAACCCTTAGAAAAATAGGAGTTATAATTGTTCAAAAACTTATTTACAAAAACACTTGTAAACTCTTTCCTCAACCATTTTGGTTTAACTCTACACCTCTTCTACTTCAACTTGATGGAAAAACCTACCCATGGCCAAAGACTACACCATGTGCAAAGTACTTCTTCAACATCTTCAGCTCTAATGACTTCAACATCTTCAGCATGTTCACCAAGGACTTCCATAATGGAAACTACTAAGGACCACAAGTGAGACAAGGAAATCTTACTTAAGAATTAGAGACTGAGGGAATGCAAAATAAGAAGAAACCATCAACAACTTTGAAGTATTGTGACCATGAGTTTTTCTCAAGGAAACCATGATCTCATATAAGAAGAATCAAGAAGGAAGGAAAGATCACAAGTGAACCATATAGATGGACCACCATATTCTAGTTAAGTCAAATACACCAACTTATGTGGTGTAACAAAAATATTTGTTGCCTAAGTATGTGCTTGAACCCTGTTTGAGTGAAATGTTTGTTTGTAATTGCATGCACATTGATGTGTGAATTGTGATGTGTGTGATTAGAATCAAGTCCTTAGAAATATCTTGCCTATTCTAACCTCCCTTCAACCCAAACAGATGAATACTCCGAAAGACTCCAAGGTTGATGACACCAACACCAACCAAGCTGACAGCATGAAAGAGCTCTTAGCAACCCAACACCAGTTGAACCAATTGACAGATCAGTTCATAGTCAACAATAGTGATAAGGATCCAGCACTGGAAAGGTTTTTGGAAGAGCAGTCTCAACTGATGCTTAAGGTGACTAATCAAATGATTAGCATGGAAGCAAACTATCCGAAGAGAGTTTATGATAACAAGGATGAAAAGAATATTATTCTAGATGGAGCCCCAGCTTGCACTATATGTGGAGACAAGGATCACACTACCAAGGAGCATGAAGGACAATGCCCCAATTGTGAAGAAGATCATCCTGTTGAACAATGCCCCACCTATCAAGCTACTTGTTACCTTTGTGAAGGAAGTGACCATACTCCTGGCCAATGTCCCATCTATGCCATGGTGGAACAAAGGAAACAAGAAGGATCCAAGGCTACCAAAGGAAAAGGACCACTCCTACCTCCTAACAAGACAACCCAATTCAAAGGACTAAAGAAATTTAAGAAACAAAAGCAAGACATGAACCTTGCACAATGTCGTAGATGTAAGGAAATGGGACACTACTCCAGTGGATGCCCAGAGAACAAGAAGAATAAAGAGATTGACCAAGTATGGTGCAACAACTGCAAAGAACCAGGCCATTATGTAGCCACTTGTCCACAAGAAAAACGCAAAGAACTCAAGGACATTCATTGTTTCAACTGCAAGAATCCAGGACATATGCAAGCAACTGTCCAGAAAGGATGAGGAACAAGTTGAACAAGCCTATGGAGAAACTCAATCTTGGCCCATGAGTCAAGCATAGGAACAAAGCAAAAGTTTAACTTAGAGAAATTTCCAGGACCCAAGAAGGCCAATATGTAATTTTTGTTTGAAAATTTTTAAGGGTGGTAGAACCCTAGTTGTTTTGAACTTGCTTGTACCCCAGCCTTCCCAAATCTCGGGACGAGATTTATTTTAAGGGTGGTAGCGTGTCACATCCCAAGATTTTCAAATCTTGTACTATGAAAATAAATGAATAAAATAAAACTTTGTTTAATTTTTAGAGCCAGAAGAAACTTTTTGAACTCAATGGGAACCTCAAACCCATTTGAATTAAAATAAACCTAAAGGGATTTAAAAAGATAAACATGTCATAAAAGGGAAAATAAAAACATTTGGAAATATTATTTTGAAACAATTAAATGAAAAGATTTGTTTTCAAATGAAATAGAAGTTTATAAATAAAGATTATTTTATAAAGCCCAATTAATCCTTGGCCAAGCTTTGGAAATTAAAAACATTTTATTTTAAATAAAATAGCAAAGGTTTATTTAAAAATAATAAAGGATTGTTTAAATAAAATAATAGGGATTTAATATCCAAATTTTATTAAAGTAGGCTTTTTCCATTTTAAATAGACACTAAAACCTATTTATTTATTTCAAATAAGTTTACCAAATAAATTATATTCTCAAATAAAACTTACTGAAGTGTTTTGGTTTATTTTAGATTTCAAAATAAATATTCTAATAAAACAAATCCTATTGAAATTAAATGAATAAGGTCTATCCATTTAATTGTTATTGGACCCTAAAATAAAATGTTATTTTTATTTTTAAACAAGCTATCCAAATATTCTTTAATTTTCAAATACAACCTATTGAATGGTTCAAAATTTATTTAGTTCTCAAGTGGAGCTTTGAATTAAATCAAAACTATGGATATAATAATTGGAACATCCATTTAATTAAATATTAATAGCCCTATTATTAAAATTATCAATTTGAATTTGGATTTTGGTTCATGTTACTGAACAGAACTAATTTCAAAATTACAAGTTGAGTGTTGTTTAAATTAATTTGAACCATGTTTGTTTGCTAGGAATTTCAAAACAGAAATTGAAATAGAAAAGGAAAATGATTTAGACAGAAAAAAATAGAGCAGCCCAACCATCTAGCCTAACCCAGCCCAGGCAGCCCAATAAGCCCACTAACCAGCCAACTCCTTTCCCCACAGAAAACGATTCGAACCAACTACCTGACCCGCACAGAGAATGACCGGTGGACCTCTCCCTTACTCTTTTCCCCACTTACATGTAGACCCCACCGCTACTGTTCTTCTCTCACACCCGCGTGACCCCTTCTTCCTTCCTCGTCGCCGTTTCCTGCTGTGATTCCGCTGGGCTTAATTCGTCATAATACCGCCACCATTACTCGCTTTGACTGTGCTCGATAAAACGCCAACTCTTTCCCTTCCGTTCCCCTCAGACCCCAACCTCTCTTCGCCAACAGGCTGCGCCAATTTCATCTGAAACCCTCCTCTGCTCCGACGAGCTCGCGAGCTAATTCCGGAGAGCACAGCCACCGCCTTGCCTTCCCAACCGAACGGGCACATTCCCCAGACCTAGGTGCTTCTACCTGTACCCTCCGTTCAACCGCGGGCGCCTCAGAACCTCGACTCCGACAAGCTCCGACAGCGTCGCCGTCCGTTTCTACTCCGGCGACGACTTTCAGGTGAACCAGACCGCCCCGACCCCTCTCGTTCACGCACACAGCATCGCCTTGCTCTTGCGCATCTGAATGTGCTCCTGTTTTGCCTTAGGGCGATCTGCAGCGACGACTCCTACCGCCACCACCGTCTGGCTTAACTCCGACGAGCATTTCTGGTATGCATCTGACCACCCCGCGCCTCCTCGTTCACACCCCCGCACTCGCCACACCTTTCTACATCTAACCGCATCGTTGTTTTGCTTTGGGGTGATCCTCAGCGACGTCTACGACGACCACCTGAAGCACCGACGCCAGCAACAACTCCGGCGAGAGATTGCCAACCCGTCCGAGCGCCCCCTGCCTCCCCATCAGCACGTTGAGCTTCCCCAAGAATCTGCGAACTCGGTGAGCCTCCCCTTTTCCTCTCCCGCTTCCTGTATCGCCGGCACCGTCATTGACCGATCGCTCCGCCGCCAGCAGCCACCGCAGCGCCGCTCGTCTGTGGTCGAACACCCCACAACCGTTCGATCTGGATCGTACGCATTAGATAGAATCACTTAAACGCGAATGGGTACGCTCTCTGGGCCACTCGATCTAACTAGATCCAATGTCCCACAGACGCGATCCAACCGAAACGGTATGGACCAATAGGAACACGACGCGTGGC
This sequence comes from Avena atlantica, assembly GCA_910589765.1. Classification (NCBI taxonomy): domain Eukaryota; kingdom Viridiplantae; phylum Streptophyta; class Magnoliopsida; order Poales; family Poaceae; genus Avena; species Avena atlantica. The sequence goes on from OU342736.1 coordinate 16,201,810, forward strand.
CAGGTTTAAAACTAAAAAAAGATTTGAATCTGATTTAATTGCAAACTTTAAACCCTTATAACTTGAGATCTACACGTCCAAAAATTGCAAATTTTATGTCGTTGGATTCAGGAGAGCAAGACCTAAACAACCATGGCATTAGTTTGGAAAATAGTATCTATTTATTTGATTGTTTTTGCAGATTCTTTTGTGAGCTTGTTTAGAGTATAAAAATTGTTTAAAATTGAATTTAAGGACAAAACCTTTGCAAAATGATTTGTAGTGACCATACTGACCCTAGGAACCAACCCATAGTGTTAAAAATGATTTTGGTAAAAATTGGATTGTATTATTTGACTTAGCCATTTTCTAGCCAAATAAACTCATTGATTTTATGATGGGAATGTTTTTGCAAGGAAAAACTTGGGAAAATGTTTTGAACAAAACTTACTGACCCAAAACACCAAGCTTTGCCAAGAGCAACTCACTTGGTGAAAAACATAAAGTTTTGTTTGATAAAAATAATTTTCACCAAATAAAAATAATGAATGGATTTTAAAATGGTCTTGAGATAAAACCCAAATTGCAAATGACTTTGCCATTTTGGTAAATGACCAATTAGGAAACTTATAAAGTTATAAGCCTAGTAGATACCTCCCTTATAAATAAAACCATCTTAAGCATGTTCCCATGCATGACTTAGAATCCATTGCTTTGTGTGTGTGAAATATTGTTTGAATATTGGTCTGGAATGCTACTTGATACTATGCTTGTTTGAATGATTGTAGTGGAATTAGCAAAGTGTGAGACTAGCAAGATCAAGGAGTAAACCCTCATTCCCTACCGAAAAGGCAAGTTACACTATCATACAAAAATCCTACTAATTTCATTATACTTAGTGGATTTTGTAAACATGCATGAAAATGTTTTATACTTATGCTATGCTAATCCTAATAGGATTCCCTATACACTCCTTAGTAAAAATATTGAAGTTGTACATGCTTAGCCATGCTATGTTTTGAAAAGAGATACATGTTGAGATTTTACAAAGGTTGAGAAAAGGACTTGTGTTTTACATAATAAAACAAGGACTCAATGAACCATCTAGGTGGTGGACACTTTATGTTTTGGAGAAGGTGGCAACAAAAGGGAACCATGTCTATGGCAATCACTTTGTGTTGCGCTCCAAATGAAAACCACCTAGGAAACTTAGAGATTGAACATGTTTCTCCAATTGTGGCTTTCTTGTGCAACCACATGCTATTATGTCTCTGGCTTAGTCAACTACATTAGGAAGACCCATACATTGTCTTTAGTTACCGGACATGGGGATCTGGAATGCTTCATGGGGGCTGAAGACAAGCTAGCAATGATGTATGGGAGGACCTTTTGGAAAGACTTCGTCACATTCTCAGTCTGCCAGTACTCCATCTTGGTGAGCACTAATCCAGTAGGCCACTGGTGGCAACAAGATGGGATTGTGTCATGTGGGTAAAGTGTACTCCTTCTGCAGAAGTTAATAAAATCTAAGTACTTAGCCGTGTCCCCGGTTATGGACAATACTGAGCAACTAAAGTTTGAACCATGGGAGATCTCGACATTCCAATTTCTAATATAAAAACTTGATGCACTTGGGGGTACCAAGGAATTCAAAGAGATTTTGTTAAGCTTGTTGCACTTGGGGTTACCAAGGTGCTCAAGGGCATGATGTACTTGGGGTTACCAAGGAACTCATGAGATTTCATAAAACTTGATGCACTTGGGGTTACCAAGTAGCTCAAGGGATTTTGACAAGGACTTGAACACTTGAGTTTCAACCAAGGAGTTCAAGGAACTTGGAAAATAGATTTGACAAAAGACCAAAACCATTTTGAAAAGATAGGATAAATATTGCTTTATGCAAATAAGCCTTAAACTCTACTTAGCCAAAGATGCATGTAATGACAGGATCCACTCATAATACACAAAATAGTGGAACTTGCCAATACAATTCAAATGTATTGACCCTTGTGGATGTAACTTGTATGTTGCAGGTTTGATTGATTTTAGTGAAGATTGTTTGATTAGAATTACCAAGTCTACAACCAACATCTGCCTATGGCACTTTGAAGATGAAGGACCCCATGATTATTATTATTCCGCTGCAATGTAATGTAATAGCCCAATGAGCTATGTATAATGTAATAAAATTATATTATTTCTGGTTATAAAGTTATGTTATGACCTTTGTATCTTGATATTACATCTTAACTGTGGATGCTAGCTAATGATCCAGGGACTAGCATTGTAAAACACATGAGGAATCTACCTTATTAGGTTGAGGCCTCTACAAGTACTCAAAACAAAAGGTTTGGAAGTAGTACTAGGAATGGATTGGATGTCCAAACATAAAGGATTAATTGACTGTGCCAAGAAAGCCATAACCATGACCAGTACAGCCGGATTATCAGTCGAGCATATATCTGAAACCTTGCCTCGTCAATTCAAGTGCAACAAGAGTATAGCCCAACCTACCATTGACTAAGTTTGGATAGTCTGTGAATACCCTGATGTATTTCCAGATGTTTTGCCCGGTATGCCCCCAGATCGGGATATCGAGTTTATCATTGAACTAATCCCTAGAACCGGACCCATACCCTAGAGACCATATAGTATGAACCCATCTGAACTTGCAGAACTGAAGAAGCAACTAGATGCCATGCTGGAAATTGGATTGATTCAACCAAGTGCGTCACCATGGAGATCACCTGTTTTGTTCGTGGACAAGAAGTATGGAGGTAACTGTCTGTGTATGGATTATCGGAAGTTGAATGATGTCACTATAAAAACAAGTACCCGATGCCGAAGATAGAAGATTTGTTTGATAAGTTGACTGGTGCCAATGTGTTTTCTAAGATTGATCTTAGAACTGGCTATCATCAACTCAAGATTCGCATAGAGGATATTCCAAAGACTGCCTTCACTACCAGATATGGATTATACGAGTATACTGTCATGTCTTTTGGATTAACCAATGCCCCTGCATATTTCATGAATCTCATGAATAAGATTTTTATGGACTTCCTGGATAAGTTTGTCGTTGTTTTGATTGATGACATTCTGATTTATTCCAAATCAGAAGAAGAACATGAGCTACACCTAAGGACCATTCTTGGAACCCTTAGAGAGCATCAGCTGTATGCCAAGTTTAGAAAATGTGAATTATGGTTACAGGAGGTAGGATTCCTCGGACATATCGTATCAGCCGGAGGAATTGCCGTTCACCCTGTGAAGGAGAAAGATGTTAAAGATTGGCAAGCCCCAACCACTCAAACCCAAGTTCGTGCATTTCTCGGATTAGCGGGATACTACCGCAAGTTCGTAGAAGGATTCTCGAGTATCGCCAAACCCATGACCCAATTGTTGTAGAAGGACAAGAAGTTTGAATGGACGGACAGATGTGAAGCGAGTTTTCAGGAACTCAAGAGGAGATTGATTTCAGCCCCCATCTTGATCATGCCGGATATCACGAAGCCCTTTGACGTGTATTGTGACGCATCCAAGATCGGTCTCGGATGTGTGTTGATGCAAGAAGGCAAAGTTATATCTTATCTATCCTGACAATTGAAGCAGCATGAACAGAACTACCCAACCCATGACTTTGAACTCGCAGCCGTAGTTCTAGACTTGAAGACATGGAGGCATTACCTAATGGGAAACCGTTGCGAGATTTATTCGTATCACAAGAGCCTGAAGTATATATTCACTCAGAAGGAGCTGAATATGAGGCAGAGAAGATGGATTGAGCTCATCAAGGATTATGATCTGGACATTCACTATCACCCTGGTAAAGCCAATGTGGTAGCTGATGCCCTTAGCAGATTGCCATGCCGCTTGAACTCCATGATTTTTAAGGAGCAACCAAGTTTGCACAAAGAGATGGACGATTTTCGAATGGAATTAGTGAGTGAAGGATCTTTGGCTAGCATAGAACTTCAACCGACTTAGATCAGTCAGATCAAAGAGGCGCATAAAGGAAATGCTAGTATCGATGGAATCAAGCATCGTATCGGTACAGGCAAAGTATCCGGATTCACGGAAGATGAAGAAGGAGTTATGTGGTACAAAGGACGCCTTTGTGTACCAGCAGATTTAGAATTGAAAGAAGTGATTTTGAAAGAGGCCTATGATACTCTTTATTCTATCTACCCTGGAGGAACGAAGATGTATCAGGATTTGAAGGAACAATTTTGGTGGCATAAGATGAAGAGAGAAATCGCAAGATATATCGCCAAGTGTGATATATGTCAGAGAGTGAAGGCGGGACATCAAAGACCCACTGGACTGTTGCAACCTTTACAGATTCCAGAATGGAAATGGGATTCAGTTGGAATGGACTTTATCACCGGATTGCCTACTTCTAGTAGGGGAAATAACTCTATCTGGTTCATAGTTGACCGATTGTCCAAGGTAGCCCATTTCTTACCCGTCAAGACCACATATCATAGTTCGAAGCTAGCGGAGTTATACATTGCTAGAATCATCAGTTTGCACGGAGTCCCCAAGAACATTGTATCGGATCGAGGAACCAATTTTACCTCGAGATTCTAGAAGAAAGTCCAAGAAGGTTTAGGGACCCGACTAGATTTCAGCACAGCGTATCACCCTCAGACTAATGGACAAACAGAGCGAGTAAATCAAATACTCGAAGATATGTTGAGAGAATCTGTGCTAGAGTATGGATCTAAATGGGAAGACTGTCTGCCTTTCGCAGAATTTTCATACAACAACAGTTATCAACATAGTCTGCAAATGGCCCCATTTGAATTCATGTATGGAAGGAAGTGTCGCACCCCTTTGAATTGGTCGGAAGTAGGAGAGAGTCAGATTTTTGGACCCGATATCCTACGAGAAGCAGAAGAGAAAGTTCACAAGATTCGTGAGAACCTCAAGACCGCCCAGTCAAGGCAGAAGAGTTACGCCGACAAGAGACGTCGAGACCTCGCTTTCAATATCGGAGACTTCGTGAATCTTAAAGTGTCGCCTTTGAAAGGAATGCAATGTTTCCAGCTGAAAGGAAAGTTAGCCCCCAGATATATCGGACCCTTCAAGATTCTGAATCATCGAGGAGAAGTATCATATCAATTGGAACTGCTAGAAGAAATGTCAGCAGTGCACAATGTATCATATCAATTGGAACTGTATCATATCAATTGGAACTTTTCCAGCTCACAGCACCACCATTCATGACAAACACATAACCTAATTGCGATTTCGAATCATCTGAGTCATTAAGGTAACTCGCATCTGTGTAACCCTTTATAGTGAGTTCATCCTCACCTCCATAAACTAGAAACACATCCTTAGTCCTTTTCAAGTACTTAAGGATGTTCTTTACCGCTGTCCAGTGACCTTCACCTGGATCAGCCTGGTATCTGCTCGTAATACTTAGAGCATAGGAAACATCTGGGCGAGTACATATCATTGCATACATGATGAATCCAATAGCCGAAGCATATGGAACCCTACTCATGTGCTCATGCTCATCAGTAGTCGAAGGACACTGAGTCTTGCTGAGTTTTATGCCATGAGACATGGGCAAGAACCCCTTCTTAGCCTCTTCCATGCTGAACCGTTTCAACACTTTGTCAATGTACGTACTCTGGCTTAATCCAATTAGCCTCCTTGATCTATCTTTATAGATCTTGATGCCCAGAATATATGCCGCTTCTCCCAAGTCCTTTATCAAAAAACTATTTTTCAATGAGGTCTTAACAGACTCGAGCATAGGAATGTCATTTTCAATCAGCAATATGTCATCTACATATAAGATTAGAAATACCAGCGCTCTCCCACTCTCCTTCTTGTAAACACAAGGTTCTTGTTCGTTTTTGATGAAGCCAAACTCCTTTACAACTTCATCAAATCGAATATTCCAACTCCGAGATGCTTGCTTCAGCCCATAAATGGACTTCAGAAGTTTGCATACCTTCCTAGCATTGTTTGGATCGACATAACCTTCGGGCTGCATCATATACACGTCCTTAGTTAGGATTGTATTTAGGAAAGCCGTCTTGACATCCATCTGCCATATTTCATAGTCGAAATGTGCAGCAATGGCTAGAATTATCCGTTTAGATTTAAAGCATCGCTATGGGCGAGAAAGTCTCGTCGTAATCAACTCCTTGAACTTGTCGAAAACCTTTTGCAACAAGTCGAGATTTATGGATGTGAACATTTCCATCCATATCAATCTTTTTCTTCTAGATCCATTTGCACTCGATGGCTTTAAAACCATCAGGCAGGTCAACCAAGTTCCAAACTTAATTGTCTCCCATGGACTCTATCTCGGATCTCATGGCGATCAGTTCCAACTTTAGTTATGCCTCATCAAGTAGACATAACCATATCTACTGAAATCATCAGTGAAAGTAATGAAGTAGTGATATCCTCCTCTGGCTGTCATGCTCATTGGCCCACATACATCAGTATGTATGAGTTCCAACAAGTCTGTCGCTCTCTCGGGTAAACCCGAAAAAGGTGACTTGGTCATCTTTCCAAGTAAACAAGCCTGACATGTCTCATATGATTCAAAATCAAACAAAGTTAGAAGACCATCACCATGGAGCTTCTTCATGCGCTTTTCACTTATATGCCCCAAACGACAATGCCATAAATAGGTAGGACTCAAATCATTAGGCTGAAGCCTTTTAGCACTAACATTGTAAACAGATGAATCATCAAGATTTAAAATAAATAACCCATTCACAATGGGAGCATTAGCCATAAACATATCATTCTTAGAGATTACACAACCATTGTTTGCACTCGCGAGTGAATAACCATCCCTCATCAAACATGAAGGTGATAAAATGTTTCAACCCATACTAGGAATGTAATAACAATTATTCAACTCCATAATAAATCCTGACGGAAGGTGAAGTTGCATGACGTCGACGAACAATGCAGCAACCCTTGCTTTATTTCCGATGTGAAAATCCACTTCGCCTTTCTGCACTTCTCTAGTCCTTATTAGCCCCTGCATCGAATTGCAAATATGAGAAACCGATCCAGTATCAAATACCCAAGAGTTAACATAGGAATCAGCGAGAAGAATGTCCACAACATTTACAACAAGCGTACCTGAGATGGAAGTACTCTTACTTCCACTCTTCTTCAAAGAAGCCTGGTACTTGCTGCAGTTTCTCTTCCAGTTGCCATGTGCATGACAAAAGAAGCACTCTGTGTCTTCTACAGGTCTAGCCTTTTGCTTGGGTGCAGGCTTAGGGATCGTATCCTTAGCCTTTCCCTTCTTCTTCCAAGAAGTACCCTTTTTCTTGAAGCTAGGCTTGTTCTGCACATCCATCACATGGCTATGCCCTGCACACTTCTTCGTGTCACTTTCTGCTGTTTTAAGCATCCCGCATAACTTATTAAGGCCCTTCTCCACCCCATGCATATGGTAGTTCGAAATGAACTGCCCATAGCTGGATCGAAGAGACGCCAAAATGAAGTCAATGGCCAACTCTTGGCCTAGTGGAAAACCAAGCTTTTCCAAAGTCTGACTGTAACCAACCATTTTGATCACATGGGGGCCTACAGCCGCTCCCTCTGCTAGCTTGCATTCGACAAAGGACTTGGCAACATTGTATCTCTCAGTCCTTGCCTGATCTTGGAACATGTCCTTAAGCGCTACGATCATATCGTACGCTTCCTGATCCTCAAACTTCTTTTGGAGTTCAGGTTCCATGCATGCAAGCATAAGACAGGTAACCTCAAGAGAATCATCACATGCTCTCTTGTAGGCGTTCTTTAGGGCAGCAGATGCATTATCAGCAGGTTCACCGGGGATTTGGGTATACAGAACCGTTTCCTTCTTATCAGACCTGAGAACAATTCTCAGGTTACGGACCCAGTCGGAATAGTTTGTTCCCTTTAGTTTATCTTTGTCAAGAATCGAACACAAAGAGAAAGGTGATGTAGTGTTCGGTGCCATTGATCTACAATAGAAAACATGCAAAATACTAAGCCATGCAACCATGAAAGAGTAACATATATTAAACAATTTAATAGCATATACTCCCACTTAAATCAATATCCCTCTATTGATACTAAGTGATTCAATATGCACAATTAACAAGTCGACTAGTGAGCTTTAGCATCACTGCTAGAAGACAAGGTAAATCGGTAAGCAACACTTGCTAATCATAACACATATGGCTCTTGTTGTTGGGTGACATCTCTATCTCAAAACTAGGCGCCCAGCCTTTATGCCCCAAGGTCTTTAACTGTTAAGATGACCTTGTCAAGTTCACCAACCCTTATGCGTGTAGGTATCCGATACAAACCCATCCAGCCAAGGAAAACCGCGGCACCCTGATTTCATAGGCCCACCAACGATTGTACAGGGCATAGGATGGTGCAAGGTTTGGTTGGGAGGGCATGGTTTAACTTAAACTTTGTGAGGGGTTGTTCTACTTCTATCATCTAAGCATGCATAGTAGTAAAACGCATAAGAATAACATTCACATAGATGTGACATAGTATGGCCCATTTTCTCGTGGTGATCTCCATCGCCATAGAACTTGTACACCATGATGATCTCCATCTTCATGTTCCATGTGAGCCATCCTCCAAATGATGAGTCATCCAAGAACTAATACAAGCTATTACTCCTAACATCTAGTAATCAAAATTATATAGTATTGGGAACATCACAAGTTGGCACGCAGGCCATTACAATAAATGACAACACATATGGCTCCCGCCGTGTTTCCCTACTCACGACACGCAGGTCATGCAAATTTTCATACATGCATCACATACATATATGGGCCATACTGATCACATACATCCTGCAAAAACAAGTTATGCATAGAATCGCATTCTACCGGATCATGTGAAATCACAGCACCTAGTTACCTTAACGAGATACAAAAGGGGCTACGATTAAGGGGGGCTAGGGGGTCTCCCCCTGCGGGGTTCGAAGGGGCAGCACCCCTCGTGGTAAATCGAAATATGAGAGATCGAATCTTCACAATTTTCTTTAAGGATTTTGATCGGCAAATCAAATTTACCATAAACCGACTCCTGTCTCGATTCAATCAAACTCCTTTGATCACGGTACATCGATTTTAGATCTAGGTTCCGATTCGATCAGTCATATTGATCTTCGCGTGATTCAACGGGATTTATGTGTCACTGTCTACCCCGATGGCGGAAACCGTCAGGTAGGGGTAAGTCCCTCGACAACCTCAGAATCATGATCACGGAAATCAAGATCATAGATCAATCCTAAACCACCGCCATATAAACGATCACATCATTCATATCAATCTGCATATCACCATATGCAAACATCCCGAACCAATAACTGAACAACATCGGCTCTGATACCACTGTAGGGATACGGTAGGCTACACTATTGCAAATCAAAAAATTTCTACCGCGTATACCAGGATTACTGTTATCATAGATCACGGGATTACCACTAGACGCACAGTTGCGGAATTGATAAAGCGCGTCGAGGCAGTGCAGACGTTCCACGTCTCCTCCTTGTCCTCGTCCCACGAGCAGCTGCCCTTGCGCGGCTCGTCCAAGCGCTACAGATGCAGCGCCTCCGAGGTATCCACACGTACAGGGTGGAAGCATCAAACGCAGGATTGCTAGGTCCGCGCGTGCAACACAGGCGTGAGGAGTGGCGACTGGGAATGATCTGAGGTCTAACCCTGGTCAGTTTGCCCCACCCTCTCTTATATAGGCGTCCCTAGTGAGCTTCTACATTAGCAGCCCATTAGTAGCCTAAGCCTGGTCTAATTCGGATCCAATCCTCATTAGGCTTCCAGCCCCTTAAGTGTGTGACCCTATAGGTTCATATGTGTATAGACATGACACGAATACACTTATTATGTCAATAGTTGGTAGCGGCCTCTAGCAAGACGTGCCAACTCCTAAACGCATACAAAGATCATATGGGACGAACCATCACAAGGTTTAGTACATGTCTTTCCCTTTGACTCACGATATTTGGTCTAGCTCCAAGCTGACCTCCCTTTCTCGATACTGCGATTCGGAATCCCTTTACTAGGTTAACTCTTAACCTTATGTAGCACGGCCATGCATTTCTGGATCCGATCACTTGAGGGGCCCAGAGATATCTCTCTCAAGTAGAGAGGGGAAAATCCCATCTTGATTGACCATGCCTTGCAACATGCTTCAGGACAAACCCGAAAACTACCTTTATAACTACCGAGTTATGGTGCAGCGTTTGATAGTCCCAAAGTAGGTCGATCCACATCTCAAGTACATGCGACAATCTCAGGTCTAAGGACAAAACGTACACGATGTGTAGAGAGAGAGCTGGAACTAATTGTCAGTCTCAGGTTTGTTCAGTCCAACCCCATGTTCATAACATGTGTCCACATCATTGGTTTGACATCTCCATGTCTATGAATTGCGAAACATAGTCATCAACCAATCGATATGCTAGTCTAATATTCACGTGTGTCCTCACATGAACTCCGACTAGGGACAACTCTTAAATAACCATACAAGTAAAGAGTTTCACAAACAATTAACATAATTGCCAATCTATACAAGTTGCCTGATATGGATATTCAGGGAGCATTACAATAACTCATGGATACATATGTAATCATCTCTATGATTGCCTCTAGGGCATATTTCATCGGAATCACTTATCTAGGGTCGAGAAGAGAGTCGGACTATTTAAGAGATGACAATTATTTGCCTATAGTTCGGCAAGGTATATCTTGAGGCAAAAGGGACTCGGATGCAAGTCACATTGGAAAGGCATGTTGTCATGACTCTTTGGTACTTGGGAGTTGTCACATTCTACTAGGACCCGCTATCGATTGATCGTTTGAGAGTCTGACTCCAATCGTGTCCAAGTTGCCATGAGCCTGTTGATGACTGGATTTCTACACCAACATCAGGGTTATTGCAGGACTTGTAGAAGCAAATATTTAAGAGTGTGTCCCGATGGGAGATCGACGAACAGAAATAACACGACTCCGCAGCCACGTTGTCAATGCGGCCACGTTTCGCACACAAACCGTGGTTTGGAAATAGCCTATTCTATAAGTTAGTGGAATAGCGATAATTGAGAGATGTTTAAAGTATCTAATACCAAAGAACTTTTAACAAGAACAAAACAAACTAAGATGGAAAGTAAACAGAAATATGAACTGAATTAAAGAGATTATAGTTGTAGGATTGAATGGAATGAGAGAGGGCTTTTAGGCTTCGGTCTCACTAGTACTAGATGGGCAAATATATGTGTGATTTATAAGAGATTAATCAGACAAATAAACGTTCTCCATTTGATTACCGGGCTATCACTCTATTTTCACTATGCATGATTCTCGCCCGTCTCCGCAAGGCAAAAAGGCACTTCCAGACCAAAGGATCACATAAACTCATCTTAGTTCATAATAAATTATAAATTAGTGCACTAGATCATAACTCAACCTAGAATTGAATCGATCACTCACACATGGATGAACAACAAAACATATATAAATATATAATGATGTCACAACCGTGTTCAATCTTACAATTACTAAACACAAGAGAGAGAAGGAGATGGAGATGATGATGGAGATGGAGATCGATGCGTGGTGATGGTGATGTCTTCCTTCTCCTCTTCTTATTCTTCTTGCTTGGATGCCTTGATGGTGATGGTGTTGAGGGAGATATAGGTCATGAAGGTGTGGTTGAGGAAGAGCTCCGCCACCGTGGAGATCAGATGGGTGGCAGTGGCGGTAGGGCTCCTCCCTAAAGGGCTATGGTGTTCTCCTCCTCTTTTTTTTGACTCCTCCCACTTTTATATAGGCCTTAGAAGTGCCCTAGATCGCCCCCAATACCATCATATGGCTTAGGAAAGGTTTGGAGCAGTCCAGGGTCGAAAGCAAGTCGTTTCCGACCTTTTTCCCAACTATATGGCCAAAACTATATGGCCGAAAAAATGGCTCCGGTCGTATAGTTGGTCGTTAAACTTCTGGGTGTTGTAGTATTTTGGCCGCCATTTCTTCATACGAACTCTGGTTTTGGTGTTTTTCGACTCGTTGGATTCGTATAGATGAGGGATACAACCTAGTTTTCTTGGATATTTATTTTGAGAAGTTGGAACAATTCACCTTTTCCAACACCTCAAATGGCTAAGTCTGGTCCCTGAAACTCCTCCATACTATGCTCTCTTTGTTCCTTTTGCCTTTGTTTTATTCATAATCATCATCAACACCTACACACATGTAGAAGATAAGGAAGAGGGATAAAATTCTACCTAAACTACTAAATGTGCAAAGCTCATATGAAAATGCAATGTTAAGGACATCGCTTATCGGTAATTTATCGGTCAGCTGGAAATTGGCAATTTTTTAGTGTATCGGCCGATTTATCGGGCGATAAATCGTAAAATTGGACGATAAATTAGAAAATCGGCATATCGGCCAACCTCGAGTAGCTATAAGTCGGACGATTAATCGGCATATCGGCTGATTTTTTGAATAGTGTGAAAATGAATGAAAACTCAAACCATGCATATTTGGTATACCTGTAGCTAGATAAAATACTTCTATAAAAGTGTACATACATTGTACTTATCAACCTCCCCAAGATTATACTCTGCTCGTCCCAAGCAGTAACTGTCGATAAATAATGAGGGGAATTTTGCTTGCCATTGAAAATTAGTATGCCTTGCATCCTTATTTTTCTTGCAAGCTCAAAGAGAGTAAACATGTACTCATACGAGGAAATACAATATCAGTTATGAAGACCACCAAAGATTCATCAAAACTTATATGCTCCATGTCAACAGTGAATCTACCTTGCAAGCAAACTTGTGATCCTCTTATTGCACCCTTTGTATAACTTTTCATATAATTATTTTTATGAGGAAAAACTTAGTCATAAATAGATGTCAATAATAAATAGGAATAAAGTTTATCGATTCTACCTAATCATTTCACCTAGTTAAGGCTCTCAAGTGCAAACATCAGTTATTGAGCTTTCAAAAAGTTTATCTCTTAGTAACGAGATTTATGCCAAAAGGAAATGCGAGAACATGCCAAAATAAGCATAGCATTACAGTGTATCATTTGGTCATCCACATCAATGAATCATGGCTATCAAACACTGTCACATCCCAAAATTTTCCAAATTTTGAAATGTGAAAAATAAACAAATAAAAGAATCAAATCTTGAAATTTAGGGTGAAAAGAAAATTTTTGCTTCTAAATGGAAACAACAAAACCCTACTTGAACAAAATTTGAATGAAAAGGCAACAAGCAAGTTTTGTAAGAATAAAATACATTCATTAATGGATGTACCTTGAATTTAAAGCACTTGGAAAAAGTAAACCAAAACCTTAAAACCCTAATAAAAGAAGTCATTTCCTAGGTCACTCTAGGAATATGGCTTTGGTCCATATAAAAATTTAGCAACAAACATTTCTAAATGACCAAAAATGGTAAACAAAAAACTTATAAACCATGGGAATTGATTTCATTCAATTTGCTACTCTATGAGGGACTAGCTGAATGCCACTATGCCATGTTTTCTGTATGTGAAACAAATATACATTTTTCGATGCATGTTATTCATGATCTTTGTTTGTAACCTTTCATGTTGCATGCATAGTTACTTTGTCTTACTATTAGAACTCCATCTTTCATGCTCATGTTTAGATTTCTTTGATCCCAGCTTTCAATGCTTGCAAATGGTTTGATCTTGATTTTGATGGTGCATGTCACCTCAACAATTATTATGTTTATCACTTACCTACTCGAGGACGAGCGGGAGTTAAGCTTGGGGATGCTTAATACGTCGGAAACGTATCTATAATTTTTGATGTTCCATGCTTGTTTAGTATCTACTTTGCTTTGCTTTATCTACACTTTGAGGTGTTTTTATATGTTTTCTGGTACTAACCTATTAACAAGATGCCACAATGCCAGTTGCCTATTTTCCTCTGTTTTTGGTTCCAGAAAGGCAGAAAATCAATATTCTCGGAATTAGACGGGACAAAAGCCAAAGTCAATATTTTACCGTGGGAAACACGGAGCCGGAGTACGAGACGGAGGGGAGGAACTAGGGGGCCACACCCCCTGGCGGCACGGGATAGGGCTAGCCGCGCCTGGGGGGTGTGACCACCCTGGCCGCCCCTGCCTCGCCTCTTCACCTATAAAGACCCCTAGATGCATAAACCCTAAGTACCTGATCAATATTCCACGAAACCGTCTGTAGCCACCGCCACCATCGTCCCTAGATCGGGGGGATATGAAGCTCTTCCCAGCACCCTGCCGGAAGGGAGATCATCCCGGAGGCCTTCTTCTTCATCATACCTTGGACTACGGGTCCATGTAGTAGCTAGATGGTTGTATCTCCTCCTTTGTGGTATCATGTTTAGATCTTGTGAGCTCCTTTCATGATCAAGATCTCATCTATTTGTAATCATGCATGTTGTGTTTGCGGGGATCTGATGGATATTGAGATTATTATGTTAGATTGATTTATGGTTTTGTCTTATTGATTCTATCATGTCTGCGTTGTTTGAGATCTTGCATGCTCTCTGTTGTTAGTACCTATCTTGGCCAAGTAGTTTCTAGTGACTCCAAGAGGGGGTATTTATGCTCGATAGTCGGTTCATGCCTCTATTTAATCTAAGGGAAGTGACAGAAATCTCTAAGGTTGTAGATGTGATGTGGCCACTAGGGAGAAAACAACGGTCTCTTGTTCATGGAACAAGTGGAATGTTTACCTTACACACTTTGCTTAAAGCAGTCGTCTGTTGCTTGCAACTTAATACTGGAGGGGGTTAGGATGATAAACCGAAGGTGGATTTCTAGTCATAGATGCAGTTGGATGGCGGTCTATGTATCTTGTTGTATTGCCCAATCGAATCTCATAGGATTATTAATGTCTAGTATTGCATTATTATGCCTTGCTCAGTCCTGTCAATTGCCCTTCTGTAATTTGTTTACCCAACATGCCATGTTTGTTTATCTAAGGAAAACACCTCTAGTGAACTATGGACCCCAGTCCAATCTTTACCATTGATACATCTTCCACTGTTACTTGTTTATTTGCTGCAAACCATTACCTTCCACATCATACATTTAATCCTTTGTTACAGGAAACCGGTGAGCTTGACAACCTCATTGTTCGTTGGGGCAAAGTATTGAGTTTGTGTTCTGCAGGTCTCCGTGTTGCTTTCAACACCTATGTTAACTTGTTGCAAACCACTATTACCTTCCACACCATATAGTTAATCCTTTGTTACAACAAACCGGTGAGATTGACAACCTCATTGTTTGTTGGGGCAAAGTCTTGAGTTTGTGTTGTGCAGGTCACCAAGTTGCTAGCAACACCTTTGAGTCGTTTCCTTCCTCCTACTGGTTCGATAACCTCGATTTCTTACTAAGGGAAAACTTGATGTTGTGCTTATCACACCTTTCTCTTGGGGTCTCCCAATGAGGCGTTGATAACACGCCCATCATCAGATCTCAAGTGTGCCTTCCACGAACATCTTGCCCTCGCCTCCAGAGATTTTTGGAAAAGCCCGTTATCAAGTCAGGATCAAGGGACAACACAAGATTCAACTCATCTAACAAGTCTCCCAAAGGAGGATCATGCTACAATTGCAATGACAAGAGTCACTTTGTGGCTAAGTGTCCCTTTGAGAACCGTGAAGACAATGGTGGTGGTCTCATCCGCAAGATCAAGTCAAGATCTCATCATTTTAACAAGAACTACGCAGTCAACAATGTTGTCAACAAGGAGGGGGCTATTGTGGTCCATGAAGAATACCTTTCGGGCATGTATGAAGATGATGATGATGAAGTCCAAGGTGGAGGGATTGTGGGAGTTGCTGCTATTGCTAATACCTCTACACGATTGTCCCTCTTCGACTCACCAAACGAGAACGTCATCTCCTGCAACCAAAAGTGTCTCATGGCCAAGGCCACCGAGGACTATGCTTCCGGTGGAGCAAAATGGGTGCTTCATAGCGGCACCACAAGTCATATGACCAGAAGAAAGTCCATCATGTCGGAGATAAGGCCAAATCTTGCCAACACTATGGTCTCCGATGGTGATAAAACAAGTTCTCAGGTATTGGGTTTTGGCAAGGTGGTGGTAACCCCGGATGTATCCTTGGTTGATGTCCTGCTTGTCAAAACCCTTGGTTACAAACTACTTTCAGTTCATGATCTTGTTGTTATGGGTCTTCAATCTTTATTTAATGAGCACTCTGTGGTACTCATATGGAGCAAGTCTCTCAAGGTGGCTTTCGTAGGGTATATAGAGCATGACTTGTATGTGGTGGACTTTTCGGGGACCACCAATCCTCATGCTCTATGTATCTATGCTAAAGATGACAAGGGCTGGTTGTGTCATCTCCGCCTAGCCCATGTTAACATGAGAACTTTGCAAAGACTCCACTCCGAGGGCCACATCCTTGGTCTTAACAATGTTTCTTTTCCCAAAGATCGTGTGTGAAGGGCTTATATTGAAGGGAAGATGCATGAAAATCCCCACAAATCTCTCCATCAAATCACCATGGAAAGATGTTTGGAACTCCTGGATATGGACCTCTTTGGTCCTCCCTCTCATGATAGTATTGGAGGAAAGAAGTATTGCTTGGTTATTATGGATGCTTTCTCTAGATACACTTGGGTGTTCTTCTTCAAGTACAAAATTGAAACTCAACAAACAGTCATCAACTTTGCTAATGATGTTCAACGGAAACACAATGCAACCATTCTCTCTATCCGAAGTGACAATGGCACCTAGTTCAGAACTATACCTTGGATGAGTTTCTTAGTGATGATGGCATCAAGCATCAATAATCCACTCGTTACAACCCTCAAAAAAATGGTGTGGCCGAAAGGAAGAATCGTACTTTGATGGATGCGGCCCAGTATATGCTAGCTGAATTAATGTCTCCATACAACTTTTGGGACGAGGCCATCTCCATCGCTTGTCATGCAACCAACCGGCTTTAACTTCGCAAAAAAGAGATCAAGACCCCTTATGAGCTGCTCACAGGGAACAAGCACAATGATAGCTACTTTCGATTCTTTGGGTGCAAGTGTTACATTCTAAAGAAAGAAGTTTGTTTGTCCAAGTTTGAATCCAATGCTCAAGAAGGATTTCTTGTTGGTTATTGAAATCAGTCCCATGCTTATAGAGTATAAAACAAAGCCAATGGAAGAGTTGAAGAGACGAGCAACGTGAAGTTTGATGAATACCATGAGTATCTTGTAAGGCAAGATGGTGTTCGTGATCCAAGTGATGAAATTCCTCCCAAGGCCCTAAGAAGAATGGGTGTGGGATTCTTCCGCCCCATTAAGGATCCCCTTGTTGCCAAATGAGAAGGACCAAGCTCTACTCAAGTGGAGCCCTCACTCTCACAAGATCATCTTGCCCCTCAAGGACCCACTATTTTGGCTCAAGCCCCTTCAAGCTCTTCCGAAGCTCCTCATGATCATGACTCGTCAAACCCCGATACTCAAGCTCTTCATCAACAACATCTACCTCCCCAAGATGGGGATCCATCTCAAGGCATCTCTCAAGGTTAAGCTACTCAAGAACAAGGCCAAGACAATGTTGATCAAGGACCTTCCTCCTCGTCTCCACATAATATTGGAGACCCTCCCGGGGTGGATATTTATGAAGATGATCCGCGCGTTCATGCTTATAGTCAAGACAGGGACTCAAATGGTGGCAATAACCAAGTGGTTCCTCAAGAATCTCGCCTTGCGGCCCAAGCCCGCCGTCAAGCTTATCGTCTCGCCAAGATCATCCGAGATGGCCCTATCCTTGATAATGTTTATGGAGATTTCAATAGAGATTGAACTACTAGGAGACAATTAGCCTCCTTTAGCTCTCACCATGCTTTTATCTCTCATATGGAACCATGGAAAGTCTTCGAGGCTCTTGAAGATGATGATTGGCTCGATGATATGAATGAAGAACTTGACAACTTCAAGAGGAACAAAGTATGGACTTTGGTTGAGTGGCCCAAAGATTGTCAAAACTTCATTGGAACCAAGTGGATCTTCAAGAACAAGAGTGATGCCAATGGGATAGTCGTGCACAACAAGGCAAGGTTAGTTGCCCAAGGATACTCACAAGTTGAAGGCATCGACTACAGTGAGACTTATGCCATTGTTGCTCGGCTTGAATCCATTTGTATGCTTCCTGCTTTTTCCACTCATCATAACTTCAAACTGCAACAAATGGATGTTAAAATTTCTTTCCTTAATGGTCCTTTGAAAGATTTGGTTTACGTCAAGCAACATCCGGGCTTTGAGGATCCACTTTTCCCGAACCATGTTTATAAGATCGATAAGGCACTCTATGGTCTCAAATAATCTCCCCCTATGTGTATGTAAGGTAGATAGAATGCTCTAAGGAAAAAACAAACACACATATAAAGGGGTTTCCCCTCTCCATTCCAAAAACAACATAGGTGCAAGTAAGAGAATTATAGGAGATATACCTTTGCACCAAATATATGTGGTGAGAGACAATGGATGAGATGATATCAAAGGAAACTCCACCACCATAGACAAACAACCATAATCCAACAACATGCATAACATATCACATAGTATCATACATACATAGGGGCACAAAAAGTGAGGTCCACAAACACACATAAACGAGAGAGAGTTCACGAGCAATAACAAGAGAGGATCAAAGAAATAATGAGCTCGTGAATTGACCAATGCAAATCTTGTGAGCAACCTAATAGATATGTTTATCCCCCTTTGGCATCCAGACACCCAAAAGGGAGGAAAGACCAATCTAATCGCCCCAACCGAAGAAAGGAGGAGGAGAAGGATCGGGGTCCCAAGAGGCATTGTTCCAAGCAGGCGGGGGACCGCTAACTTCTTCCTCAGAATATGACCATCTGCAATTATCACGGACCCACTGATCCTTAGGAGCGGTGAAGGAGCTGGTCTCGGGAGAGAAAGGAATAATGAGCGCGGACATGATTGCCTTCTGCCTCTAAAAATTGTGTCGCTAATCAATGTAGGCCTGATACTGACGGTCCTGCATGAAAAAAGGCCGTCTTCACCTTCTTCAGCAGCTTCTTGGCCCAAGAGGGATGCCTCGCAAGACTGGGGGACGAGAATTGTCAGGGTGATCACCTGCACTGGAACCGGCATGCCCTGAAGTCATCACATGCGCCTCGCTGTCGACGAAACGTCGCCTCCCACCGACAGAATATTTCACCTTTTATACAACACACGGTGTTAAACTTGGAGTTTGAACTAACTCTGGTGGGCTGAAGGTACAAACAACCATCCTAGCCACCCAACCATAGGTTGGTTTGACATCAATTGGAATTAATATATTCCTATATTGTTAAAAGGCGTACATGCACTAGTAGAAAACATGTTATCCGTTCTGCCCCCTAACAGCATTAGTCTCGGTTACGCCACGAACCAGGACTAATGCTGGCACGCGTCTCGGTTCGAGCGGGCACGGTGGCCGGAGGCATGCGTCCCAGTTGGTAAGGGGTCATATGCACAAACCGGGACTAAATGTTGGGCGTCAGCCACGTGGCGTGGCACACACCTTTAGTCCCGGTTTGTGTTATAAATTGGGACGTATGATCCCGCCCTCTATAAATGCGATGCCCCAGCCCTCTGCCTCCCCTCTGTTTTTTCTTGTGGAAGGTGTGAGAGGTGTGCTAGTTTTTTTCCTATGCATGCATTCAAGGTGTTTGATGAAATGTTTGAGTGAATGATCCAATTCAATTTCTCATAGAACAAAAATATAGAAGGTGTCAAAGACGCACTTGAGCTTTCACCTCTTTTTTCCCCTCGATCGAGGTTAGCCGTATTATCTTTTCTCTGTCATTGATATAATGCATGTGTCGATGTGAATTGGTCATTTCACTATTTATGACGTCCCGTTTTTGATAAACTTACTTATATGATGCAGATGAACGGTCGGGAATGGATGTACGGTGACCGGCGTGTACCCGGGTACATTAAAGGCGCGGATAAATTTATTGATGTGGCTACGGAAAACAAAGAGAATGGTTTTATACGTTGTCCATGTGTTCAATGTTGGAACAACAAGGAGTACTCTTCCTCGAAAATCATTTGTGGCCACCTGATTATGAAAGGTTTCATGCCCAACTATAATTGATGGACCAAGCACGGGGAAAGAGGGGTTATGATGGAACACGGTGAAGAAGAAGATGATGATAACAACTATCATCATATGTTTCCTTAATACAGTGATACTGCAATGGAAGACAATGAAGAGGAAGGAGGTGAAGAACGGGCATCAGATGAGCCTGCTGATGAACTTGGTAGGGTCATTTCTAATGCAAAGTGAGACTGTAAAACAGAAAATGAGAAGTTGAAGTTAGAGGGCATGTTAGAAGATCACAAGAAATTTTTGTACCCAAATTGTGAAGATGGCAGCACAAAGCTCGGTACCACATTGGAATTGCTGCTATGGAAGGCAGAGTGTGGTCTAACTGACTCCTCATTTGAAAAGATGCTGAAAATAATGAAGCCGAAGTTTCCAAAACATAACGAACTTCCACTACTAGAGAAAAGCCTATCCGAGGCGCACCAAAAAGCCTATCCGAGGCGCATATCACATGTGCCTCTAGCTTCAAGCCTCGGGTATTTCACATATGCGAGGCGCATATCGATATGCGCCTCGCATAATAATATGCGAGGCGCATATCGATATGCGCCTCGCATATGTGAAGTATAGGAGGCGCATATTAGATGCGCCTCGCATATGTCTCAGAATGCGCCTCGGGTATTTATATATATGCGCCTCGCATATGTTTCAGAATGCGCCTCGGGTATTTATAACATATGCGCCTCGCATATGTTTCAGAATGCGCCTCGGGTATTTATAGTATATGCGCCTCCAATAGTATCCTATATGCGCCTCCGGTAATATTTTCGAAATTCAAGTTTTACAGACCACTATATATAAATAATATACAGATATTCAAATATACAATATAGTCCACAGAATTTTTCAGAAACTTGCATTTTGCCAAAGCATAATAGAACCAACATGAATACACATCAATCATGACATACAAGTTCATACATCAAGTGTTTGTGCCACAAGTTCACACCTCCGATCGGTACAAGTTCACAATCACATTACACCTTCGAGTACAAGTTCACAATTCACATTACAACTCCAACGACGTAGCTCTACCTAGATGAAGTAGAACACAACCTACAATGAAGAGCAACAAGGTGGTGATCACGAGGAAGTTCCTCCATTTCTTCCTTCCATGCTTCCTCCACTTCTCTTCCGCCACCTCTCTACTCTCATAGCCTTGGTAGCTGTTGCCCGAGAAGTTGTTCACTTGCTTCTGGCAGTCTTTCCACTCCTCGTACACACCTGGAACCCGACCGACGTACACGACATAACACCTCGGCATCTCCTACACATAATAAAGATGATATTACTTATGTCAGTGGAAAGCAATAGCTAGCAGTTCACAAAGATAGAATCATCGGCATTTTGAAGAAAGACCAAAAAAAAAACCAAACCAAGAATGACTTGGATTAGTGCCTCATACTTAGATTGGGCACGAAAATAACAATGCTCGCTGTTCGATCTTGTGCGGCAAGTAGAGTATATGCCCAAATTACTAGTCTACTTGGCACACAAGATCGAACAGCGGCATAGTCATACACGTGACACCACAACACGTTCTAATCATCGGCATTTCGAAGAAAGACCAAAAGAAAGCAAACCAAGAATGACATGGATTAGTGCCTCATACTTAGATTGGGCACGGAAATAACAATGCTCGCTGTTTGATCTCGTGCGGCAAGTAGAGTATATGCCCAAATTACTAGTCTACTTGGCACACAAGATCAAACAGCGGCATAGTCATACACGTGACACCACAACACGTTCTAATCATCGGCATTTCGAAGAAAGACAAAGAAAGCAAACCACAAGAAAGTAGGGAAGCAATGACAAATGAAAAGCAACAAGCACTTAAAATAGTTCGTAACACAAATAACTAGCTAGTGTCTCTCACAATCAAGTTCAACGGTTGACGAAACATATTCTAGAGGTTTTGCTAGGAAAGTTTAACACAGTGATAAGAGGTTACAACACGAGTTCGGAACTAACAGCTAGGTACCCAGGCAATGCAATCATGAAGTCTTCTTCGGCTCTTGAGTCAGCTTTGGGGGGGCATTGATGAAGCCCGACCGAGTTTTCGCCATTTGCATGAACATCCTGCCGTCACCCTGCTGCGCTAAGCGTTCGTCTATCTCCCTGTTGGACGGTGTATAGCCACCGTGGAAGGTGCCTCCGGCTTTTATGACTCCCTGGTACACGATTGTCGCGATCTCCTCCTGGATGTTGAAGAAGTGTTGCCTGAGGTTGCGAGCCTGTATGCATGCAAGCTTTTCAGCCCACTTCACGAGGTCAGATGGCAGCGTTTTGGTCTCCATGTCATTGAAGAACGCCTTCATGTGGTAAATGGCGTAGAAGGCATCCTTCCCACTGCCAGGCGGCTGCTTGACGCAGGCAAACTTCGTCGTGTGGCGGAACACGTGCGCGCCGAACTTTACATGTAGCCTTGCCGGTTTGACGCCTCCCGCTGCGACGTAGCCGGTGAGAGCGCCATCAAGAATTTTCTTGATATTGGTGTAGTTTTTTTGGATCGCACTGTTTGAGTCGAGGTACAAGGCTGTTGAGTGTTTCAAATTCAAGCTTATGAGCACACAGCCTGTCCGATCATCCTCCGTGATGGGATGGTAGGGAAGGAGAATCACATCCTTGTCCGAGTATGTTTGCAGGAAGTTTGAGAGGTAGTCGGTCGCCAGATCTATGGCCTCAGCATCTTTCAGGACGGCGTCACGCATGAAGTAGGGATCCACTATCTGGATGCCCGGGATCTTGTCTCTGGTGATCTCCATGGCCATATTGAGGGAGAACAACCGGACCAGGGTATTGTGCAGTCGAAACCCGTTCAACATGTCAAACAGGTCGGTATGCCGCACGTAGAAGATATCCCCGGGGGGTACAGTGACGAAGCACGGCATGTGAGAAGGCACCTTAGCCTTGAAAACGAGGTACGACTGATCGTTGTCGCGAATGCGGCACTGCTCAATTGTGAGACATCCATAATGAATACTACGCATATGCGAGCCTGCGACCTCGAGCATCGATTTACACATCATCGGTACACCTGCCACGTGCTGCTGATTCCTGGCTTGCCCCACAGCACCGTCCCGGAAAAGAGGATTTGGATCCTGGCCCCGATCACCCTTAGGCTTCCTTTTGCGACCCTTCTTGCTCTTTACGGCTTCGGCCACCGCGTTCACCACACCGACCGTCTTATGGAGGGTGCCGGGGCTGATCAAAGGAACTACTGGCCTTGGAGGCTCGGTGAAGGGGACAGGTTGCGGCGTCTCCTGACTAGTTGGGAAGAGACGCACCTTGCAAGGGGGTTTCGCTGGTGCTGGTTGGGTCTCGGCAACTTGATGTGTGCCTGATGGTCCCGGCTCATACAAATCAGAAAACCTTGTGTTAACAAACTGGTCACCGTAGTTCGGGTCAATTTCTTCATCATCATCAGGATTCTGTGCCATGTTGTCCAAGTATCCCATCTCGAAGTCTTCATCATGTGCTGGTTGTGCTGCCTCTAGGGTGATGTTGAGCTGGTCCTCTATCCCCAAACGGATCTGGCTCTTCGGCCATAGGTACAAGTAGCCGAAGCCGGTATTGAGGACCGCTGCCGTGTCCTCATCATGCCATCCTTGAGGTTGAGAGGGAGGTTCCACTTGCTCGTAGCCCGGAAGCACCATACTGTATTTGACCCTCATCATGTCAGGTGGCATTGTGACATTGTGCATTTTGCGGTTCTCTGGTTGAACAATAGTACCCTTGGCAACATCCATCAACTGGCCGCCCACCCAATGCATTAGAGTGCAAGGAGTGTCTCCCTGCAAAAGATCGACATGTAGGCCGAGCGTTAGAAAAACATAGATCAAGTCATCGGTGTGGTTGAGCCTCCCAACTCTCGCTTTAATTAGTTAGTTACCTTGAGGGCGTCAAATTCGGCCAATGTCGAGGCACCGACGCCGACAGGCTTGAGCACGCAAGTGGCGGAGTGGCTGCCTGATGGCACGGTGGTGCGGGCCGGCGCCTTCGCCGCAGCGGGCAAGTTAAGCTCCGGAGCTAGAGGAGTCTCCACCACCACCGGCCCTACTAGAGGAGTCACCAACGCCTCCGGCCGCGCCACATTGTCCGATTGGGCGCTGTTGAGGTTGGGAACCGGTGGCGGCCCCCGTTTACCACCCTTCTGCCACTTGTTGTACTTTTCCATGTAGACGGGAAGGATGGTGTTGAGCTTCTCGTTCACTTGTGAATGGACTTGTGACTGGACTTGTTCTTGGAACTTTGTCTCGGCAGCTGACACAGCCTTGTTCACGACATCTTGGACTATATTTGGAAAGGCTTCCACCTGTTCCCTTAGGAGTTTTACCTCGGCGCTTTCGGCCTTCTTGCCCTTCCGCTCCGGGGTGCCATAGTACTCGGACCATGATATGCCGCCAAAGCCGACCACATGACCAGCCGACGGAGCCGCCAGGGGATCGACACTCTTGGTCCGGTTCAGCGCCCTATTAAAAGTGGTGTCCCACTTGGCGACAGGCGGTGGCACTGACCCCTGGGATGAGGAGCTCCTACACTCCTCGTCCTGCGCACAAGGAACGCGAAGCATTTGATCAGAAAACTGGACTTCATTGATTAATCATGAATGCAATTAATCGACTTGCATGCAAACTACTTACATATTTTTGCATGAAGTCCGTCACCCTCGGAGCAAAGGGGCCGGCGGGCTCCGAAGAATAATCAGAACCCCCTTTCTTCGGCGGGGCAAACCGGGCCCTAACGAAATTCTTTGCCTGCTCCTCCTTTATGTCGTCAAAGGGACGTGTCAACCCCTTTGCACGAGCGTCGGCGTCCTCCTTATCCCATTTGGGCCTCGCGGCTCTATAACCGCCGGAGCCGAGATGGTGGGTACCAATGTTTCGGGATCTCATATTCTTGCCCTTCTCAGTCCTGGCCTTGCCCAAGGCGGAGTTACATCTGGCCTTGAAAACATTGTAGTCTTCTTCCTTGACCAGAGGCTCCTTCTTGACGAGCTCTGGATAATTTAGCTTCTCCTCGAAAATCAGATTCTTCACCCGAGCCTTCCAATTTGACAAGGCCTTGGTCATCCTCCCGAGGGCATACTTGTTCACCGGATTCCCTTTGAGATTGTCATTATTATACTTGTTTTCCTCATCACCCGGGAACGCGTATCTTGCGTGCAGCTTCCGGAAAAGCTGGATGAGGAAACCCCTGTTCTCTTCGGCCTTCAGGTTCTCCATGTTGATCGTGATGGTGTTCCGGAGGATTGCTGCGAGCTGGTTAGAGTAACCCCCAACAAATTCTTCTGGCCCCAAAGGCGCACCTTTAGGGCTCACGCTTGTGATGATGGACCTTTTGAGGTCGACCACGATCGGGGTCCGATCCTTCCGAGACTTCTTCGATGCGCTACCACCGTCTGTAGTAGCTTCACCGCCGCCATCAGTGGTAGTGGCGTCGCCATCGGCGTCCCCCATCTCCTCATTGCCCGACGAGGTATCCTCGTCCTCCTCCATCTCGTCGTCCCGCGGAACAAATTCCGGGGCCTCTAGGGATTCCATCTCCTCCTGCTTCTCCCAAAAGGGCTTCTGGCTAGAAGGGACCGGATCCGACATTTCTAAACACACAAATAAATGAAACTAATAAGCACAAAAATTCACAGAAAATTTTGGCATGAACTTTGCTAATTTTCTATGTCTAGGAGTGCCAGAAATTCGCCGGAACGGAAATGAATCAACATTCCGACGAAACATTGGCAACTCAAAAAGAAAAACCTGCACAAAAAGCATCAAACACAGCCATCATCACAGCCATTTTCTGCCATCATACACAAAATCACAGCCATCATCACAACACGGGGACTTGTTTCCAAACAGAGGGAGTACATGGATGGCAGACTGGAACACCTTAGTAGTTCACAGAGAAAGAACTAGGTAGTTCAAATTTAGGTTCACAGAGAAAAATATGTCCGAATCAAACTCAAGAAGAGCATGACACAGTACTAGCATTGTTCAAGAACACTTGAACCAACAACTGAAAGAGGCATAAATATGAAATACACAAAATAAACAGAGATGAATAAGCACATTTTACAGCAGATATACATATAAACCTAGCAGCTAGTGTTCTCAGGGGGCGTCATGCGTGTCCATATATGCTATTCAAAATCATGGAGACCAGGTGACTCAAGATCTCGTCAAGTGAGAAATAGACACAGCTTATTCAAAATCAACAATTATAGACTTTATAATAAGTAGGAGTAACCATTTCAGGAACTAACAGGCATCAGTAAAATTACAAAACATAGGAAAGGTAGCAAGGCTGAGCAAATGATCAGAACGCATAAAAGCATAAACTTAATATGCTTCTCAATATTAATTGGTGTTTGCATAGGAAATAAAGACCATGATGGGCCAACAACAGCAAGGTAATGATACTGCTATGACTGAAAACTAACTATATGTGGCCTTTTCCATATGGAAAATGCAATTGGGGTTGTTGTTATAGGAGTATTTGGTATTCGTCCAAGAAAGGACATTGCAGCTGTAGTAAATGTGCAAGCCAACAAACAAACAGGTCAATTGCTACTACTCCAGGAACACTAGCATGCTACTGCTCTCTTGTCATCTCTGTGTGTGTACATGTGTGTGTACTTGCTATCTCAGAGATTGATTAGGACCCAGGACATTAGTATGGAGTACATACTTCCATGACTTAGTAGTTCACAGAGAAACTACAACTTAAATGTCACATATTTATCTGCATGATGTTGCAGTAAGATGTGACAGAGCTGGTTTATTGAAATCTTGAAATGTACATATTGTATTGCTCCAGCAGGCCTAGCACATTTTCTATCTCTTCAGGAAGATCACATATTTACATTCATGAGTTCCAGTCATGGTTTTACACTCATGTCGTTGCTAGCTTTTGGATTATGACAAGGATTGCTTGTTAATACTAGTCTCCAACAGATTGTGGGCTACACATGACCCATATTGCATCTATGCAGAGTTAAATCTACTTAGTTGACTAAATATTAAAATAGACTTAACTACTGATCACCAAATCAAAGAAAATAGTACAGTTACCAGGAGCCATGTGTATGTTTTCTAACAGATACTTGAAAGAAACATTAATCGAGATTACACCTGTCAGAATCGATTCATGCATCCATGAACAAGCTCCTGAGGAAGCAGAGGAACCACACCGGAGGGCGGAGGCAAAGCAAGCAGAGGAACCGCACCGGAGGACGGAGGTGGACGCCGGAAGCAGCCTCCACTGCTGGCGGGGAAGAAGCTCACACCTCGGCCGACGGCACGGGGAAAGAACCGCGCCGGAGGGCGGAGGTGGACGCCGGCAGCGGCTGAGAAACCCTAGAAGGGAGGAGAGGGAAGAGGCGTGGGTGGGTGGGGGGCGGGGACTCACCGGAGGCGTGGGTGGGTGGGGGGCGGGGGCTCCTCCTTCACGGGGACGGCGGCGTCGGGCTCCTCCTCCACGGGGTGGCGGCGAGCTCCTCCTTCACGGGGACGGCGGCGTCGGGCTCCTCCTCCACGGGGCGGCGGCAAGCTCCTGCTTCACGGGGACAGCGGCGTCGGGCTCCTCCTCCACGGGGCGGCGTTGGGCTCCTCCTCCACGGCGGCGACGGCTTCGATCTATCTGGGCTGTGTGACTTGATCGATGTAGTACTAGCGCTCTGTTTGACTTGATCGATGTGTGCCGGTTATGCGAGGCGCATATCGCAAAGTGTGCCTCGTATAATATTACGCGAGGCGCATCTGAGCTAAATGCGCCTCGCATAATATGCAATCCTAGACAAATAGGGCAGTGCGCAGGTTTCTATCAACAAACACAGAGCAGCCTAGTGGTAGTACATGCCTTGTCCTATTTCACTGCTGGCCACCCAGGTTCGAATCCTAAGGTTAACCATTTTTTGGAAAAAAATTTTAATGGCCATTTTTCATGTAGAAGCATTGTCCAAACACAATATGAACTATAAAATATACTACCAATATTTTAAATATTCAAATATTGCTAAAACAACAAAAGTGAGTATTCTCAATGAATGTGTCTTGTCGATACATAATATTCTCAATGCAATATTATTATAACACACACATAATGAAAATTAAGAATGTTTTGATACATAATAGTAGGCCACACACACGACGGTTCTTGACAATGGTCGGAGCGCGCTAGCGTTTCTTGACAATGGTCGTCTTCTTGCCCTTCTTTGTCGCGGTTGCATAGGTTAGGTCCGGGACGTCTTCACTACTTCTCTTGAACGGAAGTCCTTTCTTAGGTAGGGTTGTGGTGTACGGTGTTTGGTTGCCATACCCGTCTTCTATCTTCGGGTCGCCGTTCTGGTCAAAGTCTTGCTCGTTGGCGACTCCGTCCATTCCGATAATGTTCCTTTTGCCTCTCCTGACGACAACCCGGCTAGGCTTTGACGGGTCTTTGATGTACCAGCATTGGTCGACTTTGCTAGCCAAAACCCAAGGCTCATTTCTTGCGGGTGCGTTCGCGCTGGTGGTCTTTGACGGTATAACCATCGTGGTGAAATACCGGTCTTCTTTCTCGACGCTCTTGGCCCACCTGACACGGAACATCGGCACCTTCTCCGTAACATAGTCGAGCTCCCAAATCTCCTCGATCCTTCCGTAGTATCTTTCCGGGATGTCGCCGGTGTAGAATATCCCTGTTACCCCTGAGTTCTGGTAATCGCAGTTATTGTCTTTTTCCTCTGTGTAGAACGTGTATCCGTTGATATCGTAAGCCTGATAGGTCATGAGGTTGTGCGAGGCGCCCTGTGACAATGAGAATATGAGTTTATCTTCCTCCGAGTACTCGCCCTGCGGTGGATTAGCTATGACCTTCTCCCTAAACCACCACGTGAAACCGGAGTTGTGCTCCTTGATAACATCTTCCTCCCTCGGGACCTGGCGCCCCTGATCAGCGTAATTCTTCTTGATAAACTCTTTGTGCTCATGTATGTATGGATCAACCACCTGCAGGTGTTGCAGCGCGACCAGGTTTGCTCTTTCAAAGTCCTTGGTTCGGCCCTCCATGTCGACATGCTTTGCACGTCGACCCTCGCGGTGACCCCATCCAGCGAGCCTCCCGAGGTGCTTGTTGAATGGCATACCAAGAGGGGTCTCGGTTTGTAGAAAGTTCGAGCAGAAAGAGATGCACTCTTCAGCCAGGAAGCCGTTTGCTATGCTTCCATCTGGACGGGACTTGTTCTTAACGTATCCCTTGATGTGTCCATTGAGCCTTTCGAACGGCATCATGCTTCGCAGAAACGCAGGACCGAGCTGGACGATATCCTCCACGACATGGAGAAGCAGATGAAGCATGATGTCGAAGAAAGCGGGGGGGGAAATAGATCTCGAGCTCGCACATTATCACCACGATCTCGTCCTGTAGCCTCGTGAGCTGCTTAATGCCTTTCGACTTCCGAGAGATGACGTCAAAAAAGTTGCAGAGGCCAAACAGTGTTTCACGCATGTGCTTGTCCATTATACCTCGGATCGCGACCGGACCCGGGATCTTTCTGTAGCTGGCGGTACGTTGTATTATCCTTGCACCTAACGCACCCATAGAATCCTTGGACCACCTGCCCCGAGAAGTATCCGTAACCAGGATAGTCTTGCACCATCGTGATCACCGCCGCTCTCATGTCAAAGTACTCTTGTCTCGAGGCGTCCCATGTACGGGCTCCTTCTTCCCATAACGTGGCCAACTCCTCTTTCAACAACGTGAGATACAGATTGATGTCTGTACCAGGTTGTTTTGGCCCTTGAACGAGCATACTCATGGTTACGTACTTCTTCTTCATGCACAACCAGGGAGGGAGGTTGTAGATCCATACAAACACGGGCCAGGTGCTGTGTGTGCTGCTCTGGCTTCCAAACGGATTGAGTCCGTCAGTGCTCACACGCAGCCTGAGGTTCCTTGACTCTTTCCCAAAATGTTGGTAATATTGTAGGTCCAACGCCTTCCACTGGCAAGCATCCGAAGGGTTCCTCAACATTTCCTCCTTCTCCGGATCATCGTCTTCCGGCCTCTTTCTTTCCGCGTGCCAGCGCATGAGCTGTGCTTCCTTAGGGTCTGCGAAATACCGCTGCAAACGAGGAGTTAGAGGAAAGTACCACACCACCTTCCTAGGAGCTTTCTTGGTCCCTCTCTTGTATCGAGAGGTCTTGCACACCGGACACGTGGTCTTCTCCGCGTCCTCGCCCCGGTAGATGATGCAATCATTTATGCAGACGTGGTATTTCACGTGCGGTAGATTGAGAGGACACACGACTTTCTTCGCCTCAGCGATACTAGTCGGACATGTGTTCCCCTTCTTGGGAAGAATATCGTGCCAGAATACAATGTTGTCGTCGAAACATTCGTCGGTCATTTTGTGTTTCGCCTTCATCTCCAGAGCCCTAAGCGTTACATTTAGACGGGTATCCCCGTCGTTGCATCCGTCAAACAATGGAGTGACCGCGTCTTTCTCCATTTGCTCCAGTTTAGCCTTCTCTCTACCGGCGGCTCTGGCGTTACTCGTCTCCTTGAGAAGCAGATCTTGGACATGAGGGTCTCGCAACCAGCTCGAATCATGGTCGGCACCACCTTGATCATCTTCGTGTCCATGCCCGACGCCACCTTGATCATCTTCGTGGCCATGTCCAGTGCCACCACCCTGATCTTCGTGATCGTGACTGGCGTCTTGATCTTCGTGATCATCACTGGCATCTTGATCTTCGTGATCATCACGTATCCATCGAGTGTAGCCATCCATGAAACTACGTCGAAGCAGGTGCGACTCCAGCATTCCGGAATCATGCCTTATCAGATACATCAGCTTGCAGTCCCGACATGGACATCTTATCTCTGTCTTGTTTGCAAGTTCCATGTCGGCCCTCGCGCATGTCATCCACCTATCCACGCGGGCTTTGTTGATCAGTGGTCGGACCATGGCCGC
Source organism: Avena atlantica (assembly GCA_910589765.1). NCBI lineage: Eukaryota > Viridiplantae > Streptophyta > Magnoliopsida > Poales > Poaceae > Avena > Avena atlantica. The sequence continues at coordinate 16,232,922 of OU342736.1, forward strand.
CTGCGTGGTACAAAGAGCAAGAGAATAATTAGAGCATATATGGACGTGGATCGCCGGAAAAATTCGGCATGACCTCCCCTAAAAAGAGGACATCCGCGAGTGCCAGGAATTCGCCGGAAAAGAAATAAATCGACATTCCGGCGAAACATTGGCATCTCAAATGAAATCCCTGCAAAAAAAGTAGCACCACAACACAATCATATAGTCGGTGTCTCCGACAACGCGCATACATGCAAGCAACGCCTTCACGCTTCCTCCAACATCGACTTGCGCAAGAGAGCCGGAGGAGAAGTAAATGGACATGTTGTAGATCTAGAGGAGCAAGAGACTTCACTTACATATGGGTGTCATCCAATGGATGTTGAGCAAGATTCGAAGGTGAATCAATGGGGGAAATGAGGTGGGGAGGAGGAGGGGGGCGACCAGATTTGTTTGGTGGAGGAGGAAGAAGTGACACAAGTGAGTGGGGTGCTAGTTGCCTCCATGTGCAAAAAGCTGGAAAAAAAGTGGTGCAGCTTATGCGAGGCGCATATTGCACAATATGCGCCTCCTATAATTCAAACTATAGGAGGCGCATATTGCGCAATATGCGCCTCGCATATGCCGCCACCTACCAGCGCCCGGGCCCGCATGAGTTACTTGAGGCGCATATGGCCATATGCGCCTCGCATATTGTCCAATATGCGAGGCGCATATAGCCATATGCGCCTCGCATATTCGTGCACCTACCAATACGCGGGCCCACACAGAATATGCGAGGCGCATTCTGGCCATATGCGCCTCGCATATTGTCCAATATAGGAGGCGCATATAGCCATATGCGCCTCGCATATTGGTGCACCTACCAACACGCGGGCCCACACAAAATATGCGAGGCGCATTCTGTCTATATGCGCCTCGCCTATCTGATATATAGGAGGCGCATATGACTAGAATGCGCCTCGCATAATATGGGGCTGCTAGATTCTGTCCGTACAGGGATTATGGGAGGCGCATTCTTATCATATGCGCCTCGCCTATTTTTATACTAGAGGCGCATATCGCAAAGTGCGCCTCGCCTATTTTTATAGGAGGCGCATATGCTAAATGTGCCTCGCATAAGCATGTCTCCTATAGCCTTTTCTCTAGTAGTGTTCCCGAGAGTACCTACGAAGCAAAGAAGACTCTCTGTCCTCTAGGATTAGATGTGCAAAAGACGCACTTGAGCTTTCTCCTCTTTATTTCCCTCGACCGAGGTTAGCAATCTTATCTTTTCTCTGTCATTGATACAATGCATGTGTCGATGTGAATTGGTCATTTCACTATTTATGATGTATTGTTTTTGATAAACTTACTTATATGATGCAAATGAATTTTCGGGAATGGATGTACGGTGACCGGCGTGTACCCGGGTACATGAAAGGCGTGGATAAATTTAATGATGTGGCTACGGAAAACAAAGAGAATGGTTTTATACGTTGTCCATGTGTTCAATGTCGGAACAACAAGGAGTACTCTTCCTCGAAAATCATTCGCGGCCACCTGATTATGAAAGTTTTCATGCCCAACTATAATTGCTAGACCAAGCAAGGGGAAAGAGGGGTTATGATGGAAGACGGTGAAGAAGAAGATGATGATAACAACTATCATCATATGTTTCCTGAATACAGTGATACTGCAATGGAAGACAATGAAGAGGAAGGAGGTGAAGAACGGGCATCATATGAGCCCGCTGATGAACTTGGTAGGGTCATTTCTGATGCAAAGCGAGACTGTGAAACAGAAAGTGAGAAGTTGAAGTTAGAGGGCATGTTAGAAGATCACAAGAAATTTTTGTACCCAAATTGTGAAGATGGAAGCACAAAGCTCGGTACCACACTGGAATTTCTGCGATGGATGGCAGAGTGTGGTCTAACTGACTCCTTATTTGAAAAGATGCTGAAAATAATGAAGCCAAAGTGTCCAAAACATAACGAACTTCCCGAGAGTACCTACGAAGCAAAGAAGACTCTCTGTCCTCTAGGATTAGATGTGCAAAAGATACATCCATGCATTAATGACTGCATCCTCTACCGCAGTAAGGAGTATAAGATTTTAGATAAGTGCCCGGTATGCAATGCATTGCGGTATAAGATCAGACGAGATGACCCTGGTGATGTTGAGGTTGTTGCGATGGCACAAAGAAGGCCATAAGAAAGACGGGAAGTTGAGACACCCTGTTGATGGGTCACAGTGGAGAAAAATCGAGAGAGACTTCCCGGACTTTGCAGGTGATGCAAGGAACTTATGGTTTGGTCTAAATACGGATGGCATGAATCCTTTTGGGGAGTAGAGCTGCAGTCACAGCACCTGGCCCGTGACTCTATGTATTGACAACCTTCCTCCTTGGTTGTGCATGAAGCGTATGTTCATTATGATGCCAGTGCTCATCCAAGGCCCGAAGCAACCGGGCAACGACATTGATGTGTACCTTAGGCCATTAGTTGAAGAACTCTTACAGCTGTGAGGCAAACCAGGTGTACATGCGTGGGATGAGAACAAACATGAGCCATTTTCTCTACGAGGGTTGCTTATCGTAACCATCAATGATTGGCCTGCTCTTAGTAACCTTTCAGGACAGACAAACAAGGGATATAAGGCATGCACACACTATTTAGATAAGACTGAAGGTACATATTTGCATAAATGCAAGAAGGTTGTGTACCTGGCGAATCGACGATTTCTTCCGACCAATCATCCTGTAAGAAAGAAAGGCAAGCATTTCAAAGGTGAGGCAAATCACCGGAAGAAGCCTGAACTCCCTGCTGGTGATGATGTATTTGTTATGGTCAAGGACATAGAAGTAATCTTTGGAAAGGGTCCCGACGGTCAATCAGTTCCGAACGACGTCGCTACAGGACACGCACCCATGTGGAAGAAGAAATCTATATTTTGGGAGCTGCCATATTGGAAAGTCCTACGTGTCCGCTCTTCAATCGACGTGATGAACGTGACGAAGAATCTTTGCGTGAACATGCTAGGATTCATAGGCGTGTATGGGAAGACAAAAGATACACCAGAAGCACGGGAGGACCAACAAATTCTGAAAGACCCAAAGAACATGCATACACAGAACAAGACGAATAAAGGGTGTCACTTAATTCGTGCCAGCTATGCTCCTACCAATGCAGAGAAGGAAATCCTTTTTGAAGTCCTTTACAGTATCAAGGTGCTTTCTGGCTTCTCATCTAATATTAAGGGGATAATAAATATGGCAGAGAAAAAGTTCCAAAACCTGAAGTCTCATAACTGTCACATGATTATGACGCAGTTGCTTCCGATTGCATTGAGATAGCTTCTACCAGAAAATGTTCGAGTACCCATTGTGAAGCTGTGTGCATTCCTCAATGCAATATATCAGAAGGTAATCAATCCAGATATTCTGCCAAGGTTACGGAAGGATGTGGTACAATGTCTTGTTAGTTTTGAGTTGGTGTTCCCACCATCCTTCTTCAATATTATGACGCATCTCCTGGTTCACCTAGTGGAAGAGATTGCCATTCTCGGTCTTGTATTTCTGCACAATATGTTCCCCTTTGAGAGGTTCATGGGAGTCTTAAAGAAATATGTTCATAACTGTGATAGACCAGAAGGAAGCATCTCCAAGGTATATGGAACAGAGGAGGTCATTGAGTTTTGTGTTTACTTTATTCCTGACCTTAAGCCGATTGGTGTTTCTTACTCGCGGCATGTGGGAAGACTAAGTGGAAAAGGCACGCTGGGAAAGAAAGCAATGATATGTAGGGACGGGGATTCTTTCACTATAGCACACTACACAGTTCTACATAATTCCACCTTGGCAGCTCTGTATATATAGGAACATAAGAATATTGTACGCTCCAAATACCCGGGGAAGCCTAAATCATGGAGTATAGATGAACACATGAAGTCTTTCGGTGGTTGGATGCAGACACATCTCTTGAATGACACCACTGTTGGAGATCAGCTATACGTGTAGGCCACGTCACCATCTTCTATTATAAGAATTTCCAAGGGTACAAAATAAATGGGAATACATTCTACACAATTTCCCAAGATAAAAAGAGCACCAACCAAAATAGTGGTGTCCGCTTTGATGCAACAGACGAGAATGGACAAAAGGACACATACTATGGTTACATAGAGGAGATATGAGAACTAGACTATGGAGTCTCTTTTAAGGTCCCTTTGTTTCGCTGCAAATGGGTCAACCTGAGTGGGGAAGGGGTAAAGATAGACCAGTTGTACGGAATGACAATAGTGGATCTCAACAATCTTGGTTATAGAGATGAACCATTCGTCCTAGCCAATGATGTGTCTCAGGTTTTCTATGTGAAAGACATGTCCTCCAGACCGAAAAAATAAAAAATATGCAAACAAATACATCATATGATGAGCCAAAGCGTCACATAGTTCTTTCAGGGAAAAGAAACATCGTGGGAATCAAGGACAAGACAGACATGTCAGAAGATTACAATAAGTTTGATGAAATTCCGCCCTTCACAGTGAAAACTGACCCAAGCATTGCGTTAAGTAAAGAAGATGCTCCATGGTTACGTCTGAAGCGATCATAAGGAAGGACATATGCTAAGAAGTTCATGCTCATATTATGTAACTCTAGTTCATGTCTGGCCGGGATATCTTATGATTTTTGCAATTTTCCAAGTTTAATAAATGTATTGAGTGTTAGTCCCGGTTTGTGAATTGACCCGGAATATATATAGGGGGCCTTTAGTCCCGGTTTTGTAGTCTCGGTTTTTAATATTAATAAATGTCTTGAGTGTTAGTCCCATTTTGTGGCTGGACCGGGACTAAAGGGGGCCTTAGTCCCGATTCGTAGAACGACTTTCCCGAACTATGAAGAAGTTGTCCCGATTCGTACTTACCATTAAGATCTGATCTCCAAACGCGCGTGGTCACGTATTAGGGAGTGCCTCTATGACCAGTTTCTTGGAGATGCCGGAAGACTGGGATCTAGCAGCCTCTCCCTGAAACTGGTCGTAATGGTGTCCCTGCTCTCGCACACCATCTTGCAGCTTGTAACTTCTCTAACTAGATCAATACACCTGGGAGCTAACGAATTTCACATATTAGGGAGTGCCTCTATGAACAATTTCTTGGAGATGCCGGAGGACTGGGATCCGGCGGCATCTCCCTGAAACTGGTCGTAGTGGTGTCCCTGCTCTCGAAAACAATATTGGAGATGCCTCAATCTGGCTCGAGGACTGGACTCACAAGGATGCCTATTTATAGTACTTTGAAAAAAATATAAAGAATCTTAATATAATATCCATTTATCTGGTTGCATCATTTATGAATTACTTCATTTGTAAATTTCTTTTTTTTAATTCAAATCAAATATAAAACTTTGGAAAATCATATCTTTTATTGTAAAAAATCAAAATAAAACAAATAATATGTCTATTATTATTAGAAAAATATAAGAATCATAATATAATATCCATTTATCTGTTTGTGTCATTTATAAATTATTTCATTTGTAAATTTCTTTTTTAATTCAAATCATATATAAAACTTTGGAAAATCATATCTTTTATTGTAAAAATCCAAATAAAACAAATAATATGTCTATTATTATCAGAAAAATATGAAGAATCTTAATATAATATCCATTTAGTCCCGGTTGTAGTCACAAACTGGGACTAAAGATATTTCCTGCCATTTCCCACCTCTTCCCGCCAAGTTTTCCCGCCCTTTCCTTTCCACAAGATCTTTTAGTCCCAGTTGTAGTCACTAACCGGGACTAAAGATATTTCCCGCCATTTCCCAAAGCTTCATGCCAAGTTTTCCCGCCCTTTCCCTCTATATCTAGGAAGATCGCGCATGGCTATCCACACATCCACACCTTCCTCTCTTAGAACAATGGACAACGCTTACTAGGCCATTCTGACCCTCGAGGAGACCGAGGCGTTGTGCGCCTCCAACTACCCTTGTCCGCCGGGCTACCGGCCGCCCGCCGGCTGGATGCTGAGCACTGGAGGGGTTCCTGTCCCTCATGTCCCTCAAGGTTCCGCACGCCAGGCGGCCATCACGAACCACTTCTACCATGAGCTCACGCCGGAGCAGCGGATGGATCCTAGTGGGATCCCGACAACTACGACACCTGGAATGGCTTCTTTGCTAATAGGCGGGAAAGGGAGCTCGCCAGGTACGAGGGTGATAGCCCGCCCCCAGTGAACCAAAACGAAGCCGGCCATCGTCTGTGGTGGGTGAACCGTACTATCATCAGAGTGATGCGCTACATCACCGGGGGAGACCATCCTCACCTGCGGTGCCTACAAGTCCACCCGCCACATAGCCATAAGAAGGCCCCACCCCCGCCCGGTGGTAGCGTAATCGTCTTCCAGGAGACCCCTCTCCCGCCCGTCGTGAATCCAAGGCCGGAATGGCCCCTGGTATATGCCATGGCTGGGCTGAGGATCCCTAGAGTGGCAGGTGACGATGACGATTATGATGACAATGACGAAGAAGACCTTGAAGCTGTGTACTTAGGACTAGGCATGATTATGACTAAAGGGGGCGGCTTTAGTCCTAAGTGTTAGCTAGTCCCGGTTTGTCCCGGTTTTTAATATTAATAAATGTCTTGAGTGTTACCTAAATATGAAGATGTTGTATTTAGAGGAAAAGGCCTATAAATAGAGCAGGCTGGATCGAGCAGCCTATAAATAGAGGGAAATACCTATAAAGAGAGGGTTCATCTTTAGTCCCGATTGGAGAAACCAACCGCGACTGAAGGGATTGCGGCAGACTGGGCCAGGCAGCATTAATAATAGGGGTGAGTGTCAACATTATGTCGTGCGGCTTGTACCTTGTCAGGATGGTGTCACCAACCGGGACTAAAGATGAACCTTTAGTCCTGGTTGGAGACACCAACCGGGACAAAACATGAGTCAGCACTAATAATAGGGGTGAGTGTCGACATTATGTCGTGAGTGTCGACATTATGCCGAGCTGCTTGTACTATAAATACGCATCCTTGTGAGTCCAGTCCTCCACCCAGTTTGAGGCATCTCCAAGATGGTTTTCGAGAGCAGGGACACCACTACGGCCAGTTTCAGGGAGATGCCGCCGGAGCCCAGTCCTCCGGCATCTCCAAGAAACTGGTCATAGAGGCACTCCCTAATATGTGAAATTAGTTAGCTCCCATGCGTATTGATCTAGTTAGAGAAGTTACAAGCTGCAAGATGGTTTTTGAGAGCAGGGACACAACTACGGCCAGTTTCAGGGAGATGCCGCCGGAGCCCAGTCCTCTGGCATCTCCAAGAAACTGGTCATAGAGGCACTCCCTAATATGTGACCTCACATGTTTGGAGATCAGATCTTAATGGTAAGTATGAATCGGGACTAAAGGCCCCCCTTTAGTCCTGGTCCAGCCACAAAACGGGACTAACACACACAAGATTTTTTGCAGACAACACTATAAAAATCGATACATGGAGCATCTTCACTCATAAAATGTTACAATTATTACACATCATTTCTTCGCGTGTGTTCCATTCTGATCCCACCGTATCCATGGAGCATCTTCATTCATTAACATGATGCTTGGGTCATCCTTCACCGCGAAGGGCGGAATTTCATGAAACTTATCACAATATTCCGACATGTCTATCTTGTCCTCCACTCCCATAATTTTTATTTTTCCTGAAAGAACTATGTGGCGCTTTGGCTCATCGTCTGATGTATTCTTTTTCTTATTTTTTTCTTTTTCTAGGTTTGGTAGACATGTCCTTCGCATAGAAAACCTGAACCACATCATTGTCTAGGACGAATGGTTCGTCTAAGTACCCAAGATTTTGAGATCCAACGATGTCATTCCGTATTTCTTGTCTACCTCAACCCCTCCTCCTGTCAGCTTGACCCATTTGCACCGAAACAAGGGGACCTTAAAAGTAGGTCCATAGTCAAGTTCCCATATCTCCTCTATGTAACCATAATATGTGGTCTTTTACCCATTATTGTCTGTTGCATCAAAGCGGACACCACTGTTTTTGTTGGTGCTCTTTTTATCTTGGGCTATCGTGTAAAATGTATAACCATTTATCTCGTACCCTTGGAAAGTCAATATAGTCGAAGATGGTGACCTAGAAAATAAGTATATCTGATCTCCAAGAGTGTTGTTTTTTATGAGATATTGCAACCAACCGCCGAAACTCTTCATGTGTTCATCTCTAATCCAAGAGTCATGCTTTCCAGGGTTGTTGGAGCGTAAGATTTTCTTGTGTACCTCGATATATGGGGTTGCCAAGATAGAATTCTGTAGAACGGTGTAATGTGCTTCGGTGTAAGAATGTCCGTCCCTACATATTATTGATTTCCTTCCTAGAGTACCCTTTCCACTCAGTCTCTCATCATACCGTGATTGAGGAAGACCAATCGGCCTAAGGTCAGGAATAAAGTCAACACAAAATTCAATGACCTCCTCTGTTCCATAGCCCTTGGAGATGCTTCCTTCTGGCCTAGCACAGTTACGAACATATTTCTTTAAGATCCCCATGAACCTCTCAAAGGGAAACATATTGTGTAGAAATACAGGACCGAGAATGGAAATCTCTTCGACTAGGTGAACCAGCAGGTGCGTCATAATATTGAAGAAGGATGGTGGGAACACCAACTCAAAACTGACAAGACAATGGACCACATCATTCTGTAACCGTGGTAGATCTTCAGGATTGATTATCTTTTGAGAGATTGCATTGAGAAATGCACATAGATTCACAATGGGTACTCGAACATTATCTGGTAGAAGCCCTCTCAATGCAAGATGTGAATCTGTCTTGTAAGTACATATATATAGCAATTTTCCCTTCCTCACACTCGCATCCAACAACCAACCATAATTCTCCGCGATGGCAAAATTATGTTTCTGGGATAAGAGCATCCTCACTCGTTCGGCATTCGCGGGCCGAAATCTGGTCTTTTTTTGGCCGGACGAAACTCTTTTTCTTCCTGGAAACGGCGAGTTTCCCACTCGCGCTCCCAGGCCGAATTCCTAGGCGAAGAGAAAATGGCGACATATTCGAATTTTTATTGTTTCCGCCGGCGAGAGCTCGGCTAAAAGATGTTCGACAGAATTATGTTTCTGGAATAAAAGTAATGGCATGAGTGCATCTCTAGCAGATACCGTTTTCTAGCTGCGCCTGCGCTGCTTTCTAGCTGTTGCTGGCGCTGCGTGCTGAGACCTTGCTTGTCTGTGCTGCTTGCTAGCTGCTGTCGGCACTACTTACCGCATACGGCGTCCGCAACGATGACTCCGGCCGGCCGGCCTTGCTGCTGTCGCCGCTTGCCGCATACGCATATGCGGCCAGCGTTCGCAACTACGCCTCCGGCCGGCCGGTCGTTCCGCTGTCGCCTCTTGCCGCATAAGCGTACGTGGCCGGCGTCCACAACAGTGACTCCGACCGGCCGGTGGCGCTAGGATAGTCCGTCACCGCAAAATCGACGGTCGGTGAGAGTAGTTGCGTGTGAAATTTTCGTCCTGCCGAACATTTACTATTTTGCAGTTTAGCATAAAACTAGCCTCCAAATCTGAATATATGCATTACACCAGAACTCATATGGAGGAACTGCAACTTTTTTCATTGTATTGACATTTTTACGGGATCCGTTCGGTCCGTTTATTTATCATTTTTAGACCGATAATGCAAATTTAGAGGTATCAACCAGATATGCGGTATCTGCTAGAGATGCTCTAACGACGCACCACCCCCTACTCCGGCGAGTCATGTCCCCCTTATCCACATTCTATGTAGGAAGCTATTGATCGTCTATGTGGTCAGAGTATCAATCAGATCAAGGGTACTCCTTTTGAGTACTACCCAAGGCGTGATGTTATGGGACAGCCACTGGAGGCCCCATATCATCCCGAGCTGAAGACTCAGTTGGACCACCTCAGCTTCATGATGTACGACCATCAGAAGGAGTTGGACAATGCTCGTGCCAACCACAAGTACGCCATCACCAAGAAGAAGGATCAGACCCTCGCCATGCTAGTGAAGGATCGCAAGTCTCGTCGCTGTCATCTCGATAAGAAGTAGCGCATAATTGCCCGTCTTCGCCATCGGATCTCAGATTTGGAGGAGACCATCCACGAGAGAGACATGCAGTTGGAGGAGAGGGAGAATGCAGGGGAAGACCTTCGTGGAGACCCCTACTCCTATCTCAGCGATGATGATGACTTTCTGGGGATCAGGCCATGGACTTCTTCACCGATGAAGATGATTTCGCCTTCATTGATGACGACGATGATGATGAGGATGATGAGTACACTGACTCCGAGGAGTAGTAGCACCTGAGCACTAGCGTTAGTGAATTGTATTCGGTCCCACTTTATCGTAGTTTCCAGAATGGTTCTTAAAACCATATGTTTTCCTTTGTTGTGGTGTGTGTTTGTATCGTGTGCTATGAATGAATGAATGAAAAGCAAGTTGCTAGAAAATCTAAGTCAAACTTTAAAAACTGTTCAAGTCCCTGAACCTTAGAAATTTCCCTCTTTTCTCATGATTTATCTTAATTTTCAGATGCCTCGCGGAGGAAAAGGTTCATCCCCGGACCTGATGTTGTAGATCCTGCAAATGTTGGTTTTTGACCGCGAAGCTAAAAGAGCCAAACGTCAAGCCAACTTAGCCACCCTTCAACAGATGGCTCAGATGGCCAACAACAATCAAGGCCATGGAAATCAGGACAACCATGGATCTAAGCTCAAGAATTTCCTGAACACCAATCCACATGTATTCACTAAGTTAGAAGAACCCCTAGATGCAGATGATTGGCTGCAAACCATGGAGAACAATATGGAAGTCGCAGGAGTGGAAGCTAATAAGAAAGTTCTGTTCGCCACCCACTATCTGGCCGGAGATGCAAGACAATGGTGGAATAGCATTCGTGCAATGACCGGAGGTTAGATGATGACTTGGGATGAATTCAAGGTCAAGTTCAGCAGAACCCATGTGCCACCGGTTTTGATCAAGAGGATGAGAGATGAATTCAAAGAACTGAAGCAAGGAAGGATGACAATAGTGGAATACCATGACAAATTCTTGACATTTGCTAGGTATGCCCTGGATAAGATCGACACTGAAGCCAAGAAGAAAGAGAGATTCCTGAATGGTCTGCACGATGAGATGTAGACGGTGTTAGTCAATATCCCATTTGCTGATATTGAAGCCCTAGTCGACTCTGCCATTCAGATGGAAGGAAATATCAACCAAGCCAATGAGAACCGCAAGCGCCGCATGATGCATTAACCAAGAACCCATCATACACCAAAGTATCGCCCCAACCCATCTCCAGGATTTGCCCCGAGAACCAACAGACCCCCGATGAACCGTCCAACCTATCCCAACCGTGGAAATCCCAGGCCCGGAGGAAACTAAAACAACCCGGGCAACCCTAGCAATTTCAACCGTGCACCACCCAAGTTCAATAACAACAATGCCGCCACCAACACCAACACTGCCCCAAGGACCGGAAGCAATGCTGTGCCTGTTGTAGCGAAGGGCAAGTCGCAAGTAACTTGTTATGAATGGGGAACCAAGGGTCACTACTCCAATGAGTGCCCCAAGAAGAATGCGTAGCCCCCAATGCAAATGCCCTAGCTCAGCAGCAGCGTCGTGTTCAGCCTGGAAGAAGGTTTGCCCCAGGGAATTCTCTCAACCACAAAGGCCGTCTCTTTCTCATGCATGTTGAAGAAGCCAAGGAAGCGCCAGACATCGTGCTGGGTATGTTTTCTATTAACTCAGTACTTGCAAGAGTGTTGTTTCATTCTGGAGCATCCCACTCATTTTTCACTGAAGAATTTGCATGCACTAGTAAGATTCAACCAACCAAATTGAAGAATGTTATGATTGTTCAAATACCTGGTTCAACCACCAAAGCTAGGCAAATTTGCAAAGCCGTCCCTATCCGAATCCATGGCATAGATTTTTATGCTAATCTAATAGTACTCAAAACAAAAGGTTTGGAAGTAGTACTAGGAATGGATTGGATGTCCAAACATAAAGGATTAATTGTGTAACATCCCAAAAATCATAGTTTCAAAACTCATTCATATCATCTTTGCATCATTCATCCATTTAGGGTTTTCTCAAAAATCATTTAGAGACAGAAGTTGGAGCTATGATTTCATGTGGGCAATTTATTCCAACTGGCCATCACCCTTTGAAATTTGAATGTTTAAGTACTTGTTTGCTTGCCTCCATTGATGGAAAGATTAGGTGAAACTTTTAAACCCAAGATTCCAAATTTAGAAATAGTTTCAAAATCCTTTTACAAATATTTGCAAACTAGAGCAAATCTCTGTTTACTTTGAAACCAAGCTTGACCAAGTCTTGCTAGGTAACCACTTAGTTAAAATGACTGTTTTTGAACCCACAAAACCCTGCAAAAATTCCCAAAACAGTTTGGATTCAAAATGATTTGAATTCATATCAAAAATCATTCCAGAAAATAGAAATAGAAAAAGGAAAGAAACAAACAAAAGAAAAGGGCCAGGCGCCAGGTTTCTGGCCCAGCAGCGAACCGAGCCCAGCCAGCCCACCCGGGGATTTCTTTTTCTCCTCTCACGCGCGAGCGCACACACTGAGCCGCTGACAGCCAGACGCCACACTCACTTCGCGCACATCGCTGACGAGCGGGCCCTGTACACGCTGTCATCGTCTTCCCCAAAAATCTCGCGCACGAACTCCGCCGCTGCCCGTTGCTGCTTTGATTCCGCGAGGTAAATGGCATTGAATCACTGGGCGTTTCTTGTCGAGCCCCTCTCTCTCGCGACCATTTCCCCTCAACCAATTCCCCCTTCACGCCCCCAGGCTGCTCGCAACTTGATCGACGTCGCCGCTGTTCCGACGACCGCGCCGACGAATTCCGGTGAGCACTGCGTTCCCCTCTGTCCCTGACTCATGCTATCACGTTCAGCAACTTCTTGTGCATCCACTGACACGCTTTGTTTGTTCTCGCATGATCTGTAGCCTCGGCAACGACTTCGACTGAGCGCCGCCGCCCTCTACACGAACTCCGATGAGCTCTCCCCGTAAGTACCAGCCGCTCCTTGCCCTCTGACTGATACGAATAGGATCCCCATCGTCTTACGCGTCTAATGGTGCCCCCTTTTTGACTTAGCGCGACGCAGAACCTCGCCAACGTTGACAGCAGCCGCATCAGACGCATTCGCGAACTCCGGCGAGGAATCCCCGACGACCCCGTGCGCCCCTTGCCAAGCCACCTCCACGTTGAGCTTCGCCTCGACCTTGCGGTTCTGGTAAGCACACCCTTCCCTCCCGGAGCGACCTAGAACGCCGGCGCCGCCGTAGTCAGACACGCCGCCGCCAGTCAACGCCGCTAGCGCCGCCAGTTTGTGGTTTGATGGTCGTGTCCGTTAGATCCAGATCGTAGGGTTAGGATAGATTGTAAACGAAGGGGTAAGCGCGCATCTGAGCCGCCAGATCCCATTTAGATCGTGCGGTCCGCAGCGCTCGATCCGCGCGAAGCGGTACGCGCCAGTGAGGTTGCGACGCGTGGCAAAGTTTAAACTAAAAACAGAATTTAAAACCTGATTTAGATTCAAACTTCAAATGCTTATAACTTTTGAATGCCACGTTAGATTTTTGCAAACTTTATACCGTTGGATTCAGTGAAACAAGGCCTTTCAGAATATCCAATTTATTTGGCATATAGTAACAGTTAAAAATGATTTTATTTGTAGAACATGTTTTAAGGCCATTTTAAGTAGAAATTATTTTAGTAAATTGTATGGATGCCAAATAAGTTTAGTTGGCAAATTTTGTGTTATGTTAAGTTTCTGTAGTCTTGAGCATACTTGGTAGAATTTTCAAAAATCACCACCTAGTAGATTCTTGCATGCATGCATTCATAATATTTTTGGTTGTATATATTTGTGTGTAATTGTATGCTATTATTTCTTGTGTAGATTCTGCTAGTGATTGTGATTGTGAAGAGTGCTACTCTCCCCACTACCAAGGCAAGTGATATTTTCATCAATATTTATGTCCTATGTTTTGTACTAGCATTAGATATTTTGCTAAAGTATTGCATGATATTTTGCCTAGTGCTAAGATCGGAAATCCTAAGTAGAAAAGAATAGTAGAATTGATAGGGAAATTATCCTAAGTTAGGTTATCATATTCTGCTTAGTCTAGCTACTTAGCAAACAAGGGTGGTGAACATCTATATGGTTTATGATAAAAATATTCTAAGTCAAGAGACTTATGTTTTCTTAATAAAACAACTAAGTCAAATGAACCTCCTAGGTGGAATGGAATGATTGGGTAATGTTGAGTGGTTACACAAGGCCATGGACTTGGGTTGTGTATCTCACTTGTGGTATGCCACCCAGGCACAAAGGGATTTGGAGGCCAAGTGTTGAGAAAGCTTACAGTGCAACCACTTGGCAATATGGGCTCTGCCATGATCATATAGGTTGCTAGAACTTAGTCACTTGGACAGTTGGTGGTAGTTGGGTTGATAGGTTGGAGCGCGTCCATTTTGACTAAGGAAAAGCTTCTAAAAAGGTCCTGTCTTGGGAAACCAAGTTTGGTGGGGAAAGTGCACAACCTCTGGAGATGGAAAACCTAAGTACTTAGCCTAGTCCAAGGAAATGGACACTTTTGATCATCAAGACATGGAAGCTACAAGAATCTCATCACTCCAACTTCTAAATAAAAATTTGTGGGTGAAAAAGGGTGAAGGACCCCAATGTCTATTGGTGGTTCCTTGGGAATTGTTTTTGACAAAGAAGAACTTAGTGTTTTCAACTAATAGGAAAAACCTATTTTCAAGCAAAGCAATCCAAGCTACACTTAGCCAAAATGCATGTAGTAATATAGTCCACTTAAAATATACTAAGGTATCACTTGCCAATACTATTCCAAAGTATTGACCCTCTGTGGCTGTAACTTGTGATGTTGCAGGTTACTCCGATGATGAATAGGAGTCATGAGTCTACACTCAACATGCTTGCCTGTGGCACATGAAGATGAAGACTTGTGTTTATTTACTTATTCCATAAACTCCTGTATTAGGCCTTTGGCCCTGAGTTGTAAAAGACTATGTTTTATCTCTGGAATGAATGTAATAAACGACCTTTGTATCTGTGTACTTCATCTTAAACTGTGGATGCTAGCATTGATCCAGGGACTAGCATTGCAATCACAGGGATCCTTTCCTTTATAAAGGAGGGGTCTAACAGATGGTATCAGAGCACTGTGTTGCCTGTAGGATTATGACCCTAGGATTGGAAAACCACTAAGGAAAAAAGTTTTCAACCACTTCTACACTTGTCTATTCTTCTCGTAAAACTTTTCTAATCTCTTTCAACTTCCATTGTAGATGAACTCCATCAACGAAGCCGTGAAGAAGGGACCACTCATGACCATGACCTTGGAGTGTGAGACTGAGTTTCCCAACATTCTCAAGGACCTCATGGAGGCAATGGATGCACATGGTGAAGCCGTGTACAAGGGCTTTCCAGTGATGGATGAAGGAGTGGAGTATTGGTGGGTGCAACTTCACTTGTACAAAAACAAGGAAGACAACCACAAAGAAAGAGGATACTGCATGTACACTAACACTACAATGCACACCACATTCTTTGAGTCAGCCAGGGATGCAGCTTGGAGGACTATCAAAGAACTAAGTGCTAGAGTCAAATGCAGAATGCTCAACCTCCAAAAGGACTTAGAGAAAGAGAAGGAACTTACTCAAGAGTTGGAAGACACCAACCAAGAGATAAGGGGAGATGTTATAGACTTGGTGATAGAGTCAAGAGAGCAAGATTGGTGGATTGCCTCTAGGAACATTGTGTTTAATAATAGATCCCGTGAGATTGGATTGTAAGAAACTTCGTTAGTTGAACCACCACTTATCACCTTATTTCCAAAAGATATTTTAAATAAGTATGGACCTTGAATGATGTAATGGACTTATGTATGCATGACTTGTGTGACAATTATGTTTTATGGATATGTATGAATATTTGTCTTGATTTACCTTGAATTGCATTGTTCTAACTTTTTCAATCTTATAAATAGATGCCTATTGCCATCAGCACTGTTGAGGAGTTTCGGGTTACTCATTTTGGTCCCCGTATCATTGAGCTTACCACTCTGCTTGATCTTCCTCTTCCTACTATCACGGTGTACCCACTCACCAAGTTCGAGAGGAAGGACCTCTGGGGCTTCAAGGTAAACCAGCCTGGACGCCAGACTGAGCCCACTACGGAGGCCATCGTCTTCAAGCTGATGCACGACGACAGGGAGAGAGAGGCATGGAGGTAGTCATGCAGGATCTGATAGGACGACTGTTAGGCCGTCACTCCCGTCAGGTTAGAGGCACTCACTTCCACGTCTTTGGAAGACGTGATGTTGATGGAGAGTCCATCGACTTTGAGGACGACTCGAGGAGCACTGCGGAGCCGATACGTCTTTATCTTCAGGACTTAGAGACTCTTCTCCGGCACGTAGATATAGATAGGACGAATGTCATGCTAGGTAATGACGAGCTTCAGGTGCAGCTTCGCGAGAAGGACAAGCTCTTTGCGCAGCAGGATGAGATGATCAAGGAAATGGAGACAAAGTTCGAGGCCTAGGACCGCAAGTTCAAGAGTCAAGAGAAACGCGTCCAGGATAGGAATAAGAAGATCCGGGACATGACCGAGGAACTTAAGTCCAAGGACTTCGAGCTTGAGCAGCAGCAGATGGTTATTGAGAGGCTTCGCACCCAGAAGAGGACTCTCAAAGCCAAGGTCGATTCCTTGACCACTACGATTGAGGAGAATAAGACCGCGATGGAGAATGCAAGTCTTACCTTCGTCGAAGAGGAGATTGACGCTGATGAGTAGATTTGACTACTCGTTTACCTTTCATATTCATACTTGTTATTGTGAACTTGTTATTGGACCATCCGACATGTGGATGGCTTGCCACTTGTGTGTTTTACTTCATGAGCTTATTATGTGGTTGTTGAACTTTTATTCTTATGATGTTTGTTATGTGTTGCTTATGATGTATTGTGCATGAAACATCTATGGGTATCTCATTCTTATCTATTTGAACAAACCACAGATGCCTCCCCGTCGCGCAAACCCCAACCCCAACAACATCACCCCGGAAATGCAACAAATGATGAATGCGCAAACACAGCTTATGCAAATGATGACGACATTCATCCAAAACCAGAATAACAACAACAACAACAACCCCAACAACAATAACAACAACAACAACAACAACAACAACAACAACAACCCTCCGGGTTTTGATATGCTCACCAGATTTCTGTGTTTGAGGCCAGCAAAGTTTGCGGGAACAACTGATCCCATGGTGGCCAATGACTGGCTACGTTCCGTGAACAAGGACTTAGTGACCGTGGGCTACACGGATGCTGAAAAAGTCAGATTCGCAGCACATCTGTTGGAAGGACCAGCCGCCACATGGTGGGACAACTTCCAAATCACCACTCCTATTGATGAGGTGACTTGGGCTATCTTTGAAGATGGCTTTCGCACTGCTCATATTTCATCAGGAATGATGAGTCTGAAAAAGAAGGAGTTTCACAACCTGAAACAGCGCCACCGTAGCGTGGCAGAATATATAGAAGAGTTCAACAATCTGGCGCGCTATGCACCGGATGAGGTTGACACAGATGCCAAAAGAAAGGAAAAATTTCTCGAAGGCTTAAATGATGAAATGAATCTACAGTTGGCTGTGGCATATGTTCCAACTTATCAGTCTTTATGTGACAAGGATGCTATTTTGGAGAGTAAAATGAAGCAAGTCGAGAGTAGAAAGAGGAAACACTCCGACAAACACAGCTCGGGATCGTCTCACAAGCGATCTCACTATGATGACAGTGGCAGCTCAGGATCCCATAAACATGGGAAATTCAGCAAGCACAACCACAACCGTCATGACAACAAGCATCACCGCAGTCATGACAAGGACAAGTACAAGAACCACAAAGGTGGACATAAGAGCCACTATGGTGGTAATGGTAGTGGAAGTGGAGGCCAACCTCCTAAAAAGGACATCAGTGAGGTTGAGTGCTTCAAATGCAAAAAGCTGGGGCATTATGCTAATGAATGCCCTAAGAAGAAAGTTGAAGGACCTAACAAGCCAAATCCTTTTCAGAAAGGACAGGTTAACCACATCAATGTGGAGGAGGTCTATGAGGAGCCTGATGCCGTGGCTGGTAAGTTCAGACTCAATTCAATTTCAGCATTTGTACTCTTTGATACCGGTGCATCTCATTCATTCATATCAAAGGCATTTGTTGATAGAAATGGGTTTGCATCAGAAAACATTGGGTGTCCAATAAAAGTTAGTTCTCCGGGGGGAGACATGATAGTAAGCCTTGGATGCCGGGATCTCACCATAGAGTTTGGTAAACATAAATTTCCAGTAAGCCTGATAATCCTAGATTCCCAAGGACTAGACGTAATTTTGGGAATGGACTGGATGGCTAAGTATGAAGGAGTATTAGATTGTGCCAATCGTACCGTTACACTCAGAACCCCCGAAGGAAAAAGAATAAAATTTAAGTCAAACTTTGAATCCAAAGGAACTAAGCTGAATTCTCTTAAGGGGGTTACAATGGACAGTGTACCAATAGTATGTGAGTGTAACTACCTCGGTGAACTACGCTCCTAGATACAAGCCTGGATGAGTGGTAGTGGTTGAAATAGTACGGTGGGGCCCCAAAAGCCACTCACTGGTAGTCCTTTCAGACGTCCCAACCACTACCCTCTCAACGGGACCTGTACGGGCGACGTAGTCGGCAGGCGAAGGATCAACTACGTACACAAGTGGGTATGTACGCAAGCCACCATACAAGAGTACATCAGAGCCATACCATCTAAAAAGAAAGGAAATATTCCAACGCCATACGGCAAGATTCAAATGACCTAGATAGATCTATATTTTAGGATAACTCCTCATACAACACACATCAGAGTTTCATGCGGAAGCGGCAAACAAAATCCGAGTACGGATAAGAAGCAAATCGGCATAAGATGCCATAGAAATAAGCACATCCCAACTACAGGTCTCATGGATCCCCGATCCCGGAATCTCTACACCGAACGATCGTTGCCCACATCATCGGCTTCTTCCACCCAGTATCCGTCCTGCGGGGGTACCTGTCCATCTGAACCAATAATTTATCGTGTGAGACCCTAAGGGTACTCAGCAAGTCTTAATGCCTCTAAAGGGGACACAACCTGGGGTGACGCAATTGCAGCGAAAGATAAACCCTAGCAATTCTACAGATAAACGCTAACCATCCGCCTAACCAATGATAGACGGATGTCCGTGAATTTAAGAACAACAGTTATAATGGTAATCTCATCCGATCCATCCTCCTCCCTGCTTACCAACAAGGAAGCGGACGAACAACCTCCCATCCGTTGGCAATTTTATTAACCATTCCGTGAGTGTTGCACTATTTACTAGTCAAGTTACTTAGTCAAATTAAGGCGGTACTTTAGTTATGCTTGTCTATGATCGAGAAACTGTGCTCCAAGTCGTCCATATCCGCGGACACGGCTTTCAGAAAGTTTTACCCGGACGGGGTGCACCAATAGCAACACACACTCGATCAACCTCGGAAAAACCAAATCAAAACCCAACGAGGCCTTCACGACAAAGCAATCACAAGATTCAGAAATATTTCAGGGGGCCACCCCTTAAGTAGATCCCGCAACGGAGTAAGCAAGATCCGAGACAGCCTCAAGGTCTGGGTAGACGGCTGTGAGCGACTGGGAACCCCAAACGGGGCTTGTCGACACCGCGTAAACGTGTCCCGATCTTAAACAGCACAGTGTGCAGTACCTCGCACAATCGTAAATAAAGCAGTAAAACATGGCATAAGTACAGGATAGTAATAAAGCCCCAAACTAGTTTGTGGCCCCAAGAAATAAGACGGAATCAAGCTCTGGCTCAGGGGGGTCCCATATACCTCCCGGATGTGGATAGCGCGATAAATCAAGGAACAGGAATCAAGTACTCGGGGTCTTACGGGACACAAGTGAGCATGAAAAACCAAATAGCAGATATTGCTCACCGGTGCCACTTTCTTTAGTTATCCCAGAACTACTCAGGTTAAGTTGTTTAGGTACCTCATTATCCGAACAGACACTCACATACCCTACACATGCTGTTCTACGACTCGCATGGCTCAAACAACTCCTATAGTAATGGCTCATGGGATGGAGGAACAAGCTTGGTGGAGTTTAAAAGTAAAGGCTATGCATACTTGGGATTCAATTTAATGCAATCGCGACTCAATGATGCAAGAATAAGATAGAGGCAATAGGTACTGTATGTATGCAAGCATGTGGAAGTGCTTGCCTGGTATCTCAGTTGAAGCAAGGGACGGATCTGGGTAGTGCTCCTGGTTCTCTTGATACAACCCCTGCTCAGTGTCTATCCGAGAAAAACCAAACAAACAAGGCCAACATGAATATAGAGCACCAGCATATGAATAAGATGCGTCAAGCAAACAATCATGCCATGATGAATGATGCACAATTTACATGGCAAGTAAGGTAGCATGGCAAGGGTGAGGTGTGGAGGACAAGAAAATAACATTTAGTTGGGTTTTAGAATCACATTTGTTGCCATAACAGTTGTTGTTCAATATATATTTATATGATGCATGCTGCAATTGAAGTCATGGATAGCATAAACAGAAAGGTCTCGTCGAGCTGATCAATTTAGACTCATCATTTGCTAAATTTGGAGTTTTAAATCAAAAGTGATGAATTATTGAAAATCCAGTGGCATTGGTGGTAATTAACATAAACTTGGAATTTTACTTGTGCAAAATACAAAATAGATGGCATATTTGGAATCCTCTCATTTTTCTGATATTCAAACATATATCATTTGTCAAATTTGGCTTTACAAATAAGAAGTTATTTAAAACTGAATTGCATTTTGAATGTTTGAAATTATTTAAACCAAATTTGAATTAACCAGACGCAGATACATTTTATACACAGCCAGACTTAGCCACAGAGGCTTACAGGTGGGGGCCCAGGGGCCTGCGGTCCCACGCGCCAGCGGCTGTGGGAAGGCTGGACCGCGGGTTGAGCTCCAGGAAGCCCAGGGGCCTTTTTATAAAAGGCCAACGGACGCTGACAGAGGGCCAAGGGGACTGCGGGTTGAGGCGTTGGAAGAGGAAGGGCTAAAGCAGAAAAGCGACGGGGTGGTCTGACTGACGAACTGACGAACTATACGTGGAAAACAGCGAGATGCAGCAACTTGCGTCGAGCTTGGCGAGCGATTCGTCGAGAACTAGGAGTTGCCACAAAAACCGAAGTTGTAGAGGGATCAACAGGCTACATGTTTGGTTTAGGGCGCATCTACGGGGGAGGTCCGTGCTGGCCGGAAACCGACGAGGAACAGAGGCGGTACCGCGGTCTGCAGGCACGTTGTTGCGCACGGCGGCGGTGTCTGCGACGGCGCGCGCACGCACGCAGGGTGCTCGACGATGGCCGGCGGTGCTACGGTGAACTAGGGGGTCGGGGATCATGTCAGGGGGGACGAGTGGCTTACTAGGGGCTCGCTGGTGGCCTGGCTCGGGCAGGGAGGCCGGTGATCGTCGAGGGGGCTGGCGGCGGGGGCGTCCTGGTACTCGCGGGCACGGCGGCGGCGGAGCTCCTCCGGCGAGGTACAGCAGGTTCCGGCGCGTCACGGCGAAGCAGTGGAGGAAGGGGGAGCTCCTGGTACTGCTGGCGCGCCTCGGGAAGCTCTGGAGCGAAGGGGTGCTGGGGGGCGCCGTTGCTAGGGTTTAGAGGGTCGGGGCATGGCTGATCTGGGGAAGGGGAAGGAGGAAAGGAGGAAGAGGGGATCTGGGGAGGCTGGGGGCGAAGGGTTTCGGATAAGAACGAGAGAGGGGAGAGGAGGTGGCGTGGGGGAGGGGGGTACGGCCGTGTTGCTGCTGCTGCTTTAACCGGCCACGCGAGGGAACTAAGGGGCAGAGCACGTGAGCGAGAGAGAGAAGAGAAACAGGGACAGGGAGGCTGCAGGTGGGGTAGGGCAGGCCAGGGTCGGGTTGGTTCGGGCTGGGGCCCCTAGGGCAGGGAGAGAGAGCAAGAGAGGGAAAGGTGGTAGCCTCGGGTAGCTAAGGTTTGGAGCTAGGTTAGGAGAGAGAGGGGGCATGGGTCGGGCTAGGGTTTAGATAGCTAGGGGAGGGTCCTTGGTCGTGTGTGGTAGCTGGTAGGTGCTGGTTGGGGCCTGCATGAAGAGAGAGGGGAGAGATGGAGAGGAACATGGTGATTTAGGTCCAACTAGATAGGTTTAGGGTTGGGAGCTAGAGTGGAGAGGGAGAGAGGGAGTACTTTGTGTTTTGGTTAGATTAGGTGGGGTGTAAGTTTAGCTAGCATGGGGTTTGGGTTAAGCTAAAGGGAAAAAGAGAGAGAGGGTTTAACACTACCAAAACAAGATCAAGCAAGGAAGGAGTGGTCCATTTAGAAAACAAGCAAAAACCAAAAAACTAGGAAAAAGGTGGCTATTGCATGGCCCATGCAAGATAATTAATGCCACCATTATCCTTGTGAGAACAAGGATATTAATATGACACTATTCATCTCCATTCCAAAATGTGGACAAGGCCAAGCAAGGATCAAGGGTGGATCCAACCAACAACATGGGCTAGAGATAACTCAATAAAAGGCCAAGCCCATATTATTGGATGGTGGAATTATAAGGTGGTGAAAGATAAGGTGGTGGAGTCAAAAAGAGAGATGCCCCCAACTCAACTTGGGCATTTAACAATTTATTAAGAACCAAATACAATATCAAGAGGCAACTACAATTAATCATGCACATGAGATAAGAACCAAACAAGAAAAGGTTTTATATGATGCTAAAATGCAATGTGGCATGATGACATGAGCATGATATAATGATGATGCAACAATTATATGTAGGAAGTAGCATTTATATAGGCTAGGCTAGTAGCATTGCAATTGTTAGACAATTGGGATGCTACAGTGAGTATCCGGATGTGTTTCCGGAAGAGCTACCAGGAATGCCTCCGGATAGAGATGTGGAGTTTCTGATAGATTTGGTGCCAGGATCAGGACCAATAGCTAAGAGACCGTACAAAATGTCAGTTGATGAATTGAAAGAGCTCAAGAAACAGCTAGGAGAACAGTTACAGAAAGGGTTTATTCAACCAAGTTCCTCATCTTGGGGAGCCCCAGTATTGTTCGTGGAGAAGAAGGATAGAACACAAAGGTTATGTATTGACTACCGTTCTCTCAACGAGGTTACTATCAAGAACAAATATCCTTTGCCAAGAATCAACGACTTATTTGATCAGCTAGAAGGAGCATGTGTATTCTCGAAGATTGATCTCCGGTCAGGTTATTTTCAACTCAAGATAAGAGAGCAAGACATACCAAAAAAAGCATTCACCACAAGGTATGGATTGTATGAGTATACTGTGATGCCTTTTGTATTAACCAACGCTCCAGCATACTTCATGAATATGATGAACAAGGTGTTCATGGAATTCCTTGACAAGTTCGTTGTCGTTTTCATCGATGACATCTTGGTCTACTCCAAGAGCAAGGAAGAACATGAAAGACACTTACGCTCGATACTTGAGAAACTAAGGGAACATAAACTGTATGCCAAATTCAGTAAGTGTGAATTCTGGTTAGAGAAAGTTGGTTTTCAAGGTCATGTGATGAGAAAAAATGGTGTGGCAGTTGATCCTGCAAAGGTTTCAGCTGTGACAGAATGGGAATCACCCAAGAATGTGAAGGAAGTTCGTAGTTTCCTCGGCTTAGCAGGTTACTACAGAAGGTTCATTGAAAATTTCTCGAAGGTTGCTAAGCCAATGACAGAATTGCTAAAGAAGGACAAGAAGTTTGCTTGGACTGAAGGTTGCGAAGTCAGTTTCCAAGAGTTGAAGAAGAGACTTGTGACTGCACCAGTTCTATGTCTGCCCGATTTAGAAAAGGATTTCCAGGTATATTGTGATGCTTCTCATCAAGGTTTGGGTGCCGTACTTATGCAAGATGGAAAAGTCGTAGCCTATGCTTCGAGACAACTCAAAACTCATGAAGTAAACTATCCTACTCATGATTTGGAGTTAGCCTCTCTCGTCCATGCACTCAAAACATGGAGACATTACCTTTTGGGTAAGCGTTGTGAAGTGTTCACCGATCATAAAAGCTTGAAGTATATCTTCACCCAGAAAGAAATCAACATGAGACAAAGAAGGTGGCTAGAACTTATCAAGGATTACGACTTAAGTTTGCAATACCACCCCGGTAAAGAAAATGTAGTAGCCGATGCTCTAAGTCGTAAGACGTTTGTAAATGGCCTTACCAAAGAAGAATTGCCAGATGACTTGTGTAAGCAATTCAAAGAACTCAGATTGGAGATCGTACCAGAAGGATATCTCATGTCCTTAGATGTTCAACCCACTCTATTGGACAAAATCCGAGAAGTTCAGAAGACTGATGAGGAAATTGGAAAGATTAAAGAAAATATTAATCTAGGGAAGGCTAAGAGCTTCCACGTTGACGAACAGGGTACTTTATGGCACGGGAAACGTATATGTGTTCCACGAGACCCAGAGTTGCGAAAACTGATCTTACAAGAAGGACACAACTCTCCGTATTCTATTCACCCGGGAAATACCAAGATGTACATGGACATGAAGGAAAGATTTTGGTGGAACAATCTCAAAAGAGACATCGCCGAACATATTGCCTTGTGTGATGTGTGCAGCAGAGTCAAAGCGGAGCACCAGAAACCAGCGGGTTTGCTTCAACCACTGCCTATTCCTGAATGGAAGTGGGAAAATATTGGTATGGATTTCATTACCGGATTACCAAGGACCAGGTCAGGATATGATTCCATATGGGTAGTAGTGGATCGCCTAACTAAAGTGGCTCATTTTATACCCGTGAAGACAACCTATACAAGTGCCAAGTTAGCTAAAATTTACATGAGCAGAATTGTATGCCTTCACGGTGTGCCTAAGAGTATAGTATCAGATAGAGGAACCCATTTCACATCTCACTTTTGGAGACAGCTTCATGAATCCTTAGGAACAAGATTGGAATTCAGCACTGCTTTTCATCCACAAACGGATGGACAAACAGAAAGAACCAACCAAATTCTTGAAGACATGTTGAGAGCCTGTGCTTTAGACTATGGAGCAAGTTGGGACGAAAGTTTGCCGTACGCAGAGTTCTCTTACAATAACAGTCATCAATCTAGTATTGGAATGGCACCGTTTGAGTTACTCTACGGAAGGAAGTGTACCACCCCATTGTTATGGAATGGTGTGGGAGAAAGAAGCTTATTTGGACCAGATCTTATCAAAGACGGCGAAGAGAAAGTCAAATTGGTTAAGGACAGATTGAAGATAGCACAGTCCCGACAGAAAAGCTACGCGGATTCTAAGCGTAGAGAAGTCACCTACGAAGTTGGGGATAGAGCTTATCTCAGGGTATCACCACTTCGTGGAGTGAAAAGATTTGGAGTCAAGGGAAAGTTGGCACCAAGATATGTTGGACCATTCAAGATTCTAAGTCGCAAAGGAGAAGTTGCATATGAAGTTGAATTGCCAGAATCTCTATCAGCAGTCCATAACGTATTTGATGTAAGTCAGCTTAAGAAATGTCACCCAGAAATGGAAGAGTCTTCTTTGAAGGATACCATACCTTTGGAAGAAGTTCATCTAGAAAGTGATCTCACTTATGAGGAAAAGCCTGTCAAGATTCTAGAGACCGCAGAAATAGTTACCAGGACCAAGACCATCAAGTTTTGTAAAGTGCAATGGAACCATCACTCCGAAGAAGAAGCAACATGGGAAAGAGAAGATGATCTTCGGAAAGACCACCCTCACCTATTTGCTAGCCAACCCGAATCTCGAGGGCGAGATTCATCTTAAGGGGGTTAGATTTGTAACATCCCAAAAATCATAGTTTCAAAACTCATTCATATCATCTTTGCATCATTCATCAATTTAGGGTTTTCTCAAAAATCATTTAGAGACAGAAGTTGGAGCTATGATTTCATGTGGGAAATTTACTCCAACTGGCCATCACCCTTTGAAATTTGAATGTTTAAGTACTTGTTTGCTTGCCTCCATTGATGGAAAGATTAGGTGAAACTTTTAAACCCAAGATTCCAATTTTAGAAATAGTTTCGAAATCCTTTTACAAATATTTGCAAACTAGAGCAAATCTCTGTTTACTTTGAAACCAAGCTTGACCAAGTCTTGCTAGGTAACCACTTAGTTAAAATGACTGTTTTTGAACCCACAAAACCCTGCAAAAATTCCCAAAACAGTTTGGATTCAAAAGGATTTGAATTCATATCAAAAATCATTCCAGAAAATAGAAATAGAAAAAGAAAAGAAACAAACAAAAGAAAAGGGCCAGGCACCAGGTTTCTGGTCCAGCAGCGAACCGAGCCCAGCCAGCCCACCCGGGGATTTATTTTTCTCCTCTCACGCGCGAGCGCACACACTGAGCCGCTGACAGCCAGACCCCACACTCACTTCGCGCATGCTGTCATCGTCTTCCCCAAAAATCTCGCGCACGAACTCCGCCGCTGCCCGTTGCTGCTTTGATTCCGCGAGGTAAATGGCATTGAATCACTGGGCGTTTCTTGTCGAGCCTCTGGCTATATAATCCCCTCTCTCTCACGACCATTTCCCCTCAACCAATTCCCCCTTCATGCCCCCAGGCTGCTCGCAACTTGCTTGACGTCGCCGCTGTTCCGACGACCACGCCGACGAATTCCGGTGAGCACTGCGTTCCCCTCTGTCCCTGACTCATGCTATCACGTTTAGCAACTTCTTGCGCATCCACTGACACGCTTTGTTTGTTCTCGCATGATCTGTAGCCTCGGCAACGACTTCGACTGAGCGCCGCCGCCCTCTACACGAACTCCGGTGAGCTCTCCCCGTAAGTACCAGCCGCCCCTTGCCCTCTGACTGATACGAATAGGATCCCCATCGTCTTACGCGTCTAATGGTGCCCCCTTTTTGACTTAGCGCGACGCAGAACCTCGCCAACGTTGACAGCAGCCGCATCAGACGCATTCGCGAACTCCGGCGAGGAATCCCCGACGACCCCGTGCGCCCCTTGCCAAGCCACCTCCACGTTGAGCTTCGCCTCGACCTTGCGGTTCTGGTAATGTCGTGGGAATGGCCACGGCAGATGCTGCAATCGGCAGCGAGTAGTAGAACGAGGGGCAAGGGCGGCCAGCCATCTGCGGTGCGAGATGAGGGCAAAGACACAGGGTTTTACCCAGGTTCGGCCCCCCGGAGGGTAAAGACCTACTCCTGCTAGATTGTATTATGGATGTGTTTACAATGGGCGAGCTCGGCGACTAGGCGGCGAGCTGCTTGGGTGTATGAGGGAACGTGTCTCTACTCACCCCAAAGGGAGGTTTATATAGGCTCACCTCCCCTAGGGTTTACATATCTCAACCGATTCGGTTACAGCTTCGGTAATCGTTTAACCTAGACCGACTGGGCCTATCTACTCGCCTGGGCCTTCATCTTCCAGTCGCCTGGTACCTTGCTGGGCTTTGATCCACTCGCCGTTCTGCAGGCCCACTCGCCAGCCCTTGGGCCAGTCGGAAACGTCCCGCTGAGTATACCCCAGTAGGCGTATCCCCATCAGTAGTCCCCGAGGCCGTCGTTGATTAGGCGTGAGTGGCTGCTGGCAGTCGGAGTAT
The DNA here is from genome assembly GCA_910589765.1 of Avena atlantica. Classification (NCBI taxonomy): domain Eukaryota; kingdom Viridiplantae; phylum Streptophyta; class Magnoliopsida; order Poales; family Poaceae; genus Avena; species Avena atlantica. The sequence goes on from OU342736.1 coordinate 16,260,671, forward strand.
ACGGCTTCAAGTAGGCATCCAGTCGAATCGTCGGCGGGCTCCTGTATAAAGGAAAAAATCCGGCGAACCGAGTCGCGCCTTGGGCGAGTCGAGCCAACGAGACGCGGTCCCGGCGAGTGACTTAGCGAGCCGAGTGGCTGGAGTTGGACCGTCAGGCGTGGTCAAACTAGCCGTTAAGGTAACTCAACGGTAACTTCTGGCGTAATCATCGCGCGGTAACGGCCCCCTGATTTGGCGGGCAACTCCTGCTATATAAGAGGAATGATAGGCTATCGCAGAGCCAACCGCCCACCATTTCTTCCGAGTGCGCGCATCTCCCTTCCTTTGCTCCGCGATCCAATCGACCCGAAATCCTTCGATCCCCAACCAACCTCTTCGGCCATGGCCCTCTCCACCGAACCTTGGGGCAGATCCAAATGCACAAGGGCGCAACTGGCCTCCTTCGAGGAGGCCGGAATCCTGCGAGCCGGCTGTTGGCGTATCCCCGCAGCCGGAGAAACGACCCCGAACCCGCGAGAGAGAGAGAGTTTGTCTGCTTCACCAGTCATCTCGAGCGGGGGTTAGGGTTTCCCACATCTTTGTTCTTCCGGCGTTTTTGCGCTTACTACGGGATCCAGCCCTCAGATCTGGGTCCCCACAGCATCGAGCAGCTCGCCATCTTCGTGGCGTTCTGCGAGTGCTACTTGGGCTGCCGGCCCTACTTTCCCTTGTGGCAAGATCTGTTCCATGGACGGATCAGCCACGAGGAGGCGGGCGGCCCAATGCTAGCCGCGGGCGGCCTGACATTCCAACTCAAGTCCAAAGCTTCCTTCTTCGACCTGATGCTGCCGGCCAAAGCAGCGAGCGACTGGAAAAAGTCATGGTTCTACGTGACCGAGGCGACTCCGGAGGACGAGGCGGCGATCCCGCGGTACTCGGCCAACCGCTCCGAGCCACACCATCTCCAGGTCGGCAAGCTTCCTGACGACCAGCGGATGGTCATCGATGAGATGCTCCAGACCATCCGTGGTCTAAAGAAGAAGGGGCTCCAGACAATAAACTTGTACAATTGTTGGCTTGGGCGGCGGCTCGTCCCGCTCGCCCAACGCGATCATTACATGTACCAGTACACGGGCCGGGGAGACTCGACAAAAGCCTGCCTCGACGAGTGGAAGCTGGAGGACTACCTCTCGGCGCTGAAGAAGATCACCCAGGCAGTATACGCGGATGCGCAGGCCGGGGTCCCCCCCTACACCGCGAAGCGTCCGGCTCCGACGGTAATTTCTTTGTCTTGTTCGCAGTTGCAGCGTATGCAGTCGCGGTAATTCTAACTCTGTTTCGTATTCATCGCAGCTGTTCCAAGTGGTGGAAGGGTGGCTCCCACCCACCGACGACGAGAGCCCGGGGCCATCTGCCCAGGATAGAAGCGAATCGCCACCCGCCAGGGGCAACAAGGGCGACGAGGATGAGTCCGAAGAGGAAATCGCCCCACTGGTCCGAAAGACCCGCGGGCAACGTCAGCGCGAACTCGAAGCGAGCAGGAGCCTCGAGCGCCACGACGACGACGAGCTCCCAGAGACGACCTCGCGCCGCCAGGCCACTCCTTCGAAGAAGAAGAAGAAGGAAAAGGAGGAGAGGGCCCCCCCGAGGAGGAAAACGAAGCCGCCGAAGATGGCCTCGCCGCCGCACTCAACGAGCAGTTCTGATGCTCACAGCTCGGCCGGTGAAGGCGCGACCCCGGCGACAACCGCGCTAGATGCACCATCTCTGGAAGTGCCGCTGGCCTCAATGCCTCCGCCATTCGCGCCGGTCTCTGGGTTAGGGAAGGCTCCGGCCGTGGCGATTTCGCCTCGCAAGGAGGTCCCGAACGTGGCGGTCTCGCCCCGCAAGGAGGCTCCGGCCGCAGCGGCTCCAATTTGCGAGGAGGCCCCTGCCGAAGGCGTCCCAGAGGCGCCAGCCGTGACCTCAACGACGAAGAAGCCGTCCGTGTCTTGGGCCCACAACGTCCTGGAACTGGGGCTTAGTCGCCAGCTGGGCCCCGAACTGGAAAAACCGGCCGGCCTTCGTACCGGGCTGCGTTTCATTCCAGTCGCCAAGTGAGTGCATTCGGCCTTCTCTATTTTCTATAAATACTTCGATTGTCTTTTATTGATTTGATTTGATATGCAGGACTGGAGTGAAAAAGATGGGCCACCCGACCGTGGCTAAGGTACCCTCCGCCGCTAGCGAGGAGGATCCTTCCCGTAAGAGGAAAGTGGACGAAGTTGCCGTCTCAGCGGAAGGAAACAAGAAGGCCAAGGGCGACGACATCGTTGCTGTCTCTGCCGACCCGGCGGCCGCATCGGCCGGACCCGCAGTGGAGACAACCGCGTCTACGAAGGATGGCGTTTCCTTGCCTAGACTAGAGGAGGCAACCTCCTTTGGGGCGGGTGCCTCGATTGCTACCTTCCCCCGCTTCGTAACCAAGGCGGCTACGGCAAGCGGGGCTGCGCCCCCGAGCCTCGCTCCAGGGACCGCCGACGCTGAAGTCGACCAACGTCGCGGGCACACGCCGGCGCTGCTTGCGTCTGTCGACGCAATACAACTCCATGGCATGCTTGGTGCAGCCATCCAGGTACCTCCAGTCCCCGAGGATCAGGTCGGTGCTTAGTAGCGGCTTGATTCTTATAGTTTCTCGTTTTGTACTTTCGCATCCAGTCCCCGAGTGCGCCCGCGCTAAATTTTAGCGGGTGGGCACTGAGTAATTTTCGTGATCGCCAGTCCCCGAGTGCGCACTCGCTAAATTTTAGCGGGTGGGCACTGAGTAATTTTCGTGATCGCCAGTCCCCGAGTGCGCACTCGCTAAATTTTAGCGGGTGGGCACTGAGTAATTTTCGTATTCGCTGACTTTGATGATGTGCAGGGTCTGCAGCTGGAGTCGGCGGAGCGATTGGCTGCGAAACAGCGTGCTGAGAAGGAGCTGGCCACTATCCAAGAAGAAAACAAGGAACTTCAGGCTGTTGCTGCGCAGGCGGAGGTTGCTCGCCAGGAGCTTGTCCCTGCTGGTGAGTTGGTGGCGGTGCGATCTGCGTTAAGTGCTGCTGAGAAGAGGGTCGCCGACCTCGAGCGCGAACTGCGGGAGGCAAAAGAAGAAGCAAGCTCGGCGAACGGGCGAGCTAAGGCCGCCATTGCGGCCGCGGAGGAAGACCGCAAGGTGTCGGAAGCCCTCATTGTTGGGCTTCAGGATGATCATACGTTGCTTCAGAGCTTCATCACGGGACTCGCCCGCCCGTTGCTTGGTGAGTCCGTCTTCCCTTCCTTTCAGTTGTATTGTTTGTGGTTTCCGTGGTGCTCATAATTGTCCTTCTCGCAGGTCGTGTTATTGGTAGCCAAGAAGAAGCGAGCTCTCTTGACGCGAGGGAGTGCGTAAGCATGCTCGTCGACTCGGCGACGCTGTCGGCGACGTGCATCCGCGCCTACCTTCAAGAGATGTCGCCCACGGAGGTTATTCCCAGTGACCTCCTTGAGGTGTGGAAGTATTTGGAGAAGGCGCCCGCGGTCGTAGAGTTCATGACGCGGTCGGCGTTTCGGCGTGGAGCGTCGACAGCGCTGAGCCTTGGACTCGCCCACTTCCCCGAGGATTTCGACCTCGACGATGTGACGAGTGGGTATCCTTCGTCGACTGGCGCGGTGGATCTGTCCGAGGTTCTCAAGTTGCAGGAACGTGCCGCCGCGTACTCGGAGCGTGTCTGGGCGATGGGCGACCTCCTTCCCTACCAGGAAACGGTCGTCGCGCCGAACGACCCCGAACCGCCGCATCGTGACTTCAAGGTTGAGCAACCTTTCCGCTCGGCGATGGCGGGTGAGCTGACGACGTATCCGTCAACTCCGTACACCGCGTTCATCCGTAGGCGCCGGGATTCTGGCGCGTCGTCGTCGAAGCCTGCAGAATAGGGTAGTTTGCCTAGATGTGTTAGCAGCAGTTCTGCCATGCGGGCATAATTTGTAATATAAGACAATGTGATATGCGATTGAATGGAACGTTGTGTTCATTTTGCTATTTGTTTGTGTGTTTTGGATTGATTTTGGATGAGTCCCCGAGCGCGTCCGCCCTTTTGTGGGGTTCACCTCGTATATGATGTTTATTGTTATCATGTGTTTTGTTAGTTTAGTCGACTCGCCCGAGCTCGGAGAGCCAGTCGCAAGGCGACTCCCTTGAGTGCTCTGTACTTTACCGTTTTCCCGTACGCGAACGGGGTCGGGTGGCCGAGTCCCCGAGCGTGGTACTTGGTAGTTCAAGGCGCGACTCGAGGGTGGTTGAGGACTGAGCGCGTAGGTGTGAGCGCGTCACTCCTGCCTGGCCCGGAGGGTCAGTCGCGTGGCGAGTCCTGGGCATGCTCTCTTACTTGGCGTTTTCCCTGACCGATCGCGACGAACTGGTATTCAGTCCCCGAGCGTGGTACTTAGCCGTTCGAGTCGCTACACCGAGGATGCGGAGGACCGAAGTCGCCGTGAGAAGCGAGGGCAGTTGTCTTGGTTCGCAAAATCAGTCGAGCTAGGCGACTCCAATGGGGCTCCGGTTTGGCGTTTTTCGTGGACGACGCAAGACCTGAAATGACTCAGTGCTCTTACATCGCACTACTTAGCCGTGCCGGTCGCTATACCAAAGGTTGACTTCTGCATTTTAGCATGACGCTGTTTATTACGAGTGCGAGTGGCACAAGGCATGGAGAGTAGACGCAATTTGCAGTAACCGTTTCTTTTATTTCATAGCGACTGGAGAGTACATGTGTGGGGTTCTAGGAGTAGAACTTCCGGAGGAGATTTACATTCCATGGCCGCTTGATGTCGAGTTCGCCGTCCCCGCGGACGTCGATGAGGTAGTAGGCGTCGTTGCCGAGTACGCGCCCGATAGCGAACGGGCCTTCCCACGGAGGGGAGAGCTTGTGCATGCCCTTCTTGTCCTGGATGAGTCGTAACACAAGGTCGCCTTCCTGGAAGGTGCGGGTTTTCACCCGTCGGCTGTGGTAGCGGCGGAGCCCTTGCTGATAAATGGCGGTACGCGATCGAGCGAGGTCGCGTGCTTCGTCGAGTTGGTCGAGCCCATCTTGGCGGGCCAGCTCATTTGCGGCCTCCGTATAGTGGACGACCCGCGGCGAGTCGTGTTCGAGGTCGGTGGGCATGACTGCTTCGGCGCCGTAGACCATGAAGAAGGGAGTGAATCCCGTCGACCTGTTGACCGAGGTGCGGATTCCCCAGATGACGGAGGGTAGCTCTTCGACCCAGCATCCAGCGGTGCGCTCGAGTGGTACTTGGAGTCGCGGCTTCAGGCCGTGGAGGATGCTTTGGTTGGCTCGTTCCGCCTGGCCGTTGGACTCCGGGTGTGCGACTGACGCGAGGTCGAGCCGGATGTGGTGCTCTTCGCAGAATTCGGCCATTGCTCCCTTGGCGAAGTTTGTGCCGTTGTCCGTGATGATGCTGTTGGGGAACCCGTAGCGGTATACGAGCTCGCGTAGGAACTTAGTGGCGGTCTTCCCGTCGCATTTCCGGACTGGCTTGGCCTCCACCCACTTCGTGAATTTGTCGACGGCGACTAGCAAGTGGGTGTAGCCAGAGGGGGCCTTCTTGAAAGGGCCTACCATGTCCATGCCCCACACAGCGAATGGCCAGGTGATGGGGATTGTTTTGAGCGCCGAACTTGGTACGTGCGTCTGGTTGGCGTACTTATGGCACCCGGCGCATCGCTGGACGATATCGACGGCGTCGGCATGTGCGGTGGGCCAGTAGAACCCGTGTCGCATAGCCTTGGCGACCAGGGAGCGCGCGGCGGCGTGGTGGCCGCAGTCGCCTGAGTGGATGTCGTGGAGGATTTTGCGTCCTTCAGTCGGTTGGACGCAACGTTGGAAGACGCCGGTGACGCTGCGCTTGTGTAGCTCGCCGTCGATGATGGTGTAGGACTTGCATCGGCGAGCAATCATTCGAGCGTTTGTCTCGTCTGCTGGCAGGGTGCCGGTTTCCAGGTAGGCGATGTAGGGCTTGGTCCAGTCGTCTGGCTCGGTGATGAGTGCGACCAAGGCTGCCTCTGGTTGGAGTGGGACTCCGATGTCGATCTCCCTCGGGGGAGAGACTGATGGTTTGGAAATTGTGTCGAGGAACACGCCGGCGGGTGGTGCGAGTCGAGCCGACCCGATTCGAGAGAGGGCGTCGGCCTCCTCGTTTTTCCGCCTGTCGATCCATTCGACAGAGTAACCAGTGAAGTGGCCGCCCAACTTATCCACCTCTTGGCGATACGCCGCCATGGTGGGGGAGATGGTGTCGCAGGTGCCGGCGACTTGTCCCGCCACGAGGTCGGAGTCTCCGTAGCATCGAAGGCGATTGACGCTCATCTCCTTTGCGGCTCGCATGCCGTGGAGTAGGGCCTCGTATTCAGCCATGTTGTTGGTGCAGGGCGTGAATTCGAGGCGGAGGATGTAGCGGAGCTTGTCGCCCTTTGGTGAAGTCAGCACTATCCCCGCTCCTGCACCGTCCGCGTTCTTGGACCCGTCGAAGTGCAGGCTCCAGTAATGGAGGTACGGCGGCTTCTCTGGCTGCTGGGCCTCCTCCCAGTCGGCGATGAAGTCTGCCAGTGCCTGTGACTTAATCGCCCTTCGTGGCTCGTATTTAATGTTGTGGACGCCGATCTCGACGGCCCACTTGGCGACCCGCCCGGTCGCCTCGCGATTGCGGATGATGTCTTGTAGTGGTGCTGAGGAGACGACCGTGATCGGATGCTCCTGGAAGTAGTGCGGCAGGCGCCGCTGAGCCCTGAAGACCGCGTATACCAGCTTTTGATACTGTGGGTATCGCTGGCGCGACTCGGTGAGGACCTCGCTGATGTAGTACACCGGCCGCTGGACCGGACGCTCCTTTCCTTCCTCTGGTCGTTCGACAACCATTACGGCACTGACGACGCGCTCGGACGCCGCGACGTAAACCAGCATAGGCTCTTTGTCAGCGGGTGCGGCGACTAGTGGTGCGGCGAGTAGCACCTTTTTAAGGTCGCGGAGCGCGTCGTCCGCCTCCTTGTCCCACTGGAAGGTGGGGTTCTTGCGCATCAGGCGGTATAGGGGCATCGCCTTTTCGCCCAGGCAGGGGATGAAGCGACTGAGAGCCGCTACACGCCCGGCCAGCTTCTGGACGTCGCGCAGGCACTCGGGTTTGCCGAGCCGGGCGATCGTGTCGATCTTCGTTGGGTTTGCCTCGATCCCTCGTTTGGAGACGACGTACCCCAGTAGTTGCCCGGCGGGTACACCGAAGGTGCACTTGCCTGGGTTGAGCTTTATCTTATACCTCCGCAGATTGGCGAAGGTCTCCGCTAGGTCGGCGAGTAGGTCTCCTTGGCGAGCGGATTTCACGACCACGTCGTCGATGTAGACGTGGATGTTGCGGCCAATTTGGCTCGCGAGGCATTCTTGCATGCACCGCTGGTAGGTTGCCCCGGCGTTCTTGAGGCCGAAGGTCATGGCGGTGTAGCAGAATGCTCCGAATGGCGTGATGAACGCCGTCTTCTCCTCATCCTCGACAGCCATTTTGATCTGGTTGTACCCGGAGTAGGCGTCGAGGAAACATAGCGACTCCGAACCCGCGGTTGAATCGATTATCTGATCGATCCGCGGGAGGACGAACTGCTCCTTTGGGCAGGCGCTGTTCAGGTTTGTGTAGTCGATACACATTCTCCACGTCCCATTTTTCTTCTCGACCAGGACTGGGTTTGCCAGCCACTTGGAGTATTTGATTGGCCGGATGAAGCCGGCAGCGAGCAGGCGCTGCACTTCCTCGGCGATTGCTCGACGGCGTTCTTCATTGAAGGGCCGTAGCGACTGCTTGACGGGTCGCACTTTGGGGTCGGCGTTTAGTTTGTGCTCAGCGAGCTCCCTAGGGACACCAGGCATGTCGGAGGGTTTCCATGCGAAGATGTCCCTATTCTCACGAAGGAACTCGATGAGCGCGCCTTCCTATGCTGGGCTCATGCCTGTCCCGATCGTCACCGTCTGGCTGGGGTCGCCTGGGACCAGCTCGACGGTGCGGGTGTGCGTCGTGGCCTCAAAGGTTGAGGTGTTTGTGCCCTCTGAGTTGGGCTTCTTGAGTATTGTGGGGTCGTCATTGTTGACCCCGCTCGCGTATTTGGCAAGCTCGTCGGCGTGATTAGTTTCTGCCGCGATGACGGCGTCGGCGAGTTCGACTCCTTTGGCCTCGCATTCGGCGGCCATGTCGGGGTCGCCGTTGATGGTGATGACGCCGCACGGCCCGGGGAGCTTCATCGCGTTGTACGCGTAGTGGGGCGCTGCCATGAATTTGGCGAACGCCTGGCGCCCCAGGACGCAGTGGTAAGGGCTGTCGAAGGGCACCAGCTCGAAGACGATCCGCTCGGTGCGGAAGTTTGCCGGAGTACCGAAGGTGACGGGTAGCGTGACTTTGCCGATCGGGTACGCCTTCCGACCGGGGACGATGCCGTGGAACGTGGTGTGAGTTGTCTCGATCATCGACTGCGGGAGCCGCAACCGCCTGAAGGTGTCGAGGTAGAGGATGTTGATGGAGCTGCCGCCGTCCATCAGTGTCTTGGGGAGCCAGTAGTCGCCAACCTTGGGCTTAACCACCAAGGCGACTCGTCCTGGGTACTCGATGCGTGGCGAGTGGTCTTGCCGGCTCCAGGTGATGGGCTGTTCCGACCAGTTGAGGAACTGGGGGACGTCTGTTTGGGCCACCGCGTTGACGGCGACGGCTACTTTGCCGAATTTTCCGCCATTTGGCGGGCGATGACCTTCTTCTCGCGCTTCGTGTTGAAGCCTGTGAAGGTGTGGAGCGAGCCGGCTACTTTGCCGAATTTTCCGCCGTTTGGCGGGTCGTTGTCGGTGTCCTCCCGCGTGTGCCGTGCCTTCTCGATTTCCCTGAGGGTGTGGCAGTCGGCGGTGGTGTGCGTGGCGGGCTTTCCTTCCCTGCTGTGAAACGCACATGGTTGGTTAAGTAGGGCCGCGGGATCGAACCTTGGCTTGTTCTTGAAATTGCCGCCATCGCGTCGTTGCCCTCCGTCACGGCGGTAGCTCTTGGGCTCGCGGTAGCTCTTGGGCGGACGAAGTCGACTCGCCCGTCGTTGCGGCGCTTGCCTGTGAGGCGGGTGCCGCTGTAGCGTAGGTCGGTTCGGCGTCCGCCGTCGTTGCCGCTCGTGCGGCGTTGCCCTCCTGACTCGTCGTCGATTTCTTGGTTGGGATCCTCCTCGGCGTACCGTTTGGCGATCTCGAGGAGGTCGGGGATGTTGTCGAGTGTGCGGGCGTGTCGCTTGAGCTTGGCGACTAGAGGCTCGTAGCGGCACGAGGTCTTGAAGCAATGGATCGCGGTGTCCGGGTGGATGCCGACCGCGTTGTACCAGATCTCTTGCCACCGTTGGACCCAGTTGCGGGTCGACTCGCGGGGTCCCTGGACGCATCGTTCCAGGTCTTCGATGGTGGTGGCGCGGGTGTAGGAGCACTCGAAGTGCCTGACGAAGGCATCTCGCATTTCCTCCCAGTAGTCGATACTGTCCTGGGGGAGCGTGTTGATCCATTGCCTGCACGTCCCCTCCATCATTAGTGGGAGGTAACGGGCGGCGAGTAGGTCAGTGTGACCCGCGATCCCCATTGCCATGAGGTATGTGTCAAGCCAGACAGCGGGGTCATACGAGGAGTCGTATTTTTCTATCTCTTTTGGCGCCTCGAAGTTTGGCGGGTACTTTTCGCCTCGGATCATTGGTCCGAAGCACTTAGGCCCTAGTCGACTGAGTGACCCCATAGGCTCGCCATCGCGGCGATTAGTTAGGGTGTGCCGCAAGTCGTCGGGCTGGCGTGCGCGCCAGTTTTGGTTGTTGATGATGTGAGTGCGGGCGTCGATGGGTTGTCCGTTAGCGGCGACGAAGTTGGTCTCCGGTCTGGGATCGTTGGTGGAGAGTGCCGCGTTCACGGGTCGGCGTTGGAGCTGCAGTGGCTCTGGTGGCGGGTAGTTGAGGGTGTTTGCCGCCGCTGGGCGGCCGCTTGAGGCCGCCCTGCTTCCCGAGGAGCGCGAGTATACTCGCCCTTGCGAGTCGGCGCCCGCTTTTTGCTGCTCCACGGCCTTTGCGAGCAGGGCCTTGACGTACTGGATTTGTAAGGCGCCGTCGCCGGTGGCCGTGATGCTATCGGCTGCTGCTCGGCCTGCCACGAGGTTGTCCATCGGGGTGGAGAACAGTGGGAGGCCGTTCGCGTCTCGCTCCCGTGAGGAGACGACTATCCGCGGCTGGTCCCTGGGAGGGGTGCGGTTGGGTGGTGGTGGGGCACCTATCGCCGTCGATCCTGGCGGGGGTCGGGCGCTTCCTCCTGGTGGCGCGTTCTCGCAGATCGCGCGCTCGGCTATGCGAGCCGGGTCGTTTTCGTCGTCGAAGTTCAGGGCGCGCCCCTGAATGGTGGGGTTCAGGCGTGACCTGATCCGCTGCTGGTGGTAGCGTGACAGTTCCTGCGCCGTCACTTGCTCGACGCGAAATTTTTCGCGCTCGGCCTGCTCTTTGCGTACTGCCTCCGCCAATTTCAGGCGGAGTTCCTCGACCTCCGTTGCCGTGGCGTTAGGAGGGATTGGGGTGGAGAAAGGATCCTCCGGCGGATCGGCGCCGGTGGCCATGTAGGTCGCGGCATGGCGACCGGTTCCGTCGTGGAGGTCGGCGGAGTTTTCCGACCCGGAGTCGAACTCGAAGATCCCGAGGATGGAGGGGTCCTCGAAATCTCCCGCGTTGGAGACCTGGGCGATGGAGCCCGCGGACGAGGCCGCGGTGATGGATCCGGCGAGTGACGCCGGGGTCGCCGAGTCGGCGTCGTCGGTGAGGGCCGCATCTTCTGCGGCCGCTGAGTTCCCGGCCACGTTGATGTGGGCCGAGTTGTACTCGGAGGCGAGGCGGTGGATCGTGCGAACCTGGCTCTCAGAGAGCCGATCGCGTGGTGGCGACTCGCGGATGCGAGCCGAGTCCTCCGAGGTGATGACGTCGGTGAGGCCGACGAAGAGGCTGATCGTGCCGATTGGCAGGATTACGCTGTGCGTGACGGGTCGCGCCGCCGGGACGTAGCTGCTCGGCAAGATCTGGAGCATCTCGCCGATCGCTATCATACGGCCGGTGGCGACCGTCTCGTTGATGGGCAGATTGGATCTCGCCGCAGAACACCGGCCAGACCGGCCAGGCCCCACGGTGGGCGCCACTGTCGTGGGAATGGCCACGGCAGATGCTGCAATCGGCAGCGAGTAGTAGAACGAGCGGCAAGGGCGGCCAGCCATCTGCGGTGCGAGATGAGGGAAAAGACACAGGGTTTTACCCAGGTTCGGCCCCCCGGAGGGTAAAGACCTAATCCTGCTAGATTGTATTGTGGATGTGTTTACAATGGGCGAGCTCGGCGACTAGGCGGCGAGCTGCTTGGGTGTATGAGGGAACGTGTCTCTACTCACCCCATAGGGAGGTTTATATAGGCTCACCTCCCCTAAGGTTTACATATCTCAACCGATTCGGTTACAGCTTCGGTAATCGTTTAACCTAGACCGACTGGGCCTATCTACTCGCCTGGGCCTTCATCTTCCAGTCGCCTGGTACCTTGCTGGGCTTTGATCCACTCGCCGTTCTGCAGGCCCACTCGCCAGCCCTTGGGCCAGTCGAAAACGTCCCGCTGAGTATACCCCAGTAGGCGTATCCCCATCAGGTAAGCACACCCTTCCCTCCCGGAGCGACCTAGAACGCCGGCGCCGCCGTAGTCAGACACGCCGCCGCCAGTCAACGCCGCTAGCGCCGCCAGTTTGGGGTTTGATGGTCGTGTCCGTTAGATCCAGATCGTAGGGTTAGGATAGATTGTAAACGAAGGGGTAAGCGCGCATCTGAGCCTTTGTGGTACAAAGGATGCCTTTGTGTACCATTAGATTTAGAATTGAAAGAAGTGATTTTGAAAGAGGCCCATGATACTCTTTATACTATCTACCCCGGAGGAACGAAGATGTATAAGGATTTGAAGGAACAATTTTGGTGGCATGAGATGAAGAGAGAAATCGGAAGATTTATCGCCAAGTGTTATATATGTCAGAGAGTGAAGGCGGTACATCAAAGACCCACTGGACTGTTGCAACCTTTACAGATTCCGGAATGGAAATGGGATTCAGTTGGAATGGACTTTATCACCGGAATGCCTACTTCTAGTAGGGGAAATGACTCTATCTGGTTCATAGTTGACCGATTGTCCAAGGTAGCCCATTTCTTACTCGTCAAGACCACATATTAGAGATTCTAGAAGAAAGTCCAAGAAGGTTTAGGGACCCGACTAGATTTCAGCACATCGTATCACCCTCAGACTGATGGACAAATGGAGCGAGTAAATCAAACACTCGAAGATATGTTGAGAGCATTTGTGCTAGAGTATGGATCTAAATGGGAAGGTTGTCTGCCTTTCGCAGAATTTTCATACAACAACAGCTATCAATCTAGTCTGCAAATGGCCCCATTTGAATTCATGTATGGAAGGAAGTGTCGCACCCCTTTGAATTGGTCGGAAGTGGGAGAGAGTCAGATTTTTGGACCCGATATCCTACGAGAAGAAGAAGAGAAAGTTCACAAGATTCATGAGCACCTCAAGACCGCCCAGTCAAGGCAGAAGAGTTACGCCGGCAAGAGACGTCGAGACCTCGCTTTCAATATCGGAGACTTCATGAATCTTAAAGTGTCGCCTTTGAAAGGAATGCAATGTTTCCAGCTGAAAGGAAAGTTAGCCCCCAGATATATTGGACCCTTCAAGATTCTGAATCATCGAGCAAAAGTATCATATCAATTGGAACTGCTAGAAGAAATGTCAGCAGTGCACAATGTATCATATCAATTGGAACTGTATCATATCAATTTGAACTTTTCCAGCTCACAACACCACCATTCATGACAAACACATAACCTAATTGCGATTTTGAATCATCTGAGTCGTTAAGGTAACTCGCATCTGTGTAACCCTTTACACTGAGTTCATCCTCACCTCCATAAACTAGAAACACATCCTTAGTCCTTTTCAAGTACTTAAGGATGTTCTTTACCGCTGTCCAGTGACCTTCACCTGGATCAGCCTGGTATCTGCTCGTAACACTTAGAGCATAGGAAACATCTGGGCGAGTACATATCATTGCATACATGATGGATCCAATAGCTGAAGCATATGGAACCCTACTCATGCGCTCATGCTCATCAGTAGTCAAAGGACACTGAGTCTTGCTGAGTTTTATGCCATGAGACATGGGCAAGAACCCCTTCTTAGCCTCTTCCATGCTGAACCATTTCAACACTTTGTCAATGTACGTACTCTGGCTTAATCCAAATAGCCTCCTTGATCTATCTCTATAGATCTTGATGCCCAGAATATATGCCTCTTCTCCCAAGTCCTTTATTGAAAAACTATTTTTCAATGAGGTCTTAACAGACTCGAGCATAGGAATGTCATTTCCAATCAGCAATATGTCATCTACATATAAGATTATAAATACCAGCGCTCTCCCACTCTCCTTCTTGTAAACACAAGGTTCTTCATCAAATCGAATATTCCAACTCCGAGATGCTTGCTTCAACCCATAAATGGACTTCAGAAGTTTGCATACCTTCCCAGCATTATTTGGATCGACAAAACCTTCGGGCTGCATCATATACACGTCCTTAGTTAGGATTCCATTTAGGAAAGCCGTCTTGACATCCATCTGACATATTTCATAGTGGAAATGTGCAGCAATGGCTAGAATTTTCCGTATAGATTTAAGCATCGCTATGGGCGAGAAAGTCTCGTCGTAGTCAACTCCTTGAACTTGTTGAAAACCTTTTGCAACAAGTCGATATTTATGGATGTGAACATTTCCATCCATATCAATCTTTTTCTTCTAGATCCATTTGCACTCGATGGCTTTAAAACCATCAGGCAGGTTAATCAAGTTCCAAACTTAATTGTCTCCCATGGACTCTATCTCGGATCTCATGGCGATCAGCCATTTCTCAGAGTCTGGGTCCACCATCGCTTCTGCATAGGTCGCAGGCTCATCATTGTCTAACAATAATAATTCCCGCGCTTCGCGGAGCCTCGCCGACTTTCGTGGTTGTGGTGCATCTATTTCCACGGTTTCATCAACTTGTTCTGCTACAATAGCATCACTCGTAGAAGCATCCCCAACTGGCTCATCTTGAACTTCTTCAAGTCGCACCGACCTTCCACTTGTTCCCTTTGTGAGAAACTCTTTCTCTAGGAAAACACCGCTACGAGCGACAAACACTTTGCCCTCCTCTCGTTTGTAGAAGTAATACCCTAAGGTTACCCTTGGATATCCCAAGAAAATGCATTTATCTTATTTGGGTGTTAGCTTGTCCGACTGAAGTCGCTTGACAAATGCATCACAACCCCAAATCTTTAGAAAAGACAAACTACGGATTTACATGGTACCCTATTAAGTGTGAAAGCTGCCGTTTCTAGAGCGTAACCCCAAAATGATAATGGTAAATCCGATTGGCTCATCATAGATCGAACCAACAAAGTTCGATTACGCCGTTCGGAGACCCCATTTATTTGAGGAGTTCCGGGCGGCGTAAGTTGTGGAACAATTCTGCAACTCTTAAGATGATCGCTACATTCGTGACTCCAATATTCACCTCCACGATCGATCGCAAGGCCTTTATTTTCTTGCCACGTTGATTCTCTACTTCACTCTGAAACTCCTTGAACTTTTCTGTATGTCAGAGTTCCAACAAGTCTGTCGCTCTCTCGGGTAAACCCGAAAAAGGTGACTTGGTCATCTTTCCAAGTAAACAAGCCTGACATGTCTCGTATGATTCAAAATCAAACGAAGTTAGAAGACCATCACCATGGAGCTTCTTCACGCGCTTTTCACTTATATGCCCCAAACGACAATGCCATAAATAGGTAGGACTCAAATCATTAGGCTGAAGCCTTTTAGCACTAACATTGTAAACAGATGAATCATCAAGATTTAAAATAAATAACCCATTCACAATGGGAGCATTAGCCATAAACATATCATTCTTAGAGATTACACAACCATTGTTTTTACTCGCGAATGAATAACCATCCCTCATCAAACATGAAGGTGATAAAATGTTTCGACCCATACTTGGAATGTAATAACAATTATTCAACTCCATAATAAATCCTGACGGAGGGTGAAGTTGCATGACGCCGACGAACAATGCAGCAACCCTTGCTTTATTTCCGACGTGAAAATCCACTTCGCCTTTCTGCACTTCTCTAGTCCTTATTAGCCCCTGCATCGAATTGCAAATATGATCAACCAATCCAGTATCAAATACCCAAGAGTTAACATAGGAATCAGCGAGAAGAATGTCCACAACATTTACAACAAGCGTACCTGAGATGAAAGTACTCTTACTTCCACTATTCTTCAAAGAAGCCTGGTACTTGCTGCAGTTTCTCTTCTAGTGGCCATGTTCATGACAAAAAAGCACTATGTGTCTTCTATGGGTCTAGCCTTTTGCTTGGGTGCAGGCTTAGGTATCATATCCTTAGCCTTGCCCTTCTTATTCCAAGAAGTACCCTTTTTCTTTAAGCTAGACTTGTTCTGCACAGCCATCACATGGCTATGCCCTGCACACTTCTTCGTGTCACTTTCTTCTGTTTTAAGCATCCCACATAACTCATTAAGGCCCTTCTCCACCCCATGCATATGGTAGTTCGAAATGAACTGCCCATAGCTGGATCGAAGAGACGCCAAAATGAAGTCAGTGGCCAACTCTTGGCCTAGTGGAAAACCAAGCTTTTCCAAAGTCTGACTGTAACCAACCATTTTGATCACATGGGGGCCTACAGCCGCTCCCTCTACTAGCTTGCATTCGACAAAGGACTTGGCAACATTGTACCTCTCAGTCCTTTCCTGATCTTGGAACATGTCCTTAAGCGCTACGATCAAATCGTACGCTTCCTGATCCTCAAACTTCTTTTGGAGTTCAGGTTCCATGCATGCAAGCATAAGACATCTAACCTCAAGAGAATCATCACATGCTCTCTTGTAGGCGTTCTTTAGGGCATCAGATGCATTATCAGCAGGTTCATCGGGGATTGGGGTATACAGAACTGTTTCCTTTTTATCAGACCTGAGAACAATTCTCAGGTTACGGACCCAGTCCGAATAGTTTGTTCCATTTAGTTTATCTTTGTCAATAATCGAACACAAAGAGAAAGGTGATGTAGTGTTTGGTGTCATTGATCTACAACAGAAAACATGCAAAATACTAAGCCATGTAACCATGAAAGAGTAAAACATATTAAACAATTTAATAGTATATACTCCCACTTAAATCAATATCCCTCTATTTATACTAAGTGATTCAATATCCACAATTAACAAGTCGACTAGTGAGCTTTAGCATCACTGCTAGAAGACAAGGTAAATCGGTAAGCAACACTTGCTAATCATAACACATATGGCTCTTGTTGTTGGGTGACATCTCTATGTCAAAACTAGGCGCCCAACCTTTATGCACCAAGGTCCTTAACTGTTAAGATGACCTTGTCAAGTTCACCAACCCTTATGCGTGTAGGTATCCGATACAAACCCATCCAGCCAAGGAAAACCGCCGCACCCTAATTTCATAGTCCCACCAACGATTGTACATGGCATAGGATGGTGCAAGGTTTGGTTGGGAGGGCATGGTTTAACTTAAACTTTGTGAGGGATCGTTCTACTTCTATCATCTAAGCATGCATAGTAGTAAAACGCATAAGAATAACATTCACATAGATGTGACACAGTATGGCCCATTTTCTCATGGTGATCTCCATCGCCATAGAACCTATCCACCATGATGATCTCCATCTTCATGTTCCATGTGAGCCATCCTCCAAGTGATGAGTCATCCAAGAACTAATACAAGCTATTACTCCTAACATCCAGTAATCAAAATTACATAGTATTGGGAACATCACAAGTTGGCACGCAGGCCATTGCAATAAATGACAACACACATGGCTCTAGCCATGTTGCCCTACTCACAACACGCAGGTCATGCAAATTTTCATACATGCATCACATACATATATGGACCATACTGATCACATACATCCTGCAAAAACAAGTTATGCATAGAATCGCATTCTACCAGATCATGTGAAATCGCAGCACCTAGTTACCTTAACGAGATACAAAAGGGGCTACGATTAAGGGGGGGCTAGGGGGTCTCCCCCTGCGGGGTTCGAAGGGGCAGCGCCCCTCGTGGTACATCGAAAAATGAGAGATCGAATCTTCACAATTTTCTTTAAGTATTTTGATCGGCAAATCAAATTTACCATAAACCGACTCCTGTCCCGATTCAATCAAACACCTTTGATCACGGTACATCGATTTTAGATCTAGGTTCCGATTCGATCAATCATATTGATCTTCGCGTGATTCAACGGGATTTATGTGTCACTGTCTAACCCGATGGTGGAAACCGACCGGTAGGGGTAAGTCGCTCGACAACCTCAGAATCACGATCACGGAAAGCAAGAGCATAGATCAATCCAGAACCACTTCCATATAAACGATCACATCATTCATATCAATCTGCATATCACCATATGCAAACATCACGAACCTATAACTGAACAGCATCGGCTCTGATACCACTGTTGGGATACGGGTAGGCTACACTAGCGCAAATCAAATAATTTCTACCTCGTATACCAGGATTACTATATCATAGATCACGGGATTACCACTAGACGCACAATTGCGGAATTGCTGAAGCGCGTCGAGGCAGTGCAGACGTTCCACGTCTCCTCCTTATCCTCGTCCCATGAGCAGCTCCCCTTGCGCGGCTCGTCAGGGAATCCACACGTACAGGGTGGAAGCGTCAAACGCCGGACTGCTAAGTCCGCGCGTGCAACACAGGCGTGAGGAGTGGCGACTGGGAATGATCTGAGGTCTAACCCTGGCCAGCTCGTCCCACCCGCTCTTATATAGGCGTCTCTAGTGGGCTTCTACATTAGCAGCCCATTAGTAGCCTGAGCCTGGTCTAATTCGGATCCAATCCTCATTAGGCTTCCAGCCCCTTAAGTGTGTGACCCTATAGGTTCATATGTGTATAGACATGACACGAATACACTTATTCTGTCAATAGTTGGTAGCGGCCTCTAGCAAGACGTGCCAACTCCTCAACGCATACAAAGATCATATGGGACGAACCATCACAAGGTTTAGTACATGTCTTTCCCTTTGCCTCACGATATTTGGTCTAGCTCCAAGCCGACCTCCCTTTCTCGATACTGCGATTAGGAATCCCTTTACTAGGTTAACTCTTAACCTTATGTAGCACGGCCATGCATTTCTGGATCCCATCTTGATTTACCATGCCTTGCAGCATGCTTCAGGACAAACCCAAAAACTACCTTTGTAACTACCCAGTTATGGTGCAGCGTTTGATAGCCCCAAAGTAGGTAGATCCACATCTCAAGTACATGCGACAATCTCAGGTCTAAGGACAAAACGTACACGATGTGTAGAGAGAGAGATGCAACTAATTTCCAGTCTCAGGTTGGTTCAGTCCAACCCCATGTTCATAACATGTGTCCACATCATTGGTTTGACATCTCCATGTCTATGACTTGCAAAACATAGTCATCAACCAATCGATATGCTAGTCTAATATTCACGTGTGTCCTCACATGAACTCCGACTAGGGACAACTCTTAAATAACCATACAAGTAAAGATTTTCACAAACAATTCACATAATTGCCAATCAATACAAGTTGCCTGATATGGATATTCAGGGTGCATTACAATAACTCATGGATACATATGTAATCATCTCTATTATTACCTCTAGGGCATATTTCCTTCGGAATCACTTATCTAGGGTCTATAAGAGAGTCAGACTATTTAAGAGATGACAATTATTTGCCTATAGTTCGGCAAGGTATATCGTGAGGCAAAAGGGACTCGGATGCAAGTCACATTGGAAAGGCATGTTGTCATGACTCTTTGGTACTTGGGAGTTGTCACGTTCTACTAGGACCCGCTACCGATTGATCGTTTGAGAGTCTGACTCCAATCGTGTCCAAGTTACCATGAGCCTGCTGATGACTGGATTTCTACACCAACATCAGGGTTATTGCAGGACTTGTAGCAGCAAATATTTAAGAGTGTGTCCCGATGGGAGATCGAAAAACAGAAATAACACGACTCCGCAGCCACGTTGTCAATGCGGCAACGTTTCGCACACAAACCGTGGTTTGGAAATAGCCTATTCTATAAGTTAGTGGAATAGCGATAATTGAGAGATGTTTAAAGTATCTAATACCAAAGAACTTTTAACAAGAACAAAATAAACTAAGATGGAAAGTAAACAGAAATATGAACTGAATTAAAGAGATTATAGTTGTAGGATTGAATGGAATGAGAGAGCACTTTTAGGCTTCGGTCTCACTAGTACTAGATGGGCAAATATATGTATGATTTATAAGAGATTCCTCAGACAAATAAACGTTCTCCATTTGATTACCGGGCTATCACTCGGTGTGCACTATGCAAGATTCTTGCCCGTCTCCGCAAGGCAAAAAGGCACTTCCAGACCAAAGGATCACATAAACTCATCTTAGTTCATAATAAATTCTAAATTAGTGCACTAGATCATACCTCAACCTAGAATTGATTCAATCACTCACACATGGATGAACAGCAAAACATATATAAATATATAATGATGTCACAACCGTGTTCAATCTTACAATTACTAAACACAAGAGAGATAAGGAGATGGAGATGATGATGGAGATGGAGATCGATGCGTGGTGATGGTGATGTCTTCCTTCTCCTCTTATTCTTCTTGCTTGGATGCCTTCATGGTGATGGTGTTGAGGGAGATATAGGTCATGAAGGTGTGGTTGAGGCAGAGCACCGCCACCGTGGAGATCGGATGGGTGGCAGTGGCGGTAGGGCTCCGCCCTAAATGGCTATGGTGTTCTCCTCCTCTTTTTTGACTCCTCCCACTTTTATATAGGCCTTAGAAGTTCCCTAGATCGCCCCCCAATACCATCATATGGCTTAAGAAAGGTTTGGAGAAGTCCAGGGTCGAAAGCAAGTCATTTCCGACCTTTTCCCAACTATACGGCCAAAACTATATGGCCGAAAAAATGGCTCCGGTTGTATAGTTGGTCATTAAACTTCCGGGTGTTGCAGTATTTTGGCCGCCATTTCTTCATACGAACTCTAATTTGGGTGTTTTTCGACTCGTTGGATTCGTATAGATGAGGGATACAACCTAGTGGTCTTGGATATTTATTTTGAGAAGTTGGAACAATTCACTTTTTCCAACACCTCAAATGGCTAAGTCTGGTCCCTGCAACTCCTCCATACTATGCTCTCTTTATTCCTTTTGCCTTTGTTTTATTCATAATCATCATCAACACCTACACACATGTAAAAGATAAGGAAGAGGGATACAATTCTACCTAAACTACTAAATGTGCAAAGCTCATATGAAAGAAAATGAATGAAAACAGAAACCATGCATATTTGGTATAACTGTAGCTAGATAAAGCATGAGGTGGGTGGTTGATATGCATAAAATACTTCTATAAAAGTTTACATAAATTGTATTTATCAACCTCCCCAAGCTTATAATCTTCTCCTCCCAAGCATTAACTGTCGATAAATAATGAGCGGAATTTTGCTTGCCGTTGAAAATCAGTATGCATTGCATCCTTATTTTTCTTGCAAGCTCAAAGAGAGTAAACATGTACTCATACAAGGCAATACAATCTCAGTTACAAATACCACCAAAGATTCATTAAAACTTATATGCTCCATGTCAACGGTGAATCTACCTTGCAAGCAAACTTGTGATCCTCTTATTGCACCCTTTGTATAACTTTTCATATAACTATTTTTATGAGGCAAAACTTAGTCATAAATAGATGTCAAGCATAAATAGGAATAAAGTTTATTTATTCTACCTAATCATGTCACCTAGTCAAGGCTATCAAGTGCAAACATCAGTTATTGAGCTTTCAAAAAGTTTATCTCTTAGTAACGAGATTTATGCCAAAAGGAAATGCGAGAACATTTCAAAATAAGCATAACATTACAGTGTATCATTTGGTCATCCATATCAATGAATCATGGCTATCAAACACCGTCACATCCCAAAATTCTCCAAATTTTGAAATGTGAAAAATAAACAAAAAAAAGAATCAAATGTTGAAATTTAGGGTGAAAAAGGAAAATTTTTGCTTCTAAATGGAAACATCAAAACCCTACTTGAACAAAATTTGAATGGAAAGGAAACAAACAAATTTTGTAAGAATCAAATACATTCATAAATGGATGTACCTTGAATTTAAAGAAGTCATTTCCTAGGTCACTCTAAGACTATGGCTTTGTTCCATATAAAAATTTAGCAACAAACATTTTTAAATGTCCAAAAATGGTAAACAAAAATATTATAAACCATGGGAATTGATTTCATTCAATTTGGAGCCATGGATAAAAACTTATGATTTTAATAAGATAAAAGGAAATAATTTCCAAGGCTAATAAAGCTCCTAAAAAAATCAACATTAAATTGTGAGCAAAGTAATCCTAAAAGGATTTAAAAGGACAAATAATAATTAAATACAATTATACAAATTGGAATCACCAATTTTGGAACTATAAATAAAAAGCTATGAATTTTATAAGATAAAGAAAGAAGTAAATAAATAAGAAATATTTAAAAAACAATTTAAATCTTCACCAAATCCATAAGCAACTGGAATAAAAGTTTATTGAATAATAAAAAGGAATAAACGATTATTTGAATAAAATTATATGGGTTTGAACCATATTCAATTTTATTTAAATAAAGACAAAATGCCTCATTTTTTAAATGGATATTAAATCACAAGAAAAATAGATTTGAGTTGGACTAAATAACACACTAGTAAGTAGTTTAAACCTACTGAAATGATTTGGAAAGATTTGAATTCAAATTTTTGTTTAAAACAAATGATTCAAATGAAAACATAAAATAGAAATAGAAAAAGGAAAAAGAATAAGAGGAAAAAATAGAAAAAACCCAACCCAACTAACCTACCCAGCACCCCCAGCCCAACTTGGCACAACAGAAGCCCACCCGACTCACCCCTCTCTCCTCGCAGATCCTTTCTCACCGCACACCACACCCGCACTCTCCCTAACGAGCCGACCCCACCCTGCCACGTCGTCGTCGTCTTCAACGTCGCGCTGACCACACCCTTCTCCCTCTGCTGTTTCTGTCTGTTTCCAAATCAATTGAATTCGAGTAATTGCACCAGTAATCCGGCCCCAAGACCATGCCCTCTTAATACTCTCCCCCTCCTCCCCATTTCCCCTCAATCTGGCACCCCCGAGCACCCCCAGGCTGTCCCATTTTGACTTACACCGCCGCGACCACCGATGAGCTCCGGCGCCAATTCCGGCGGACTTTGACCACCTCGTGCCCCTAGCTCACACTAGCTCACTTGCCATTATCGCGCGCATCTTCCAGTAGTCCATGTTTTCTCACGCGTGCCCCTGACGCTCGGCAACGACCTCACCTGCACGCCACCGATGACCCCGCAGCTCTGGTGAAGTTTCCCGGTGAGACCCGTGCGCGCCTTGACCTCTAATCCTTGATATCTTGTTCGCCCTTGTCCTGTGAGTCTCCTGATGCTCTCCACTCACTCACGCGTGACTTGCATGCTCACCTCCGACGACACCCGTGTGTGCCCGACGCTGACGCTAGCTCCGGCGAAGAATCCCCATCGACCCCGTGTGCCCCTTCGCTAGCCACGGCCACCTTGAGAACCGCCTCGACCTCGCTAATGCGGTAATTCCATGTGCCCTCTATCTTTCCCCCCGGAATCACCGAAACACCGTCCACCCGACATGCTGCCGCGACGCACTATCGCCAGCGTCTCCCATCTTAGGTCATTGCACTTTGAACCGTTGGATGCAGATCCAATGGCAGAGATAGATCAATAGATGAAACGGTATCACTCGATCTGAGCCGCACAGATCCACTTAGATCTAACGACATGTGTTGCTAGATCCACCCGAAGCGGTACTGGCCATCAGAAACACGCCATGTGGCCAAGCTATTGTTTTAAAAACCAGAAATTGATCTATTAGTTGTTTGAATTTGAAAAATCAATAACCGTTATCGGTTTGTCCAAAAATTACAAATTTTATATCAATGGATTCATAAAAATGTGTACTTTGCAACTATAGCCCTGGTTTGGTCATTTGCTTCAGAAAATTTAGAGTTTTATGCAGAAGAATTAATAGGACTATTTTGGATATAAAAATTGTTCTAAAAAAGATTTTTTAGTAAATCCTTTTGCAAATGGATTTGTTTTAAAGCCTCTGACCATAAACACTAACATTTTAATTTAAAAATATATTTGGCTAACACTAGAAATTATTCCTTTCAATAAAATCATTTATAGTAAAACAAAAATGATTTAAATAACCAAATTTCACTAACTTGATTTTAAATGAATTTCCACTTTTATAAAATACCAATAGGTGTTTTGAAATGTTTAGAGCCTTGTTAAGAAACCACTTTTTCAATAAAACAACCTTTTGCATGGTTGCATGCATTACCTTGTTTTTATTGTTTTGTATTGTTATTTGATTGAGTGCTAGTTTTGACCCTCAAGGAGACCGAGGCGCTGTGCGCCTCCAACTACCCTTGTCCGTCGGGCTACCGGCCGCCCGCCGTATGGATGCTGAGCGCTGGAGGGGTTCCTATCCCTCCTTTCCCTCAAGGTTCCGCACGCCAGGCGGCCATCACGAACCACTTCTACCACGAGCTGACGCCGAAGCAGCGGATGGATCGCAGTGGGATCCCGACAACTACGACACCTGGAATGCCTTCCCACTTTCCCTGTCGCTCAACACGCACCTCTGCGGCCAAGCCAAAGCCCACGCGCACCCAGGCCCACGTACCCCTTCGTTGTCTTCTTCCTCCTCGAGCCAAGCAGGTGCGTGGACATGCCAATGACGTCCGCTCGCCGCTGTGATTCGCACCGCCGCTGTGCTCGCCTCGCGCAGATAAGACCGTCACGAGAACCGTCGTGATCCACTCTCCCTTCTCATACCCATCTCACTCCCCCTCGAGCCCTCTTGTGTTTTTTCCCTTTGGTCCCGAAACCCTAGCTCCGGCCGCCGCTCGTCCCAACCGTCTCCGGCCATCCCTCGCCCAGACGATGGTCCTAGAGAAACAACACAATACACACCCACAATCAACTCGCGCAGGCGAACCTCTCTTGTAATCCGTTGTAACATCCGGCTTACGCCAATATATTACTTGGTTCCTAGCAGGAGTAGGATCCGATCACCACAGTCGGATCTGAACCTGGGTAAACTTGTGCTCACCTCTCATAGAAAATCCGACATCTCACACCCCATACTTCCAACGCCACTAGGAACCCCTATGGCGTAATTGTCGACAATCCGACGACAGTTGGCGCCCACCATGGGGAAGGTGACCTTTGGAGCATCGTTACAAGCGGAATCTACGCATGCAGGAATCAGCGAAAGAATCACGATGGGTCGCGTGGTCTACACAGTGAGGTCCCTCTCACCCTTGTCGACGAGACCTGGATTCCGGCTTCAAAACCCGTGACGACCTACACGATCATGTCTATCAGGGAGATCGATATTTATGTCGGTTTCGCTGAACGCGCCCAACCCACCCTTGAGGTGATGACCATGGCGGAAGAAAAATCCGGATCTACTTTGTCCGCAGAGGCGGAAGAGTTCAAGGTCTCCGTGAAAACAAACCCACCCATCCCACTCCTGTAGTGGAAGAAGAGGTGGAAGAAAAATCCCGATATGATCTCCTTGATGAGATCGGATACACGGATTAGGTATATATCCTCTACGTCGTAGCAGTAAAACTACCCTTGAAGCAGAAGATAAAACAGATGATGAAACGCCCCTACATCGATTATGAAGCAATCGCTGACATCATGAAGATCTTTGAGATGGAGGAGGCGGAAACCCAGCTGTGCCACTACTTCAAGAACATGAACAAGAAGAAGCATTGTTTTGTGTACCACATAAGCACTAGATCCGACTCTGTCGATGCTAGAGCTGGTAGAGATTTGGTCCTAGACGCAATCGAAGAAAACGCGGACATACCTGGCTCACTGATGGAGTCAATCATGTCGTAGGAACTTCGAGACTTCGACAAAGAGATGGAGGATTATGAACAAGAACACGCCTCCAAGCCAACACAAATTGAGCCGGAAAATTCTCCTAGTCGATATGATAGCATGGATGAAAGATACACCTCGCAGGATGATATGGATACCGGAGAATCCTCCGAGGACCACAAGCCAACCATGACAGAAAGTATCGACGGAATTTTATCCCCTGGTACCGGACCAAAAGCCGTCTTTGCCACGGGTACGCACGTTAAGGATACTGGGCGGTCAATGAAGAAGAAGAACAAAATCCGATACCGAAAGAGCCAGACGTCTAAGAAGAATAAGTTGATGAAGAGACCGAGATGGAGAATCAGGACGGAGATCCGATTAATACCACACCGATCGACCCTCCTGTGGATGGACACATCGTCACCAATGGTGCACGTGAAATTTACGGAGATGCTCTCCCAATTCCAATCCCAACGGCTTCAGATCTTACTCCAGAGGCATTGGAGAAAATGGATGTGACATGGTTATACACTACGGGTACACGACATCAGCATACCTTGTCCAGCCCAAGGGAGGCCCACAAGAATGTACCCGGCCTATGGAGATCTTCGGGTGGCCCAAGCCCATGACATCTTTGGATCCTTGGAGAACAAGACTAGGACATATAGAATATTCGAAGGGGGAAAACTCTATATAAAAGCTAGGAGGGCACGACGAGGAGGACCAAAATCCTTTCCACCACATACACAGCTCACACCAGATTGCATCTGCGCACCCCTGTAACCATCGGTTCCGCCGTAATCAAGAGCAGACAAGCAAGAGTAGGGTTTTCCCTCCGGGGGCCTGAACCTGGGTAAATCTCGTGTCCCCTGGTTGCTTGTCGGTTAACCGTTCTGCGATCTCCAGCACCCCCATCTTCTCCAAATCCCAAGATCATAACAATGGGCATTGACGAAATCTAACCTCGTCAATTGGCGCCGTCTGTGGGAACCGGGGGCGCTGATTGTGTGATCATGATGGTCCGGACCAAACCGATCTACAACTCCTCGGCGACGGAGAGCCATCTCCTCTTCGGCGCTTTCGACTTCACCACCTAGTCGCTAGCCACCATGAAGGACTTCGAGCCCGTAGGCGACGGACTCGAGATCCTGTTCGGGAGCTTCTGCTTCCAGGTAGGACAGACCGACACCCTCCTCCTCCCAGAGCGGGTGCACTGGTGGAAAAAGGGCCTACAGTCCCGGGACGCAACTGGCTTTAGTCCTGGTTTTGGGCCCGGGAGTGCGAAAACGAGACTAGAGGCCCCCCTCTAGTCCCGGCTCGCTATGGCCCGCGACTGATAATAGCCACATGGCTGTTTCAGCGCCGCGGGTGCTGGAATCCCTCAAGTCCCGGGCCGTAACATCACCCGGGACTAAAAGGTTTCCTGCCGCGGGAGAGAATTGTGTGTTTCTCTGCCACAACAGAGATTATGTATTTCCTTTTTTTGCCATTTCTTTCCTTTTTTGTTTTGTGTTTCACTATAATTCAAACATATATTTCAGTATACATATTATACGCTACTACATACACACTACACGTCGATGCATTTATATAATTAATCGATCCCTTGCAAGCATACATATAATCAATCATATCAAAAAGAAGAAATGTTTTGAAATTACATGGTCATTGATGAATATATATATCATATCAGCTACATGGAGATGACAAAGGCAAATCGAGTTCCACGTCATCCGCATAATTCTCTCCATGTACATCAAGGACTTCCTTCATCATAAATCCCGCCAGCTCCTCTTGAATTGCTCTTATGCGCTGGTCTGGCTGTAGTTTCTCCCGTAAATCATAAATATAATGTGAGTCAACTTTCTGCTCACTGGTGAACTCGCGGATGTACTTGTAGACGTAGTATCCAAATAAATGAGTTCCCGGTTGTCGTGGGAATGGTCACGACAGATGCTGCAATCGGCAGCGAGTAGTAGAACAAGGGGCAAGGGCGGCCAGCCATCTGCGGTGCGAGATGAGGGCAAAGACACAGGGTTTTACCCAGGTTCGGCCCCCCGGAGGGTAAAGACCTACTCCTGCTAGATTGTATTATGGAGTTGTTACAATGGGCGAGCTCGGCGGCTAGGCGGCGAGTCGCTTGGGTGTATGAGGAAACGTATCTCTACTCGCCCTATAGGGAGGTTTATATAGGCTCACCTCCCCTAGGGTTTACATATCTCAACCGATTCAGTTCAAGCTTCGGTAGTCGTTTAACCTAATCCGACTGGGCCTATCTACTCCCCTGGGCCTTCAGCTTCCAGTCGCTCGGTGCCTTGCTGGGCTTCAATCCACTCACCGTTATGCAGGCCCACTCGCCAGCTCACGGGCCAGTCGGAAACGTCCTGCTGGGTATAACCCAGTAGGCATATCCCCATCAGTAGTCCCCGAGGCCGTCGTCGATTAGGCGTAGGTGGATGCTGGCAGTCGGAGTATACGGCTTCAGAGTAGGCATCCAGTCGAATCGTCGGCGGGCTCCTGTACAAAGGAGAAAACCAGTGATCCAAGTCGCGGCTTTGGCGAGTCGAGTCGGCGAAACACTGTCATAGTGACTGCGTCGGCGAGCCGAGTGGCCGGAGTTGGACCGTCAGGCGTGGTCAAACTAGCCGCTGGGGTAATCCAACGGTAACTTTTGGCGTATTCATCGCCCGGGAACGGCTTCCTGATTTGGCGTGTAACATCCATTATATAAGGGGAATGGCAGGCGATCAGAGAGCCAACTTCTCATCTCTTCTTCCGACTGCGCGCATTTTCCTTCCCTCGCATTGCGATCCAGCCGACCCCAAATCCTCCGACCCCAATCAACCCTTCGGCCATGGCCCTTTCCACCGAACCGTGGGGTAGGTCCAAGTGCACAAGGGCGCAACTGGCCTCCTTCGAGGAGGCCGAGATCCTACGAGCCGGCTGTTGGCGTATTCCCGCAGCCGGAGAGACGACCCCGAACCCGCGATAGAGGGAATTCATCTGTTTCACCAGTCATCTCGAGCGGGGGCTAGGGTTTCCTACATCCTTGTTCTTCCGGCGCTTCTGCGCCTACTACGGGATCCAGCCTTCAGATCTGGGTCCCCACAGCATCGAGCAGCTCGCCATCTTCGTGGCGTTCTGCGAATGCTACTTGGGCTGCCGGCCCTACTTCCCCTTGTGGCAAGATCTGTTCCACGGACGGATCAGCCGCGAGGAAGCAGGCGGCCCAATGATAGCTGCGGGCGGCCTCATTCTTTGATCTGATGCTGCCCGCCAAGTCAGCGAGCGACTGGAAGAAGTCATGGTTCTACGTGGCCGAGGCGACCCCGGAGGACGAGGCGGCGATCCCGCGGTACTCCGCCAATCGGTCCGAGCCGCGCCATCTCCAAGTCGGCAAGCTTCCCAATGACCAGCGGATGGTCGTCGACGAGATGCTCCAGACCATCCGCGGTCTAAAAAAGAAGGGCCTCCAGACGATAAATCTGTACAACTGCTGGCTTGGGCGGCGGCTCGTCCCGCTCGCCCAGCGTGACCACTACATGTACCAGTACACGGGCCGGGGAGACTCGACGAAGGCCTGCCTCGACGAGTGGAAACTGGAGGACTACCTCCCAGCGCTGAAGAAGATTACCCAGGCGGTGTACCTGGATGCGCAGGCTGGGGTCGCCCCCTATACCGCGAAGCATCCAGCTCCAACGGTAATCACCTTACTTTGCTCGCAGTCGTAGTCTTTGCAGTCGCGGTAATTCTGATTCATTCTGTATTCGTTGCAGCTATTCCAAGTGGTGGAAGGTTGGATCCCTCCTTCGGACGACGAGAGCTCGGGCTCATCCTCCTAGGACCTGGGCGAGTCGCCGCCCGCCAAGGTTGACGAGGACGACGATGACGAGTCCGAGGAGGAGGTCGCCCAGCTGGTCCGAAAGACCCGCGGACAACGACAGCGCGAGATCGAGGCAAGCAGAAGCCTCGAGCGTCATGATGATGACGACGAGCTCCCAGAGACCACCTCGTGCCGTCAAGCCACTCCGTCGAAGAAGAAGAAGAAGGAAAAGGAGGCGAGGGCCCCCCCGAAGAAGAAGACGAAGCCATCAAAGCCGGCCTCGCCGCTGCACTCGGCGAGCAGCTCTGATGCTCCCAGCCCAGCCGTTGATGACGCGCCACCAGTGACAGCCGCGTTGGACGCGGCGACCGTGGAAGTGCCGCTGGCTTCCATGCCTCCGCCATTCGCCCCAGTTTCTGGGCTGGGGGAGGCTCCAGCTGCAGCGGCTTCGCCTCGCAAGGAGGCTCCGGCTACAACGACTTCGCCTCGCAAGGAGGCTCTTGCCGAGGATGTTCCTTGACAAGTTCGTTGTCGTTTTCATCGATGACATCTTGGTCTACTCCAAGAGCAAGGAAGAACATGAAAGACACTTACGCTCGATACTTGAGAAACTAAGGGAACATAAACTGTATGCCAAATTCAGTAAGTGTGAATTCTGGTTAGAGAAAGTTGGTTTTCTTGGTCATGTGATGACAAAAGATGGTGTGGCAGTTGATCCTGCAAAGGTTTCAGCTGTGACAGAATGGGAATCACCCAAGAATGTGAAGGAAGTTCGTAGTTTCCTCGGCTTAGCAGGTTACTACAGAAGGTTCATTGAAAATTTCTCGAAGGTTGCTAAGCCAATGACATAATTGCTAAAGAAGGACAAGAAGTTTGCTTGGACTGAAGGTTGCGAAGTTTGTTTCCAAGAGTTGAAGAAGAGACTTGTGACTGCACCAGTTCTATGTCTGCCCGATTTAGAAAAGGATTTCCAGGTATATTGTGATGCTTCTCATCAAGGTTTGGGTGCCGTACTTATGCAAGATGGCAAAGTCGTAGCCTATGCTTCGAGACAACTCAAAACTCATGAAGTAAACTATCCTACTCATGATTTGGAGTTAGCCTCTCTCGTCCATGCACTCAAAACATGGAGACATTACCTTTTGGGTAAGCGTTGTGAAGTGTTCACCGATCATAAAAGATTGAAGTATATCTTCACCCAGAAAGAAATCAACATGAGACAAAGAAGGTGGCTAGAACTTATCAAGGATTACGACTTAAGTTTGGAATACCACCCCGGTAAAGCAAATGTAGTAGCCGATGCTCTAAGTCGTAAGACGTTTGTAAATGGCCTTACCAAAGAAGAATTGCCAGATGACTTGTGTAAGCAATTCAAAGAACTCAGATTGGAGATCGTACCAGAAGGATATCTCATGTCCTTAGATGTTCAACCCACTCTATTGGACAAAATCCGAGAAGTTCAGAAGACTGATGAGGAAATTGGAAAGATTAAAGAAAATATTAATCTAGGGAAGGCTAAGAGCTTCCACGTTGACAAACAGGGTACTTTATGGCACGGGAAACGTATATGTGTTCCACGAGACCCAGAGTTGCGAAAACTGATCTTACAAGAAGGACACAACTCTCCGTATTCTATTCACCCGAGAAATACCAAGATGTACATGGACATGAAGGAAAGATTTTGGTGGAACAATCTCAAAAGAGACATCGCCGAACATATTGCCTTGTGTGATGTGTGCAGCAGAGTCAAAGCGGAGCACCAGAAACCAGCGGGTTTGCTTCAACCACTGCCTATTCCTGAATGGAAGTGGGAAAATATTGGTATGGATTTCATTACCGGATTACCAAGGACCAGGTCAGGATATGATTCCATATGGGTAGTAGTGGATCGCCTAACTAAAGTGGCTCATTTTATACCCGTGAAGACAACCTATACAAGTGCCAAGTTAGCTAAAATTTACATGAGCAGAATTGTATGCCTTCACGGTGTGCCTAAGAGTATAGTATCAGATAGAGGAACCCAGTTCACATCTCACTTTTGGAGACAGCTTCATGAATCCTTAGGAACGAGATTGGAATTCAGCACTGCTTTTCATCCACAAACGGATGGACAAACAGAAAGAACCAACCAAATTCTTGAAGACATGTTGAGAGCCTGTGCTTTAGACTATGGAGCAAGTTGGGACGAAAGTTTGCCGTACGCAGAGTTCTCTTACAGTAACAGTCATCAATCTAGTATTGGAATGGCACCGTTTGAGTTACTCTACGGAAGGAAGTGTACCACCCCATTGTTATGGAATGGTGTGGGAGAAAGAAGCTTATTTGGACCAGATCTTATCAAAGACGGCGAAGAGAAAGTCAAATTGGTTAAGGACAGATTGAAGATAGCACAGTCCCGACAGAAAAGCTACGCGGATTCTAAGCGTAGAGAAGTCACCTACGAAGTTGGGGATAGAGCTTATCTCAGGGTATCACCACTTCGTGGAGTGAAAAGATTTGGAGTCAAGGGAAAGTTGGCACCAAGATATGTTGGACCATTCAAGATTCTAAGTCGCAAAGGAGAAGTTGCATATGAAGTTGAATTGCCAGAATCTCTATCAGCAGTCCATAACGTATTTGATGTAAGTCACCTTAAGAAATGTCACCCAGAAATGGAAGAGTCTTCTTTGAAGGATACCATACCTTTGGAAGAAGTTCAGCTAGAAAGTGATCTCACTTATGAGGAAAAGCCTGTCAAGATTCTAGAGACCACAGAAAGAGTTACCAGGACCAAGACCATCAAGTTTTGTAAAGTGCAATGGAACCATCACTCCGAAGAAGAAGCAACATGGGAAAGAGAAGATGATCTTCGGAAAGACCACCCTCACCTATTTGCTAGCCAACCCGAATCTCGAGGGCGAGATTCATCTTAAGGGGGTTAGATTTGTAACATCCCAAAAATCATAGTTTCAAAACTCATTCATATCATCTTTGCATCATTCATCCATTTAGGGTTTTCTCAAAAATCATTTAGAGACAGAAGTTGGAGCTATGATTTCATGTGGGCAATTTATTCCAACTGGCCATCACCCTTTGAAATTTGAATGTTTAAGTACTTGTTTGCTTGCCTCCATTGATGGAAAGATTAGGTGAAACTTTTAAACCCAAGATTCCAATTTTAGAAATAGTTTCAAAATCCTTTTACAAATATTTGCAAACTAGAGCAAATCTCTGTTTACTTTGAAACCAAGCTTGACCAAGTCTTGCTAGGTAACCACTTAGTTAAAATGACTGTTTTTGAACCCACAAAACCCTGCAAAAATTCCCAAAACAGTTTGGATTCAAAAGGATTTGAATTCATATCAAAAATCATTCCAGAAATTAGAAATAGAAAAAGAAAAGAAACAAACAAAAGAAAAGGGCCAGGCACCAGGTTTCTGGCCCAGCAGCGAACCGAGCCCAGCCAGCCCACCCGGGGATTTATTTTTCTCCTCTCACGCGCGAGCGCACACACTGAGCCGCTGACAGCCAGACCCCACACTCACTTCGCGCACATCGCTGACGAGCGGGCCCTGTACACGCTGTCATCGTCTTCCCCAAAAATCTCGCGCACGAACTCCGCCGCTGCCCGTTGCTGCTTTGATTCCGCGAGGTAAATGGCATTGAATCACTGGGCGTTTCTTGTCGAGCCTCTGGCTATATAATCCCCTCTCTCTCACGACCATTTCCCCTCAACCAATTCCCCCTTCACGCCCCCAGGCTGCTCGCAACTTGCTCGACGTCGCCGCTGTTCCGACGACCGCGCCGACGAATTCCGGTGAGCACTGCGTTCCCCTCTGTCCCTGACTCATGCTATCACGTTCAGCAACTTCTTGCGCATCCACTGACACGCTTTGTTTGTTCTCGCATGATCTGTAGCCTCGGCAACGACTTCGACTGAGCGCCGCCGCCCTCTACACGAACTCCGGTGAGATCTCCCCGTAAGTACCAGCCGCCCCTTGCCCTCTGACTGATACGAATAGGATCCCCATCGTCTTACGCGTCTAATGGTGCCCCCTTTTTGACTTAGAGCGACGCAGAACCTCGCCAACGAAAACAGCAGCCGCATCAGACGCATTCGCGAACTCCGGCGAGGAATCCCCGACGACCCCGTGCGCCCCTTGCCAAGCCACCTCCACGTTGAGCTTCGCCTCGACCTTGCGGTTCTGGTAAGCACACCCTTCC
Organism: Avena atlantica; assembly: GCA_910589765.1. Classification (NCBI taxonomy): domain Eukaryota; kingdom Viridiplantae; phylum Streptophyta; class Magnoliopsida; order Poales; family Poaceae; genus Avena; species Avena atlantica. Next base: position 16,293,856 of record OU342736.1, read on the forward strand.
CTCCCGGAGCGACCTAGAACGCCGGCGCCGCCGTAGTCAGACACGCCGCCGCCAGTCAACGCCGCTAGCGCCGCCAGTTTGTGGTTTGATGGTCGTGTCCGTTGGATCCAGATCGTAGGGTTAGGATAGATTGTAAACGAAGGGGTAAGCGCGCATCTGAGCCGCCAGATCCCATTTAGATCGTGCGGTCCGCAGCGCTCGATCCGCGCGAAGCGGTACGCGCCAGTGAGGTTGCGACGCGTGGCAAAGTTTAAACTAAAAACAGAATTTAAAACCTGATTTAGATTCAAACTTCAAATGCTTATAACTTTTGAATGCCACGTTAGATTTTTGCAAACTTTATACCGTTGGATTCAGTGAAACAAGGCCTTTCAGAATATCCAATTTATTTGGCATATAGTAACAGTTAAAAATGATTTTATTTGTAGAACATGTTTTAAGGCCATTTTAAGTAGAAATTATTTTAGTAAATTGTATGGATGCCAAATAAGTTTAGTTGGCAAATTTTGTGTTATGTTAAGTTTCTGTAGTCTTGAGCATACTTGGTAGAATTTTCAAAAATCACCACCTAGTAGATTCTTGCATGCATGCATTCATAATATTTTTGGTTGTATATATTTGTGTGTAATTGTATGCTATTATTTCTTGTGTAGATTCTGCTAGTGATTGTGATTGTGAAGAGTGCTACTCTCCCCACTACCAAGGAAAGTGATATTTTCATCAATATTTATGTCCTATGTTTTGTACTAGCATTAGATATTTTGCTAAAGTATTGCATGATATTTTGCCTAGTGCTAAGATGGGAAATCCTAAGTAGAAAAGAATAGTAGAATTGATAGGGAAATTATCCTAAGTTAGGTTATCATATTCTTCTTAGTCTAGCTACTTAGCAAACAAGGGTGGTGAACATATATATGGTTTATGATAAAAATATTCTAAGTCAAGAGACTTATGTTTTCTTAATAAAACAACTAAGTCAAATGAACCTCCTGGGTGGAATGGAATGATTGGGTTATGTTGAGTGGTTACACAAGGCCATGGACTTGGGTTGTGTATCTCACTTGTGGTATGCCACCCAGGCACAAAGGGATTTGGAGGCCAAGTGTTGAGAAAGCTTACAGTGCAACCACTTGGCAATATGGGCTCTGCCATGATCATATAGGTTGCTAGAACTTAGTCACTTGGACAGTTGGTGGTAGTTGGGTTGATAGGTTGGAGCGCGTCCATTTTGACTAAGGAAAAGCTTCTGAAAGGTCCTGTCTTGGGAAACCAAGTCTGGTGGGGAAAGTGCACAACCTCTGCAGATGGAAAACCTAAGTACTTAGCCTAGTCCAAGGAAATGGACACTTTTGAGCATCAAGACATGGAAGCTACAAGAATCTCATCACTCCAACTTCTAAAAAAAAATTTGTGGGTGAACAAGGGTGAAGGACCCCAATGTCTATTGGTGGTTCCTTGGGAATTGTTTTTGACAAAGAAGAACTCAGTGTTTTCAACTAATAGGAAAAACCTATTTTCAAGCAAAGTAAGCCAAGCTACACTTAGCCAAAATGCATGTAGTAATATAGTCCACTTAAAATATACTAAGGTATCACTTGCCAATACTATTCCAAAGTATTGACCCTCTGTGGCTGTAACTTGTGATGTTGCAGGTTACTCCGATGATGAATAGGAGTCATGAGTCTACACTCAACATGCTTGCCTGTGGCACATGAAGATGAAGACTTGTGTTTATTTACTTATTCCATAAACTCCTGTATTAGGCCTTTGGCCCTGAGTTGTAAAAGACTATGTTTTATCTCTGGAATGAATGTAATAAACGACCTTTGTATCTGTGTACTTCATCTTAAACTGTGGATGCTAGCATTGATCCAGGGACTAGCATTGCAATCACAGTGATCCTTTCCTTTATAAAGGAGGGGTCTAACAAATTGACTGTGCCAAGAAAGCCATAACCATGACCAGTACAGCCGGAGTATCAGTCAAGCATATATCTGAAACCTTGCCTCGTCAATTCAAGTGCAACAAGAGTATAGCCCAACCTACCATTGACCAAGTTTGGATAGTCTATGAATACCCCGATGTATTTCCAGATGTTTTGCCCGGTATGCCCCTAGATCGGGATATCGAGTTTATCATTGAACTAATCCCTGGAACCGGACCCATAGCCCAGAGACCATATAGTATGAACCCATCTGAACTTGTAGAACTGAAGAAGCAACTAGATGCCATGCTGGAAATTGGATTGATTCAACCAAGTGCGTCACCATGGAGATCACCTGTTTTGTTCGTGGACAAGAAGGATGGAGGTAACTGTCTGTGTACGGATTATCGGAAGTTGAATGATGTCTCTATCAAAAACAAGTACCCGTTGCCGAAGATAGAAGATTTCTTTGACAAGTTGACTGGTGCCAATGTGTTTTCTAAGATTGATCTTAGAACTGGCTATCATCAACTCAAGATTCGCACAGCGGATATTCCAAGGACTGCGTTCACCACCAGATATGAATTATACAAGTATACTGTCATGTCTTTTGGATTAACCAATGCCCCCGCATATTTCATGAATCTCATGAATAAGATTTTTATGGACTTCCTGGATAAGTTTGTCGTTGTTTTGATTGATGACATTCTGATTTATTCCAAATCAGAAGAAGAACATGAGCTACACCTAAGGACCATTCTTGGAATCCTTAGAGAGCATCAGCTGTATGCCAAGTTTAGCAAATGTGAATTATGGTTACAGGAGGTAGGATTCCTCGGACATATCGTATCAGCCGGAGGAATTGCCGTTCACCCTGTGAAGGTGAAAGATGTCAAAGATTAGCAAGCCCCAACCACTCAAACCCAAGTTCGTGCATTTCTCGAATTAGCAGGATACTACCGCAAGTTCGTAGAAGGATTCTCGAGTATCGCCAGACCCATGACCCAATTGTTGTAGAAGGACAAGAAGTTTGAATGGACGAACAGATGTGAAGCGAGTTTTTAGGAACTCAAGAGGAGATTGATTTCAGCCCCCATCTTGATCATGCCGGATATCACGAAGCCCTTTGACGTGTATTGTGACGCATCCAAGATCGGTCTCGGATGTGTGTTGATGCAAAAAGGCAAAGTTATATCTTATCTATCCCGACAATTGAAGCAGCATGAACAGAACTACCCAACCCATGACCTTGAACTCGCAGCCGTAGTTCTAGACCTAAAGACATGGAGGCATTACCTGATGGGAAACCGTTGCGAGATTTATTCGGATCACAAGAGCCTGAAGTATATATTCACTTAGAAGGAGCTGAATATGAGGCAGAGAAGATGGATTGAGCTAATCAAGGATTATGATCTGGACATTCACTATCACCCTGGTAAAGCCAATGTGGTAGCTGATGCCCTTAGCAGATTGCCGTGCCGCTTGAACTCCATGATTTTTAAGGAGCAACCAAGTTTGCACAAAGAGATGGAAGATTTCCGAATGGAATTAGTGAGTGAAGGATTTTTGGATAGCATAGAACTTCAACCGACTTAGATCAGTCAGATCAAAGAGGCGCATAAAGGAAATGCTAGTATCGATGGAATCAAGCATCGTATCGGTACAGACAAAGTACCCGGATTCACGGAAGATGAAGAAGGAGTTCTGTGGTACAAAGGATGCCTTTGTGTACCATCAGATTTAGAATTGAAAGAAGTGATTTTGAAAGAGGCCCATGATACTCTTTATACTATCTACCCCGGAGGAACGAAGATGTATCAGGATTTGAAGGAACAATTTTGGTGGCATAAGATGAAGAGAGAAATCGGAAGATTTATCGCCAAGTGTTATATATGTCAGAGAGTGAAGGCGGTACATCAAAGACCCACTGGACTGTTGTAACCTTTACAGATTCCGGAATGGAAATGGGATTCAGTTGGAATGGACTTTATCACCGGAATGCCTACTTCTAGTAGGGGAAATGACTCTATCTGGTTCATAGTTGACCGATTGTCCAAGGTAGCCCATTTCTTACCCGTCAAGACCACATATTAGAGTTCGAAGCTAGCGGAGTTATACATCGCTAGAATCGTTAGTTTGCACGGAGTCCCCAAGAACATTGTATCGGATCGAGGAACCAAGTTTACCTCGAGATTCTAGAAGAAAGTCCAAGAAGGTTTAGGGACACGACTAGATTTCAGCACAGCGTATCACCCTCAGACTGATGGACAAATGGAGCGAGTAAATCAAACACTCGAAGATATGTTGAGAGCATTTGTGCTAGAGTATGGATCTAAATGGGAAGGTTGTCTGCCTTTCGCAGAATTTTCATACAACAACAGTTATCAATCTAGTCTGCAAATGGCCCCATTTGAATTCATGTATGGAAGGAAGTGTCGCACCCCTTTGAATTGGTCGGAAGTGGGAGAGAGTCAGATTTTTGGACCCGATATCCTACGAGAAGCAGAAGAGAAAGTTCACAAGATTCATGAGCACCTCAAGACCGCCCAGTCAAGGCAGAAGAGTTACGCCGGCAAGAGACGTCGAGACCTCGTTTTCAATATCGGAGACTTCATGAATCTTAAAGTGTCGCCTTTGAAAGGAATGCAATGTTTCCAGCTGAAAGGAAAGTTAGCCCCCAGATATATTGGACCCTTCAAGATTCTGAATCATCGAGCAAAAGTATCATATCAATTGGAACTGCTAGAAGAAATGTCAGCAGTGCACAATGTATCATATCAATTGGAACTGTATCATATCAATTGGAACTTTTCCAGCTCACAGCACCACCATTCATGACAAACACATAACCTAATTGTGATTTCGAATCATCTGAGTCGTTAAGGTAACTCGCATCTGTGTAACCCTTTACACTGAGTTCATCCTCACCTCCATAAACTAGAAACACATCCTTAGTCCTTTTCAAGTACTTAAGGATGATCTTTACCGCTGTCCAGTGACCTTCACCTGGATCAGCCTGTTATCTGCTCGTAACACTTAGAGCATAGGAAACATCTGGGCGAGTACATATCATTGCATACATGATGGATCCAATAGCTGAAGCATATGGAACCCTACTCATGCGCTCATGCTCATCAGTAGTCGAAGGACACTGAGTCTTGCTGAGTTTTATGCCATGAGACATGGGCAAGAACCCCTTCTTAGCCTCTTCCATGCTGAACCGTTTCAACACTTTGTCAATGTACGTACTCTGGCTTAATCCAAATAGCCTCCTTGATCTATCTCTATAGATCTTGATGCCCAGAATATATGCCGCTTCTCCCAAGTCCTTTATTGAAAAACTATTTTTCAATGAGGTCTTAACAGACTCGAGCATAGGAATGTCATTTCCAATCAGCAATATGTCATCTACATATAAGATTATAAATACCAGCGCTCTCCCACTCTCCTTCTTGTAAACACAAGGTTCTTCATAAAATCGAATATTCCAACTCCGAGATGCTTGCTTCAGCCCATAAATGGACTTCAGAAGTTTGCATACCTTCCCAGCATTGTTTGGATCGACAAAACCTTCGGGCTGCATCATATACACGTCCTTAGTTAGGATTCCATTTAGGAAAGCCGTCTTGACATCCATCTGCCATATTTCATAGTGGAAATGTGCAGCAATGGCTAGAATTATCCGTATAGATTTAAGCATCGCTATGGGCGAGAAAGTCTCGTCGTAGTCAACTCCTTGAACTTGTCGAAAACCTTTTGCAACAAGTCGATATTTATGGATGTGAACATTTCCATCCATATCAATCTTTTTCTTCTAGATCCATTTGCACTCGATGGCTTTAAAACCATCAGGCAGGTTAATCAAGTTCCAAACTTAATTGTCTCCCATGGACTCTATCTCGGATCTCATGGCGATCAGCCATTTCTCAGAGTCTGGGTCCACCATCGCTTCTGCATAGGTCGCCGGCTCATCATTGTCTAACAATAATAATTCCCGCGCTTCGCGGAGCCTCGCCGACTTTCGTGGTTGTGGTGCATCTATTTCCACGGGTTCATCAACTTGTTCTGCTACAATAGCATCACTCGTAGAAGCATCCCCAACTGGCTCATCTTGAACTTCTTCAAGTCGCACCGACCTTCCACTTGTTCCCTTTGTGAGAAACTCTTTCTCTAGGAAAACACCGCTACGAGCGACAAACACTTTGCCCTCCTCTCGTTTGTAGAAGTAATACCCTAAGGTTACCCTTGGATATCCCAAGAAAATGCATTTATCTTATTTGGGTGTTAGCTTGTCCGACTGAAGTCGCTTGACAAATGCATCACAACCCCAAATCTTTAGAAAAGACAAACTACGAATTTAGATGGTACCCTATTAAGTGTGAAAGCTGCCGTTTCTAGAGCGTAACCCCAAAATGATAATGGTAAATCCGACTGGCTCATCATAGATCGAACCATGTCCAACAAAGTTCGATTACGCCGTTCGGAGACCCCATTTATTTGAGGCGTTCCGGGCGGCGTAAGTTGTGGAACAATTCTGCAACTCTTAAGATGATCGCTAAATTCGTGACTCCAATATTCACCTCCACGATCAGATCGCAAGGCCTTTATTTTCTTGCCACGTTGATTCTCTACTTCACTCTGAAACTCCTTGAACTTTTATGTATGTCAGAGTTCCAACAAGTCTGTCGCTCTCTCGGGTAAACCCGAAAAAGGTGACTTGGTCATCTTTCCAAGTAAACAAGCCTGACATGTCTCGTATGATTCAAAATCAAACGAAGTTAGAAGACCATCACCATGGAGCTTCTTCACGCGCTTTTCACTTATATGCCCCAAACGACAATGCCATAAATAGGTAGGACTCAAATCATTAGGCCGAAGCCTTTTAGCACTAACATTGTAAACAGATGAATCATCAAGATTTAAAATAAATAACCCATTCACAATGGGAGCATTAGCCATAAACATATCATTCTTAGAGATTACACAACCATTGTTTTTACTCGCGAATGAATAACCATCCCTCATCAAACATGAAGGTGATAAAATGTTTCGACCCATACTTGGAATGTAATAACAATTATTCAACTCCATAATAAATCCTGACGGAGGGTGAAGTTGCATGACGCCGACGAACAATGCAGCAATCCTTGCTTTATTTCCGACGTGAAAATCCACTTCGCCTTTCTGCACTTCTCTAGTCCTTATTAGCCCCTGCATCGAATTGCAAATATGATCAACCGATCCAGTATCAAATACCCAAGAGTTAACATAGGAATCAGCGAGAAGAATGTCCACAACATTTACAACAAGCGTACCTGAGATGAAAGTACTCTTACTTCCACTATTCTTCAAAGAAGCCTGGTACTTGCTGCAGTTTCTCTTCCAGTGGCCATGTTCATGACAAAAAAAGCACTATGTGTCTTCTATGGGTCTAGCCTTTTGCTTGGGTGCAGGCTTAGGTATCTTATCCTTAGCCTTGCCCTTCTTATTCCAAGAAGTACCCTTTTTCTTTAAGGTAGTCTTGTTCTGCACAGCCATCACATGGCTATGCCCTGCACACTTCTTCGTGTCACTTTCTGCTGTTTTAAGCATCCCGCATAACTCATTAAGGCCCTTCTCCACCCCATGCATATGGTAGTTCGAAATGAACTGCCCATAGTTGAATCGAAGAGACGCCAAAATGAAGTCATTGGCCAACTCTTGGCCTAGTGGAAAACCAAGCTTTTCCAAAGTCTGACTGTAACCAAACATTTTGATCACATGGGGGCCTACAGCCGCTCCATATGCTAGCTTGCATTCGACAAAGGACTTGGCAACATTGTACCTCTCAGTCCTTTCCTGATCTTGGAACATGTCCTTAAGCGCTACGATCAAATCGTACGCTTCCTGATCCTCAAACTTCTTTTGGAGTTCAGGTTCCATGCATGCAAGCATAAGACATCTAACCTCAAGAGAATCATCACATGCTCTCTTGTAGGCGTTCTTTAGGGCATCAGATGCATTATCAGCAGGTTCATCGGGGATTGGGGTATACAGAACTGTTTCCTTTTTATCAGACCTGAGAACAATTCTCGGGTTACGGACCCAGTCCGAATAGTTTGTTCCATTTAGTTTATCTTTGTCAATAATCGAACACAAAGAGAAAGGTGATGTAGTGTTTGGTGTCATTGATCTACAACAGAAAACATGCAAAATACTAAGCCATGTAACCATGAAAGAGTAAAACATATTAAACAATTTAATAGCATATACTCCCACTTAAATCAATATCCCTCTATTTATACTAAGTTATTCAAGATCCACAATTAACAAGTCGACTAGTGAGCTTTAGCATCACTGCTAGAAGACAAGGTAAATCGGTAAGCAACACTTGCTAATCATAACACATATGGCTCTTGTTGTTGGGTGACATCTCTATGTCAAAACTATGCGCCCAACCTTTATGCACCAAGGTCCTTAACTGTTAAGATGACCTTGTCAAGTTCACCAACCCTTATGCGTGTAGGTATCCGATACAAACCCATCCAGCCAAGGAAAACCGCGGCACCCTAATTTCATAGGCCCACCAACGATTGTACATGGCATAGGATGGTGCAAGGTTTGGTTGGGAGGGCATGGTTTAACTTAAACTTTGTGAGGGATCGTTCTACTTCTATCATCTAAGCATGCATAGTAGTAAAACGCATAAGAATAACATTCACATAGATGTGACACAGTATGGCCCATTTTCTCATGGTGATCTCCATCGCCATAGAACCTATCCACCATGATGATCTCCATCTTCATGTTCCATGTGAGCCATCCTCCAAGTGATGAGTCATCCAAGAACTAATACAAGCTATTACTCCTAACATCCAGTAATCAAAATTACATAGTATTGGGAACATCACAAGTTGGCACGCAGGCCATTGCAATAAATGACAACACACATGGCTCTAGCCATGTTGCCCTACTCACAACACGCAGGTCATGCAAATTTTCATACATGCATCACATACATATATGGACCATACTGATCACATACATCCTGCAAAAACAAGTTATGCATAGAATCGCATTCTACCAGATCATGTGAAATCGCAGCACCTAGTTACCTTAACGAGATACAAAAGGGGCTACGATTAAGGGGGGGCTAGGGGGTCTCCCCCTGCGGGGTTCGAAGGGGCAGCGCCCCTCGTGGTACATCGAAAAATGAGAGATCGAATCTTCACAATTTTCTTTAAGTATTTTGATCGGCAAATCAAATTTACCATAAACCGACTCCTGTCCCGATTCAATCAAACACCTTTGATCACGGTACATCGATTTTAGATCTAGGTTCCGATTCGATCAATCATATTGATCTTCGTGTGATTCAACGGGATTTATGTGTCACTGTCTAACCCGATGGTGGAAACCGACCGGTAGGGGTAAGTCGCTCGACAACCTCAGAATCACGATCACGGAAAGCAAGAGCATAGATCAATCCAGAACCACTGCCATATAAACTATCACATCATTCATATCAATCTGCATATCACCATATGCAAACATCACGAACCTATAACTGAACAGCATCGGCTCTGATACCACTGTTGGGATACGGGTAGGCTACATTAGCGCAAATAAAATAATTTCTACCTCATATACCAGGATTACTATATCATAGATCACGGGATTACCACTAGACGCACAATTGCGGAATTGCTGAAGCGCGTCGAGGCAGTGCAGACGTTCCACGTCTCCTCCTTATCCTCGTCCCATGAGCAGCTCCCCTTGCGCGGCTCGTCAGGGAATCCACACGTACAGGGTGGAAGCGTCAAACGCCGGACTGCTAAGTCCGCGCGTGCAACACAGGCGTGAGGAGTGGCGACTGGGAATGATCTGAGGTCTAACCCTGGCCAGCTCGCCCCACCCGCTCTTATATAGGCGTCTCTAGTGGGCTTCTACATTAGCAGCCCATTAGTAGCCTGAGCCTGGTCTAATTCGGATCCAATCCTCATTAGGCTTCCAGCCCCTTAAGTGTGTGACCCTATAGGTTCATATGTGTATAGACATGACACGAATACACTTATTCTGTCAATAGTTGGTAGCGGCCTCTAGCAAGACGTGCCAACTCCTCAACGCATACAAAGATCATATGGGACGAACCATCACAAGGTTTAGTACATGTCTTTCCCTTTGCCTCACGATATTTGGTCTAGCTCCAAGCCGACCTCCCTTTCTCGATACTGCGATTAGGAATCCCTTTACTAGGTTAACTCTTAACCTTATGTAGCACGGCCATGCATTTATGGATCCCATCTTGATTGACCATGCCTTGCAGCATGCTTCAGGACAAACCCGAAAACTACCTTTGTAACTACCCAGTTATGGTGCAGCGTTTGATAGCCCCAAAGTAGGTAGATCCACATCTCAAGTACATGCGACAATCTCAGGTCTAAGGACAAAACGTACACGATGTGTAGAGAGAGAGATGCAACTAATTTCCAGTCTCAGGTTGGTTCAGTCCAACCCCATGTTCATAACATGTGTCCACATCATTGGTTTGACATCTCCATGTCTATGACTTGCAAAACATAGTCATCAACCAATCGATATGCCAGTCTAATATTCACGTGTGTCCTCACATGAACTCCGACTAGGGACAACTCTTAAATAACCATACAAGTAAAGATTTTCACAAACAATTCACATAATTGCCAATCAATACAAGTTGCCTGATATGGATATTCAGGGAGCATTACAATAACTAATGGATACATATGTAATCATCTATATTATTGCCTCTAGGGCATATTTCCTTCGGAATCACTTATCTAGGGTCGAGAAGAGAGTCAGACTATTTAAGAGATGACAATTATTTGCCTATAGTTCGGCAAGGTATATCGTGAGGCAAAAGGGACTCGGATGCAAGTCACATTGGAAAGGCATGTTATCATGACTCTTTGGTACTTGGGAGTTGTCACGTTCTACTAGGACCCGCTACCGATTGATCGTTTGAGAGTCTGACTCCAATCGTGTCCAAGTTACCATGAGCCTGCTGATGACTGGATTTCTACACCAACATCAGGGTTATTGCAGGACTTGTAGCAGCAAATATTTAAGAGTGTGTCCCGATGGGAGATCGAAAAACAGAAATAACACGACTCCGCAGCCACGTTGTCAATGCGGCCACGTTTCGCACACAAACCGTGGTTTGGAAATAGCCTATTCTATAAGTTAGTGGAATAGCGATAATTGAGAGATGTTTAAAGTATCTAATACGAAAGAACTTTTAACAAGAACAAAATAAACTAAGATGGAAAGTAAACAGAAATATGAACTGAATTAAAGAGATTATAGTTGTAGGATTGAATGGAATGAGAGAGCGCTTTTAGGCTTCGGTCTCACTAGTACTAGATGGGCAAATATATGTATGATTTATAAGAGATCCCTCAGACAAATAAACGTTCTCCATTTGATTACCGGGCTATCACTCGGTGTGCACTATGCATGATTCTTGCCCGTCTCCGCAAGGCAAAAAGGAACTTCCAGACCAAAGGATCACATAAACTCATCTTAGTTCATAATAAATTCTAAATTAGTGCACTAGATCATACCTCAACCTAGAATTGATTCAATCACTCACACATGGATGAACAGCAAAACATATATAAATATATAATGATGTCACAACCGTGTTCAATCTTACAATTACTAAACACAAGAGAGATAAGGAGATGGAGATGATGATGGAGATGGAGATCGATGCGTGGTGATGGTGATGTCTTCCTTCTCCTCTTATTATTCTTGCTTGGATGCCTTCATGGTGATGGTGTTGAGGGACATATAGGTCATGAAGGTGTGGTTGAGGCAGAGCTCCGCCACCGTGGAGATCGGATGGGTGGCAGTGGAGGTAGGGCTCCGCCCTAAATGGCTATGGTGTTCTCCTCCTCTTTTTTGACTCCTCCCACTTTTATATAGGCCTTAGAAGTTCCCTATATCGCCCCCCAATACCATCATATGGCTTAAGAAAGGTTTGGAGAAGTCCAGGGTCGAAAGCAAGTCATTTCCGACCTTTTCCCAACTATACGGCCAAAACTATATGGCCGAAAATATGGCTCCGGTTGTATAGTTGGTCATTAAACTTCCGGGTGTTGCAGTATTTTGGCCGCCATTTCTTCATACGAACTCTAATTTGGGTGTTTTTCGACTCGTTGGATTCGTATAGATGAGGGATACAACCTAGTGGTCTTGGATATTTATTTTGAGAAGTTGGAACAATTCACTTTTTCCAACACCTCAAATGGCTAAGTCTGGTCCCTGCAACTCCTCCATACTATGCTCTCTTTGTTCCTTTTGCCTTTGTTTTATTCATAATCATCATCAACACCTACACACATGTAAAAGATAAGGAAGAGGGATACAATTCTACCTAAACTACTAAATGTGCAAAGCTCATATGAAAGAAAATGAATGAAAACAGAAACCATGCATATTTGGTATAACTGTAGCTAGATAAAGCATGAGGTGGGTGGTTGATATGCATAAAATACTTCTATAAAAGTTTACATAAATTGTATTTATAAACCTCCCCAAGCTTATAATCTTCTCCTCCCAAGCATTAACTGTCGATAAATAATGAGGGGAATTTTGCTTGCCGTTGAAAATCAGTATGCCTTGCATCCTTATTTTTCTTGCAAGCTCAAAGAGAGTAAACATGTACTCATACAAGGCAATACAATCTCAGTTACAAATACCACCAAAGATTCATTAAAACTTATATGCTCCATGTCAACGGTGAATCTACCTTGCAAGCAAACTTGTGATCCTCTTATTGCACCCTTTGTATAACTTTTCATATAACTATTTTTATGAGGCAAAACTTAGTCATAAATAGATGTCAAGCATAAATAGGAATAAAGTTTATTTATTCTACCTAATCATGTCACCTAGTCAAGGCTATCAAGTGCAAACATCAGTTATTGAGCTTTCAAAAAGTTTATCTCTTAGTAACGAGATTTATGCCAAAAGGAAATGCGAGAACATTTCAAAATAAGCATAACATTACAGTGTATCATTTGGTCATCCATATCAATGAATCATGGCTATCAAACACTGTCACATCCCAAAATTCTCCAAATTTTGAAATGTGAAAAATAAACAAAAAAAAGAATCAAATGTTGAAATTTAGGGTGAAAAAGGAAAATTTTTGCTTCTACATGGAAACATCAAAACCCTACTTGAACAAAATTTTAATGGAAAGGCAACAAACAAATTTTGTAAGAATCAAATACATTCATAAATGGATGTACCTTGAATTTAAAGAAGTCATTTCCTAGGTCACTCTAAGACTATGGCTTTGTTCCATATAAAAATTTAGCAACAAACATTTTTAAATGTCCAAAAATGGTAAAGAAAAATATTATAAACCATGGGAATTGATTTCATTCAATTTGGAGCCATGGATAAAAACTTATGATTTTAATAAGATAAAAGGAAATAATTTCCGAGGCTAATAAAGCTCCTAACAAAAATCAACATTAAATTGTGAGCAAAGTAATCCTAAAAGGATTTAAAAAGACAAATAATAATTAAATACAATTATACAAATTGGAATCACCAATTTTGGAACTATAAATAAAAAGCTATGAATTTTATAAGATAAAGAAAGAAGTAAATAAATAAGAAATATTTAAAAAACAATTTAAATCTTCACCAAATCCATAAGCAACTGGAATAAAAGTTTATTGAATAATAAAAAGGAATAAACGATTATTTGAATAAAATTATATGGGTTTGAACCATATTCAATTTTATTTAAATAAAGACAAAATGCCTCATTTTTTAAATGGATATTAAATCACAAGAAAAATAGATTTGAGTTGGACTAAATAACACACTAGTAAGTAGTTTAAACCTACTGAAATGATTTGGAAAGATTTGAATTCAAATTTTTGTTTAAAACAAATGATTCAAATGAAAACAGAAAATAGAAATAGAAAAAACGAAAAAGAATAAGAGGAAAAAATAGAAAAAACCCAACCCAACTAACCTACCCAGCACCCCCAGCCCAACTTGGCACAACAGAAGCCCACCCGACTCACCCCTCTCTCCTCGCAGATCCTTTCTCACCGCACACCACACCCGCACTCTCCCTAACGAGCCGACCCCACCCTGCCACGTCGTCGTCGTCTTCAACGTCGCGCTGACCACACCCTTCTCCCTCTGCTGTTTCTGTCTGTTTCCAAATCGATTGAATTCGAGTAATTGCGCCAGTAATCCGGCCCCAAGACCATGCCCTCTTAATCCTCTCCCCCTCCTCCCCATTTCCCCTCAATCTGGCACCCCCGAGCACCCCCAGGCTGTCCCCATTTTGACTTACACCGCCGCGACCACCGATGAGCTCCGGCGCCAATTCCGGCGGACTTTGACCACCTCGTGCCCCTAGCTCACACTAGCTCACTTGCCATTATCGCGCGCATCTTCCAGTAGTCCCTGTTTTCTCACGCGTGCCCCTGACGCTCGGCAACGACCTCACCTGCACGCCACCGATGACCCCGCAGCTCTGGTGAAGTTTCCCGGTGAGACCCGTGTGCGCCTTGACCTCTAATCCTTGATATCTTGTTCGCCCTTGTCCTGTGAGTCTCCTGATGCTCTCCACTCACTCACGCGTGACTTGCATGCTCACCTCCGACGACACCCGTGTGTGCCCGACGCTGACGCTAGCTCCGGCGAAGAATCCCCATCGACCCCGTGTGCCCCTTCGCTAGCCACGACCACCTTGAGAACCGCCTCGACCTTGCGAACGCGGTAATTCCATGTGCCCTCTCTCTTTCCCCCCGGAATCACCAAAACACCGTCCACCCAACATGCTTCCGCGACGCACTATCGCCAGCGTCGCCCATCTTAGGTCATTGCACTTTGAACCGTTGGATGCAGATCCAATGGCAGAGATAGATCAATAGATGAAACGGTATCACTCGATCTGAGCCGCACAGCTCCACTTAGATCTAGCGACATGTGTTGCTAGATCCACCCGAAGCGGTACTGGCCATCAGAAACACGCCATGTGGCCAAGCTATTGTTTTAAAAACCAGAAATTGATCTATTAGTTGTTTGAATTTGAAAAATCAATAACCGTTATCGGTTTGTCCAAAAATTACAAATTTTATATCAATGGATTCATAAAAATGTGTACTTTGCAACTATAGCCCTGGTTTGGTCATTTGCTTCGGAAAATTTAGAGTTTTATGCAGAAGCATTAATAGGACTATTTTGGATATAAAAATTGTTCTAAAAAAGATTTTTTAGTAAATCCTTTTGCAAATGGATTTGTTTTAAAGCCTCTGACCATAAACACTAACATTTTAATTTAAAAATATATTTGGCTAACACTAGAAATTATTCCTTTCAATAAAATCATTTATAGTAAAACAAAAATGATTTAAATAACCAAATTTCACTAACTTGATTTTAAATGAATTTCCACTTTTATAAAATACCAATAGGTGTTTTGAAATGTTTAGAGCCTTGTTAAGAAACCACTTTTTCAATAAAACAACCTTTTGCATGGTTGCATGCATTACCTTGTTTTTATTGTTTTGTATTGTTATTTGATTGAGTGGTAGTTTTGACCCTCGAGGAGACTGAGGCGCTGTGCGAAGGGGGATTTGGACAGCGGTTTGTAGCTGTGTGAACTCGCAACAAGTGGAGGCAAAATAGGCACACGAGTACCATTCACCATAGTGGACTCCAGACAAGCCGCCTGCTCCATTTTAGCATCTCCTAGACAACCTGCAAGTCTCGCGTTCCAGGTCGCGTCTCCGGCTACGGGGCGTCCGGCGTCAGATGGAGCAGGACGAGCACCTCCCAGTTCGGGGAGCCGCACGGCACGGCTGCATCCACCTCCGTCATGGTCGCGGCAAGAGGGGTGCGCCTGTCGAAGGTGTCGTCAGGTCGTCAAAGCTGGAAGCCGCCATGGCCGGCAGGTGTGAGATCTTGTTTCGGCCGTGCGTCGTGGCGGTGCTGGGTGGCCATCGCTGAGCGCGGTGGCGTGTCTCTCGAAGGCAGGAGGAGCTGCACGGCGGGCCTGCGTGGCGGTGGTGTGTGGCCAGGCCAGATCTTTATTTCCTCGACAATCTTACCTCGGACCAAATGACGGAGGAAACGGGCGAGAGGAAAAGGGCGGGAAATAATAGGCGGGAATAAACTTTTATTACGATTGAACTGGAATTAAAGTACATAGCTCAACTGAAAATTAAGATACATGGCCAGATTAAGTCACATCAACCAAACTTGTTTTTGAATGTTGGAGTGATTCAGTCATACTCGTGCCTAGCCCTATAAACGTCGCCATTGTAGTCGCTGGTATCGGGGTCTTGGAAGCACGGGCAATGTTCACGGAGAAAGGTTTAATACATTATTACACATCACCAACAACATCCCTATCTAGTCTTCTGAGTTTTCTTTGTGTGTTTCCCTTTCTTCTGATTGCGACGCAACCATGGACAATCTTCATTATTTAACACGATGCTTGGATCAGTTTTCACCTTGAAGGGTGGAATATCATCAAACTTATTATAATCTTCTGACATGTCTGTCTTGTCCTCTACTCCCACGATGTTTCTTTTTCCTGAAAGAACTATGTGGCGCTTTGGCTCATCGTATGACGTGTCCTCTTGTCTTTCTTTTCTTTTTTTCGATTTGGTAGACATGTCCTTCACATAAAAAACCTGAGCCACTTCACTGGCTAGGACGAATGGTTCGGTGTCGTACCCTAGATTCTTGAGATCCACTGTAGTCATTCCGTACCGCGGGTCTACATGTACCCCGTCTTTCAGGTTGAACCATTTGCACCGGAACAAAGGGATCTTGAAAGTAGGTCCATAGTCAAGTTCCCATATCTCCTCTATGTATCCATAATATGTGACCTTCTTCCCATTGTCCTCTGCTGCGTCAAAGCGAACACCACTGTTTTGATTGGTGCTCTTTTTATCTTGGGCGATCGTGTAAAATGTATTTCCATTTATCTCATACCCTTGAAAAGTCGATATAGTCGAAGATGGTTGCTTGGCCAACAAGTATAGCTGTTCTTCATCAGTGCCATTAATGAGATGTGTTTGCAACCAACCGCCAAAAGTCTTCATGTGTTCTCCATCAATCCAATCTTCACGTTGCCCCGGGTATTCCGAGCGTAAAATATTCTTGTGTTCCACTATATACGGAGCCACCAAGCTAGAATTATGTAAAACTGTGTAGTGTGCTTGAGTGAAAGAATGTCCGTCCATACACATTGTTGCTTTCTTTCCTAGTGTGCCTTTTCCACGCAGTCTCCCCTCATAGCGCGATTCAGGAACACCGATCGGCTTAAGGTCAGGAATAAAGTCAACACAAAACTCAATGACCTCCTCTGTTCCATAGCCCTTGGAGATGCTTCCTTCTGGCCTAGCACGGTTATGAACGTATTTCTTTAAGACTCCCATGAATCTCTCAAAGGGGAACATGTTGTGTAGAAATACAGGACCGAGAACGCCAATCTCTTCGACCAGGTGAACGAGGAGATGCGTCATAATATTGAAGAAGGATGGTGGGAACACCAACTCGAAGCTAACTAGACATTGCACCACATCCTTCTGTAAATTTTGTAGAGTTAGTGGATTGATCACCTTCTGAGAAATTGCATTGAGGAACGCACATAGCTTCACAATGGGTACTCGAACATTTTCTGGAAGAAGCCCCCTCAATGCAACCGGAAGTAATTGTGTCATAATCACGTGGCAGTCATGAGACTTTAGGTTTTGAAACTTTTTCTCTGACATGTTTATTATTCCCTTTATATTCGACGAGAAGCCAGACGGGACCTTGATGCTACTCAGGACTTCAAAAAAGATCTCCTTCTCTTCTTTGGTAAGAGCGTAGCTGGCAGTACCTTGATACTTCTCTGGATTCAGGTTGTTTCCTTCATGGATACATTGCTGGTCCTGCCGTGCATCCGGTGTATCTTTTGTTTTCCCATACACGCCCAAGAAGTTTAGCAGGTTCACGCAAAGATTTTTCATCACGTGCATCACGTCGATTGCAGAGTGAACCTCTAGTATTTTCCAATAGGGTAGCTCCCAAAATATAGACATCTTCTTCCACATGGGTACGTGTCCGTCAACATCATTCGGAACAGATTTTCCTCCAGGACCCTTTCCAAAGATCACTTTTAAATCCTTGACCATATCATATATAACATCCCCAGTAGGGCGGGTAGGCTTTGTTCGGTTATCTGCCTCACCTCTGAAATGCTTCCCTCTCTTTCTTACGTGATGTTGTTTTGGAAGAAATCGGCGATGCCCCGGGTACACATTCTTGTTTCCCAAATATATACTGTCAGTCTCACCTAAACAGTGTGTGCATGCATTGTATCCCTTATTTGACTGTCCTGAAATGTTACTTAGAGCAGGCCAATCATTGATGGTTACAAACAACAACGCTCGTAGGTTAAATTCCTTTTGTGCGTGCTCATCCCACAGAGGTACACCTTCTTCACGCCACAACTGTAAAAGTTCTTCAACCAATGGCCTCAGATACACATCAATGTCATTGCCAGGTTGCCTCGGGCCTTGGATGAGCACTGGCATCATAATGAACTTCCGCTTCATGCACAACCAAGGAGGAAGATTATAGATACATAGAGTCACTGGCCAGGTGCTATGACTAGAGCTCTGCTCCCCGAAAGGATTAAAGCCATCTGTACTTAGACCAAATCTTAAGTTCCTTGCGTCCTCTGAAAATGACTTGAACTCTCTGTCGATTTTTCTCCACTGCGACCCGTCAGCAGGGTGTCTTAGCATCACATCTTTTTTACGGTCCTCTTTGTGCCATCGCAACAACTTGGCATGCTCTTTGTTTTGGAACAAACGTTTCAACCGTGGTATTATAGGAGCATACCACATCACCTTGGCAGGAACCCTCTTCCTGGGGCACGACTCGTCCTCAACATCACCAGGGTCATCTCGCCTAATCTTATACCGCAATGCACCACATACCGGGCATGCATTCAAATTCTCGTACTCCTCACCGCGGTAGAGGATGCAGTCATTGATGCATGCATGTATCTTCTGCACCTCTAATCCTAGAGGGCAGACAACCTTCTTTGCTTCGTATGTACTAGAGGGCAATACGTTCTTCCCTGGAAGCATCTTCTTTATTATTTTCAGCAACTTTTCAAATCCCTTGTCAGAAGTACCATTCTCTGCCTTCCATTGCAGCAATTCCAGTGTAGTACCTAGCTTTTTCTGGCCATCTTCGCAATTTGGGTACAATAGTTTGTTGTGATCCTCTAACATTTTCTCCAACTTCAACCTCTCCTTTTCACTTCCGCAGTTTATCTTCGCATCAATAATGGCCCGACCCAAATCGTCATCGGGCTCATCAAAAATGGGCTCATAAAAAATGGGCTCTTCTTCAGATTCGTCTCCCCCCATTCTACTATCACCGTCTTCTGTGAACATAGGATAGTTGTCATTATCCTCTTCTTCTTCGTTGTCTTCCATTATAACCCCTCTTTCTCCGTGCTTGGTCCAACAATTATAGCCGGGCATGAAACCGTTCTCAAGCAGGTGGACGTGAAGGGTTTTTGAAGTAGAGTAATCCTTCGTATTCTTACAGGAACTACATGGACAACAAATGAAACCATTTGACCGCCTGTTTGCCTCAGCCACGTTGAGAAAATAATGCATGCCAGTAATGAACTCGGGATGGCATCGGTCACCGTACATCCATTGTCGATTCATCTGCATTATATAAGTATATAAAAAATCATTAATTACACAACATCATGAATATATGAGTGACCAAATTAATTAATATTCAAGTTTATCATCACATAAAACTAAGTGTTTTTATAAAAAAAGAGACTCACCGAGGTTGTGCCGGCTAGGGGACGACGCTGGCGATCGACGGCGATGAGGACGGTGACGATACTAAAACCAAAAAATCATACTTCAATTTGAGCTCAAATTGCATATAAAAAGAATGAAATCCCTAACTTAGGCATTTCATCGAACACCTTGCTAGCACTAGAAAAATGATACGAGTTAGACTAGCAATGAAATAAGCTAAATTAGGATGATATTGCTAACCCTTGGATAGACGGACGATGCCGTCAATCTTGACAAAATGGTGGAGAAAAATGGAGATTTATTGGAGTGTGAGAGGAGGGAAATATTTGAAAATATGAGAGGAGAAGTAAAAATGAAGCTGGCTCGGGTGGCTCGCGTTAAGAAATAGAGCTGGAGACCTTTTAGTACCGGTTCTTTATATGAACCTATACTAAAGGTGCAACGCTGGACCCACCACTGCCTCAAATTTGGCGCGAAACTCTTTAGTACCGGTTCGTGTTACGAACCGGTACTATACAGCCTAAATGAACCGGTACTAAGGTTTGCCGGTGACCTGCGCAGTTAAACCGGTACTAATGCATCCTTTAGTACCGGTTCTTACGAAACCGGTACTAAAGGTCAAATCCTTTGGCTAGTTTTCTACTAGTGATATCCTCTACGTCGTAGCAGTAAAACTACCCTTGAAGCAGAAGATAAAACATATGATGAAACGCCCCTACATCGATTATGAAGCAATCGCTGACATCATGAAGATCTTTGAGATGGAGGAGGCGGAAACCCAGCTGTGCCACTACTTCAAGAACATGAACAAGAAGAAGTATTGTTTTGTGTACCACATAAGCACTAGATCCGACTCTGTCGATGCTAGAGCTGGTAGAGATTTGGTCCTAGACGCAATCGAAGAAAACGCGGACATACCTGGCTCACTGATGGAGTCAATCATGTCGTAGGAACTTCGAGACTTCGACAAAGAGATGGAGGATTATGAACAAGAACACGCCTCCAAGCCAACACAAATTGAGCCGGAAAATTCTCCTAGTCGATATGATAGCATGGATGAAAGATACACCTCGCAGGATGATATGGATACCGGAGAATCCTCCGAGGTCCACAAGCCAACCATGACAGAAAGTATCGACGGAATTTTATCCCCTGGTACCGGACCAAAATCCGTCTTTGCCACGGGTACGCACGTTAAGGATACTGGGCGGTCAAAGAAGAAGAAGAACAAAATCCGATACCGGAAGAGCCAGACGTCTAAGAAGAATAAGTTGATGAAGAGATCGAGATGGAGAATCAGGACGGAGATCCGATTAATACCACACCGATCGACCCTCCTGTGGATGGACACGTCGTCACCAATGGTGCACGTGAAATTTACGGAGATGCTCTCCCAATTCCAATCCCAACGGCTTCAGATCTTACTCCAGAGGCATTGGAGAAAATGGATGTGTCGTGGTATTGCACGGCAGATGCTACTGGGGGTAGCTTACGTGGAGGGAGCAAGGCGACGTAGGAGAATCCGGGAGCGAGATTGGCACACGATGTACCCAGGTTCACGTCCCCTCGGTGGAGGATCGCTACGTCCTGCTATCAATCCAGTATATGATCATAGATTGGTTTACAATGGAGCCGCCGGAGGCGGTGGGGGAGACTGGATCTAATATGACGTACCCCTTGGGGGTGCCCTTGGTGGCTTTATATATGCAGCCAGTTAGGGTTTACAAGTGCTTTGGTGGGCTTTCTATTAGAGTCGCCGTCTTGGGCCTCCAGTCGGCGCTAGTCGTTCGGGTCCAGCACGCGCCAGTCGCCGTATCCGGCGAGTCGACCCGCTCTACGTTTGACGATCCAGCTGGCAAATCCGCTTCGTGGGTATACCCCGATTAGTATTCCCCCATCAGTAGTCCCCGAGCGCGCTGTTGATTCGACGCGAGCTTGAGGCAGCGCACGGAGAGTGTTGACGATGGGTCGTGGCGAATCGGCGACGAGCTCCTGAATAGAGAAAAGAACCGTGAAGCGGGAGGCGGTCGGCGTGAGCCAGTCGGTGATGGCCAGTTGGCGAAAGACGCAGGGCGTCGGTGAATCTGCCCGTTGCGGCGAGTCCTCGAACGTGGAGCCTGCCGAGTCCCCGAGCGCGGCGAGTGGCAAGGTCGAGCGACCGGCGAGTCCTCGAACGTGGAGCCTGCCGAGTCCCCGAGCGCGGCGAGTGGCAAGGTCGAGCGACCGGCAAGTCCGCGAGCGTGTGGCGTACGCGAGGGCGAGTCCGCGGTGGCGAGTCCCCGAGCGTGTGGCGTACGCGAGGGCGAGTCCGCGGTGGCGAGTCCCCGAGAGTGTTGAGTACGCGAGGGCGAATCCGCGATGATGGCGAGTCGACGAGCGCGTTGAGCACGCGAGTACCGAGTCCATGGTGGCGAGTCGACGAGCGTGTTGAGTACGTGAGGGCGAATCCGCGATGATGGCGAGTCGACGAGCGCGTTGAGTCCGCGAGTACCGAGTCCATGGTGGCGAGTCGACGAGCGTGTTGAGTACGCGAGGGCGAATCCACGGCGGCGAGTCGACGAGCGCGTTGAGCACGCGATGGCGAGTGTCCGCGGCGGCGAATCAACGAGCGCGTTGAGCACGCGAGGGCGAGTGTCCGCGGCGGCGAGTCGACGAGCGTGTTGAGTACATGAGGACGAGTTCGCGGTGGAGAGTCCCCGAGCGTGTTGAGTACGCGAGGGCGAGTCCGTGGTGGCGAGTCCCGAGCGTGTTGAGTACGCGAGGGCGAGTTCGCGCTGGAGAGTCCCCGAGCGTGTTGAGTACGCGAGGGCGAGTCCGCGGTGGCGAGTCCCGAGCGTGTTGAGTTCGCGCTGGAGAGTCCCCGAGCGTGTTGAGTACGCGAGGGCGAGTGCACGATGGCGAGTCGACGAGGGCGAGCCGCGGTCGTGGAACCACGCATACACACTGCATGCCTAGGAGTAGTCCCCGAGGCTCGAGTTGGCTTGTAGAGGCGACTTGAGGCTCTTTAGAGATGCATATTTTGAAAATATTAGTGGTTGCTGCCGAGCGCGGCGAGTGGCGAGGTCGAGCGACCGGCGAGTGCCGCTGTCTGTAGCGCACCGAGTCCCCAAGGGGAGAGTCCGCGAGTGTGGCGAGTCCGCGATTATTGCGAGTCCGCGAGGGGAGAGTCCCCGAGTGTGGCGAGTCCGCGATGATTGCGAGTCCGCGAGGGGAGAGTCCCCGAGTGTGGCGAGTCCGCGATGATTGCGAGTCCGCGAGGGGGAGAGTCCCCGAGTGTGGCGAGTCCGCGATGATTGCGAGTCCGCGAGGGGGAGTCCCCGAGTGTGGCGAGTCCGCGATGATTGCGAGTCCGCGAGGGGGAGAGTCCCCGAGTGTGGCGAGTCCGCGATGATTGCGAGTCCGCGAGGGGAGAGTCCCCGAGTGTGGCGTGTCCGCGATGATTGCGAGTCCGCGAGGGGAGAGTCCCCGAGTGTGGCGAGTCCGCGATGATTGCGAGTCCGCGAGGGGGAGAGTCCCCGAGTGTGGCGAGTCCGCGATGATTGCGAGTCCGCGAGGGCGAGTCCCCGAGTGTGGCGAGTCCGCGATGATTTGAAAGAGCAATTTTGGTGGCATAAGATGAAGAGAGAAATCGGAAGCTATATCGCCAAGTGTGATATATGTCAGCGAGTCAAGGCAGGAAATCAAAGACCCGCTGGATTGTTGCAACCTTTGCAAATTCCGGAATGGAAATGGGATTCTGTAGGAATGGACTTTATCACTGGACTACCTACTTCTAGTAGGGGAAATGACTCTATTTTGGTCATAGTGGACAGATTGTCCAAAGTCGCCCATTTCTTGCCCGTTAAAACCACCTATCAGAGTTCGAAGCTAGCAGAGTTGTACATCGCTAGGATCGTTAGTTTGCACGGAGTCCCCAAGAATATCGTATCGGATCGAGGAACTCAGTTTACCTCGAGATTCTGGAAGAAGGTCCAGGAAGGTTTAGGAACCCGCCTAGATTTCAGTACCGCGTATCACCCCCAGACCGATGGACAAACGGAGCGAGTAAACCAAATACTCGAAGATATTCTTAGAGCCTGTGTGCTAGAATATGAATCCAACTGGGAAGACTGTCTGCCGTTTGCAGAATTTTCCTACAACAATAGTTACCAAGCCAGTTTGCAAATGGCCCCATTTCAATTCATGTACGGAAGGAAGTGCCTCACCCCTTTGAATTGGTCGGAAGTAGGAGAGAGTCAAACTTTCGGACCCGACATCCTACGAGAAGCAGAAGAGAAGGTTCACAAGATTCGAGAGCATCTCAAGACAGCCCAATATCGAAAAAAGAGTTACGCCGACAAGAGACGTCGAGACCTCGCCTTTAACATTGGAGACTTTGTTTACCTGAAAGTGTCGCCATTGAAGGGAATGCA
Organism: Avena atlantica; assembly: GCA_910589765.1. NCBI lineage: Eukaryota > Viridiplantae > Streptophyta > Magnoliopsida > Poales > Poaceae > Avena > Avena atlantica. The sequence goes on from OU342736.1 coordinate 16,318,044, forward strand.
GCGTTTCCAACTCAAAGGAAAGTTAGACCCCAGATATATCGGACCTTTCAAAATTTTGAACCGTCGAGGAGAAGTATCGTATCAACTCGAGCTACCAGAAGAGATGTCAGCAGTGCACAATGTGTTCCATATCTCGTTACTTCGCAAATATCTCGAAGTCTCCGAGAAGACCGAAGTGACCCTCAGCCGTTGGATTAGAACCAGATCGAACGAACCACGTTGCCCCATACCGCTTCGCCCAGCCCCGTGTCACTGACGAGTGGGGACACCCACTTAAGCAGCCAGCGGGAGCACTGCGCTTAGCAGGCCGGCCCGTTAGAATTTCCCGCGCAGCCCAACAATTCAAATTAAATCTTTTCTTTTTAATTTCAAACACACTTCTGTACCCAACTTCAAAAATCAACCCAGATCGATTTAGTGCACCAAATTAGATGAAACCAATTTTGTTGGAAAGGCCTGTGAATGCTTAATCCAAGCCCGTTGGATTCAAGTCATTTGGATCTGTAGATCACCCTTAGCAAAAATGACAAGGCAGAAGCTTTTCTGCATTCAAACATTTTTCAAATTTAAACCACAATAGCTTTTGAGTTGATTCCAACTCTCAAAAATCACTTTCAACCATACCTTTCAGAATATATAAAAATATATATAGGTTACTTGCAGAAATAATGTTCAAGGAATAAAAGAATGCTTCATAAGAATTTCTAGCCACTTTAATTAATTAAAATAAAAGGGTAAAACCTTGTTAAATTGTGACACCACTTTAAAATCACATTCCCATGGACTACAACATGTGGTGATGACATGTGTCAACATGATCCCATGTTTAGTTTGGATAATATTAAATCTTAAGTAGTTTTTCAATGAGTAGAAATTACTTTTCTAAAATAAGAAGACTTAAACCAATCCTTAACCTTGTAATGTTAGAGATGATGCTAGATCATCTATAGGACCCTTGTGTGTGATGATTGCAAGTAGTTAAGTATTGTTTGGTGATTGTGTACCTCGTATTTATTCATAGACGCTAGTACCGACCAAGGCTACGAGGAAGAAGGAGGATACTACGAAGAGGAAGCCGAGGAGAACTTCAACCACTGCTCTGCACAAGGCAAGCTTATACTGATATTGATGCAAGCTAACACTTGCAAGATACTATACCGATGCAAGCGCATAAGACACCCTATTGTTGCCACAACCCATGCTTGAGATATGATTACTACATGCCCTAAGCGTATGTAACCATACCCACTTGCTAAACCAATCTTAGTTTTATGGCAAGCTTTTTACTTTATTTTTTTATCAAAGTTTACTTAGAGGCTACCCAAGAATTTTGGTCGATACTAGACAGTTGTGCTGATGGTTGCATAAAGAGCATTAAAATTGGCCTAAGCTAGAAACCTTGATATCAGCTTATGATATAAGGTTGGACTTAGTTGCAACTCCACTAGTTACCACCCCTCTATTAGTACTACCCCACCTGTAGATGCTAGTGCTAAGCATAAAACTTGATCAACTTTAGATGGGAATACTTGGTGGAAAAATGGTTATGAAAACCTTGGAATGATGGATCATTCTATTGAAATGTTTTGGACATGTGTTTCCAAACACTTGATGATTTTGGTGATGAGAATGTTGAGGCATGAGCCTTACCCCTTTATAAAACTGATGGTTGTCTGGATGCGATACCATTCCAATTTTATCGTACAACCACAATACCCGAATATTGGGTAGGGCTTGACTGGAAATTTATATACCTTAGTATTAGTTCCCTCATGGCCAAGGTATGAGCTGAGGCTACCTTGTGAAGATTGTCCACCTGTGCAGTACCCAAGATGACAGTGGTCATGGTTGGGAGGCCAAACTCACAGGAGAGGTGCTTATACTAGGGAGTGTAATTGGAAGGTTAGGATTGATTATCCGCATACTGAGTATGGTGAATTTAGGATTTGTTCCTGACGGATGTATCGAATGTTGTGGTGAAAGTGTACAATCTCTGCAGAGTGTCAAACTATTCGAATAGCCGCGTCCGCGGTTATGGACAGTTGGAGTGGCCATACTGTTCCCTCGTCAGACTTTTCAAAATGACTTGTGAACGACTTGAGACTTTGGCTTGGCCACAACAGAGTTGTGACTAGAAATACAAGATCCCACTTAGGAGTTATAAAATTGTGACAAGCTTGGGAACTTAGTAGTATAAATATGGCTTTTGCAAAACAACCCTAGAGCCTAGTGTCCTATTATCCAAAAACCCCTTTTTCTTGTTAGTATTAGTTTGCGAGTACTTAAAGAGTACTCATGGCTTTGTCCCTGGCTATTCCCATGGCCAGACTATGAAGAGGAGTACCTGGAGGATGGACCCCAGGACGGTTACGACAACTAGGACCATCTCCCATCGTCAGCATTGCCTGTGACCCCGAAGATGGAGCCTCACCTACGCTACCGTTACTATTCCGTATTCTGCTGCTTGATGTTGTATTAAGGACTGGATCATGAGATCCCTATTTGTGTAAGAACTTATGTATCGTTGTAATGGATGAAGTACTATGGTATCCAATTCTGTTATGTCTCGCAAAAATGGTAATCCTGGGATTGCGATGTATGGCATAACAGGCATCTAGGATTGAAAAATCCGGGTGTTGACATTATTCTTCTTGTTCTCTGGGCATCCACTGGAGTAATGTCCCATTTCCTTACATCTACGACATTGTGCAAGGCTCATGTCTTGCTTTTGTTTCTTAAATTTCTTTAGTCCTTTGAATTGGGTTGTCTTGTTAGGAGGTAGGAGTGGTCCTTTTCCTTTGGTAGACTTGGATCCTTCTTGTTTCCTTTGTTCCACCATGGCATAGATGGGACATTGGCCAGGAGTATGATCACTTCCCTCACAAAGGTAACAAGTAGCTTGAGAGGTGGGGCATTGTCCAACAGGATGATCTTCTTCACAATTGGGGCATTGTCCTTCATGCTCCTTGGAAGTATGATCCTTGTCTCCACATATAGTGCAAGCTGGGGCTCCATCTAGAATAACATTCTTGTCAGCCTTGTTATCATAAATTACTTTGGGGTAGTTTTCCTCCATGCTGATCATTTGATTGGTCACCTTAAGCATCAGTTGAGACTGCTCTTCCAAAAACCTTTGCAGTGCTGGATCCTTATCACTATTGTTGACTATGAACTGAGCTGTCAGTTGGTTCAACTGGTGTTGGGTTGCTAGGAGCTCCTTCATGCTGTCAGCTTGGTTGGTGTTGATGTCATCAACCTTGGAGTCTTTTGGAGTAGTCATCTGTTTGGGTTGAAGGGAGGTTAGAATAGCCAAGTTATTTCTAAGAAAATATTTCTAAACACACACATTACAAATCACACAAGCAATGTGCAAGCAATTACAAACCAAACATTCACAATCAACTTTTGCACTCAAACAACAAGGTTCAAGCACTTACTTAGGCAACAAAATATTTTCGTTACACCACATAAGTTGGTGGTTTGACTTAACTAAATTATGGTGGTCCATCTATGTGGTTCACTTGTGATCTTTCCATCCTTCTTGGTTGATTCTTCGTGTATGAGATCATGGTTTCCTTGAGAAAAACTCCTGGTCACAATACTTCAAAGTTGTTGATGGTTTCTTCTTATTTTGCATTCCCCCAGTCTCTAATTCTTAAGTAAGATTTCCTTGTCTCACTTGTGGTCCTTAGTAGTTTCCATGTTGGAAGTCCTTGGTGAACATGCTGAAGATGTTGAAGTCATTAGAGTTGAAGATGTTGAAGTCATTAGAGTTGAAGAAGTTGAATAAGTCCTTTACACATGGTGTAGTCTTTGGCCATGGGTAGGTTTTTCCATCAGGTTTGAAATAGAAGAGATGTAGAGTTGAAACCAAAATGGTTGAGGAAAGAGTTTACAAGTTTGTTTTGTAAATAAGTTTTGGAATAAGACAACTAAGGGTTTTGTCCAATCCTAGGGTTTACAAATCCTACAGGCAACACAATGCTCTGATACCATCTGTAGAGGTCCCAACCTGAAAAGGTAGATCCCTCCTGTGTTTTACAATGCTAGTCCCTGGATCAATAGCTAGCATCCACAGTTAAGACGTAATATCAAGAAACAAAGGTCATAATATAACTTTATAACCAGGAATAATAGTATGGCTATTACAATACATTGCAGCGGAATAAATATAGTCATGGGTCCTTCATCTTCAAAGTGCCACAGGCAGATGTTGGTTGTAGACTTTGTAGTCCTAGTCAATCAAACAATCTTCATATAAATAAACAATCAACCTGCAACATTACAAGTTACAGCCACAAGGGTCAATACATTTTGAATTGTATTGGCAAGCTTCACTTTTATGTAAATATGAGTGGATCCTATCAATACATGCATATTTGGCTAAGTAGAGTTTAGGGCTTATTTGCATAAAGCAACATTTATCCTATCTTTTCAAAATGGTTTTGGTTCTTTGTTAAATCTCTTTTCCAAGTTCCTTGAACTCCTTGGTAGAAACTCAAGTGTTCAAGTCCTTGTCAAAAATCCCTTGAGCTACTTGGTAACCCCAAGTGCATCAAGTTTTTATCAAAATCTCATGAGTCCCTTGGTAACCCCAAGTACTTCATGCTCTTGAGCACCTTGGTAACCCCAAGTGCAGCAAGCTTAATAAAATCTCTTTGAATTCCTTGGTACCCCCAAGTGCATCAAGTTTTTATATTAGAAATTGGAATGTCGAGATCTCCCATGGTTCAAACTTTAGTTGCTCAGTATTGTCCATAACTGGGGACACGGCTAAGTACTTAGATTTTTATTAACTTCTGCAGAAGGAGTACACTTTACCCACATGACACAATCCCATCTTGTTGCCACCAATGGCCTACTGGATTAGTGCTCACCAAGATGGAGTACCGGCAGACTGAGAGTGTGACGAAGTCTTTCCAAAAGGTCCTCCCATACATCATTGCTAGCTTGTCTTCAGTCCCCATGAAGCATTCCAGATCCCCATGTCCGGTAACTAAAGACAATGTATGGGTCTTCCTAATGTAGTTGACTAAGCCAGAGCCATAATAGCATGTGGTTGCACACGAAAGCCTCAATTGGAGAAACATGTTCAATCTCTAAGTTTCCTAGGTGGTTTTCATTTGGAGCACAACACAAAGTGACTGCCATAGACATGGTTCCCTTTTGTTGCCACCTTCTCCAAAACATAAAGTGTCCACCACCTAGGTGGTTCATCGAGTCCTTGTTTTATTATATAAAACACAAGTCTTTTTTTTAAACCTTTGTAAAATCTCAACATGTATCTCTTTTCAAAATATAGCATGGCTAAGCATGTACAACTTCAATATTTTTACTAAGGAGTGTATAGGGAATCCTATTAGGATTAGCATAGCATAAGTACAAAACATTTTCATGCATGTTTACAAAATCCACTAAGTATAATGAAAATAGTAGGTCTTTTGTATGATAGTGTAACTTGCCTTTTTGGTAGGGAATGAGGGTTTACTCCTTGATCTTTCTAGTCTCACACTTTGCTAATTCCACTATAATCATTCAAACAAGCATAGTATCAAGTAGCATTCCAAACCAATATTCAAACATTATTTCACACACACAAAGCAATGGATTCTAAGTCATGCATGGGAACATGCTTAAGATGGTTTTATTTACAAGGGAGGTATCCACTAGGCTTTTAACTTTGTAAGGTCCACATTGGTCATTTACCAAGATGGCAAAGTTATTTGCAAAAAGCTTTTAGTTCATAAACCATTTCAAAATCCAAACATTATTTCATGTGGTGAAAATATTTTTATCAAAGCAAACTTTATGTTTTTCTTCAAGTGAGTTGCCATTTTCCAAGCTTGGTGTTTTGGGTCAGTAAGTTTGGTCCAAGACATTTTCACAAAGTTTTCCTTGCAAAAACATTTCCATAGTAAAATCAATGATTTTATTTGGCTAGAAAATGGCTAAGTCAAATAATTCAATCCAATTTTTACCAAAATCATTTTTAACACTATGGGTTGGTTCCTAGGGTCAGTATGGTCACTACAAATCATTTTGCAAAGGTTTTGTCCTTAAATTCAATTTTTTAACAATTTTTATACACTAAACAAGCTCACAAAAGAATCTGCAAAAACAAGAAAACAAATAGGTACTATTTTCCAAACTAAGGCCATGGTTGTTTAGGTCTTGCTCTCCTGAATCCAACGACATAAAATTTGCAATTTTTGGACGTGTAGATCTCAAGTTATAAGGGTTTGAAGTTTGCAATTAAATCAGATTCAAATTTCTTTTTAAAACGGAGTAGGTGACACGCGGCACGTTTCTATTCGCGGGTACCGCTTCGCGTGGATCGCGGCTGTGGGGCGTTGGATCTGATGTGAATCGTGCGGCTCAGATGCTCCTGTACCGTTTCACTTAAGTCACTCTGTCTACGCCGCAGGATGGTGATCTAACGGCTCTCGCGTGCTTGACCAGAAGCTGGCGGCGGCAGACGGCGGCGACTGCCAGATGAGGTGATAGCGATGGTTCTAGGAAGCAAAGATCGAGGTGGGAATGCTCACCGTGATCGCGAGGACGAGGTGATGCTCGGGGCATAGTTGGTTGGTCGTGGGGCGTTCAAGGTCTGCAGTAATTCCTCGCCGGAGTGGAGGTCGGCGTCGGGTGCTTCAGGTGGTCGTCGTAGACGTTGCTGAGGATCACCCCAAAGAAAAATGACGACGCGGTCAGATGCAGAAAGGTGTGGCGAGTGCGGGAGTGTGAACGAGGAGGCGCGGGGTGGTCAGATGCATACCAGAAATGCTCGTCGGAGTTAAGCCAGACGGTGGTGGCGGTAGGAGTTGTCGCGGTAGATCGCCCTAAGGTAAAACAGGAGCATATTCAGATGCGCAAGAGCAAGGCGATGCTGTGTGCGTGAACGAGAGGGGTCGGGGCGGTCTGGTTCACCTGAAAGTCGTCGCCGGAGTAGTAACGGACGGCGACGCTGTCGGAGCTTGTCGATGTCGAGGTTCTGTGGCGCCCGCGGTTGAACGGAGGGTACAGGTAGAGGCACCTAGGTCTGGGGAATGTGCCCGTGTGGTTGGGAAGGCAAGGTGGTGGCTGGGCTTGCCGGAATTAGCTTGCGAGCTCGTCGGAGCAGAGCGGGGTTTCAGATGGAATTGGCGCAGCCTGGTGGCGAAGAGAGGTTGGGGTCTGAGGGGATCGGAAGGGAAAGCACTGGCGCTTAAGTACGCAAGGCCAGAGGCGAGATTAACGCAGCCATTATGAAGAATTAAGCGCGCGGATTGATGACAGGGAACGGCAGCGTGGTTTGGGGAAGAAGGGGTCGCGCGGGTGAGAACGACGAACAGGAGCGGTGGGGTCCACCTGTTAGTGGGAAAAGAAACGAGGAGGAGGTCCACATGTCATACTCTGCGCGGGTCTGTTAGTGGGTGTGAACCGTTTTCCTTCGGGGAAAGGAAGCTGGGCTGGTTCTGGGCTTGTTGGGCTGCCTGGGCTGGGTTGGTCAAACTCCATTTTTTTTATTCTGTAACTTTTTCCTTTTCTATTTTATTTCCTGTTTTGAATTTCATCCAACTATTCAAGCATTCAAATAATTCAAACAATTCAAACATTTGTAATGAGTTTTTGGTTCTGTTTATCAACATAATCCAACTTTCAAAAATAATATTTTAGTATCCCTTTATTAATTAAAATAAAAGGGTCCTTTATATATTTTAATATGGTTTGATTTATTTAAATAAATCCTCACTTGAATTCCAAACACTTTCATAATCAAATCATTAGGTTTTATTTGGTATAAAGATTATTTGGAAACTTGTTTAAAACAAAATAACATAACCTTTTATTTTAGGATCCTTTAATAATTGATTTTCAATAGAGTTCATTATTAAATCAATTAGGATTTATTTTATTAATATCTTTATTTTTATAAACCAAAGGTAAAACCAAAACTCTTCAGTAGGTTTTATTTGAGAATATAAATTATTTGGTAAACTTATTTGAAATAAATAAATAGGTTTTTAATGTCTATTTAAAATGGAAAAAGCCTTTACTTTAATAAAATTTGGATATTAAATCCCTATTATTATTTTTAAATAAACCTTTTATTACTTTAATCAAAGAAAACTCTTTTGTTTCAAAATCTTGGCCAAGTTTAATTTGGCTTTATAAAATAATCCTTATTTATAACTTCATCTTTTCTTTTGAATAACAAATCCTTTTATTAAAAGATCTAAAATAGTATTTCCAAAATATTTTAATTTCCTTTGTTAAATGTTTATATTTTTAAATCCTTTTTAGGTTTAATTCAAATGGGTTTAAAGTTCCAATTGAATTTCAAAAGTTTCTTCTGACTCTGAAAATTAAACAAGGTTTTATTTTATTAATTTATTTTCACATTACAAGATTTGGAAAATCTTGGGATGTGACACTGGATGATCACAAAGTGGGCCTTGATACTTTGTTATGAGTACATTCAAGGGGTGCAAAGATCCAGAGAAGTTTCTGTAAGGTTCTAAAAGTTTGAGACAGCCAAAGTAGGCATGGGAGTTAAATTGGTCAAAATGACCATTCCCTTATTTTATTTGTTTTGATTTATTTGTCTTTAGGAAAAGTTTGGGAAATGTTTAGATGATGTTTATTTCACCTAAGCATCCATTTACAAGCAATGGAACACATAAACAAGGTGGTTCAAAAGAATTCAAAATGAAATGCATACATAGATGCATGCTTTCATAATTTTATTTAGAAAAGTTTTTGTTAACCCTAATTTTGATGATTAGATGTAACATCCCTAAAATCATGTTTCAAACTCATGCATATCATCCATGCAAACATGATCATATAGAGTTCATTTCAAACAAACCATTTCAAAAACAGGAGCATATGAACTCATTATTTTATATGATCAGCATTTGAAACAAATGCTACTCTCCAATGGGATATTGTTGTTCAAGAAACCAAACTTTGTTGTCTTATTGCTCTCAGGTTGTACTGCTAGATTGCTAAGATTTAAACCAAAGTTTCAGAATAAATATGATTTGAAAACCAATTTCAAAACCTATTCAAACAAGTGTTGTGCCACTGCTTATTTTATTTTATTCCAAGTGACTAAGCCAATTCAAAGTGACTACTTGGTTTTATGCCCAGAAATGTGACTGTTGCACACTACAAAAATCCTGAAAAGATTTGAATTCAAATAGATTTTGAAATCATTTGAATTTGGTTCCTGAAATTGAAAACAGAAAAAGAAAAGGAGAAAAGAAATGGAAAAAGGCCAGCGCCACCTATCTAGCCCAACTACGAATCCAACCCATTAAGCCCACCCGGGTTCCCCCTCTCTCTCTCACTCGCAGACACACCCACCGAGTGACTGACACCAGGACCCCACCCCCTATCTGTTTAACTCGCTGACGAGTGGACCCTACGACCACGTCGTTGTCGTCGTCAATCACGCGCGGCCGCGACGCTCGCTCCGCCGTTACCTCGCCGCAGTCACTGCGGGCTTAATTGACATTGATACCGCGCGCGATCCTCGCCCCCGCTCTGGCTATAAGACCACCTCCCCCAAGCGGCCATTTTCCCCAACAAAGACAGACAGATACACCCCCATGCTGCCCGCAATCGCCCTTGCGTCGCCGCAGACAGACGCACTCCGGCGACGAATCTCGGTGAGTACTGACCGACCCCAGCCTCTAGTTCAAACCATAGTGACCAGCACGACCTTGCACGTTTACTGATGGCCTTTGTTTGCTTCCTCATGACCCAGAGCGACGTCTTCGTTCTCACTCACAAGCACCTGAGCCGCCGCTCGACTCCGACGTGCGATTCAGGTAAAATGAGACCGCCCCTTGCCTCCTCTTTGGTACTGTCTTAATCGCCAGGTCCTTGCGCATCTCCTAAACCATCTGGCTTGTGCTAGGTTGATGTAAAGCCTCGGCAACGTCTACGACAGCAAGTATCTGACGCCGCCAGCAACTCCGACGAGCTCCCTCGGCCACTACAGAGCGCCCCTTGACCAGCCGTCGCCAGGTTGAGCATCAGTGCATCGCTATGAGCCCGGTAAGCACCTCCGACGACCCTAGAACCCCTGTAGCCGCCGCGCCGCCGTAGTCAGAGTCGCCGCCGCCAGTAGCCACCGCCAGCGCCGCCCATCTGTGGTCGCTTGATCCAAGACCGTTAGATCTAGATCCAGCGCGTATAAACAGATCACTTAACGAAACGGTATGGGTAGATCTGGGCCGTGCAGATTAAGTAGATCTAACGGCTCACAGACGCGATCCTGAGCGAACCGGTACGCGCCAATCAGAGCGTGACGCGTGGCCAGGGATTAGATTTAAAAACAGAATTTGAATCTATTAGTTGTTTGAATTTGTTTTAGGTATAACTTTTGATCCCCATGTCCAAATTTGATGAATTTTATATCAATGGAATCAGGAGAACAAGCCCTTTCTAAATATGCAATGCGTTTAATGTTTTGCTTCTGTTAAAATGGTTTTATTTACAGAAACATGTGTAGGGATATTTTGAGTATATGAATTGTTTAAGAAATGTTTTAAGGTTTAAATAAATGTTGTTTGGCAAGTTTTGAACTTGTTTATGAACCAGTACTGTGCACTTGCTTTGTTGAGTTTTAAAAACTATCACATATCATATTGCATGCATTCATATATTTTTGTTTGTATATATTTTGTATCTGATTGTTGCTATGATTTTATGTGTAGATTTTGGTGCCAATAGTGATTGTGATTGTGAGGAGTGTAGCTACTCTCCAAACTACCAACGCAAGTGGTGCTTCATGATATTTTATCCCTATGTTTTATACTAAGCATTAGAAATATTTTGCTACTCTTGCATGTTATATTTTTCTTATATGCCATGTTGGGAAATCCTAGTAGTTTTATACTAAGATTCTTATCTATGCCATGCTTAGCCTAGCTAATAGCAACCAAGGGTGGTGAAAATATACATGCTATGATAAAAATATTTCTAAGTCTTTGGACTTGTGTTTTGCCTAATAAAACAACTAAGTAAATGAAACACCTGGGTGGAATGGAAGGAATGGTTTATGTTGAGTGGTTACACAAGGCCCATTTCTATAGTTTACCTTGTGTATCACACTTGTGGAATGCCACCCAGGAACAAAGATATTTTAGCGGCCAAATGTTAAGAAGCTTCTAGTGCAGCCACTTGGCAATATGGGCTCTGCCACGATCACATAGGTTGCAAGAACTTAGCCATTTGGACAGTTGGTGGTAGTGGGATGATAGGTTGGAACGCGTCCATTTTGTCTAAGGGAAGGCTTCTGAAAGGTCCTGTCTTGGTGAAAATCAAGGCTTGTGGGGAAAGTGCACAACCTCTTCAGATGGAAGAATCTAAGTACTTAGCCATGTCCCTGGAAAAGGACAACTTGAGCATCAAGACATGGAAGCTATAAATAATCTCCTCATCCCAATTTCTAAGTAAAACTTGTGGGTGAACAATGGTGAAGGACCTCAATGTCTATTGGTGGTTCCTTGGGAAAAGTTTTAACAAAGAAAAACTTAGTGATTTCAACTAATAGGCAAAACCTATTTTGAGCAAAGCAAGCCTAAGCTACACTTAGCCAAATTGCATATAGTATCTAGTCCACCAAATATTATACTAAGGTATCACTTGCTAATACTATTCCAATGTATTGACCTACTGTGGCTGTAACTTGTGATGTTGCAGGTTACTCTGATGAGGATTAGGAGTCATGAGTCTACACTCAACATGTTTGCCTGTGGCACATGAAGATGAAGACTTTTATTTATTTACTTATTCAAACTCTTGTACTAGGCCTGTGGCCTTGGAGTTGTAAAGACTATGTTTGTCTCTGGAATGACTGTAATAATGACCTTTGTTTCTGTGTACTTCATCTTAAACTATGGATGATAGCATTGATCTAGGGACTAGCATTGCAATCATAGGGATCCTTTTCCTTTATAAAGGAGGGTTCTTACAGATGGTATCAGAGCACTGTGTTGCCTGTAGGATTATGACCCTAGGATTGGAAACCACTAAGGAAAAATTTTCAACAACTTCTATACTTGTCTATTCTTCTCGTAAACTTTTCTAATATTCTTCTCATCTCTATTTGTAGATGAAATCCATCAACGAAGCCGTAAGGAAGGGACCACTCCTGACAATGACTTTCGATTGTGAGACAGAGTTTCCCAAGGCTCTCAAGGACCTCATGGTTGCAATGGAAATACATGGTGCAGCTGTGTACAAAGGCTTTCCTGTGATGGATGAAGGAGTTGAGTACTGGTGGGTGCAACTTCACTTGTATAAAAACAAGGAAGACAACCACAAGGAATCAGGATTCTGCATGTTCACCAATTCAGTGATGCACCCTACATTCTTTGATTCAGTGTCACATCCCAAAATTTTCCAAATTTTGATGTGAAAAATAAATAAACAAAATAAAACTTTGTTTAAATTCAGGGTGAGAAGAAACTTTTTGATTCCAATTGGAAACATCAAAACCTATTTTGATCAAATAAAATCCTAAAGGGGTTTTAAAAAAATAAAAAATTAATAAATAAAGTTTTGATAGTTGGAATAACTATTTTGGATCTTTTAATAAAAAGATAGGGTTTTTATAAAGCAAAGGTAGAATTATAAATAAGGATTATTTTATAAAGCCAAATTAAAACTTGGCCAAGATTTTGAAATAAAATATTTCTATTTGATAAAAAGAGTAAAGGTCTATTTAAATAAAATAATGAGGATTTATTAATGTCCAATTTTATTAAAGTAAAGGTTTTTCTATTTTAAATAAACACTAAAACTTGTTAATTTATTTTAAATAAAATTTCCAAGTGTTTTATATTTTCAAATAAAACCTACTGAATTGATTTTGGTATTTTTTAGATTTCAAATGGAAATTTTAAATAAATCAAATCCTATTTGAATTAATAACTAAGGACTATTTTATTTAATTATTAAATAGATCCTAAAAGAATAAAAGTATTATTTTATTTTGGACTTTGGTTTGTGTTGTTAAACAGAAATAAAAATTATACAAAGTTTGGCAAAGGTTTGAATTCATTTGGTTGTTTGAATTGCTTGAATAAAATCAAATCAAAAATTCAAAAAAGAAAAGGAAAAAGATTTTGTATAAAAAGAATGAAACAGCAGCCCAACCCAACAGGCCCAGCAAGCCCAGCTCCAGCCCAGCTAAACCCCCACGAGCGAAACGTTTCTCACCCACACACGCACCCGCAGAGTCACAGACAGGCAGGCCCCACTCCTATTTCCTCCACCTCGCTAACAGCACGGCCCCACACTCCTGTTCATCGTCTCCACCACGACCTCGTCGCCCTGCCGTTGCTGCCTTTGATTGCGACGATGAATTCACGTTATTGCCGCTGTTATACCTCGCCGTGAACACGTCCATTTAATCGCCCCTGTCTCCTCTCTCTTTACCCCCAAACACCGCCTCCCCACTGCCCCTAGGCTGCTCCAATTCGAACTCGCATTCCACTGTCTCCGACGACATCCCAGAGAAATTCTGGCACCGTCTAGCTGCCCCTCGCCTCCCACTGCTCACGAGCCTGTTCCCCACCTCCAGGCGCACCTGCCCGTGTGCTCTATTCACTCGCGCCCGCTCCAGAACGTCGGCAACTTCAGCACCACTCGCCGCCGCCGTCTGTCTCGCCTCCGACGAGCTTTCCTGGTAAGAGCAGACCGCCCCGAGCCTTCCTATTGATACTCCTAAGATCCCTAGGACTGTACGCATCTGACTGTGTCTTTGTTTTTCCTTGGGGTGAACTGCAGCGTCGCCCCCGTTGTCAAACAGAACCACCCGCCGCTCGCAGCAACTCCGGCGAGCAATCGTCGCCTCTCTGGTGCGCCCCTCGCCAAGCCAACGCCATGTTGAGTTTCGCCAACCCCCTGCAAACACGGTGAGCACTCCCGTTACCTCCCTTGCGTCCTGTATCACCGGCACCACCGTGAGCAGAGCGTGCTCCACCCGTGGCCGCCGCCAGCGCCGCCCATTCCTGGTCAACCTCACAGCAGCCGTTGGATCATCATCTAGTGGCTACAATATAATAGCTTAGCGAAGAGGTATCAGTCAATCTGCACCGTGTGATTTAAATGAGATCCTACGGTCTGTAACAGTCGATCCACGCGAGGCGGTACCGGCCAATTAGGTTGCGCCACGTGGACAGGGTTTTGTTTAAAACAGAATTTTGAATCTGATTGATATGCAAACTTGTAAAATTCATAACTTAAAATCTACACGTCCAAATTTTGCAAATCAATGGAATCAGCAGAACATGTACTTTGCAACCATGAATCTTGTTTAATGTTTTGCTTATGGTAAATTGGTTGAATTTGCAGAAACTTGTGTAGGCTTATTATGAATATAAAAATTGTTCTAGATATAATTTTAATGTGAAATCTTTGAAAAATGAGTTTTTGTGAACCTACTGACCCTAGGAACCATCTTATGGATTTAAAAATGTATTTTGTGAAGTTTAGGAATAAATACTTGAATTAGCTCATTTCTAGTCAAATAAAAATATTGATTTTGATATGGAAATGATTTTTGAATAAAACCTTTGGGAAATGTTTTGATTCAAACCTTCTTACCCTAAACACCAAGTTTTGTGAATTAACAACTTATTTGATTAACAATATAAAATTATTGCTTTGATAAATGCATTTTCAACCACATAAAATATTGATTTGATTTAGAATTGGTCTATAGATAAAACCTTTTGCAAATGGTTTTACCACTTTAGAAAATGACCACTTTAGAACTTTATAATGTTTAGAGCTTAGTAGAAACCACTTTTGCAAATAAAACTATTTTGAATATTTTTCTTGCATGCATGACCTTGTTTTTAATATTTTATGTGTGACAATTTGGTTGGAATGCTAGTTGAATTGTGTTTGCTTGATTGAATTGTAGTGGAATTAGAAGAGTGTGATATTTGAAAGATCAAGAAGTGAACCAAAATTCTCTACTAAAAAGGCAAGTAACACTATCATCCAAGTCCTATTATTTCCATTATACTTAGTGGATTTTTGAAACATGCATGATAATTATTTCTATATTTTATGCTATGCTAAATCCTAATAGGATACCCTTATATATTCCATACTGGAAACATTGTAGTTGTAGTATGCTTAGCCCAGCTATATATTGGGATGGGATACATGTTATGAATTATATGAAGAGTTGAAAAGTTATAAGTTTTATATAATAAAACACGTACTCAATGAACCACCTGGGTGGAAAAGGATACTCAAGTATGGACAAGGTGGCAACAAAAGGAACCATGTTTATATGGCTATCTCTTTTTGTTGTGCACTAGAAGAAAACCACCTAGGGACCTAGAGATTGAACATGTTTCTCGTACAGTGGCTTCCGTGTACAGCCAGATGCTAAATGGGCTCTGGCTAAGTCAACTACATAGTGGAAGGCCCATGCATTGGCATCTTCCGGTTAACTAGGATTGTGTGAGGGAACTTGAAACCCTACATTGGTGCCTGGGTGACAAGCTAGAATTGTGTATTGGGAGGACTCCTATGGAAAGACTTTGTCACATTCTCAATCTGCCAGTTCTCCATCTTGGTGAGTACTTATCCAGCGGCCACTGGTGGCATCAAGATGAGATTGTGTCATGTGGGTAAAGTGTACAACTTATGCAGAAGATCAAATTCTAAGTACTTAGCCGTGTCCCCGGTTATGGACAACACTGAGCAACTAAGGCCTGAAGCTATGGAAGATCTCGACATTCCAATTTCTCAAAGTTAAAACTTGAGGGTGACAACAAGGGATCAGAAGCACTTGGAGTTTTCCAAGAAGTTCAAAAAGATTTGACAAAGATCAAAAAATATTTTGAAAAGATAGGATAAAACTATATTGCTTTCTGCAAAAGAGCCTAAACCCTACTTAGCCAAATATGCATGTAAATGATAGGATCCACTTATTTCTACATAGTAGTGAAACTTGCCAATACAATTCAAATGTATTGACCCTTGTGGCTGCAACTTATTATGTTGCAGGTTTGTTTGATGTTAGTGAAGTTTATTGATTAGGATTACAACTTTATGACTGCCTGTGGCACTTTGAAGATGAAGGACCCCATGCTTATAGATATTCTGCTGCAATGTAATGTGATAGCCAAATGAGCTATGTAAGATGTAATGAAATATTTTATTCCTGGTTATAAAGTTGTATTATGACCTTTGTTTCTTGATATTACATCTTAACTGTGGATGCTAGCTATTGATCCAGGGACTAGCATTGTAAACACAGGGATCTCTACCTTATTAAAGGTTGGCAACCTTACATTCAGCAAGGGATGCAGCTTGGAAGACCATCAAAGAACTTGGTGATAGAGTCAAGTGCAGAATGTTCAACATCCAAAATAGCCTAAAAGAAGAGAAGAAAACATACCCAAGAGTTGGAGGCTATCAACCAAACCTTAAGAGGAGACATTATAGACTTAGTAATGGAGTCATGTGCTCAAGATAGAGTGATTGCTTCTAGAAATATTGTGTTAGCCAACATATCTAGTGTGTTGGGATTGTAACTTACTTCGTTAGTTGGACCACCACTTATCACCTTATTTTCCAAATGTTGCTTAAAATAAGTTGAACCTTGGTTGTTGTAATGGATCCATGTATGCCATGACTTGTGTGTTTTGATTTCCAATGATATGTATGTGATGATTTGCCTTGTGGTTTATCTTAAATTGTGTTGTTCTAACTTTTTCTAGCTTATAAATAGATGCCTAATGTTACCATCAGCACTGTTGAGGAGTTCCAGGGAACTCACTTTGGTCCTCGTATTATTGAGCTCACTACTTTGCTCAATCTCCCTCTTCCTACCATCATGGTGCTTCCCCTCACCAAGTTTGAGAGGAAAGACCTTTGGGGTTTCAAGGTCAATCAGCCCGGACGCCAGACTGAGCCTACCATGGAGGCCATCATCTTCAAGCTCATGCACGATGACAAGGAGAGAGGCCTAGAGGTAGTCATGCAGGACTTGATTGGACGTCTGTTAGGGAGACACTCTCGACAGGTTAGAGGTACTCACTTCCACGTCTTCGGTAGACGTGATGAGGATGGAGAGGCCATCGACTTCGAGGACACTTCGAGGGATACAGCTGAGCCGATTCGCCTATACCTCCAGGACTTAAAGGTTCTTCTTAGGCACGTGGACACTGATAGGACCAACGTCATGCTTAGCAATGACGAACTCCAGGTGCAGCTTCGTGAGAAGGACAAGCTCTTCGCGGAGAAAGATGAGATAGTCAAAGAGATGGAGGCAAAGTTCGAGAGCCAGGACAGAAAGTTCAAGAGTCAGGAGAAGCGAGTCCAAGATAGGAAAAAGAGGATTTGGGACATGACTGAAGAACTGCAGGCCAAGGACTTCGAGCTCGAGCATCAGCAGACTGTGATTGAGAGGCTTCGTTCCTACAAGAGGGCTCTCAAAGCCAAAGTAGAGACCTTGACCACCAATGTCAAGGAATACAAGACCGCGATAGAGAATGCAAGTCTTACCTTTGTTGAGGAGGAGGTTGATGCCGAGGAGTAGAGTTGACTACTCATTTATCATACTTTATTTGTGTCACAATGACCATCCAACATGTGGATGGCTTGTTATTGGTGTGTTTACTTTGCAAACTTGTAGTTTTTGTTGTTGAACTATTATTATTATGATGCATGCTTTGTGATTGTTTATGTGATGTATTGTGCATGAAAGCATCTATGGGTATCTCATTCTTATCTCTATTGAACAAACCACAGATGCCTCCCCGTCGTGCCAATCCCAACCCCAACAACAACAACATCACTCCTGAGATGCAGCAAATGATGACAGCTCAGACTCAGCAGATGCAAATGATGACGATGTTCATCCAGATCCAAAACAACAACAACAATAACAACAATAACAACAATAACAACAACAACAACCCACCGGGTTTTGACATGCTTACCAGGTTCTTGAGATTGAGGCCAGCAAAGTTCTTAGGAACAACTGATCCCATGGTGGCCAATGATTGGCTATGCGCTGTGAACAAGGACTTGGTAACTGTGGGCTGTACTGATGCAGAAAAGGTCAGATTTGCAACACATTTGCTGGAAGGACCAACCGCCACTTGGTGGGATAACTTCCAGATCACCACTCCCATAGAAGATGTGACATGGGCTATCTTTGAGGATGGCTTTCGCACTGCTCATATCTCATCTGGAGTGATGAGTCTGAAGAATAAAGAATTCCATAATCTGAAGCAGCGCCACCGCAGCATGGCAGAATGTATTGAGGAGTTCAACAATCTGGCGCGTTATGCACCGGATGAAGTTGACACTGATTCTAAGAGGAAGGAAAAGTTCCTTGAAGGGCTGAATGATGAACTAAACTTGCAGCTATCAGTGGCCTATGTTCCCACATACCAATATCTTTGTGATAAGGATGCTATTTTGGAGAACAAAATGAAGCAAGTTGAAAGCAGGAAGAGAAAGCACTCGGACAAGCACAACTCGGGATCGTCTCACAAATGTTCCCATTACGATGATAGTGGAAGATCAGGATCCCACAAGCATGGGAAATTCAACAAGCACCACAACCACAACCGTCATCATGACAGCAAGCATCATCGTAGTCATGACAATGACAAATACAAGAACCACAAGGGTGGATATAAGAGCCACCACAGTGGTAGTGGAAGTCAGCCTGTCAAGAAGGACATTAGTCAGGTTGAGTGTTTCAAGTGCAAGAAGATGGGGCATTATGCAAATGAATGCCCGGAAAAGAAAGTTGAAGGACCCAACAAGCCTAACCCTTTTCAGAAGGCACAAGTGAACCACATTAATGTGGAGGAAATCTATGAGGAGCCTGATGTTGTTGCTGGTAAATTCAAACTCAATTCTGTTCCAGCATTTGTTCTCTTTGATACTGGTGCATCTCATTCATTCATATCAAGAGAATTTGTTGAAAGAAATGAACTACCGGTAGAAACTATTGGGTGTCCTATGAAAGTAAGTTCTCCTGGCGGAGAAATGATAGTAAATTCAGGGTGTCATGATCTAGTCATAGAGTTTGGGAAGTATAAGTTTCCTGTTAACTTGATAATTCTAAACTTCCAAGGATTGGATGTCATTTTGGGAATGGACTGGATGACTAAGCACAAAGGAGTGATAGATTGTGCCAACCATACTGTCTCACTCACAACTCCAGAAAATAAAAGGATCAGATTCAAGACCAATTTTGAAGCAAAAAGGAGTAAGCTAAATTCTCTTAAGGGGGTTAGCATAGACAGTGTGCCAATTGTGAGTGAATATCTAGATGTGTTTCTGGAAGAATTGCCGGGAATGCCACCAGATAGAGATGTGGAGTTCCTTATTGATTTGCTACCAGGATCTGGACCAATAGCAAAGAGACCGTACAAGATGTCAGTTGATGAACTGAAAGAACTCAAGAAACAACTTGGAGAACAGTTGCAAAAAGGATTTATTCAACCAAGTTCTTCATCTTGGGGAGCCCCAGTTTTGTTTGTGGAGAAGAAAGATATAAGTCAAAGGTTATGCATAGATTACCGTTCACTCAATGAGCTGACTATCAAGAACAAATACCCTTTGCCAAGAATCAATGATTTGTTTGATCAGTTAGAAGGATCTTGTGTGTTCTCAAAGATTGATCTCCGGTCAGGTTATTTCCATCTCAAGATAAGGGAACAAGACATACCTAAGACAGGCATTTGGTTTAACCAATGCTCCAGCGTACTTTATGAATATGATGAACAAGGTGTTCATGGAATTCCTTGATAAGTTTGTTGTCGTTTTCATCGATGACATTTTAGTCTACTCCAAGAGCAAAGAAGAACATGAAGGGCATTTGCGTTTGATACTTGAGAAGCTTAGAGAGCATAAACTTTATGCCAAATTCAGCAAGTGTGAATTCTGGTTGAATGAAGTTGGATTTCTTGGACACGTTGTGTCAGGAGATGGTGTAGCAGTTGATCCTGCTAAAGTTTAAGCTATAACTT
Organism: Avena atlantica; assembly: GCA_910589765.1. Lineage (NCBI taxonomy): Eukaryota > Viridiplantae > Streptophyta > Magnoliopsida > Poales > Poaceae > Avena > Avena atlantica. The sequence goes on from OU342736.1 coordinate 16,338,059, forward strand.
AATGGGAATCTCCCAAGTTAGTGAAAGAAGTTCGTAGTTTCCTTGGCTTAGCAGGTTACTACAGAAGGTTCATTGAAAATTTCTCCAAGGTAGCAAAACCCATGAAAGAATTTCTAAAGAAAGACAAGAAATTTTCTTGGTCTGAGGGATGTGAACTCAGCTTCCAAGAATTGAAGAAGAGACTTGTGACAGCACCAGTCTTGTGTTTGCCAGACTTGGAAACAGATTTCCAAGTATATTGTGATGCATCTCATCATGGTTTGGGTGCAGTACTTATGCAAGACGGGAAAGTTGTGGCTTATGCCTCGAGACAACTCAAAACTCATGAAGTGAACTACCCTACTCATGATTTAGAGTTAGCCTCTGTTGTCCATGCCCTCAAAACATGGAGACATTATCTTTTGGGAAAGCGTTGTGAAGTGTTCACATATCAGAAGAGTTTGAAGTATATCTTCACCCAGAAAGAAATTAATATGAGTCAAAGAAGATGGCTAGAACTCATCAAGGACTATGACTTAAGTTTGCAATACCACGCCGATAAAGTAAATGTTGTAGCAGATGCTCTAAGTCGTAAGGTTTTTGTGAATGGCCTTACTAAAGGAGAATTGCCAGATGATTTGTGTGCCCAATTTAGAGATCTCAGATTGGAGATTGTGACTGAAGGACATCTCATGTCTTTGGATGTTCAACCCACTTTGTTGGACAAGATCAAAGAAGCCTAGAAGATTGATAAGGAAATTGAAGAAATTAAGGAAAAGATTGGCAAACGAAAAGCCAAAGGATTCCATGAAGATGAACAGGGTAGTTTATGGCATGGGAAACGTATCTGTGTTCCACAAGATCCGGAGCTTCGGAAACTGATTTTAAGAAGCACACAACTCACCGTATTCCATTCATCCGGGTAACACCAAAATTTACATGGACATGAAGGAAAGATTTTGGTGGAATAATCTCAAGAAGGACATCGCCGAACATATTGCTTTATGTGATGTGTGTAGTAGAGTGAAAGCGGAACATCAGAAACCAGCAGGTTTGCTTCAACCACTACCTATTCCTGATTGGAAGTGGGACAAGATTGTATGGATTTCATTACCGGATTGCCAAGGACCCGGTCAGGATATGATTCTATTTGGGTAGTAGTGGATCACCTAACTAAATTGGCTCATTTCATACCCGTGAAGACAACTTACACAAGTGCTAAGTTAGCCAAGATCTATATGAGAAGAATAGTGTGTATACATGGAGTACCCAAAAGTATTGTGTCAGATAGAAGAACCCAATTCACTTCCCATTTTTGGAGGCAATTACACGAGTCATTGGGAACGAGATTGGAATTCAGCACTGCTTTTCATCCTCAAACTGCTTTTCAGATTCTTGAAGACATGTTGAGGGCATGTGACCTAGACTATGGAGCCAGTTGGGATGAAAGTCTGCCTTACGCAGAATTTTCTTATAACAACAGCTATCAAGCCAGCATTGAGATGGCATCATTTGAGTTTCTCTATGGGAGAAAATGTACCACCCCATTACTATGGAATGGTGTGGGAGAAAGAAGTTTGTTCGGACCAGAACTTATCAAAGAAGCCGAAGAGAAGGTCAAGTTGGTTAAGGACAGATTGAAGATAGCACAGTCCCGACAAAAAAGCTACGCAGATCCTAAGCGTAGAGAAGTCACCTACAAAGTTGGTGATATATCACCACATCAAAGGAAAGTGCCCCAAGATATGTTACCACTTTGTGGAGTGAAGAGGTTCGGAGTCAAAGGAAAGTTGGCCCCAAGATATGTTGGACCATTCAAGATTCTGAGACGTAAAGGAGAAGTTTCTTATGAAATTGAATTGCCAGAGTCTTTGTCAGCTGTCCATAATGTGTTTCACGTGAGTCAGCTAAAGAAATGTCATCCAGAAATGGAAGAAACTTCTTTGAAGGATACTATACCTTTGGATGAGGTACAATTGGAAATTGATCTCACTTATGAGGAGAAGCCTATCAAGATTCTTGGGACTGCAGAAAGAGTCACAAGGACTAAGACTATCAAGTTTTGCAAAGTGCAGTGGAACCACCATTCTGAAGAAGAAGCAACATGAGAAAGAGAAGATGATCTTCGGAAAGACCACCCTCACCTATTTGCTAGCCAATCCGAATCTCGAGGGCGACATTCACCTTAAGGGGGTTAGATTTGTAACATCCCTAAAATCATGTTTCAAACTCAAGCATATCATCCATGCATCCATGATCATATAGAGTTCATTTCAAACTAACCATTTCAAAAACAGGAGCATATGAGCTCATTATTTTATGTGATCAGCATTTGAAACAAATGCTACTCTCCAATGGGAGATTGTCGTTCAAGAAACCAAACTTTGTTGTCTTATTGCTCTCAGGTTGTATTGCTAGATTGCTAAGATTTAAACCAAAGTTTCAAAATAAATATGATTTGAAAACCAATTTTAAAACATATTCAAACAAGTGATATGCCACTGCTTATTTTATTTTATTCCAAGTGACTAAGCCAATTCAAAGTGACTACTTGGTTTTATGCCCAGAAATGTGACTGTTGCACACCACCAAAATCCTGAAAAGATTTGAATTAAAATAGATTTTGATATCATTTGAATTTGGTTCCTGAAATTGAAAACAGAAAAAGAAAAGGAGAAAAGAAATGGAAAAAGGCCAGCGCCACCTATCTAGCCCAACTACGAATCCAGCCCATTAAGCCCACCCGGGTTCCCCCTCTCTCTCTCTCTCACTCGCAGACACAACCACTGAGTGACTGACACCAGGACCACACCCCCTCTCTGCTTAACTCGCTGACGAGTGGACCCTGTGACCACGTCGTCGTCGTCGTTGTCAATCACGCGAGGTCGTGACGCTCGCTCCGCCGTTACCTCGTCGCAGTCACTGCGGGCTTAATTACCATTGATACCGCGCGCGATCCTCGCCCCCGCTCTGGCTATAAGACCACCTCCCCCACGCGGACATTTTCCCCAACAAAGCCAGACAGATACGCCCCCAGGCTGCCCGCAATCGCCCTTGCGCCGCCGCAGACAGACGCACTCCAGCGACGAATCTCGGTGAGTACTAACCGCCCCCAGCCTCTAGTTAAAACCATCGTGACCAACACGACCTTGCACGTTTACTGATGGCCTCTGTTTGCTTTCTCATGACCCAAAGCGACATCTTCGTTCTCACCCGCGAGCACCTGAGCCGCCTCTCGACTCCGACGTGCGATTCAGGTAAAATGAGACCGCCCCTTGCCTCCCCTTTGGTACTGTCTTGATTGCCAGGTCCTTGCGCATCTCCTAAACCATCTGGCTTGTGCTAGGTCGATGCAAATCCTCGTCAACGTCTTCGATAGCAAGCATCTGACGCCGCCAACAACTCCGACGAGCTCCCTCGGCCACTACAGAGCGCCCCTTGACCAGCTGTCGCCAGGTTGAGCATCAGTGCATCGCTACGATCCCAGTAAGCAACTCCGACGACCCTAGAACCCCCTGTAGCCGCTGCGCCGCCGTAGTCAGAGTCGCCGCTGCCAGTATCCACCGCAAGCGCCGCCCATCTGTGGTCGCTTGATCCAGGACCGTTGGATCTAGATCCAGCGCGTATAAACAGATCACTTAACGAAACGGTATGGGTAGATCTGGGCCGTGCAGATTAAGTAGATCTAACGGCTCACAGACGCGATCCTGAGCGAACCGGTACGCGCCAATCAGAGCGTGACGCGTGGCCAGGGATTAGATTTAAAAACAGAATTTGAATCTATTAGTTGTTTGAATTTGTTTTAGGTATAACTTTTGATCCCCATGTCCAAATTTGATGAATTTTATATCAATGGAATCAGGAGAACAAGCCCTTTCTAAATATGCAATGCGTTTAATGTTTTGCTTCTGTTAAAATGGTTTTATTTACAGAAACATGTGTAGGGATATTTTGAGTATATGAATTGTTTAAGAAATGTTTTAAGGTTTAAATAAATGTTGTTTGGCAAGTTTTGAACTTGTTTATGAACCAGTACTGTGCACTTGCTTTGTTGAGTTTTAAAAACTATCACATATCATATTGCATGCATTCATATATTTTTGTTTGTATATATTTTGTATCTGATTGTTGCTATGATTTTATGTGTAGATTTTGGTGCCAATAGTGATTGTGATTGTGAGGAGTGTAGCTACTCTCCAAACTACCTAGGCAAGTGGTGCTTCATGATATTTTATTGTAGGGTTCGCAGCATAGAAAACAAAAAATTTCCTACGATGGGAACTATGTACCAAGATCTATCTACTAGATACAAACAACGGGCGGATGTATATCCGTAGCGAACATACCCTTGAAGACCGACAAAGCTTAACGAGTCCAAACTCGTGGTTGATGTAGACGATCTCTTGCCGATCTCAAGATCGAGAGGAAGTCCTAGCGCCGCAAAACAGCAGCGCATCCGTCCTCGCACACACGTTCGAGGCACCGAGTAACCTCCGCCTCCTCGCTCCAGCGATGCAGCGGAAGCACAACTCTTTCTTTCCGAAAAGCCACCGGGAACATGTATCTCGCTAGTCCGAGACCATGGGGGATAAATTCTAGAGGGGGAGAGAGATCCTTCACGAGGAGGTGTGAGTGAGAGAGAGGGAGGGGGGCTCCTTTTATAGGGAGAGGGGGGCACCCAAGGGGCCATGCGCCCAGCCATGGGGCTGCCCCCACCTCTTCCACATTCATGTGGGTGGACACTCCACTCACTCAAATGCCTTTCAATTCCCTCCACTCAAAAACCCACTCAAATTCCCATTAAATTTCCACCAAATTTAATGCAAACTCTCATTAAATAAAACTCCTTTTATTTATTCAGAATTTTGTCAATTACTTTAATGACAAACATTCACATAAAACCCCTTGCTAGTATTTCATTTCACATGCAGTAACACTTTCTACAATTTCACCCGAAAACCTGTTTCGGTATCTAGTGAAATAAATTCCTGCGCTTGTTATTCTTTTCGGCATGAAACTTGTAAGAGGTCCCTACCCAATATGGTAGATTCCTCCTGTGATTGCAATGCTAGTCCCTGGATCATTAGCTAGCATCCACAGTTAAGATGTAATATCATGAAACAAAGGTCATATTATAACTTTATAACCAGGAATAACATAATTTTATTACATCACACATAGCTCATTTGGCTATTATATTACATTGCAGCGGAATAAATATAGTCATGGGTCCTTCATCTTCAAAGTGCCACAGGCAGATGTTGGTTGTAGGTTTTGTAGTCCTAGTCAATCAACAATCTTCAAATAACAAAACAATCAACCTGCAACATTACAAGTTACAGCCACAAAGGGTCAATACATTTTGAATTGTATTGGCAAGTTTCACAACTTTGTATTTTATGAGTGGATCCTATTATTATATGCATATTTGGCTAAGTAGAGTTTAAGGCTTATTTGCATAAAGCAACATTTATCCTATCTTTTCAAAATGGTTTTGGTCCTTTGTCAAATCTCTTTTCCAAGTTCCTTGAACTTCTTGGTAGAAACTCAAGTGTTCAAGTCCTTGTCAAAATCCCTTGAGCTACTTGGTAACCCCAAGTGCATCAAGTGTTTATCAAAATTCCATGAGTTCCTTGGTAACCCCAAGTACATCATGCTCTTGAGCACCTTGGTAACCCCAAGTGCAACAAGCTTTACAAAATCTCTTTGAATTCCTTGGTAGACACACAAGGGCATCAAGTTTTTATATTAGAAGTTGGAATATCGAGATCTCCCATGGTTCAAACTTTAGTTGCTCAGTATTGTCCATAACCGGGGACACGGCTAAGTACTTAGATTTTTATTTACTTCTGCAGAAGGAGTACACTTTACCCACAAGACACAATCCCATCTTGTTGCCCCCAGTGGCCTACTGGATTAGTACTCACCAAGATGGAGTACTGGCAGACTGAGAGTGTGACGAAGTCTTTCCAAAAGGTCCTCCCATACATCATTGCTAGCTTGTCTTCAGCCCCCATGAAGCATTCCAGATCCCCATGTCCGGTAACTAAAGACAATGTATGGGTCTTCCTAGTGTAGTTGACTAAGCCAGAGCCATAATAGCATGTGGTTGTACACGAAAGCGTCAATTGGAGAAACATGTTCAACCTCTAAGTTTCCTAGGTGGTTTTCATTTGGAGCACAACACAAAGTGATTGCCATAGACATGGTTCCTTTTGTTTCCATCTTCTCCAAAATCATAAAGTGTCCACCACCTAGGTGGTTCATTGAGTCCTTGTTTTATTATGTAAAACACAAGTCCTTTTCTCAACCTTTGTAAAATCTCAACATGTATCTCTTTTCAAAACATAGCAGGGCTAAGCATGTACAACTTCAATATTTTTACTAAGTAGTGTATAGGGAATCCTATTAGGATTAGCATAGCATAAGTATAAAACATTTTCATGCATGTTTATAAAATCCACTAAGTATAATGAAAATAATAGGTCTTTTGTATGATAGTGTAACTTGCCTTTTTGGTAGGGAATGAGGTTTTACCCTTGATCTTGCTAGTATCACACTTTGTTAATTTCACTACAATCAATCAAGCAAGCATAGTATCAAGTAACATTCCAAACCAAAATTCAAACAACATTTCACACACACACAAAGTAATGGTTTCTAAGTCTTGCAAAAAGAGGGTTCTATTGTAAAGTTGGTCTCTACTAGGTTTATAAACTTTGTAAGATCCACATTGGTCATTACCAAAATGGCAAAGTCAATGGTTAGAGGTTTTTGTTCAAAGTCTATTTTAAAATCCATTCAATATTTTATGTGGTGAAAAATTGTTCTTTTTAAAGTAAAACTTTATGTTTTTCACCAAGTGAGTTGCTCTTGGCAAGACTTGGTGTTTTGGGTCAGTAAGTTTGTTTCATAACATTTTCCCAAAGTTTTTCTTGCCAAACATTTCCATAATAAAATCAATGAGTTTATTTGGCAAAAAAAATGGCTAAGTTAAATAATTCAACTTAAATTTCCCAAAAATCATTTTTAACATTATGGGTAGGTTTCTAGGGTCAGTAGGGTCACAATAAATCAATTGGCAAAGGTTTGATCTCAAAATTTTATTTTTATAAGATTTTTCTATTGTTAGCAAGCACCCAAAAGAATCTGCAAATTCAAACAAGCTAACAAATACTATTTCCAAAACTAAGGCCATGGTTGTCTAGGGCTTGCTCTCCTAAATCTATTGATATAAAATTTGTCAAATTTGGACGTGTGGATCAAAAGATATAAGGGTTTGAAGTTTGCAATTTGAATTAGATTCAAATCTGTTTCTAATTCTAACTGACGACACGCGGCGTGTTTCTACTCGCGGGTACCGCTTCGGGTGGATCGCGATCGTGGGCCGCTGGATTAAGTTAGATCGGATGGTTCTGAGCACGTACCCCTTCGAGAATAAGTGGATCTATCTTGGGCGTTGGATAAAGATCCTACGGTGTTCGTTTGCTCGACCATTCGCGAGCGGCGCCGGCGATGGCTAACGGCGGCGACGGTCAGATTACGGCGGTGCTGGCGAAACAGGAAGCAAAACAGGGAGAGGAAAAGCTCACCGAGGTCGCGAGGCTGTGGTGAAGAACGTCGTGTGGTCAACGTGGCTCGGGGCGCACTGCGTCGGGAAGAATCTCTCGCCGGAGTTGCTCTTGGCGACGGTCGGCTCTGGTCGACGATGGGGACGTTGCTGTGGTCCACGAGAAGACAAACGAAGGGCTGGGTTAGACGCAGGAGGTCACGGAGATGATGTGAGCATGCACCAGAAGAAGAGGGGCGACTGGGTTCTACCTGCGGGGCTCGTCGGAGAAGAAGGCAGACGGCGGCGCTTCTGATCCTTGTCGAAGTCGACTTCCTGGGACGCCCGCGGAAGAACGGTTGGTACAGTGAGGTGCGCCAGGGAGTGGGGTAGTTGCTAGCGTGCTCAGGGAGGCTCGGGGAGGTGTGGCTTGGCCAGAATCGACAGAGGAAGCTCGTCGGAGGCTATGGTGTTCGGGGAGGAATTGGGGCGGCCTGGGGGCGTGGTACTGTGGGATGACAGGGGGAAAACGGAGAGGAAGGGCGAGCGTTTTAAGGTGCGCGTTTGCTGCGAGTTAAGGCGGCCGCGTTAAGGCGTATTACGCCGGAGTTAATCCGCCTGCAACGGCCGGCGAGGGGTGGGGAAGAAGGTCGTGCGGGTGGAAAGGAAGAACAGCGGAAAGGGGTCCACTGGTCAGTGGGGAAAGGAGGGAAGGGAAGGTCCACCAGTCGGTGTCTGCGTGGGTGCGGTTCTGAGTGGGAAAGAAAACGGTTCGGGAGAGGAGGTGGGCTAGATGGGCTGGAGTTGGGCCTGTCGACTGGGCTGCTTGTTCCATTTTTTTTTATACTGAATGCCTTTTTCTATTTCTATTTTGAATTACTGATTTGATTATTCAAACACATAATTCAAACAATCAATTAAATTTAAACTCACATCACTCCTCACATCTTTTGAACATTGATTCTGTTCAGTAACAAATACCAAAGTTGTAAAATAATCTTTTAAATTCTTTTTAGGTTTTATTTAATTAAATAAAATGGCTATGGTTCATTAGTAAAATAGTGTTTGATATTAATAAAATCCCCATTTAATCCAAATATTTTCAAGAACAAAACAGCATGTTTTTATTTGGAAATAAAGTATATTTGGAAAATTTGTTTAATATAGAAATGGTGTTTTACTTTAGAGTCCATTATTAAATTTAATAAACTTTCATTATTAAATCAACTAAGGTTTGTTTTATTGAGAAAGTTTATTTAAAATCTAAAATAAAGCCAAAACACTTTAGTAGTTTTTATTTGGAATACAATTTACTTAGAAAACTTATTTTCAACAATTTAATAAGTTTTGATGTTTCAATTAAATTGGTAAGATCTTTATTCACAAACTTCTATTTCCTTTGAAAACAAATCTTCTCATTTGATTGTTTAAAAATAATATTTCTAATTGTTTCCTTTCATGAGATGTTTATCTTTTAAATCCTTTTAAGATTTTATTTAATTTAAATGGGTTTGAGGTTCTATTTTAGTTCAAAAAGTTTCTTCTGGCTCTGAATTTAAGCAAAGTTTTATTTTATTCATTTATTTTCACAATACAAGATTTGGAAAATCTTGGGATGTGACAAAACTTTTGCTCCAAATGGATGTCGGTGTCTCTTAAATGTGTCACCCTACGGATCGAGAATAATGCAGACATGATCGAGACTCCTCTCATATCAATAATCAGAAGCGGGATCTGGAGACCCATACTGACTCCCACACATTCAACGATGACTTTCTTGTGATCGTCGGAACCTTTTACGCTAGTATCTTAATCCCTTTGTTTCACGATATATTACATGTCCGAGATTCGATCATCGGTATCTCCATACCTAGTTTGATCTCGTTACCGACATGCACTCTTTTCTCGTTCCCGTGATATAACATTCTAGTGATCAAATCACTTGCTTGCAAGCTAATCAATGTGATATCACCGAGAGGGCCCAGAGTATATCTATCCGTCATCGGGATGAACAAATTCCACTCTCGATCCATGGGCCTCAAAATAACACTTTAGTAGTTCTGAATCCATCTTTATAATCACCCTGTTACGGTGTGATGTTTGATGTTATCAAGAAACTCTTCCGGTGTTAGTGATTGACATGCTCTCATGGTCTAAGGATTAGGATCACTTCGTAAGTTGTTATAGCAACATAAACTCAATGACTTTGATCGTAATGCTATACTTGGGATGAATGTTCATCACATCATTACACTAATGTTGTGACCTCGTTATTAACAACATCTATTGTCCATGATCAGGAAACTTTGATCATCATGTTAATCAACGAGCTAGTTTATAAGAGAGGCATAACTAGGAACTTCCATTTTGTTTATTAAACACACATGTATTAACGTTTCCTTATTAATACAATTATAGCATGTAAAATAAACATTTATCATAAATAAGGAATACGATAATAACCACTTTATTATTGCCTCTCGGGCATATTCCCTTCAGTCTCTCACTTGCACTAGAGACAATAATCTAGTTTGAAAAACTTTGCGTATTGAACACCTATGGCTTTCTAGTGTTCCATATACGCAACTGCAAGTGGTTAACAGAATATACGGATCTGACGCTTCAGGTCCGTGTGTATTTGCATGTCTTTGCGTCTCCACGCATCACTCATTCTCCAATGAGATGGCATTGTATAAATTTGGTCATTCGGTGAGACCTTTAGTTCCTTGGGGTTAAAACACGTCGATACTATTGTCATACAATATATCTTTAGTGTTAGCCCGTTGCGAACCACACCTTAGTTTGATAACAAACTTCTTGACACAAATTCCCTCCATTGCTACTACTATAGCAGTCATATACTTAGCCTTTTTTGTTGTAGTATTCGTCACAATGTCTCAACTATGGATTTCATCCAAATCCATCATGGAATCTCCTTTCCATTACATTGTGCCACCCATAGTTTAAATTGAGATAAACTTAATTTGTATCTTGTGACAAAACTAGTATCAATGTAACGCTTTACAATGAACTATTTGTAATTGTTTGTCACCTCTACACAAATATATTCTTAGTTCTTCCAAAAGATCATAAGAATATCCTCACTATCGTCCAATGATCATTTTATGATTCATTCTGGTATATGCTCATAACACTTAGAGCATAGGACATATCTGGATGTGTACATATCATGGTATGATTGATCAAAGCATCCTTGTGATTTCACTCATCAAGTGTCAAAGCACTTGAATCTTGTTTCACTTATCAAGTGTCAATACACTTGAATCTTGATTCAATTACTTTCCATGCAACAAGAACTTTTTCTTGTCGTTTCTATATTGAACTCCTTCAATATCTCATATATGTATATTTGGCACAACCATATTGGCATCACAGTCTATCCACTATAGACATTCACGCTAAATATTCGGGTTTTGCCTAAGTATTTCATCGAAATGAAATTCTTAACCTTTGTCAATAAAAGATACATCATTTCCGATCAACAAGATGTCCTCCACATAATGTATTAGAAATATGTCTCAACGCTCCCACTTAATTTCTTGCAAATGCAAGCATCTTCATTGTCTCCTGATGAAAAACTTATTTTTCATCATGGTGAAGAGTCCAACTCCGCGATGCTTACTGCAACCATTGATGTTTGCATTCCCTTTTAGCATCCTTTGAATTTAACAAAACCCTTTGGACCGTGTCATGTACACGTCCTAGGTAACCATTCTATTAGAAGAACTTTGTTTCGTTTATTCATCTACCATATACCAAATTATATGTAGTGGTTGCTACTTTAATCCGTCCAGACTAAATATCGCTATGAAAGATCAAATCTTGTCATAGTCAACTCCTTGAACATTGTCGTAAAATACTTTACGACATGTCGACTATTTCATAGATGTGAAACATCCATGTCTGTTTCTTTATAGATCCAAATATGACCGATAGGTTTTTACACCTTTCCGGAGGGTCTTCTAAGTGATCCAAAAATTGATTTCTCGTGTATGGAACTATCACGGATTTTATGGCTTCAAGCCATTTGACGGAGTCAGGGCCCATCATCGCTTCTTTGCATGTAGTCGGTTCATTATTGTCAGACAATAATGATTTACTCTCAAATCTTAGCATTTGATTGTTTAACCGACCTTCTTGGTTCAATAGGAACTTAGATCTCCGTGACCACAACCTTTGAGGCACATAAGCTATGAGCATTATGGCAGCCTTCGGAACGATTTCCGGCGCTGCGCAACTCAGCTCATATAGCTAAGGTTCGTTAACCTTATCAAAGTTCTATTGTCCTCCCACTTAACTTTTACGAAAAATTCCTTCTTCAAGAAACTTCATATTTCAAGCGACAAACCCCTTTGTCCTTGGTGTTATGGAGGAATAACCAATTGTTATTCAAAATAACCTACAAAGACATGCTCATCCGACTTCGGTTGTAAACATCTTACTTATGTTTAGCATACCAAAATTTAAGAAATGACAACTTGGGTTTTACCCCAAACCATAACTTCCATGGTGTCATTTCAACGGATCAATATGGAGCTCTTTTCAGTGTAAAAGCGGTAGTCTCTAAAGCTTTAATCTTTTAAAACATAATGGCAGTTTTATAAATAACACCTTTGATCCTACCATGTCAAACAAGGTTTCATTACAAATCTCAAACATTCCATACTCCTATGGTGTTTCGGGATATGTAAATCTAGGTGTTTTGCTAAACTTGCAACTCAAATAAATCCCTTCATGATAAAATCATAATTTATTTATTTTCTTGTTACACTTGTAACTCAAATAAATCCCTTACGATAAAATCATAAACCATTTATTTTCTTGTCACAATGATTTTCACTTCATCTTGAAATTCTTTGAACGTTTTCAAATATTTCATACTTCTTTCTCATTAAGTGAACATTCACTCAAATTTCCGGAGAAAGTATATGAAGTTGAAACCCATCGCTTACGACTATACATAATGGACTACATACATCAATATGTATAAATTCCAATATTTTAGTCGATCGTTCTTCTTTGTCCTTTGAACGAAGTTTTAATTATCCCGAGGAAAGTCTCACAAGAATCACTTGATCAAATCAAAGACTCCAAAAATCCATGAAAATGGAGTTTCTTCATGTTTTATTTCCAATATAATTTAAACAGCGATGTCACTTCATAAGTGATCTTCCAATCATTTGTCTTGCGACATTTTAGCATTAGGTTTTATGGATGTGATTTCTCCAACTAGATTTCACTAGTGCACACGTACCCCTCTAACACCGGTTTGGAGGACCCTCTAACAGCGGTTCCCCAACCGCTGTTGAGGGTTCGGTGTTAGAGGGGGGGCCCCTTTAACACCGGTTCCTATACGAACCGGTGTTAAAGGGTGGCGCACGTGGGGCTGCCGCAGGCCTCAGGGCCCCCCCCTTTAACACCGGTTCGTATCTGGAACCGGTGTTAAAGGTTCTTCTGCCGCGGCAGAGGTTTAGGCCGTTTTCCTGCCGCGGCAGAGTTCTGCCGCGGCAGGAAAACGGCCTAAATCACTGCCGCGGCAGACTTCTGCCTCTGCCCCGTTCAGGGCGTATTTCTGCCGGAGGGGGGGGGAGAGCGAGGGGAAATCGATCGGGAGCGGTATACTTATAGAATCGTCATCGGTACATACGAGTACATGAATAATTAAGCAACTATTATTATACACAAACATCGTCATCGGCACATACATCGTCATCGTTCATTTTGGTGGATATCTAAAGAGTTCTCCGCCAGGCGTGACGACCTCATCAAGTATGAACCCCGCCAATTCCTCTTGAATGGCTCGTATGCGTTCAAATGGTAGGAGTTGGTCCCGCATCCGTTCGATCTGAATATATATGAAGAATGGGCCGTCAATATATATATAAGAATAAAACTCAACATAATTGATGGTAATAAAATAATGTTGTGGACTTTGTTTACTTACTCTAAGTTGTTCTAGTGCGGCTTGGCCTGTCGCACATATCGTGTTGCGAATGAATTCGCAAACATAGTACCCACATAAGTTATTGCCGTGTCCTTGATGCGCGCACTTTACGAGAATAGAGAGTTCAATCAAAATAATAATCAATAAAGCATGATATAATGGAATTAGAAGCTAGCTAGTATTACTTACATTTTGGTCTACAAATTTTAGTTCTTCTGACCATTCACCCACGGCCCTGCCCGTGAAAATTTTCCAAACCCTGTCCGACAAAGAAAATGGATAAAGGAGTAATTAATTACTTATTGTCACGAAAGTTGCCGATCTAGTGCGATAATATGATTGAAATTACCTCTGGAGCATCTCTCTAAAGTCTGCCCATAGCTCTTTTTTTTTCGTAACGAGTCCATGACAAGGACTTTTCCTGAGTCGGGTTGAATGACTAGCAGAATAAAGTGGAACCTACGCACGCATAACTCATCATCAGTTACACTTAACATCGAGTAAGCCGAAACAGAATGTGTACAAGAGAGAGGGTAACAGTACTCACGAGAAGTTGTAAGGCAATAGTATTTCCCTTTTGGTTTGTTGTCTCAGTAAAGACTTTAGCAAATAATCTTCTGTTTGCCCGGGTTTGTCTCTTACCACTTGTTCATGAACTCTATTTGGGTCAACGAACCCAATGTCAAAAGGGCCTCCTTTCATGCATTCCATAACCTTTTTCCTGCATAATAGTATATACATATATGGTGAGCATATATATATACATGCAATTAATGAAGTGAATGAGTTGAGATAAAAATTACAGAAATAGTACTTACACACAATAAAGGCTGATGGCAGATTTGTCGAGTTCCTTCTGATTGAATAGAAAATGCAAGTCTTGAATGTTGAAGTCGATCGCGTCGTCTCCGCACAAGAAAATCTGATCTCTTATATGCGCCGTGATCCATTCTTCTTTTCTCGTCTTGCAGAAATGAAGGTACCACTTGTGCAATTTTCGCATCTTTGTTGGTAGATTCTTGAGCTCCTCTTTCTTGACGAGATTCTCCCCATACTTCCATGGCTGTATGAGGTTGACATCGCATTTGGGCAAGTTGTCTCCCATGACGTTCAAGTATGCAATGTAAGTCATCCCCATCTCATTGGCCTTTCTTTGTAGCTCTGCCTCGTAATCATCTACGGGAGGAGCGTCCCGTTTGTCAAACATTTGGAGCGGGGCGCATGATTGGTTTTCCTGCTCTCCGAGCATGGGAACTGTTTTCTGGGGTGCCTCACGACTGCTACTTTCAGTCTCCCTACGGCGCCTTGCATCCGCCTTCAAAATCTGGCGCTCGTAGTCCGGCACAAGTGGGGTTTCAGGTTTCAAAAGATTTTTGTAAAACTTCTCCACCACCGCCGGATCTATTTTCTCCTTTGGCTCGGCCCGTCTAGGTGCAAAGAATTTCTTGACCTGTTCTCCCGAGATCCTATTGGTCTCCTCGTCGCTGCGATTCCACGGTAAAAACCGGCAATGGCTTGGCGGAAGGCTGCGGGACGTAGTTTTTTGAACTCTTTGGCGTACGGTTTCCTGCGGATTTCTTTGTGGCAGTGCTACTGATGCTCCTCGTGGCAGTGCTCTTCCGCTTACGCTGAGGAGATGGCTGAAGCACCGGAGATGGCTGACGGGCCGGAGATGGCTGCCGCGCAGGAGATGGCTGACGGGCCGGAGATGGCTGCCGCGCAGGAGATGGCTGACGGGCCGGAGATGGCTGCCGCGCAGGAGATGGCTGAAGCGGCTCAGACTGCTGACGCTGCGGAGACGGCGGGGGTGCCAGTGACCTCCAATTTGGAAGCACAATGTGTTCCTTCTTCCAAAGAATGGTTGTTTTCACTGCAAATTTGAGTTGAGTTTCCCTTCACCTGTAGCATGGTCAAGCTGTGCTTCCTCATATTCCTTCACAACCTCATCCACCCCGACAATAGCATAGCCATCTGGAATCGGTCGGCAGTGGTAAGTTCCACCAGCTACAGGAGGTAAGGCATAGCCGACAGCCACCTTAATGGATAAGCCCATTAATCTCACATGCAGCTCAACGTGTTCGCTCTCCGTGATCTCATCAACGGGGTATCGAGGACCCGTCATTTCAAGCGTTGGCTGCACGTTCTCCGTGGAAGCCACACTGCTTTTCCGCGCAGAGTCTGGGCCGCGGGCAGCTTCCAATGCAGGCTCTTCATGCCGCTGAGATGGGCCGGTAGCTTGATGGCTCTGTTGTGCATTCACTTGCGTCTGCAGCGCCGCAAGTGCATGTTCTATCTGTGTCATCCGATCTGTACGCTCTTTTTCTTTTTCTGCCGCGCCATCTGTAAGAGTCGCTCCAGTCGGCAAACCCATCCTTCCACGTCATACCCCCTGTGCCTCGTGCATGTCCAGGGTGTTCTTTTTTACCGATGGCGCGTGTGAGCTGGTCATTCTCTCTGTCGGGATGGAAGATCCTAGCGGATGTTTCCTCGTATGCCGTGATGAGTTCAGTGACGGGTTTGGCAAGGATGGTTGGGAAGATACACAATCCTGTTTCTGGGTCCAACCTTGCCCCGATTCCGTAGAACCAAGTCTTTGCACGTAGGTCCCACCCATCTGTCTGGGGTGTGATCCCTCTCTCGCGCAGGGCCCTCTCAGCTTCCTCCCACTTAGGCCTCTGAGATATGTAGCCACCTGACCCCGTCCTCTGGTGGTATTCCTTCTTCAGGGCATTAAGCGTATTGGTTTGTGACCTCTTTTTAGCTATAGCACTTTTTTTATATGTCTCAAATTCGGGCCAGTGAGGTCTTATCTTCGCATAATATGCGTCTTCGAAATTTGGAGTCTCGCCAGCTTTGACAAATTTGTTCAATTTTGTCTTCCAGTTGCGGAAAGCCTCAGCCATCTTCTTTAGAATCCACTCTTTGACCTTTTCTTTATAACCGGGTTGTTTTCATCCTCCTCTGGCGGAAGGGTGAAATTTACCAACAACGAATTCCAAAGCGTTTCTTTGGATCTGTCATCGACAAAGGTACCGTCGCCCTTCTTTGGCTTATTCCAATTTTCAATTATGATTGGGATTTGGTCCCTAACAAGAACACCAGCCTGACGTATAAATTTGTCTGCGGCCTTCTTGGGCTCCATCGGCCTGCCATCAACACGGACTGCTTCGATCGTGATCTTTGCACGATCTTTCAACCGCTGGCTCGCGCCTCGCTTGCTCTTTTTCGTAGAAGAAGATGGTTGCTGGCTGGTCGATCCAGAGGGCTAAAAGAAGAAAGAAGCGTTAATTAATACATGTAGAAGAAGATTGTTGGTGGAAGTCAGCTGAGGCTTAATCAATGCATATACCTCGCCGGACTTTGTAACCATTAAATTGCGTTCACCGGAGTCTTCATCTTCTCCATGACTAGTACTTGAGCTATCATCGTCATGTCCCTCCAAGTTCAGATATTGTGAGGTGTCCTCATCAATAATGTTCTCCATTATTTCTTCTTCTTCAAGGTTTCTACTAAGTGGATCCATAGTTTCTAAAACAATAATATTATCACACAAATATCAGTAATACATCTATTGAAATGCTCAAGCAAGGACGATGATATGACAGGATAAAAGTATTAAAATGTAACCCTAATACATGCTTGGTCATTTCAAACCCTAATTCGGAGAAACCCCGGATTCATATGAGAGGGTACATTTACTTCTTCTAATTAACTTGTCATCAAAGTTGATTAACATAGCACGACGTGATGGTCTACCTAAAATGGGCGACACACCCTCGACGCGTGTGTAGGCTCAGCGAGGACAGAGGAGGTCAGGGTCGACGGCATAATGGTGGCGGTGGTCGTCGGCGTGGCACAAACATACAATACAATATACATAGCCTAGAACGCGTCGGATTTCCTATGCAATCTAGTGCAAAGGATTTCCTAGGAAAGTTTCCTATAGGAATCAATCCTACAAATCAAACAACCACCATAGGAAAATTTCCTATAGGATTTATTCCTACAAATTTCCTATACAAATCCTTTGAATCAAACATGCCCTTACTTATATCCCGCGGGATGGCGACGGCGAGGGCGACGACGAGGGTGGTGTGGGCGAGGGCGACGGCGAGGCAGACACGTGGCGCTCACCGGTGGGGTGACGTTGGTCTCGTCGGGCGGCGGTGCTCGTCGGACGGATGCGGCGGTCTCGTCGGGCGGCGGTGCTAGCGGCGGGCTTGTCGGGCGGCGGGCGGCGTCGGCGTTTAGGCGTGGCCTATGAGCTCCGAAGCGGCGGCGGCGAGACGCTCCTGCACGGGGAAGAGAGCGAGGTGGTCAGTTAGGGTTTAGGTGTGGCCTATTATAATATCTTTGCTATAATTCACATGTGCAAGGATTAAGGCCTAGATCGTCGGAGTCGATGTCACTACGTTCATCTCGCCCATCTTTGGCACCCTGGAATCGTTCCGAGGGTCAATTGGCGATTATTTATTTTCATCCCAAGACTATGTAAATGAAATGGATTGGCCAAACAAAAAAATACTATACAGAAATAGACAAATACTCCATATTTCTCGAATTTTTTGTGTAGGCGATCATCAGCTACATTGTACAATCACTAGCAAGGAAATAACAAAGTTTCAGAGCTCCACTACCAGTGTGGATCTAGCTAACTTTAGTAGATTCCTTTCACCTGCGAAAATATATGCTTATATTTTGAATATGAAATTTGCAAACATTTCAAATGAAACTTGCAAAAGGCTATCTGTTTCACATGGCCACACCTGTAAAAATGAGTATCTAGGAAACTTCTAAACGGCGTATCCGAACCGGGGCATGGTGGAAAGGTGGGACGCCAACTACTCCTACCACGAGGGCAACGCCATGGGCGGCGGTGCGGCGTTCGCCAACCCAAACGCGGCAGCACAGATGGCCTCCTGCGGTACACCTCGCGAACCACTTCGTTGAGCTGCCGCAGCTCGAGAGCCCGTCCGCGCCGCTCCCGCGGAAGAAGTCCTCGGCCGAAGAAGAAGACGCCGTGGACGCTGTGGACCCGAGGAGGAGGAGAGAAGACGCCGTGGACGCTGGCCGCAGGCGGCGGCCAGGCAAGACCGCGCGTGTCGACAATGCGGCCACCACGGACTGGAGGGCGCTGGACAAATTCGTCGCGTCGCAGCCGGGGGGGCCGGCCGGGCGCGGCCGGAGCAGGCGCCGAACGAAGGAGGGGCAGGATGCGGGAGGGAAGAGAGGGTCGGGGGGCGGCGAACCTCGAGCTCCGAGCGGCGGCGGCGGCGAGACGGCGGGTCGGGGGCAGCGAGACGGCGGGTCGGGCTCTGAAGCGGCGGCGGCGAGACGGCGGGTCGGGGGGGCGGCGCTTCTATCGATTGATCTGGCTCAGTGGGGGGAAGAAAGGAAGGGGGAGGAAGGAAGAAGGTGAAATAAATACATACACCCCCCTTTAACACCGGTTCGTGGCTGGAACCGGTGTTAAAGGGGGGGGGGCGTTTCCCGCGCGCATTTATTACCCCCCCTTTAACACCGGTTCGGTGGCTGGAACCGGTGTTAAAGGGGGGGGGATTTTCGTTTTCGCGCGTATTTATTACTACACCCCCCCTTTAACACCGGTTCCAGCCACGAACCGGTGTTAAAGGGGGGAGGGTGTGTGCGCGCGGGAAACGAAATAAATGCCCCCCACCTTTAACACCGGTTCCAGCCACGAACCGGTGTTAAGGGGGGGGCATTTATTCATGCATTAAAGGGGCTTTTTTAATTCAAAAATATGATATGAATTTAGAAAATTCATATCTTTTTCATTTCAACTCAGAAAAATATGAATAATATATCATAATTTTCAGAAAAATATATATCTATCCATTCATGTAAATCATTTTATATTACTTTACATGAAATTTTTTAAAATAATTAAAACACTTATTTCATGCATTAAAGGGGCTTTTTTAATTCAAAAAATATGATATGAATTTAGAAAATTCATATCTTTTTCATTTCAACTCAGAAAAATATGAATAATATATCATAATTTCAGAGAAAAATAATATCTATCCATTCATGTAAATCATTTTATATTTACTTTACATGAATTTTTTTTTAAAATAATTAAAACACTTATTTCATGCATTTTAAAGGGGCTTTTTTAATTCAAAAAATATGATATGAATTTAGAAAATCATATCTTTTTCATTTCAACTCAGAAAAATATGAATAATATATCATAATTTTCAGAAAAATAATATCTATCCATTCATGTAAATCATTTTATATTTACTTTACATGAAATTTTTAAAATAATTAAAACACTTATTTCATGCATTAAAGGGGCTTTTTTTAATTCAAAAAATATGATATGAATTTAAAAATTCATATCTTTTTCATTTCAACTCAGAAAAATATGAATAATATATCATAATTTTCAGAAAAATAATATCTATCCATTCATGTAAATCATTTTATATTTACTTTACATGAATTTTTTAAAATAATTAAAACACTTATTTCATGCATTAAAGGGGCTTTTTTAATTCAAAAAATATGATATGAATTTAGAAAATTCATATCTTTTTCATTTCAACTCAGAAAAATATGAATAATATATCATAATTTTCAGAAAAATAATATCTATCCATTCATGTAAATCATTTTATATTTACTTTACATGAAATTTTTTAAAATAAATAAACACTTATTTCATGCATTAAAGGGGCTTTTTTTAATTTCATTTTGAGACAGTTACATAAATCCGAACTGGAACTGAAAATTAAGATACATAAAGAACTGAAAATTAAGATATATAAAAGAACTGAAAATTAAGATACATGGCCAGATTAAGTAACAATCGGCCGAACTTGTTTCGGAATGTTGGAGTGATTTAGTCATGCTCCTGCCTACACCTGTAATACTCGCCACTGTAGTCATCGTACTCGCCGCCGCCGTCATCGCTGTCGTCGTCGGGGTCACCGTAATTGAACCTCTGGAGAGTACGCGTGGGCTGGACTTGAGGGTAGCGCGTGGGCTGGACTTGAGGGTAGCGCAGACGGGGGTTAGAGTCGGCGGCAGTGTCATAGGCCATGACGCTCTGGAGAGTCCGACCGCGCCACCATAGCCGACGGCCGGCCTCGTTGAAGTTAGGAGGAGGTGGGCCGTCCTCCTCGTGCCTGGCGAGCGCCCTCTCATGCCGATCCACGAAGAAGGCTTCCCAAGTAGGGAAATAGTCGGGATGCCATCTGGGATTCCTCGGCTGCTCCGGCGTGAGCTCGAAGTAGTAGTGGTTCGTGATGGCCATCCGGCGCGCCACACCTAGAGGGACAGGAGCAACCGGCACGCCTCCGACGCTCAGCATCCAGCCGACGGGGACACAGTAGCCCGGCGGGCAGGGGTAGTTCGAGGCGCAAAGCGCCTCCGCCTCCCTGGGGGTTAGTGCTACGGTGGAAGCCATGGGAAAGAGTCTAGAGATGTGCAATGACAATGGAGGCCAACCCCCTACATATATATATAGTGAACTAGCGGGAAGAACTGGAGGGAAGAACTGGCGGGAAGAAAAATGGCGGGAAGAAAAATGGCGGGAAGAACTGGCGGGAAGAAAAATGGCGGGAAGAAAAATGGCGGGAAAAAAATGGCGGGATGAACCTTTAGTCCCGGTTGGAGACACCAACCGGGACTAAAGATGAACCTTTAGTCCCGGTTGGAGACACCAACCGGGACTAAAGATGAACCTTTAGTCCCGGTTGGAGACACCAACCGGGACAAAAACACGAGTCAGCACTAATAATAGAGGTGAGTGCATGTCGAAATTATGTCGTGCGGCGTGTACCTTGTCCCGGATGGTGTCACCAACCGGGACTAAAGATGAACCTTTAGTCCCGGTTGGAGACACCAACCGGGACTAATAATAGGGGTGAGTGTCGACATTATTTTGTAAGTGTCAACACTATGTCGAGCTGCTTGTACTATAAATAGGCATCCTTGTGAGTCCAGTCCTCCAGCCAGTTTGAGGCAGGGACACCACTACGGCCAGTTTCAGGGAGATGCCGACGGAGCCCAGTCCTCCGGCATCTCCGAGAAACTGGTCATAGAGGCACTCCCTAATATGTGAAATTAGTTAGTGTATTGATCTAGTTAGACAAGTTACAAAGCTGCAAGATGGTTTTCGAGAGCAGGGACACCACTACGGCCAGTTTCAGGGAGATGCCGACGGAGCCCAGTCCTCCGGCATCTCCGAGAAACTGGTCATAGAGGCACTCCCTAATATGTGAAATTAGTTAGTGTATTGATCTAGTTAGACAAGTTACAAAGCTGCAAGATGGTTTTCGAGAGCAGGGACACCACTACGGCCAGTTTCAGGGAGATGCCGACGGAGCCTAGTCCTCCGGCATCTCCAAGAAACTGGTCATAGAGGCACTCCCTAATATGTGACCGCGCGCGTTTGGAGATCAGATCTTAATGGTAAGTACGACGAATCGGGACAACTTCTTCTCATACTCCCGGTCCATCCACAAGACATGTATTAATATTAAAAACATGAACTAGAGTTACATAATATGAGCATGAACTTCTTGGCATATGCCCTTCCTTATGATCGCTTCAGTCGTAACCATGGAGCATCTTCTTTACTTAACGGAATGCTTGGGTCAGTTTTCACTGTGAAGGGCGGAATTTCATCAAACTTATTATAATCTTCTGACATGTCTGTCTTGTCCTCGATTCCCACGATGTTTCTTTTCCCTGAAAGAACTATGTGACGCTTTGGCTCATCATATGATGTATTCGTTTGCATATTTTTTCTTTTTTTTGGTCTGGAGGACATGTCCTTCACATAGAAAACCTGAGCCACATCATTGGCTAGGACGAATGGTTCGTCTAAGTTCTTCATAAGATTGTTGAGATCCACCATTGTCATTCCGTACTTCTTGTCTACCTCAACCCCTCCTCCTGTTAGCTTGACCCATTTGCATCGAAACAAGGGGACCTTAAAATTAGGTCCATAGTCAAGTTCCCATATCTCCTCTATGAACCCATAATACGTGGTCTTTTGCCCATTGTCTTCTGCTGCATCGAAGCGGACACCACTGTTTTGGTTGGTGCTCTTTTTATCTTGGCCTATCGTGTAAAATGTATTCCCATTTATCTCGTACCCTTGGAAAGTACATACAGTCGAAGACGGTGTCCTGGCCAACAAGTACAGCTGATCCCCAACAGTGGTGTTATTCGTGAGAAGTCTTTGCAGCCAGCCGCCAAAACTCGCCATGTGTTCACTTATAATCCATTCATCAGACTGCCCCGGGTGTTTGAGGCGTATTAAATTCTTGTGTTCATTGATATACGGGGCAACCAAGATAGATCTTTGTAAAACCGTGTAGTGTGCTTGATTGAGAGAATGCCCGTCCCTACATATCATTGCTTTACATCCTAGGGTGCCTTTTCCACGCAGTCTCCCCTCATGTCGTGATTCTGGAACACCAATCGCCTTAAGGTCAGGAATAAAATCAACACAGAACTCAATGACCTCCTCTGTTACATAGCCCTTGGAGATGCTTCCTTCTGGCCTAGCACGGTTATGAACATATTTCTTTAATACTCCCATGTACCTCTCAAAGGGGAACATATTGTGTAGAAATACAGGACCGAGAATGGCAATCTCTTCTACTAGGTGAACCAGGAGATGCGTCATAATATTGAAGAAGGATGGTGGGAACACCAACTCAAAGCTGACAAGACATTGGGCCACATCTGTTTGTAACCCTGGTAGGCTTTCTGGATCGATTACCTTCTGAGATATTGCATTGAGGAATGCACATAGCTTCACAATGGGTATTCGAACATTTTCAGGTAGAAGCCCCCTCAATGCAATCGGAAGCAATTGTGTCATAATCACGTGGCAGTCATGAGACTTCAGGTTTTGGAATTTTTTCTCTGCCATATTTATTATTCCCTTTATATTCGACGAGAAGCCAGACGGGACCTTGATACTGCTCAGACATTCAAAAAAGATTTCCTTCTCTGCTTTGGTAAGAGCGTAGCTGGCAGGAGTTAAGTGGCATCGTTTACCCTTCTCGTTCTCAGGATGCATAGGCTCTTCAGGGGCCTTCAGACGTTGCTGGTCCTGTCGTGCTTCCGGTGTATCTTTTGTCTTCCCATACACTCCTAGAAAGCCTAGCAGGTTCACGCAAACATTCTTCGTCACGTGCATCACGTCCATTGAAGAGCGGACCTCTAAGACTTTCCAATAGGGTAGGTCCCAAAATATAGATTGCTTCTTCCACATGGGCGCGTGTCCGGCATCGTCATTCGGAACAGATAGACTGCCAGGACCTTTTCCAAAGATTACTTCTAGGTCCTTGACCATACCAAATACCTCCTCACCGGTACGGAGGACAGGCTTCCTCCGGGGTTCTGCCAGACGTTTGAAATGCTTGCCTTTCTTTCTTACTGGATGCAGGTTCGGAAGAAATCGGCGATACCCTAGGTACACAACCTTCTTACATTTATCCAAATATACACTTTCAGTATCATCTAAACAGTGTGTGCATGCATTGTATCCCTTGTTTGTCTGCCCTGAAATGTTACTAAGAGCAGGCCAATCATTGATGGTTACGAAAAGCAATGCTCGTAGGTCAAATGGCTCCCCTTTGTGCTCATCCCACATACGTACACCTGGTTTGGCCCACAGCTGTAAAAGTTCTTCAACTAATGGCCTTAGGTACACATCAATGTCGTTGCCGGGTTGCCTCGGGCCTTGGATGAGCACTGGCATCATAATGAACTTCCTCTTCATACACAACCAAGGAGGAAGGTTATAGATACATAGGGTCACAGGCCAGGTGCTGTGACTGCAGCTCTGCTCACCAAAAGGATTCATGCCGTCTGTACTTAGACCAAACCTTAAGTTCCTTGCGTCACGTGCAAAGTCCGGGTACTCTCGCTCGACTTTTCTCCACTGTGACCCATCAGCGGGGTGTCTCAACATCGCGTCTTTCTTACGGTCTTCCATGTGCCATCGCAACAACTTGGCATGCTCTTTATTTCTGAAGAGACGTTTTAACCGTGGTATTATAGGAGCATACCACATAACCTTGGCGGGAACCTTCTTCCTAGGGGCCTCGCCCTCAACATCGCCAGGATCGTCTCGTCTGATCTTATACCGCAGTGCAGTGCATACCGGGCATGCATCCAAATTCTCGTACTTCTCACCGCGGTAGAGGATGCAATCATTAATGCAGGCATGTATCTTCTGCACGTCTAATCCTAGAGGGCAGACAACCTTCTTTGCTTGGTATGTACTGTCAGGCAACTCATTATTTCTTGGAAGAAGATTCTTCATTTTTACCAACAACTTTGAAAATGCGCTGTCAGTCACACCATTCTCTGCCTTCCATTGCAGCAAATCCAGTGTGGCACCTAGCTTTTTGTGGCCATCTTCGCAAGTTGGATACAACAATGTTTTGTGATCCTTTAACATCTGCTCCAGCTTCTCCTTCTCCTTTTCAGTTTCACATTCTTCCTTTGCATCAGTAATGGCCCGACCAAGATCGTCATCAGCGGGCCCATCTGCTCCCTCTTGATCTTCATTATCTACCTCCGTTGCATTATCATCATATTCAGGATACATATTATGATAGTTTTCATCATCCTCTTCTTCTTCGTTGGCTTCCATCACAACCCCTTTTTCTCCGTGCTTGGTCCAACAATTATAGCTGGGCATGAAACCAGATCGAAGCAGGTGGGCGTGAATGGTTCTGGTATTTGAGTAGTCTTTCTTGTTCTGACAGTGAACACACGGACAGCACATAAAACCATTGTGACCACGGTTTGCATTAGCCACAACGATGAAATTTTGGAGGCCCGTAATGTACTCGGAAGTGCGGCGGTCACCGTACATCCATTGCCGATTCATCTGCATTAATATGTAGTATATATCAAAAAATAATAGGGAGATGACCATTTATATATATAGTACATCAGTGACACATGAAACTATAGTTGCCGACCTCGACCGAGACGGAAAGAGCAACAAGAAAGCTTATTTTGAGCTCTCGGGCATTTCACCGAACACCTCTAGTGCATATGAAAAAAACACAAACTAGCACTCTTCACACCCTCTTGCTAGGCTCCAAAATGTGAAAGAATGGAAGAGTGGGGTGTGTGTGGGCTGGGGTGGTGTCTTATATAGCCCCCCCCTTTAACACCGGTTCGTGCCACGAACCGGTGTTAAAGGGGGGGGTGTGCGCGGGCCACTGGTGGAAAGACCTTTAACACAGGTTCGTGGCACGAACCGGTGTTAAAGGGGGGGGCTCCTTTAATGCCGCAGAGGCCACGCTGGTACGGCCCCCCCTTTAACACCGGTTCGTAGAAGAACCGGTGTTAAAGCCCATTTTCGGGATCAACAAAAGCCCGCGTTTCCACTAGTGTTTGTAAATCATCCATCTTATATGGAATACGGTAATTATTTGAACAACCTTTGTTCTCATAATACCATATTTAAATAACAATTATTAAAACAAATCTTAAAGTCAAGCTTTGATATCAACGAGAAATAGAAACAACAGTTTGTTTGTTTTCAATGAACATCATCACATATTCTCTTGCTAGTTACTTAGGCCATTGTGGTTCATGAATTGCGTTGTTCCGTATGAAATTTCATACCAACCAATTCGGTATCCAATACCCAAGAACCACATTGTTTAACAAGCAAAGAATACAACCATAACATGTATATCATATATATACCTAAATTGGATATTTCCAATCTTTTCTTTTCTGCCAAATATATTTTATAGATTCTCTTTCAGCATTTCCTTTTCCTTTTTAAAAGAATCTATCAACATCAAAAGTGGCGCCATATACATGACACATAGTCCAAAGCGTGTATATTCAAATAATAATACCTTTGGACTTGCACTTTGAAGTAGATCACCATCATCAAAATGATCTGTATTGTTTCAAAATCCATTCTTTAGTAATCTTTTAGTGTAGTAAACATTTTACATACATATTCTATTCACCCTTATCATGACGACTTTCATGATCAAGCTACTGTAGCTTATAAAGGCGAATCGTGAGTATAACATTACTTTCCAAAACCCTTTTGGATGATTAGGATGTCTAGCATCTCCAACCTTCGTAAATTCTCATCCAATATGAGAACATATATTATAATCTATCATATTGCAACCAAAAAATTGTTTCAGATATCGTTATACCTGCCACACATGATGGTTTCTGAAACAATTCTTTCAGCTCCTAGATAAACTTGATATTAAAACAATCAAGAATCATGGAGGCAAACAGGATACTTAAGATACTAACACTGGAATTGTTACTCTCGATATTATACCAATTATTAAATTTCACAGAGTAAATAGAGTTTGCTGAAAGTTTGCAATAGGACTTTAAACTCTAGATTGACACTCAACACAATACGATACCAGTTCGTAAAGTATATATCCAGAATTCTATAGTTCTATTATCTCAATTACAACTATGCATAAGGTGGTGAACGAATGCCAATGACTACAACAAATTATGCAAATTCACTTTGATTTTATTTTATGATAAATTGAGTTCTACTAATCCAAATTAGAAATGAACTCCCACTCAAAAACGACATCCCTCGTGTCTTTTTGGTGATTACATGAACCAAATCCACTACACCAAGTCTGATCATCACGTGAGTCGGTGTAGCTTCAAAGGCGAGCATCCATATGGTCATCATATCAAAAACATATGACTCATGCTTAACCTTTCGGTCCGTGTTTCGAGGCCATGTCTGTACATGCTAGGCTCGCCAAGTAAGAACCTTAGTATTCGCGTGTGTAACTGTCTTACACCCGAGATATGCTCGTGGATTCAAGTACACCCGAACATCACGTGATGTCTTGAAGCGACGAAACATTGTCGGTGCATACTTAAGGAAGAACACATTCTTATCTTGATATCTAAATGAGGGATCATCTTATTATGCTAATAAAACTCCAAACAAGCAATATAAGATGCAATCAAACATCACATGTTTATAAGTGAAATGATATGGTTCCCGCATATGATCTCCATCATGTGCACCATAATATGATCTCTATCATACCTTTATGTGTAAGGCCAAGGTCTATGGAACTTACACGCTATGTGTGTTGTAAGAGTATCATCTCATACTTCTACTTACAACATCACCATGTCATAACACTAGCCCAGCAACAATCTAAACTAGACGCCTCTAATTTATCCATTGCAAGTTTTACGTGGCTTAGGGCTTTCGAAGATAGAACCGTTCTTACCTACGAACATGAACCACAACGAGGATAACCAAATTGTTGACAACTCTTTGCAAATTAGATATTGACTATAGTAGGAGAGACAGACACCCGCTAGCCACTTATGCAAAACTAGTTGCATGTCAAGCGTGGAACAGGTCTCATGTGCGAGGACATATAAAGTTTGTTCAGGCCGCTTCATCCCACTATGCCACCAATATCCAAAGTACAACTAAGAACCAATAAAATGATCATCATCGCCCACATACTCATATGTGTACTACCCGTGCAAAGTATCTACGCATAGATCCGGCTCTGATACCACTGTAGGGTTCGCAACATAGAAAACAAAAAATTTCCTATGATCGGAACTATGTACCAAGATCTATCTACTAGATACAAACAACGGGCGGATGTATATCCATAGAGAACATACCCTTGAAGACCGACAAAGCTTAACGAGTCCAAACTCGTTGTTGATGTAGACGATCTCTTGCCGATCTCAAGATCGAGAGGAAGTCCTAGCGCCGCAAAACAGCAGCGCATGAGTGCTCGCACACACGTTCGAGGCACCGAGCAACCTCCGCCTCCTCGCTCCAGCGATGCAGTGGAAGCACAACTCTTTCTTGCCGAAAAGCCACCGGTAACATGTATCTCGCTAGTCCGAGACCATGGGGGATAAATTCTAGAGGGGGAGAGAGATCCTTCACGAGGAGGTGTGAGTGAGAGAGAGGGAGGGGGGTCCTTTTATAGGGAGAGGGGGGCACCCAAGGGGCCATGCGCCCAGACATGGGGCTGCCCCCACCTCTTCCACATTCATGTGGGTGGACACTCCACTCACTCAAATGCCTTTCAATTCCCTCCACTCAAAAACCCACTCAAATTCCCATTAAATTTCCACCAAATTTAATGCAAACTCTCATTAAATAAAACTCCTTTTATTTATTCAGAATTTTGTCAATTACTTTAATGACAAACATTCACATAAAACCCCTTGCTAGTATTTCATTTCACATGCAGAAACATTTTCTACAATTTCACCCGAAAACCCGTTTCGGTATCTAGTGAAATAAATTCCTGCGCTTGTTATTCTTTTCGGCATGAAACTTTTGCTCCAAATGGATGTCGGTGTCTCTTAAGTGTGTCACACTAGGTTCGAGAATTATGCGGACATGATCGAGACTCCTCTCATATCAATAATCAGAAGCGGGATCTGGAGACCCATACTGACTCCCACACATTCAACGATGACTTTCTTGTGATCGTCGGAACCTTTTACGCTAGTATCTTAATCCCTTTGTTTCACGATATATTACATGTCCGAGATTCGATCATCGGTATCTCCATACCTAGTTTGATCTCGTTACCGACATGCACTCTTTTCTCGTTCCCGTGATATAACATTCTAGTGATCAAATCACTTGCTTGCAAGCTAATCAATGTGATATCACCGAGAGGGCCTAGAGTATATCTATCCGTCATCGAGATGAAAAAATTCCACTCTCGATCAATGGGCCTCAACATAACACTTTAGTAGTTCTGAATCCATCTTTATAATCACCCTGTTACGGTGTGACGTTTGATGTTATCAAGAAACTCTTCCGGTGTTAGTGATTGACATGATCTCATGGTCTAAGGATTAGGATCACTTCGTAAGTTGTTATAGCAACCTAAACTCAATGACTTTGATCGTAATGCTATACTTCGGATGAATGTTCATCACATCATTACACTAATGTTGTGACCTCGTTATTAACAACATCCATTATCCATGATCAGGAAACTTTGATCATCATGTTAATCAACGAGCTAGTTTATAAGAGAGGCATAACTAGGAACTTCCATTTTGTTTATTAAACACACATGTATTAACGTTTCCGTATTAATACAATTATAGCATGTAAAATAAACATTTATCATAAATAAGGAATACGATAATAACCACTTTATTATTGCCTCTCGGGCATATTCCCTTCATTTATCCCTATGTTTTATACTAAGAATTAGAAATATTTTGCTAGGCTTGCATGTTATATTTTGCTTATATGCCATGTTGGAAATCCTAGTAGTTGTAGAATTGCTAGGAAAATTTCTAAGTTAAGATGCTTATCTATGCCATGCTTAGCCTAGCTAATAGCAACCAAGGGTGGTGAAAATATACATGCTATGATAAAAATATTTCTAAGTCTTTGGACTTGTGTTTTGCCTAATAAAACAACTAAGTAAATGAAACACCTGGGTGGAATGGAAGGAATGGTTTATGTTGAGTGGTTACGCAAGGCCCATTTCTATAGTTTACCTTGTTTATCACACTTGTGGAAAGCCACCCAGGAACAAAGATATTTTAGAGGCCAAATGTTAAGAAGCTTCTAGTGCAGCCACTTGGCAATATGGGCTCAGCCAGGATCACATAGGTTGCTATAACTTAGCCATTTGGACAGTTCGTGGTAGTGGGATGATAGGTTGGAACGCGTCCATTTGGTCTAAGGGAAGGCTTCTGAAAGGCCCTGTCTTGGTGAAAATCAAGGCTTGTGGGGAAAGTGCACACCCTCTGCAGATGGAAGAATCTAAGTACTTAGCCATGTCCCTGGAAAAGGACAACTTGAGCATCAATACATGGAAGCTATCAAGAATCTCCTCATCCCAATGTCTAAGTAAAACTTGTGGGTGAACAAGGGTGATGGACCTCAATGTCTATTGGTGGTTCCTTGGGAAAAGTTTTAACAAAGAAAAACTTAGTGATTTCAACTAATAGGCAAAACCTATTTTGAGCAAAGCAAGCCTAAGCTACACTTAGCCAAATTGCATAATGTATCTTGTCCACCAAATATTATACTAAGGTATCACTTGCCAATACTATTCCAATGTATTGACCCACTGTGGCTGGAACTTGTGATGTTGCAGGTTACTCTGATGAGGATTAGGAGTCATGAGTCTACACTCAACATGTTTGCCTGTGGCACATGAAGATGAAGACTTTTATTTATTTACTTATTCAAACTCTTGTACTAGGCCTGTGGCCTTGGAGTTGTGAAGACTATGTTTGTCTCTGGAATGACTGTAATAATGACCTTTGTTTCTGTGTACTTCATATTAAACTGTGGATGCTAGCATTGATCCAGGGACTAGTATTGCAATCACAGGGATCCTTTTCCTTTATAAAGGAGGGATCTTACATTAGAGTTTGATGATCCAAGTTTAGTATTTTTGGGATGTTACAAACCTTCCCCCCCTTAAACAAAATCTTGTCCCGAGATTTGAAAAAGGACGAAAAGATTACCTAAGATTTGAAGAGATCGGGAAACTCCGTCCTGATGTGATCTTCGCGCTCCCAGGTGGCTTCCTCTTCTGTGTGGTTGCTCCACTGAATCTTGAGAAACTTGATGCTTCGGGTTCTGGTAGTTCGAAAAGCTTCTTCCGAAATACGGATGGGTACTTCGGGAGAGGTCAGGTCATCATTGATCTCTATGGTCTGATGGTCAATATTTTTGAACACTTCGGTCTTCTCGGGGACTTCAAGACACTTGCGAAGTAATGAGATATGTAACACATTGTGCACGGCTGACATCTCTTCGGGTAGTTCCAATTGATACGATACTTCTCCTCGACGGTTCAGAATCTTGAAAGGTCCGATATATCTGGGGGCTAACTTTCCTTTGAGTTGGAAGCGCTGCATTCCCTTCAATGGTGACACTTTCAGATAAACAAAATCTCCTATGTTGAAGGCGAGGTCTCTACGTCTCTTGTCAGCGTAACTCTTTTTTCTGGATTGGGCTGTCTTGAGGCGCTCACGAATCTTGTGAACCTTCTCTTCTGCTTCTCGTAGGATGTCGGGTCCAAAAATCTGACCCTCTCCTACTTCCGACCAGTTCAAAGGGGTACGACACTTCCTTCCGTACATGAATTCAAATGGGGCCATTTGCAAACTGGCTTGGTAACTGTTATTGTACGAAAATTATACAAACGGCAGACAATCTTCCCACTTGGATCCATATTCTAACACACATGCTCTAAGCATATCTTCGAGTATTTTATTTACTCGCTCCGTTTGTCCATCGGTCTGAGGGTGATACGCGGTACTGAAATCTAAGCGGGTTCCTAAACCTTCTTGGACTTTCTTCCAGAAACTCGAGGTAAACTGAGTTCCTTGATCCGATACGATGTTCTTGGGGACTCCATGCAAACTAACGATTCTAGCGATGTACAACTCTGCTAGTTTCGAACTTTGATATGTGGTCTTGACGGGCAAGAAATGGGCGACTTTGGACAATCTGTCCACTATGACCCAGATAGAGTCATTTCCCCTACCAGAAGTAGGCAGTCCGGTGATAAAGTCCATTCCTACAGAATCCCATTTCCATCCCGGAATCTGCAAGGGTTGCAAAAATCCAGCGGGTCTTTGATGTCCTGCCTTGACTCGCTGACAAATATTACACTGGCGATATAGCTTCCGATTTCTCTCTTCATCTTATGCCACCAAAATTGCTCTTTCAAATCTTGATACATCTTAGATCCTCCGAGATGGATAGAATAAAGAGTATCATGAGCCTCCTTCAACATAACTCCTTTCAACTCAGAATCTGCTGGTACACAAAGGCGTCCTTTGAACCACAAAACTCCTTCTTCATCCTCGGTGAATCCAGGTACTTTGCCTGTACCGATACGACGCTTGATTCCGTCAATACTAGTATTTCCCTTTTGCGCCTCTTTAATCTGACTGATCAAAGTGGGATGGAGTTCTATGCTAGCCAAAAATCCTTCACTTACTAATTCCATTGGAAAATCTTCCATCTCTTTGTGCAAACTTGGTTTCTCCTTCAAAATCATGGAGTTCAAGCGGCACGGTAATCTGCTAAGGGCATCGGCTACCATGTTGGCTTTACGAGGGTGATAGTGAATGTCCAGGTCGTAATACTTGATTAGCTCTATCCATCTTCTATGCCTCATATTCAGCTACTTCTGAGTGAATATATACTTTAGGCTCTTGTGATCCATATAGATCTCACAACGGTTTCCCATCAGGTAATGTCTCCATGTTTTCAGGGCTAGAACTACGGCTGCGAGTTCGAGGTCATGGGTTGGGTAGTTTTGCTCATGTTGATTCAGTTGTCGAGATAGATAAGATATAACTTTGCCTTCTTGCATTAGCACACATCCGAGACCGATCTTGGATGCGTCACAATACACATCGAAGGGCTTCGTGATATCCGACATGATCAAGATTGGGGCTGAAATCAATCTCCTCTTGAGTTCTTGAAAACTCG
Organism: Avena atlantica; assembly: GCA_910589765.1. Lineage (NCBI taxonomy): Eukaryota > Viridiplantae > Streptophyta > Magnoliopsida > Poales > Poaceae > Avena > Avena atlantica. The sequence goes on from OU342736.1 coordinate 16,371,059, forward strand.
CTTCACATTTGTCGGTCCATTCAAACTTCTTGTCCTTCTTCAGCAATTGGGTCATGGGTCTGGCGATACTAGAGAATCCTTCTACGAATTTGCGGTAATATCCCGCCAATCCGAGGAATGCACGAACTTGGGTTTGAGTGGTTGGGGCTTGCCAATCTTCTACATCTTTCACTTTGGCAGGGTCAAACGGCAATTCCTCCGGCTGATACAATGTGACCGAGGAATCCTACCTCCTGCAACCAGAATTCACATTTGCTAAAATTTACATACAACTGATGCTCTCTAAGGGTTCCAAGAATGGTCCTTAGGTGTAGCTCATGTTCTTCTTCTGATTTGGAATAAATCAGAATGTCATCGATGAAAACAACGACAAACTTATCCAGGAAGTCCATAAAAATCTTATTCATGAGATTCATGAAATAAGTGGGGGCATTGGTTAGTCCGAAAGACATGACTGTATACTCATACAATCCATATCTTGTGGTAAAGGCAGTCTTTGGAATATCCTCTGCACGAATTTTGAGTTGATGATAGCCAGTTCTAAGGTCAATCTTAGAGAACACTTTGGCACCGGTCAACTGATCAAACAAATCTTCTATCTTGGGCAAGGGGTACTTGTTCGTGATGGTGACATCATTCAACTTCCGATAATCCGTACACAAACGGTTACCTCCATCCTTCTTGTCCACAAACAAGACAGGTGATCTCCATGGGGACGCACTTGGTTGAATTAATCCAATTTCCAACATGGAATCCAGTTGCTTCTTCAATTCTGCTAGCTCTGACGGGTTCATACTATATGGTCTCTGGGCTATGGGTCCTGTTCCGGGAATTAGTTCGATGATAAACTCGATATCCCTATCTGGGGGCATACCGGGCAAGACATCTGGAAATACATCGGGGTATTCATAGACTATCCGGACTTGGTCAATGGTAGGTTGGGCTATACTCTTGTTGCATTTGAATTGGCGAGGTAAGGTTTCAGATATATGCTCGACTGATATTCCGGCGGTACTAGTCATGGTTATGGCTTTCTTGGCACAGTCAATCAATCCTTTATGTCTGGACATCCAATCCATTCCTAGTACTACTTCCAAACCTTTAGTTCCGAGTATTATCAGATTTTCATAAAAATCTATGCCATGGATTCGGATAGGGACGACTTTGCAAATTTGCCTAGCGTTAGTGGTTGATCCGAGAATTTGAACAATCATTACATGCTTCAGTTTGGTTGGTTGAATCTTACTAGTGCATGCAAATTCTACGGTGACAAATGATTGCGATGCACCAGAGTCAAACAACACTCTTGCAAGTACTGAATTAATAGAAAACATAACCTGCACGACGTCTGGCGCTTCCTGAGCTTCTTCAGCATGCATGAGAAAAAGACGGCCGTTGCGATTAAGTGAATTCCCTGGGGAAAATCTTTTTCCGAGCTGAACACGACGCTGCTGCTGAGCTGGGGCATTGGCATTGGGGGCTGTAGCATTCTTCTTGTTTGGGCACTCATTGGAATAGTGGCCTTTATTTCCACAGTCATAACAAGTCACTTGCGACTTGTCCTTGGCTGCTACAGGCACACATTGCTTCCAGTCCTAGGGGCAGTGTTGGTGTTGGTGGTAGCATTGTTATTGTTGAACTTGGGTGGGGCATGATTGAAATTCCTAGCGTTGTCGGGGTTGTTGTGATTTCCTCCGGGCATAGGGTTTCCATGGTTGGGATAGGTCGGACGGTTCATCGGGGGTCTGTTGGTTCCTGGGGCAAATCCTGGAGATGGGTTAGGGCGATACTTTGGGGTCTGATGGGTTCCTGGTTGATGCATCATGTGACGCTTGAGGTTCTCATTGGCTTGGTTGATCTTTCCTTCCATCTGGATAGCTGAGTCCACAAGGCCTTCAATATCAGCAAAGGGGATATTGACTAACACAGTCTGCATTTCGTCATGCAGACCATTGAGGAATCTTTCTTTCTTCTTGGCTTCCCTGTCATTCTCATCCGGGGCATACCTAGCTAATGACAAAAATTTGTCACGGTATTCCACTACAGTCATCCTTCCCTGCTTCAGCTCTCTGAACTCGTCTCTCATTCTCTTGATCAAACCTGGTGGCACATGGGTTATGCTAAACTTGACCTTGAATTCCTCCCAGGTCATCATATGGCCTCCGGTCATTGTGCGAACACTGTTCCACCATGCCCTGGCATCTCCGGCTAGATAGTGGGTTGCGAACAAAACTTTCTTGTTGGCTTCAACTCCGGCGACTTCTAGGTTATTTTCCATGGTTTACAGCCAATCATCGGCGTCTAGGAGCTCTTCGGACTTAGTGAAAACAGGTGGGTTGGTATTCTGGAAATTCTTGAGCTTAGATCCATGGTTGTCCTGATTTTCGTGGCCTTGGTTGTTGTGGGCAAGTTGGGCTATCTGCTGAAGGGTGGCTAGGTTGGCTTGACGTTCCGCTCTTTTAGCTTCACGGTCAGAAGTCAACATTTGCAGAATCTGCAACATCGGGTCCGGGGATGAACCACTTCCTCCACGTGGCATATGAAGATTGAGATAGATCATGAGAGAAGAGGGAAATTTCTAAGTTTTTGGGTCTTTGAAAAAAAATTAAAGTTTGACTCAGATTTTCTAGCAACTTGCTTTTTCATTCATTCAGTCATTCATTCATAGCACCCAGTACAACACACACCACAACAAAGAAAAACAGATGGTTTTAAGAACCATTCTGCGAACTACGATACAGTGGGACCAAATACTACTTACTACGCTAGTTCTCAAGTGCTACTACTCCTCGGAATCTGTGGCCTCATCATCCTCATCATCATCGACGAAGGCGAAATCGTCCTCATCGGTGAAGAAGTCCATAGCCTGATCCTCCAGAAAATCATCGTCATCACTGAGATAGGAGTAGGGGTCTCCACGAAGATCCTCTCTGGCATTCTCCCTTTCCTCCAACTGCATGTCTCTCTCGTGGATGGTCTCCTCCAAAGATGAGATGCGATGGCGAAGACGGGCAGTGATGCGCTCCTTCTTGTCGATGGTTTGGTCCTTCATCTTGATGATGGCAGACTTGTGGTTGGAGTAGTCACGACAGTTATCCAACTCTTGCTGACGATCGTACATCATGAAGCTAAGGTGGTCCAATTGATTCTTTAGTTTGGGGTGGTATGGGGCTTCCAGGGGTTGTCCATTTGAATCACGCCTTGGGCAAAACTCAAAGCGAGTACCCTTGATCTGATTGATGCTCTGCCCACACAAACGGGAAAGAGCTTCCTGCATGGCCCTGGCAAGTCCATCGAGACAGTTGTTCTCTCTTAAGGTAAACTGAATTCCCTCAGCAGTGGGAGGTTCAATCTTTCCTCTGAGACTTTCAACAATTAGCCACCGCAGATCTTCTCCTTTTGATCATTGAGCTGAGCTCCGAAGAAATCGGGGTGCGGACGATCCAGAAGTTCCGAAAGCTGGTCCAAATCCCTCTCAAAGATAAGGTCTCCTCCATTCCCCAACTGATAAAACTTGTTGTACTTCACGTCCATCTATAATAATAGAGGATGATTAGGTTAGCAGAGTGATCAAGTGTGTCAAAATTTTAGGTATTTTGCAAGGGTTTTTGAGGAACATGAATTTTTATGAAAGAATCAAAGGGATAAGAATGAGAATAAGTTTTTGTAAATATTTGTTTTCTTTGGTTTTGAAACTAAGTTTTTGATTCAAACGTCCAGTCTAACTAGGGTCTCCTATGGTCAGGATGGCTCTGATACCAACTTGTCAACACCCGGATTTTTAATCCCAGATGCCTATTATGCCATACCTCGCAATCCCAGGATTACCATTTTTGCGAGACATAACAGAATTGGATACCATAGTACATCATCCATTACAAACGTTACATAAGTTCTTACACAAATAGGGATCTCATGATCCAGTTCTTAATACAACTTCAAGCAGCGGAATACGTAATAATAATGGTAGCGTAGGCGAAGCTCCATCTTCGGGGTCACAAGCAATGCTGACGATGGGAGATGATCCTAGTTGTCATAACCATCCTGGGGTCCATCCTCCAGGTACTCCTCTTCATAGTCTGGCCATGGGAATAGCCAGGGACAAAGCCATGAGTACTCTTTAAGTACTCGCAAACTAGTACTAACAGGTAAAGGGGTTTTTGGATAATAGGACACTAGGCTCTAGGGTTGTTTTGCAAAAGCCAGATTTATCTCTACGAAGTTCCAAAGCTAATCACAATTTTATAACTCCTAAGTGGGATCTTGTAACTCCTGTCACAACCCTGTTGTGGTCAAGTCAAAGTCTCAATTCATTTCACAAGTCATTTTCAAAAGTCTGACGGGGGAACAGTATGACCACTCCAACTATCCATAACCGCGAACGCGGCTATTCGAATAGTTTGACACTCTGCAGAGATTGTACACTTTCACCACAACATTCGATACATCCGTCAGGAACAAATCCTGAATTCACCATACTCAGTATGTGGATAATCAATCCTAACCTTTCAATTGCACGCCCTAGTATAAGCATCTCTACTGTGAGTTTGGCCTCCCAACCATGACCAACTGTCATCTTGGGTACTGCACAGGTGGACAATCTTCACAAGGTAGCCTCATCTCAGACCTTGGCTGTGAGGGAACTAATACTAAGGTATATAAGTTTCCAGTTAAGCCCTACCCAATCTTCGGGTATTGTGGTTGTACAATAAAATTGGAATGGTATCGCATCCAGAAAACCATCGGTTTTATAAAGGTCTAAGGCTCATGCCTCAACATTTTCATCACCAAAATCATCAAGTGTTCGGAAACACATGTCCAAAACATTTCAATAGAATGATCCATCATTCCAAGGTTTTTTTTATAACCATTTTTCCACCAAGTATTCCCATCTAAAAGTTGATCAAGTTTTATGCTTAGCACTAGCATCTACAGGTGGGGGTAAGCACTAATGAGGGGTGGTGTACTACTGGAGTTTCAACTAAGTACAACCTTATGTCTTAGGCTGATATCAAGGTTTCTAACTTAGGCCAAATTTTATGCTCTTTATGCAAACTTCACATATCTTTCTAGTATCTACCAATCTCTTAAGTAAACTCTAAGTAATAGCTTTGATAATGAAATAAAATAGAAAGCTTGTAAATAAAACAAGGATTGGGTATCAGCAAATATGTCTAACCAAGCATGCTTAGTGCATTTCATAGGTTATCTAACTTTCATAATTGCAAGTGTTAGCTTGCATTGGTATATTATCAGCTTGCACATTCAACTGGTAGCATTAGGCTTGCCTTGTGTAGAGCAGTGGTTGAAGTTCTCCTCGGCTTCTTCTTCATAGAATCCTCCTTCCTCCTCGTATCCTTGGTCGGTACTAGCATCTATGAATAAATACGAGGTACACAATCACCAAACAATACTTAACTACTCGCAATCATCACACACAAGGGTCCTATAGATGATCTAGCATCATCTCTAACATTACAAGGTTAAGGCTTGGTTTAATTCTTTTTATTTTTAGAAAAGTAATTTCTACTCATTGAAAAACTACTTAAGATTTAATATTCTCCAAACCAAACATGGGATCATGTTGACACATGTCATCACCACATATTTTAGTCCATGGGAATATGATTTAAAGTGGTGTCACAATTTAATAAGGTTTTACCCTTTTATTTTAATTAAAAAAAGTGACTAGAAATGCCTATGTAGCATTCTTTTATTACTTGAACATTATTTCTGCAAGTAAACCTATATATTTTTATATATTCTGAAAGGTATGGTTAAATGTGATTTTTGAGAGTTGGAATCATCTCAAAAGCTATTATGGTTTAAATTTAAAAAATGTTTGAATGCAAAAAAGCTTATGCCTTGTTATTTTTACCATTGGTGATCTATAGATACAAATGACTTGAATCCAACGGGCATGGATTCAGCATTCCCATACCTTTATAACAAAATTAGTTTCATTCAATTTGGTGCACCGAATCGATCTGGGTTGATTTTTGAAACTGGGTACAGAAGTGTGTTTGAAATAAAATGGAAAAGGTTTAATCCAAATAGCTGGGCTGCGCGGGAAAAGTTAACGGGCCGGCCTGCTAAGCGTAGAACTTCCGCGGGCTGCTTAAGTGGCTGTCCCCACACGTCAGTGAGACAGGACTGTCCGAAGCGGTATGGGACGTTGTGGGACGTTCGATCTTGTTCTAATCCAACGGCTGGGAGTCATCGTCGATGTTGAGCAACGCCGGCGAGACAAAAACCTAGCGCGGCCAGTGGGGGTTGCTGGGGGCTCACCGGGGTTCGGGCGAGGGTCGGCGAGGCGGGCGAATGATGAAGTCGACAACGGCGAACTTAGGGGTGGTCGCGGCAGCTCCTGGGGTGGACGAAATCAATGGCCCCCTTCTTCTCCAGAGGCGGCGGGCTCCGGTGATATTCCGGCGATGCGCTGCTCGCCTTGCTCCGGGACTGAGGTGGGGTGGTTCTGGGTGATAGAGGACTGGAATGGTGTGAAGAATTCGAGCGGGGGAGTCCTCTATTTATAGTCTCGACGGTGAGACCGAACAACATGGGCGGGCGATGGTGGCGACATGGCTACGGCCTGCTAGAGGCATGGCCGGCGGTGGCAATCGCTTGGTGGTCTCCTGGCAATGCTCTACGGCTTTAATGCGTTTGTAGGGGCGGTGCGGTTTGGCAGAGGCGGCGTCTTCGACGATGAGCGGTTGCTGTGCGTCACGTGGCGGCGAACGGGGATGTCTGGCGGTCTCCTGGGTCGGTGGTGATCGTGTATGCACGCGGCAAGGGCGGCGCGCGGTCTGTGGGCTTCGGTCCAGCGTGGCGCTCTGGCGCATGCTCCGCATGGTCGCTGGCGGTCTGGGCGCGGTCCGTGCGTGTGGTCCAGTGGCTGGCAGGGTTCAAGCACTGGACAGGGAGTGGCGGTGGACGGTGGGCTGCCTCCCAGACATGTTGTTTTGGCTTGGTGCTTGCTTTGGCTAGGTAGCCATTGTCGTCTGGCAAGGGGGTGCTCGGGTTGGCATGGCATGGAGCAAAGGGTAGGGGATAGGGTTGGTCCAAGCACTGGTTGGCACTGGGGGAGACAAGGGTGATCAATGGTGAACATTGCTTAGCCCAAGTACTACTCAAAACAGTGAAGTTAGGCCAGTTTGATTTGAATCTGCCAAGTGTTTGATGAAATGGCTGCAAGAATTCAATCTTTGAATTTTGAAAAGATTTTTGGTGGGTGTGCTAGATTGGTGCTGGTGAGTCTGCAGATGCTTGGGTTTTGAAAGTTGAGCTTGTTTGAGTGGTTTTTGAAAAAGTGGGATCTTCCCATATGATAAAGATTCAATTTTGAATTGTCATTTAAAATATGCATTTGGAAGTTTCTGGATGATCACAAAGTGTGCCTTGATACTTTGTTATGAGTACATTCAAGGGGTGCAAAGATCCAGAGAAGTTTCTGTTAGGTTCTAAAAGTTTGAGACAGCCAAAGTAGGCATGGGAGTTAAATTGGTCTAAATGACCATTCCCTTCTTTTATTTGTTTTGATTTACTTGTCTTTAGGAAAAGTTTGGGAAATTTTTAGATGATGTTTATTTCACCTAAGCATCCATTTACAAGAAATGGAACACATAAACAAGGTGGTTCAAAAGAATTCAAAATGAAATGCATACACATATGCATGCTTTCATAATTTTATTTAGAAAAGTTTTTGTTAACCCTAATTTTGATGATTAGAGTTTGATGATCCAAGTTTAGTATTTTTGGGATGGTAAATTTTCCTTCCGTTGTTTCATGATTGTGGTTAGTGACCTCTGCTTGTAATAATTTGGTTCTCTTCTCAATTATGAGCTTACTGTAATAAATTTTGTGTCATAGGGTCACTTCTGTGTTATCAATTCTTCACTGGATATCCTCGAGCTCAAGGTTAAGCTTAGGTCAGACAGATGTCTGGTATTTGTTCAGCCCTGATCCCGGGGGTGTCACAGGTTTTGGTATCAGAGCAGTACCGACTATAGGAAACCCTTTCAATTGGTCGAAGTTAAGTCTAGTGCTTGTGAAAACTACTTTCAAAGATGAAAACTATGTGCGAAAAATCTGGTATGCTTCTTTTAATCCTTATCCAGTTTCGCTCTAACTCTGGGTCATCTTATCTAGTGTTGATTTTGGAAAAGTTTTGAAATCTCTTCTAGTCTTTCAAAGCTTAAGTGCCTTCTGGCATGTCGTTTCTCAGCCAGTTGACCTAGTGTTGAGTTCTCTAGAGTTGTGTGTGTTGTGAATTCCTTGTTTCCTTTACTCTGCTTCATATGAGAGATTCCTTTCTATCATGATCTCTCTATCTTATGGACTAACAATATTATATTGTTGGTTCCATAGTGTTCTGTTCTAGGCTTCGAGGTCTCCTTTTGCCTCGTGTGCCTCCTCTTTGTTTATTTACTTTAGAAGTTGTTTATTTTGTTGGAAGATACCTCGTGATTACTACCTTGCGGTGTACGCTATGTCACTCAAGTAGTAGTTACTCCTTTCTTTGGGTTTTAACCCTTGTACTTGAACTGAAGGTCCCGGATTGTGCTGGATTCTAGTGTTGTGAATCTTGTACATGAAGCTGATCTTTAATCCAAGGTCCAATCCTTTGACCCCTGTCGTAAATGTTCACACATTACCTCGGGATGGCTGATATTACAATTATAGCCTTCAAGCTAGTGGTCTTCGTCGCGATTGAGTTGTGACAATGAAGGACTTCCCCGACCACATGCTATGGCAAATGTTCTTTAATGGAACCAATAGATCACGACAAGAGTACTCTTCGTGAGTCTCGTGTCCATATTCGTGACTCTGCCACACCTTACCTCTTCTATGCATCGGCTTTCAGAAGATTGATAATTCATGCATCCACATTTCGAGATTCTAACTTGAGCATGTTCCTTCCCCCTTGTTGTGTTCAGACCTTTGTCTTACAGTTGGTAGCCAAGTAGTAAATGTGCATTGGTGTCTTCCAATGCAAGATACACTTATGGTCCGTCTAGACAATTCATTTCAGGATGTCAGGAGAAACAAACTCCAGTACCTCGTCATTTCTAGGACCAGGTCAAAGTGTTGTAATGCGTAGATCAAGAGGCATTGATTGTCTTCCATCTATTCTACCTTAATGTATCACCCCCTTTTATACTAAGAGGTCGTGCTGAGTTTCCTGACCCCTTAATGAAGTGATGCTCTTACACATAATTACCCACCCTTACTCAATCTCTCTCGCTCGTGAATGATGTGTGTGCGTAATAATGTGGAGGAATTATTATTGTTTTGAACTCTAAGGACATTTCTGTCGTTCTTAGCGTGATTGGATAACCCTATCACTAAGCAAAAAATGATCGTGCTACCAAGTCTGTCATTCCGGTGCACTCTCTTTGGTCAAAGAGTTAGGCTTGTGCCGAAGCTCTGAGACTGTGTCTTCTTGCCTTACTAAGCAAGTTTCCTCTCGAACTAAGTGACATATCGGTGGTTCGTGATATTCTGGATGTCTCCCTAGAAGTATCACCATGTTGCCACATGACCATCTTGTCAAGTTCTTGAGAAAGCAAGTTCTTTGAACTGCTCATTCCTCCAAGGATCCGTACTGGATAACCCTAAACTAGTTAGTTGAGCCTAAACAACAACTTGGACAGTTGGAAGATAAAAGTGCCATCCGACTCAGTTATTTCTAAAAGGGATGTCTAGTTTTGTCCGTGCTGAGGAAGGATAGTATCTCCTTTGTGGACATGTTATATCCCCCACCTTTGATTTGATTTGGGCTATCGTCAAACCAAACTCAGTTCCAAGGACTATCTTGATGGTGTTGTTACTTGTGATATTTCACTTGAGTACATCCTCATGTCCTTTGATATGACTAGTATTCTTGCCTTGTTCATGCAACATATGAGTCCATCTTGTCGGAGTGTTTTGATAAGTTTGTTGTTGATCCCATCAATTACATCCTTATCTTCTCCATGTTAGATTGAATTCATGTGGAACATTTGGCATTAAATGTTGGAAATTTTTGAGAACTGTCTTCGAGTCATCTCATAGTATGTGTTCTGAATGATAGAAGTAACCTTCTCTGGTTCATGTGTAGTTGTTGAAAGATGTCGCCATGGATTCGTGTAGAATTAACTATGTTCCCTAAGGACACATGTGTGTTTATTGTTAGTACTCTATATGTAGGCAGTTGTATTTTCACAAGATACTAATACATGGATATAGCAATCCAGCTCATCTTTTGGAGCTTTACACTGTAGTTCCTACCTTGAGAATCTAGTAACTTTACCTCTGAGGTAAATGTTGCAAACTTTCTATTTGGACATGTTGAGTCTGAAGTATCATTTTGCCTAACCAAAGCTGAATCTCAGGCAGCAATGATGGTTGGTGTTCCTCAAGGTTTTGACATAGGTCTCTTTGCAAATCAGGCAAGATTGATTTAATGGTGGACACACTTAGCTGGAAAGAACTTTGTCATATCCTCTTGATTCAGCAATAACAACCCTTCCTCATAAATCCTCTTCTATAATTTATTATAGGAGTTATGCTTACGGTTTCCTTTGCACCTGAAGTCCGACCTTTACTTGATGTCTGCTTTCTCGAACATTAAGGAGAACATTTAAAGTAGTGTTTCTAAATGTCTTTGGGTTGATCCTCTAGACCCTTTATGTTGGCAATCATTGTTGTGCCATGTAATTGAAGTCTGAGAATAAAGTTTGTTTCTTCTCGTGTTATTAGGAATCTTCTTACAAATCATCTTACTGGTGTAAAGTGATATCATGATCTTGGCAAAGATTTTGATAAATCTGGATGAATAAAGAGTTTCCTTTGTTATCTTAACCATGTCTTAAGAGTGACTATGATTTTGCTAGTCAGCAGTTCCTCTTGCTACATGTTCCTTGTGACTCATACAAGTCCTCTCCAACAAAATACCTTTGTGTCTGGACCTTCTGTTGGATGAAAGAGTGACCCTTCTATGTCAAAGTAGTTCAACAGCTTGGTTTTGTTGATCCATATCTATGCAACCTGAAATCTCTACTTAATATTTTTAGTAGAGGTTCACCTCTAGAAGTCTGTGGTCATGTTCTTTCTTCCATGAGTTGACCATGACATACTCCATCCATGAGTTGACCATGAAATACTCGGTTTGTTGTTTAGTGTGTTTCCCTCTTATCCTTAGAGTGACCCTGTCTCTTTATCTCTTTGTCTCTTTCCTACCTTTGGAATCTCGGGTCGAGATTCTCGTAAGGGGGATAGAGTTGTAACACCCCAGTTCTAGTTAATCTTTAATTAGGGTTTTGTTTGTGCATCATGAGCGTCATAATTTAAATTGTGCACTGAAGAGAATAAATGAAAAACCCTAAACCCTATTTCCCTCTCCCTCTGAAATCAATTAAAACTGTTTTGAATTTGAAAGTTACCAAAATAGTGGATCCCAAATAGTGTCAAAGGGCCCCCATATTGTTTTCAACATATTTACAATGAGACTTCCGACTTAGCGCATCAGCAACGACATTGGCTTTGACGGGTTGATAGTTGAGACCCAAATCATAATCTTTGATGAGTTCTAACCATCGTCTTTGCCTGAGATTCAAATCTAGCTGAGTAAAGAGATACTTCAGGCTTTGATGATCCAAGTAAAGTTCGTGATGCTTACCGATGAGGTGATGTCTCCATTGCTTAAGAGCATGAACAACAACATCGAGTTCAAGATCATGCGTCGGATAATTGTTCTCATGTGGCTTAAACTTCCGGGAACCATAGGCCACTACATGACCATCTTTCATCAAGACACAATCGAGCCCTTGAAGAGAAGCATGACAATAGATGACGAGATCCTTGCTTGTATCCAGAAGGACAAGCACATGAGCAGTGGTTAGCTTAGTTTTCAAAGCTTAGAATCTTTCTTCTGCCTTTTCTGACCATTCAAACTTCTTATCTTTCTTAAGAAGATCAGTCATAGGCTTGGCTCTCTTAGAGAAGTTCTCAATGAATCGACGGTAATATATAGCCATTCTAAGAAATATTCGGACTTCCTTGACTGAAGTAGGTGACTTCCATTCCAGAATGGTCTGAACCTTATCCGTAATGACAACAACACCATTGTGGACACAACATGACCAAGGAAGACGATCTCTTGCAACCGAAACTCACATTTGGAGAACTTGGCGTAGAGACGATGTTCACGAAGTTTAGTCAACACTAAACATAGATGTTCGACATGCTCTTCTTTGGTCTTGGAGTAGATTAAGATATCATCGATGTATACCACGAATAAGATGTCGAGATATTCCATGAAGATGGAGTTCATGAGCCTCATAAAAGTGGAAAGGGCATTGGTTAACCCGAATGACATCACTATATACTCGGAAAGACCATAACGAGTTGCGAATGATGTCTCTGGGATATCCTCCTTTCTGATCTTGATTTGATGATACACTGATCTTAAATCCATTTTGGAGAAGACAGTATCACCACTTAATTGATCAAAGAGGTCATTTATCCTGGGAAGAGGGTACCTATTCTTGATTGTCACTGCATTGAGTGGACGGTAGTAAACAACCAATCTTGGAATATTTGTATCCTGCTTCTTGTCAAAGATGGTAGGGCAACCCCAAGAGGATGTGGTAGGTTGGATGTAGCCTAGGCCTTCTAACTCTTCAAGTTGCTTCTTCAACTCCACCAACTCATGACGAGGCATGCGGTAAGGTATTTTGGAGATAGGAGCATGTCCAGGAACTAGCTCTATGACAAAGTCCACACTTCGATCAGGTGGCATGCCAGGCAACTCTTCAGGAAGACATCCAGGAAATCACAGACTACATGGACATCTTGGACCTTGCGCGTAGGTAGAACATCCATGGAATACAACTCCAAGAAAGGTTTAAGAACTGTCGATGGATACTTTGAACCATCAGTCCAGTACTTGACAGTTATGCCAGCAGGAGAGGCCACATTAACTGTTCTAAGTACAGTCAATGACGACTTGATACTTGGTTAACCATTCCATGCCCAAAATGACATCAATGTTAGTTTACTTGAGTGCAATGAGAGAAGTGGGAAACTTCTGATATGGTATATCTATTTCAACCCCATGAGTAACCAAGATGGTCTGCCAACGAGGCCCAAGAGTACTAATCTCTAGAGGAGAGGCCATAGCTTCAAAGGTGATATCATGCATTTGCGCAAAATGTTGTGATATGAATGTATGCGATGCTCCAAAATCAAACAAGACTATTGCTAGAATTGAATTGACACGGAGCGTACCCATAATGACGCGTGAGAGATATGGTGGACGGAGATCTTGATTCGATCGATTAGGTTCACGCGCGAGGGAGAGGAGGGGCTAGGGAGAGAGAGTCTTTGGCACCCTCGATTTACGGTCTAAGAATACCCGTTATGCATACAATTCACGTTCCCATGATCAGTGACAGTGAGCATAACCAACAAGTATCATTACATCATCCTTACATTAATGAATACAACAACTTACAAGGAGGACTTTATGGAGATTACATCTCAAGTAGTGGAAGTCTTCAACGTAGAGCCCGTGCCTTAACCTACAGGAAACATACTGGGAAGACGGCCTAGCTCGCATAGACATCAACTCCTCCGTTCCTTCTTAGAATCTGCAATCTGGCCAAGTAAATAGCCAGGGACAATGCCGATGAGTACTTTGAATGTACTTGAAAACCACCGAGACAAGGGTAATAAGAGAATGCATATCTGGCGGTGGCGAGATAACACTATACTATATTTTTCGGAAAGACCAAACAATGCCATCTCTATATCTTTGTTGAAAAAGAGTTTTTGGATAAGTATGTCTCCTTTTTGAAAATCCGGACATCTCCACAGCCTTGTTAAAAGTTTTATATAACATTTTGTTGTATAACCATTTTTAAAACCTTAACGACCATCTCTGGTCAAAACCATTTTCATCCTTATCTTTCCTCGTGACCAAGTCACCTCCTTTATTTTATCACAACTTAACCAAAGGGTACTCCTAGCTCTTCCCATTCCAACCATCCTTGTCCGTGGACATGGCTATTCGAATAGATCAAACTCTTCAGACGTTGTGCACTTTACCCACAAGAATTAATACATCCACCAGTATAAAACCATGGCCTGCTACATACGATAGATAGGGGTTCGGATAATCAAACTTGAACTTTTCATTTGTCGATCCCTAGAAACGGCGAATGTTCCTTTTGGGTTTATCTCTCCGATACGTGTATGGGGTACTATGACCCTGGTCCTTCCATTAGTACTGAACCCTACCTCTAGACTGAAGCCTGACCAGTAGCAATAGTGACAATTCTTCCATCCGTACTACCTAAAAGCATACCATCCGCCATCACCGGTACCTTGTCCCAGACAGCCCGGATTTCAGGGGATTTCTCCCCTTTAGCGAGTAAGAGCAGCCCCGGCTAATGACCACAAACTACGAGCTAAGCCTTATCGACTGGGGTAATGTGGTTGCACGGATAAATTGTTCCGGACATTGGCGTAGAACATCCCTTCCTTTCTCTTGCTTGACTTTCTCTTCATCCACCTCATCTTTTGTTTGGTAAAACTTCCACTCGGAAACGATGCCTCTTTCCAAGGATTTTATTTTGAAAACTTTGTAGTAGGGTAAAATCCCAAAATAGTTTTATCATTGAAAATCCGTAGGATTCCAAGAGGGAATATGCTAATCATATTAGCCTCGTTCTATGGGGTAAAGATAGGTGTCAAAGGTGTAGGTGTCCTAAGGGACATTTATCCATAACACGGAGGAGCCAAGTTACTCACGTCTTTTTATTTAAAACAAACCATGTTTATGATCATGCAATTTATAAACAAGATATAAAACAGTTGATAAATAGAAGTAGGGCAATATAGGAGTTCAGGAATGGTGGCTTGCCTGTGACCAGCAAGAAGTCCCTTGACGTCATCAGATAACCAGAAAACCAATAAAAATAACAAAAGAATAATCCCAATCCTTCCTTCTTCTCGGCGTCACACAATCGCAACTATCGCCGTTATCGAGCATACATGCAAGCAAACAATACACCAATCAATAAAAGGCATACAAGAATCACCATACAACAACAAAGGATAGATACATGATATGAGGCAGTGGGATGTGGGGGTTTGAGTTGATTGGATGGGGAGATGATTAGGGGACATTAGGGAAAAGGCTTCCCTTTGGATTTTATAGTCTAAGAATTAACTAAGAGTGGTTTTTTGTCCAGTACTTGATATGTATGATATCATTGTGTAAAAATGATACCATTGGATAGGTATTGATAAAATCAAGCCAACAAAAGTGGTTTCACTATTTTATCAATTTCCCTTGATTTCTAATGGATTTTATAGTGATTAAAACTCTAGTTTTAGGAAATAATTCTCTGGAGTTCCAAAAAGTATTTCTTTGGGTGATTAAGTAGGATTTGGCGGACTAAATCAAGAGCAGTTGGAATCTCCTAAAAAATCACCAGAATGCCCTTGAGAAATTCCCAAATGCAGTCCTGGATGGGATTTGTCTTTTTCATCAGATTTATTTTACAGAAGATTTTTAGTTGATTCCAAGGTCTCAAGCTAGGTACTGAGAATACCTTTCTGCAGAAATTGGAATCAATCCATTTGGAGTGGCAGAGATACTGTATTGATTTTATTAGTGAATAAACCATGTATAGAAGAGTTTAATTCACCAATATTCAACAGAGGCTCATAAAATTATGATCTGCTGGTTTTAGGAGGATATGGTTATGTGTGTTTACCGAGAGTTGGATTTAGGTCAGAACTTCATTTGGTTTGACCTAGGTAAAATCTTAAAATTAGAAGGTCTCTATTTTTGCTATTTTTGTTGCTAGTAAACTAGGAAGCAAGTTAAAGTGGGGCCAGTGGGACATGATAGGTATGGAGTATACCTTGCACTTGCAATTGGATTTAGGTCATTTGGATTCACAAGACTTCCTAGAGAAGTTATTTAGTGTTCTGGACAGATCTGGGGAGATTATTTATCATACTAAATATATACATTATTTTGGTACAGATCTTGGTCTGCATGTTAGGAAAACATCCAGGCACTTGAGGAATTTTACATCTAGGGGTTTTGCAGGATGTTACATTTTTATTTGGATTTAAACTAGAGTGCTAATTTTAGATCTGAAAATAAAAATAAAAGGAGGAAGGCCTGGAGGCTCTTGGGCCAGATCCTGAGAGAAGTAGGCCGCACAGAGGCAGGTCGGCCCAGCCACGCTGGGTGCGGGCGGGCGGTACGTAACCAGCCGCGGACCGGTGGTGGGCCTGCCCGAGTGGCTCAGGGCGAAGGTGTACCGAGCATCTGGGGCCGTCAGATCTGGTGAGGATCGACGGTCCCCAGTTGTCGTGATCGCGGGGGCTCTCCGGCGGGGAGCAAACCCTAGGGTGGGCCAGGGAGAGATGGGGGAGCTCACCGGGGGCTCGGGAGAGGTCGAGGAGGCGATGGGGCGACGCGGTGCTCACTGGCGGTCCAGGGGATGGTCGGCGCTAGGGATCTTGACGTCGGGATGAAGCTCGCGCGAGGGTGTCCGAGGAGGAGCAGGTCCAGCCCAATCTGAATCAGTGTAACCACATAGAGAGAAACTAGAGCCTTTGGGATACCATGAACTAAAATTTGGGGAATGAACCAAATATCTAAATATTCTCTTGACCGCCACTAAGTGGCTTGGTACCTTGCACACACTCCTACTGTCAACACGATATCGGGCCTAGATGCGCAAAGGTAAAGGAGAGAGCCGATCATGGATCGGTATACCTTTTGGTCCACGTCTTTACCCTTTGGATTAAGTTCAAGATGACACTTTGTTTGCATTGGATTGTCAACATCATTGAGATCCGTCATCTTGAACCTCTTGAGCATGTCTTGTATGTACTTAGCTCGATTAATGAATGTTCCCTCTCTAAGTTGTTTGATCTCGAATCCAAGAAAGAACCTCTATTCTCCCATCATAGACATCTCAAACCTGTTCGTCATAAGCTTTGAAAAATCATCATTAAAATCTTGGTTAGTATAGAGCCAAAAATAATGTCATCTACATATAGTTGGCATACAAAAATATCCCCATTAACCTTCTTAGTAAAAAGAGTGGGATCGATTTGCCCAACTTCAAATCCACGGTTTAACAAAAGCTCTTTAAGGTGCTCATACCATGAACGTGGGGCTTGTTTAAGGCCATAGAGCGCCTTATAGAGTTTGTAGACATGGTTCGGAAATTTGGGATCCTCAAAACCCGGGGTTGCTTGACGTATAGCAACTCATGTAGTGGACCATTAAGAAACGCACTCTTAACATCCATTTCCTGTAATTTAAAATTATGATGAGCGGCATAGGCAAGAAGGATACGGATGTACTCAAGACGAGCCACACGAGCATAAGTTTCGCCGAAATCAATTCCTTCCACTTGAGATAAACCTTGAGCCACTAGCCTTGCTTTATTTCTTACCACAATTACATTTCATCTTGTTTGTTCTTGAAAATCCACTTGATGCCGATAACATTGCGGCACTCTTTGGGTTTCTCTACGAGCTTCCAGACCTTGTTGAGCTCGAAGTTATTTAATTCTTCATGCATTGCAACCACCCAATCGGGATCTTCAAGAGCATCAAATACCTTCTTTGGCTCAACCATTAACGAGGTTTGATCTCGTCGATGGCCATTGTTATGAGCTTGGGTTTTGTCGAAGGTGGGGATGATGGAGATTGCGGAACGGTTAACAGACAAGCAACACGGGGACACGAGATTTACCCAGGTTCAGGCCCCCGGACGGAAAACCCTACTCCTGCTTGTCTGCTCTTGATTACGACGAAACCGAAAAAGTACAGGGGTGTATAGATGCAATCTGGCGTGGAGGTGTGTATGCAGTGAGAAGTTGCCCTCCTCTTCGTGCCCTCCTAGGCTTTATAGAGATAGGCAGGTCCCGGGAATCAGATCGAGTCAGTTACAGAATATGGTTTGCCCCTTTGAATATTCTATCCACTCTAGTCTTGCTCTCCAAGGATCCGAAGACGTCGTGGGCGTGGGCCACCCGAAAATCTCCATAGGCCACGTATATACTTATGGGGCTTACTTGGGCTGGACCAGATATACTAATATCATGCACCCGTCGGGTATAACCATGTCAGTAGTTGTAGGACCCCCGGGGTTAGGGTTAAACTAACCTCAGATCAGCATCTAAGATAAGTTCAACACCAAACACGGAAGATCACAGTATGGTAAATTTTCCTTCCGTTGTTTGATGATTGTGGTTAGTGAGCTCTGCTTGTAATAATTTGGTTCTCTTCTCAATTATGAGCTTGCTGTAATAAATTTTGTGTCATAGGGTCACTTCTGTGTTATCAATTCTTCCCTGGATATCCTCGAGCTCAAGGTTAAGCTTAGGTCAGACAGATGTCTGGTATTTGTTCAGCCCTGATCCTGGGGGTGTCACAGGTTTTGGTATCAGAGCAGTACCGACTATAGGAAACCCTTTCAATTGGTCGAAGTTAAGTCTAGTGCTTGTGAAAACTACTTTCAAAGATGAAAACTATGTGCGAAAAATCTGGTATGCTTCTTTTAATCCTTATCCAGTTTCGCTCTAACTCTGGGTCATCTTATCTAGTGTTGATTTTGGAAAAGTTTTGAAATCTCTTCTAGTCTTTCAAAGCTTAAGTGCCTTCCGGCATGTCGTTTCTCATCCAGTTGACCTAGTGTTGAGTTCTCTAGAGTTGTGTGTGTTGTGAATTCCTTGTTTCCTTTACTCTGCTTCATATGAGAGATTCCTTTCTATCATGATCTCTCTATCTTATGGACCTACAATATTATATTGTTGGTTCCATAGTGTTCTGTTCTAGGCTTCGAGGTCTCCTTTTGCCTCGTGTGCCTCCTCTTTGTTTATTTGGGTACTTTATAAGTTGTTTATTTTGTTGGAAGATACCTCGTGATTACTACCTTGCGGTGTACGCTATGTCACTCAAGTAGTAGTTACTCCTTTATTTGGGTTTTAACCCTTGTACTTGAACTGAAGGTCCTGGATTGTGCTGGATTCTAGTGTTGTGAATCTTGTACATGAAGCTGATCTTTAATCCAAGGTCCAATCCTTTGACCCCTGTCGTAAATGTTCACACATTACCTCGGGATGGCTGATATTACAATTCTACCCTTGAAGCTAGTGGTCTTCGTCGCGATTGAGTTGTGACAATGAAGTACTTCCCCGACCACATGCTATGGCAAATGTTCTTTAATGGAACCAATAGATCACGACAAGAGTACACTTCGTGAGTCTCGCGTCCATATTGTGACTCTGCCACACCTTACCTCTTATATGCATCGGTTTTCGGAAGATTGATAATTCATCTTCCAATGTTCTCGGGATTCTAACCTAAGCATGTTCCTTCCCCCTTGTTGTGTTCTGACCTTTGTCTAACAGTTGGTAGCCAAGTAGTAAATGTGCATTGTTGTCTTCCAATGCAAGATATCTTATGGTCCGTCTATACAATCCATTTTGGGATGTCAGGAGAAACAAACTCCACTACCTCGTCATTTCTAGGACCGGGTCAAAGTGTTGTAATGCGTAGATCAAGAGGCATTGATTGTCTTCCATCTGTTCTACCTTAATGTATCACCCCCTTTTATACTAAGAGGTCGTGCTGAGTTTCCTGACCCCTTAATGAAGTGATGCTCTTACACATAATTACCCACCCTTACTCGATCTCTCGCGCTCGTGAATGATGTGTGTGCATAATAATGTGGAGCAATTATTATTGTTTTGAACTCTAAGGACATTTGTGTCATTCTTAGCGTGATTGGTTAACCCTATCACTAAGCAAAAAATGATCGTGCTACCAAGTCTGTCATTCCGGTTCACTCTCTTTGGTCAAAGAGTTAGGCTTGTGCCGAAGCTCTGAGACTGTGTCTTCTTGCCTTACTAAGCAAGTTTCCTCTCGAACTAAGTGAAATATCGGTGGTTCGTGATATTCTGGATGTCTCCCTAGAAGTATCACCATGTTGCCACATGAAAATCTTGTCAAGTTCTTGAGCAAGCAAGTTCTTTGAACTGCTCATTTCTCCAAGGATCCGTACTAGATAACCCTGAACTAGTTGGTTGAGCCTAAACAACAACTTGGAGAGTTGGAAGATAAAAGTGCCATCCGACTCAGTTATTTCTAAAAGGGATGTCTAGTTTTGTCCTTGCTGAAGAAGGATAGTATCTCCTTTGTGGACATGTTATATCCCCCACATTTGATTTGATTTGGGCTATCGTCAAACCAAACTCAGTTCCATGGACTATCTTGATGGTGTTGTTACTTGTGATATTTCACTTGAGTACATCATCATGTCCTTTGATATGACCAGTATTCTTGCCTTGTTCATGCAACATATGAGTCCATCTTCTCGGAGTGTTTTGATAAGTTTTTTGTTGAGCCCATCAATGACATCCTTATCTTCTCCATGTTAGATTGAATTCATGTGGAACATTAGGCATTAAATGTTGGAAAATTTTGAGAACTGTCTTCGAGTCATCTCATAGTATGTGTTCTGAATGATAGAAGTAACCTTCTCTGGTTCATGTGTAGTTGTTGAAAGATGTCGCCATGGATTCGAGTAGAGTTAACTTTGTTCCCTAAGGACACATGCGTGTTTATTGTTAGTACTCTATATGTAGGCTATTGTCTTTTGACAAGATATACATGGATAGAGAAATCCAGCTCATCTTTTGGAGCTTTACACTGTAGTTCCTATCTTGAGAATCTAGTAACTTTACCTCTGAGGTAAATGTTGCAAACTTTCTATTCGGACATCCTGATGCTGAAGTATCATTTTGCCTAACCAAAGCTGAATCTCAGGCAGCAATGATGGTTGGTGTTCCTCAAGGTTTTGACATAGGTCTCTTTGCAAATCAGGCAAGATTAATGTGATGGTGGACACACTTAGCTGGAAAGACCTTTGTCATATCCTCTTGATTCAGCAATAACAACCCTTCCTCATAAAGCCTCTTCTATAATTTATTATAGGAGTTATGCTTACGTTTCCTTTGCACTTGAAGTCCGACCTTTACTTGATGTATTTTTTCTCGAACATTAAAGAGAACATTTAAAGTAGCGTTTCTAAATGTCTTTCGGTCGATCCTCTAGACACTTTATGTTGGAAATCATTGTTGTGCCAAGTAATTGAAGTCTGAGAATAAAGTTTGTTTCTTCTCGTGTTATTAGGAATCTTCTTACAAATCATCTTACTGGTGTAAAGTGATATCATGATCTTGGCAAAGTTTTTGATAAATCTGGATGAATAAAGAGTTTCCTTCCTTATCTTAACCATGTCTTAAGAGTGACTATGATTTTGCTAGTCAGCAGTTCCTCTTGCTACATGTTCCTTGTGACTCATACGAGTCCTCTCCACCAAAATACCTTTCTGTCTTGACCTTCTGTTGGACGAAAGAGTGACCCTTCTGTGCCAAAGTAGTTCAACAACTTAGTTTTGTTGATCCATATCTATGCAACCTGAAATCTCTACTTAATATTTTTAGTAGAGGTTCACCTCTAGAAGTCTGTGGTCATGTTCTTTCGTCCATGAGTTGACCATGAAATACTCCATCCATGAGTTGACCATGAAATACTCGGTGTGTTGTTTAGTGTGTTTCCCTCTTATCCTTAGAGTGACCCTGTCTCTTTCTCTCTTTGTCTCTTTTCCTACCTTTTGAATCTCGGGTCGAGATTCTCGTAAGGGGGATAGAGTTGTAACACCCCAGTTCTAGTTAATATTTAATTAGGGTTTTGTTTATGCATCATGAGCGTCATAATTTAAATTGTGCACTTAAGAGAATAAATGCAAAACCCTAAACCCTATTCCCCTCTCCCTCTGAAATCAATTCAAAATGTTTTGAATATGAAAGTTACCAAAATAGTGGATCCTAAATAGTGTCAAAGGGCCCCCACATTGATTTCAACATATTTACAATAAGACTTTCGACTTAGCGCATCAGCAACGACATTGGCTTTGCCGGATTGATAATTGAGACCCAAATCATAATCTTTGATGAGTTCCAACCATCGTCTTTGCCTGAGATTCATATCTAGCTGAGTAAAGAGATACTTCAGGCTTTGATGATCCGAGTAAAGTTTGCGATGGTTACCAATGAGGTAATGTCTCCATTGCTTAAGAGCATGAACAACAGCATCGAGTTCAAGGTCATGGGTCGTATAATTGATCTCATGTGGCTTCAACTACCGAGAACCATAGGCCACTACATGACCATCTTGCATCAAGACACAATCGAGCCCTTGAAGAGAAGCATCACAATAGATGACGAAATCCTTGCTTGTATCCAGAAGGACAAGCACAGGAGCAGTGGTTATCTTAGTTTTCAAAGCTTAGAAGCTTTCTTCTCCCTTTTCTGACCATTCAAACTTCTTATCTTTCTTAAGAAGATCAGTCATAGGCTTGGCTCTCTTGGAGAAGTTCTCAATGAATCGACGGTAATATCTAGCCATTCCAAGAAAACTTCAGACTTCCTTGACTAAAGTAGGTGACTTCCATTCCAGAATGGTATGAACCTTACCCGGTATGACAGCAACACCACTTTCAAACACAACATGACCAAGGAATACAAGCTCTTGCCACCGAAACTCACATTTGGAGAACTTGGTGTAGAGACGATGTTCACGAAGTTTAGTCAACACCAAACATAGATGTATGACATGCTCTTCTTTGGTCTTGGAGTAGATTAAGATATCATCGATGTATACCACGAAGACGATGTCGAGATATTCCATGAAGAAGGAGTTCATGAGCCTCATAAAAGTGGAAAGGGCATTGGTTAACCCGAATGACATCACTGTATACTCGGAAAGACCATAAGGAGTTGTGAATGATGTCTCTGGGATATCCTCCTTTCTGATCTTGATTTGATGATACACTGATCTTAAATCCATTTTGGAGAAGACAGTATCACCACTTAATTGATCAAAGAGGTCATTTATCCTGGGAAGAGGGTACCTATTCTTGATTGTCACTGCATTGAGTGGACGGTAGTCAACAACCAATCTTGGAATATTTGTATCCTGCTTCTTGTCAAAGATGGTAGGGCAACCCCAAGAGGATGTGGTAGGTTGGATGTAGCCTAGGCCTTCTAACTCTTCAAGTTGCTTCTTCAACTCCACCAACTCATGACGAGGCATGCGGTAAGGTATTTTGGAGATAGGAGCATTTCCAGGAACTAGCTCTATGACAAAGTCCACACTTCGATCAGGTGGCATGCCAGGCAACTCTTCAGGAAGACATCCAGGAAATCACAGACTACATGGACATCTTGGACCTTGCGCGTAGGTAGAACATCCATGGAATACAACTCCAAGAAAGGTTTAAGAACTGTCGATGGATACTTTGAACCATCAGTCCAGTACTTGACAGTTATGCCAGCAGGAGAGGCCACACTAGTTGTTCTAAGTACAGTCAATGACGACTTGATACTTGGTTAACCATTCCATGCCCATAATGACATCAATGTTAGTTGACTTGAGTGCAATGAGAGAAGTGGGAAACTTCTGATATGGTATATGGAATACCCGTTATGCATACAATTCACGTTCCCATGATCAGTGACAGTGAGCATAACCAACAAGTATCATTACATCATCCTTACATTAATGAATACAACAACTTACAAGGCGGACTTTATGGAGATTACATCTCAAGTAGCGGAAGTCTTCAACTTAGAGCCCGTGCCTTAACCTACAGGAAACATACTGGGAAGACGGCCTAGCTCGCATAGACATCAACTCCTCCGTTCCTTCTTAGAATCTGCAATCTAGCCAAGTAAATAGCCAGGGACAATGCGGATGAGTACTTTGAATGTTCTTGAAAATCACCGAGACAAGGGTAATAATAGAATGCATATCTGGCGGTGGCGAGATAACACTATACTATATTTTTTCGGAAAGACCAAACAATGCTATCTCTATATCTTTGTTGAAAAAGATTTTTTGGATAAGTATGTCTCCTTTTTGAAAATCCGGGCATCTCCACAGCCTTGTTAAAAGTTTTATAAAACATTTTGTTGTATAACCCTTTTTAAAACCTTAACGACCATCTCTGGTCAAAACCATTTTCATCCTTATCTTTCCTCGTGACCAAGTCACCTCCTTTATTTTATCACAACTTAACCAAAGGGTACTCCTAGCTCTTGCCATTCCAACCATCCTTGTCCGTGGACATGGCTATTCGAATAGATCAAACTCTTCAGAGGTTGTGCACTTTACCCACAAGAATTAATACATCCACCAGTATAAAACCATGGCCTGCTACATACGATAGATAGGGGTTCGGATAATCAAACTTGAACTTTTCATTTGTCGATCCCTAGCAACGGCGGATTTTCCTTTTGGGTTTATCTCTCCGATACGTGTATGGGGTACTATGACCCTGGTCCTTCCATTCGTACTGAACCCTACCTCTAGACTGAAGCCTGACCGGTAGCAATAGTGACAATTCTTCCATCCGTACTACCTAAAAGCATACCCTCCGCGATAGACCCAATTGTTGCACCGGTACCTTGTCCCAGACAGCTCGGATTTCAGGGGATTTCTCCCCTTTAGCGAGTAAGAGCTGCCCCGACTAATGACCACAAACTACGAGCCAAGCCCTATCGACTGGGGTAATGTGGTTGCACGGATAACTTGTTCCGGACATTGGCGTAGAACATCCCTTCCTTTCTCTTGCTTGACTTTCTCTTCATCCACCTCATCTTTTGTTCGGTAAAACTTCCACTCGGAAACGATGCCTCTTTCCAAGGATTTTATTTTGAAAACTTTGTAGTAGGGTAAAATCCCAAAATAGTTTTATCATTGAAAATCCGTAGGATTCCAAGAGGGAAGATGCTAATCATATTAGCCTCGTTCTATGGGGTAAAGATAGGTGTCAAAGGTGTAGGTGTCCTAAGGGACATTTATCCATAACATGGAGGAGCCAAGTTACTCACGTCTTTTTATTTAAAACAAACCATGTTTATGATCATGCAATTTATAAACAAGATATAAAACAGTTGATAAATAGAAGTAGGGCAATATAGGAGTTCAGGAATGGTGGCTTGCCTGTGACCAGCAAGAAGTCCCTTGACGTCATCAGATAACCAGAAAACCAATAAAAATAACAAAAGATTAATCCCGACCCTTCCTTCTTCTCGGCGTCACACAATCGCAACTATCGCCGTTATCGAGCATACATGCAAGCAAACAATACACCAATCAATAAAAGGCATACAAGAATCACCATACAACAACAAAGGATAGATACATGATATGAGGCAGTGGGATGTGGGGGTTTGAGTTGATTGGATGGGGAGATGATTAGGGGACATTAGGGAAAAGGCTTCCCGTTGGATTTTATAGTCTAAGAATTAACTAAGAGTGGTTTTTGGTCCAGTACTTGATATGTATGATATCATTGTGTAAAAATGATACCATTGGATAGGTATTGATAAAATCAAGCCAACAAAAGTGGTTTCACTATTTTATCAATTTCCCTTGATTTCTAATGGATTTTATAGTGATTAAAACTCTAGTTTTAGGAAATAATTCTCTGGAGTTCCAAAAAGTATTTCTTTGGGTGATTAAGTAGGATTTGGCGGACTAAATCAAGAGTAGTTGGAATCTCCTAAAAAATCACCAGAATGCCCTTGAGAAATTCCCAAATGCAGTCCTGGATGGGATTTGTCTTTTTCATCAGATTTATTTTACAGAAGATTTTTAGTTGATTCCAAGGTCTCAAGCTAGGTACTGAGAATACCTTTCTGCAGAAATTGGAATCAATCCATTTGGAGTGGCAGAGATACTGTATTGATTTTATTAGTGAATAAACCATGTACAGAAGAGTTTAATTCACCAATATTCAACAGAGGCTCATAAAATTATGATCTGCTGGTTTTAGGAGGATATGGTTATGTGTGTTTACTGAGAGTTGGATTTAGGTCAGAACTTCATTTGGTTTGACCTAGGTAAAATCCTAAAATTATAAGGTCTCTATTTTTGCTATTTTTGTTGCTAGTAAACTAGGAAGCAAGTTAAAGTGGGGCCAGTGGGACATGATAGGTATGGAGTATACCTTGCACCTGCAATTGGAGTTAGGTCATTTGGATTCACAAGACTTCCTGGAGAAGTTATTTAGTGTTCTGGACAGATCTGGGGAGATTATTTATCATATTTAATATATACATTATTTTGGTACAGATCTTGGTCTGCATGTTAGGAAAACATCCAGGCACTTGAGGAATTTTACATCTAGGGGTTTTGCAGGATGTTACATTTTTATTTGGATTTAAACTAGAGTGCTAATTTTAGATCTGAAAATAAAAATAAAAGGAGGAAGGCCTGGAGGCTCTTGGGCCAGATCCTGAGAGAAGTAGGCCGCATAGAGGCAGGTCGGCCCAGCCATGCTGGGTGCGGGCGGGCGATACGTAACCAGCCGCGGCCCGGTGGTGGGCCTGCCCGAGTGGCTCAGGGAGAAGATGTACCGAGCATCTGGGGCCGTCAGATCTGGTGAGGATCGACGGTCCCCTGTTGTCGTGATCGTGGGGGCTCGCTGGCGGGGAGCAAACCCTAGGGTGGGCCAGGGAGAGATGGGGGAGCTCACCGGGGGCTCGGGAGAGGTCGAGGAGGCGATGGGGCGACGCGGTGCTCGCTGGCGGTCCAGGGGATGGTCGGCGCGAGGGATCTTGACGTCGGGATGAAGCTCCCACGCGAGGGTGTCCGAGGAGGAGCAGGTCCAGCCCTATCTGAATCAGTGTAACCACATAGAGAGAAACTAGAGCCTTTGGGATACCATGAACTAAAATTTGGGGAATGAACCAAATATCTAAATATTCTCTTGACCGCCACTAAGTGGCTTGGTACCTTGCACACACTCCTACTGTCAACACGATATCGGGCCTAGATGCGCAAAGGTAAAGGAGAGAGCCGATCATGGATCGGTATACCTTTTGGTCCACGTCTTTACCCTTTGGATTAAGTTCAAGATGACTTGTATTGGAGTGTCAACATCATTGAGATCCGTCATCTTGAACCTCTTGAGCATGTCTTGTATGTACTTAGCTCGATTAATGAATGTTCCCTCTCTAAGTTGTTTGATCTCGAACCCAAGAAAGAACCTCTATTCTCCCATCATAGACATCTCAAACCTGTTAGTCATAAGCTTTGAAAAATCATCATTAAAATCTTGGTTAGTATAGAGCCAAAAATAATGTCATCTACATATAGTTGGCATACAAAAATCTCCCCATTAACCTTATTAGTAAAAAGAGTGGGATCGATTTGCCCAACTTCGAATCCACGGTTTAACAAAAGCTCTTTAAGGTGCTCATACCATGAACGTGGGGCTTGTTTAAGGCCATAGAGCGCCTTATCGAGTTTGTAGACATGGTTCGGAAATTTGGTATCCTCAAAACCCGGGGTTGCTTGACGTATAGCAACTCATGTAGTGGACCATTAAGAAACGCACTCTTAACATCCATTTCCTGTAATTTAAAATTATGATGAGCGACATTGGCAAGAAGGATACAGATGTACTCAAGACGAGCCACACGAGCATAAGTTTCGCCGAAATCAATTCCTTCCACTTGAGATAAACCTTGAGCCACTAGCCTTTCTTTATTTCTGACCACAATTACATTTCATCTTGTTTGTTCTTGAAAATCCACTTGGTGCCGATAACATTGCTGGACTCTTTGGGTTTCTCTACGAGCTTCCAAACCTTGTTGAGCTCGAAGTTATTTAATTCTTCATGCATTGAAACCACCCAATCGGGATATTCAAGAGCATCAAAGACCTTCTTTGGTTCAGCCATTAACGAGGTTTGATCTCGTCGATGGCCATTGTTATGAGCTTGGGTTTTGTCGAAGGTGGGGATGATGGAGATTGCGGAACGGTTAACAGACAAGCAACACGGGGACACGAGATTTACCCAGGTTCAGGCCCCCGGACGGAAAACCCTACTCCTGCTTGTCTGCTCTTGATTACGGCGGAACCGAAAAAGTACAGGGGTGTATAGATGCAATCTCGCGTGGAGGTGTGTATGCAGTGAGAAGTTGCCCTCCTCTCCGTGCCCTCCTAGGCTTTATAGAGATAGGCAGGTCCCGGGAATCAGATCGAGTCGGTTACAGATTATGGTTTGCCCCTTTGAATATTCTATCCACTCTAGTCTTGCTCTCCAAGGATACGAAGACGTCGTGGGCGTGGGCCACCCGAAAATCTCCATAGGACACGTATATACTTATGGGGCTTACTTGGGCTGGACCAGATATACTAATATCATGCACCCGTCGGGTATAACCATGTAAGTAGTTGTAGGACCCCCGGGGTTAGGGTTAAACTAACCTCAGATAACCATCTAAGATAAGTTCAACTCCAAACACGGAAGATCACAGTATGATTCGGTAACAATACAGAACACAGGGATTCAACAACATAAGTTTAAACTTAGCAAAGGGCCTAAGGGGCCATAAACAAAAGCGACGTCCATCCCATAGTCCTTAGGCTGCTACCTAGGACCCCCAACTACTCGTCGATGTCAACCTAGAAGCCACCTTCAGTTGCAACCAGATCCTATGTAGAAAACAACAATGGCGCAAGGCTGAGTACGAGAATGTACTCCGCAAGACTTAGATAACCTAGTATCTACATGCTCTGGCTAGAAAGGCTTTCTTTGGATTTACTTTTGCGGAAAGCAATCTTTATTTGTAAACAAGAGAGATAAGAGGCTCGTCTGCTCCGAATCTTTTAAAAGGGATAAGATAACGAGTTCTTCATCTTGTTCATCACATCTCGATAACCACCAGCTTCATCAGAACCTACTATCTAGGACCACCCACTCAACCCGGAGGAATCATCCTTAAGCACACGTGGATCTTAATTACGGTCGCCAAGTCGTTCATAACCGTGAACACGACTTTTCGAAAAGATTTAACCCTGCAGGGGTGTACAACTTTACCCACATGTACCAACCGACTCTTAATGACAAATTATTAGCCCTCTTCCTTGGAAGGCTGTCAGAGGGTGGTTGACCAAGACCTTTACCTTGCTTTCGCCGAGACCATGAGTCACGCAATAAGTATGGTTCCGTCGTAACGGATCAAATCCCAAAGCCTTTACTTAAAGATGTGAGGCGAGGTTGGTTTACCAGGGGCGGTATCTACCCCAAGCAACCCGGTCCACACTTCCCTACCTGTTATGATGCACCTCCATCACCTCCTCTTTCGAAAACGTTTTCAATGTGTATGCCAGATGGAAAGCCCGGACTATGTGACTCATGGAATCTACTAGGCAAGTTAGTTAGTCGAGGGGTTGTCCAGGCCCCGTGTGGCTGTACGCTCGTCTTGGTTCCAGAGGTAATAACTGAGTTCCTAGTGGTGGCGAGCATGGGACTACAAAAACCACACCAATGTGGCCTCCCATACAAGCCTTAACATGATTAGTAACTCCTTCGATGATGTCACCATCCCCGATTCATCATTCGGACGGATCAGACGTTGTTACTATGCATGGCTAATTTATCGGTTGCAAAAGCTCTAACAAAGCTCACATGCCAAACCTAGGTATGCTAGGAGCAGTGGATCAGGAGTATAAGGCTACAAAAGGGAAATGGTGCAGCAGATAGGTAACACTAGCTACTGACAAAAGACCACATTGGAATCGTGTGCATCATAGCGAGAAAGTAATATACTTTATAAAACATAGGTTCATAATGAGAGTCTACACTTGCCTTGTCCGTTAGTAGACAGGTATGGATCTTCGGTGTCGTTGACTTCAGGCTCGGGCTCGGATCCTATCGCGAAGAACCAATACCCGAAAGAAAGGCGACCATCAACACATGGCATCGATGCAATTCTCAAGCATGGATGATTATATTACAAGTTAAATTGCATTGAAATGAAACCCTAAGACATGCTTGACAAATAAACGGGGTCCGAGAGGTCCAAACCCTAGAACAGAGGGATCCTCGGAAATCACCTATGGGGTTCAATTGGTTCTTCTAATTAAACTTTTCATGAAAGTTAGTTAACAATGTATGATTGTATTTCTATTGCATACCTCTTATTTTTCTGAACATTATGATATATTATACATATTTTTCTGACTTATGAATAATTAGTTATTGATTTTACAATATTTAAACCTTTTCTGAAATTATTAAAACAATTTAAATTGAATTATTGCATCATGCTGACAGAGAGCTGACATCACACGGTAGAGGGGGTCATTTCGTACTGGGGTTAGATCTAGCCCTAGTCACTGACTGCTGGGCCCTGAGGCCACGTAGGCTTGCCACCGTGGCAAACCTTGCCCAAGGCCACATCAAAGCCACGCGGGCGCCACGTCGAAGACATGCGAGCGCCACCTGGGATCGCCGGTGTTGGGAATATGCCCTAGAGGCAATCATGTATGATGATATTTCCCATTGTATTCATAAAGTTATTAAGTAGTCCTTGTATAAACATCTGATGTGTATCATTGAATATGTGATTCAGTTGTGGAACTATGCATTCATGTTGTTTGTACTAAATATCCTTGGTCATTGAGGTTGTGCTGGACACACAACTTAGACCAATGTGAAAGTTGGCTTGATGACTCGGTTCCACTTGTCATGGGCATGGAGATGCTATTCCAACTTACACAGACTAGGCTAAAGAGTTTAGCGAGTCGGATTGACCCATATTGAGGTACAACGAACTAAGCTGTCATTTGTATATCTCAACCAATGTAATCCTTAGACCTGAGGTTGTTGCATAGCCCGAGTTGAGGATCACCGACTTAGGTTCTGTCAAACGCTGATCCGTAACTGGGAAGTTATAAAGGCAGGGTTCGGGTCGACTGAGAATCAAGCTGCGTGATGTGAATAACCAAGATGGGATTTTGCCCCTCCACTCGGAGAGATATTCTCTGGGCCCTCTCGTGAGATATGATTCGGGAAGCATGGCCATGCACGACTCGGTTAAGTGTTAACCGAGGCGATCGGCTAAGAGTTAGTCAGGTGAATCACTTATCTCGGATCGAGAAGAGAGTCGGACTATTTAAGGGATGACATATATTCGCCTATAGTCTGACAAGGTATATCGTGAGGCAAAAGGGACTCGGACGTAAGTCGCATTGGAAAGGCAAGTCGTCATGACTCTTTGGTACTTGGGAATCGACACGTTCTGCTAGGAGCCGATGCCGATTGATCGATTGTGAGTCGGACTCTAATCGTGTCCAAGTAACCATGAGCCTGCGGGGTCACACACTTAAGAGCGGGAGCAAGTTCGGATTGGATCCGAATATGTAATCTGGTTGGGTTGGACCTAAACCAGATTACGACTGAGTTAGTGAGTTGGACTCACGGTGACTAGTGTTATATGGGCTTTAGTGAATGGGTCGCGCGAGCAGAGCCCACGTTCACTCCCTATATATAGTGGAGCACCGTAACCCAGAAGAAAAAAATCGTTGTTCGGTTAGGTCATTCCATGTGTTGGAAACCCTAGCTCCACAGCAGTCCAGCCGCCGTAATGAACCTAGCAGTTCGCCGTCGGTGCTCCTCCTTGTACGTGTGGATACCAGCAGAGATGCTGTACGATCAGCACCAGGACGATCGGATCGTGAGGACTGCACTGCATCAACTGACGCACTTCATCAGTAATCCGCAACCGCGCGTCTAGTGGTAAACCTCGTGGCCTTCTACCTCAGCTAGATCTTGGGATCACCACGTTAGAGGAAAATTTTATTTTATCTCCGCGTGGCTCAACAGTGGTATCAGAGCGATAGCTTCTGGTTTTAGGCTCGAGATCTCGCATATGTGATATGCGGTAGGCTATAGATGAGATCTATGTGCTGTTTTGGTGGTCGATCTATGAGATAGATCGGTTTTGTATGAAGTTGATTGGATCAACTGTACTCGGGGAATGGTAGATCTGATTTCCGTGATCATACTGCTGAGGTCGTGGAACGATCTACCCCTACCGGTCGGCTTCCGCCATCGGGGTAGACTGTGACACGTAAATCCAGAAGCGGTGATCGAAGATCAAATGGTTTGATCGAATCGGAACGATCTACCCCGGGACCGCCGGCTTCGCCCTGTCGTAGCGCCTTAGATGTCGTTGCGAGTTTCACAACGCCGGTAGATATTGTATCTATGCATAACTTGTTTTTGCAGGAAGTTGTGAATGGTATGGTTCATGTGCATGTGATGTATGTGTGTAATCCATACGTGATCTGCGAATCACGGTTTTTGTCAGCCGGCTGGAGCCTAGGTGCTGTCACTTTATTGTATAACGACCTGCGTGTCGGATTCTCTATGGAGTAAAACGGCAAGTGACAAGAGTTGGCACGAGTCGGATTACAGGCTTTGTGGAGATGGAGATCGCCATGAAGAGAGCCATACCATTTCACATTATAATTGCTTTATTTTGTGTTATTGTTATGTCTCAGTTTTACCTCTATTAGATAGTCGGTAAAATTTAATCCCTCAAAGAAGGTCTAGTCGGTTTTCCCGCCAGTGTTTGCACCATCACAAGTCGGACATTTTTGGTAGTGGGCTCATAAAATTGAGGTGCTGCCAATTCTTTCCGACTAGGTGGGTTCGAGTCGGACTCTTACTGCAGAAACACTCGGTAAGCTAGACGGGTCTATCACAACGGTTGTGGGACTCGGGGAAAGGTCGGATGGGAGCCGGGGCATGTGATGCCACCCGTCCAACAGGAGTCGCATGAGATGCGATTGACAAGGAGTTGTCTACCTAGATCACTTGGCGGCTAGCGGTGATGCTAAAGCTCACTAGCCGACTTGCTTATTTAGGATCCTGAATCACTAAGTAACCATCGGAGGGGTGTTGGTTCTAGTGGGAGCATAAAATATTAAAATGTTTAATATGCTTGCTCTTTTATGAATACATGTCTTAAGTGTTTTGCATATTTTCTGTTGTAGATCATGGCACCAAGTAGCAGTCACTCTCAGATATCCGGTTTTGCGTTGAGAACCATTCTTGAGAAAGATAAACTGAACGACACTAATTTTACCAACTGGTATCGAAATCTGAGAATTGTTCTCAAACAAGAAAAGAAGGACCATGTCCTAGACAACCCACTTCCAGATGAGCCGAATGAGAATGCGACTGTCGCAGCCACCAATGCCTAACGTCGGGCTAAGGATGAGTCCACGGATATCAGCTGTCTTATGCTTGCTCACATGGAACCGGACTTGCAAAAGCAGTTCGAGCATTGAGGCCTACGATATGATCGAAAGCCTCAAAAGTATGTTCCAGGCTCAGGCGAAGACTGAGAGGTATCAAGTCTCTCAGGCTTTGCTGAGTTGCAAGCTTAAGGATGGTGATCCACTGAGTCCGCATGTGATCAAAATGGTTGGTTACGTGCAGTCTCTGGAGAGGCTTGGCTACCCCATAAGCAAAGAGTTCGCTACGGATATAATTCTGAACTCTCTTCCTAGTGCATATGGGCAGTTCATTTCGAACTACCACATGCATGGTATGGATAAGAAGCTCACTGAATTGCATGGGATGCTCAAGCAGGCAGAGGCGGATCTCAAGAAGGGCACCAGTCAAGTGTTGATGGTGCAGAATAAGGCTAAGTTCAAGAAGAGTTCTTGGACTAAGAAGAAGGCTAAGTCAGGAGGAAAGCAGGCTCAGGACCATGTCCCAAGCGCTTCCTCAGGGACTAAGCCATCTCCTTCAGCCGGATCCACTTGCTTCTACTGCAAGGCGGATGGCCATTGGAAGAGGAACTGCAGCAAGTACTTGGCCGACAAAGCCAAGAGTGGAGGTATGACTTCCGACTCAGGTACACTTGTTTGCAATGTTATAGACATATATCTTGCTGATGCACCTAATAGTTCTTGGGTATATGATACCGGATCAGTTATTCACATCTGCAACTCGTTGCAGGGACTGGTAAGAACTAGGAGCGTAGCAAGAGGCGAGGTTGATATTCGAGTCGGCAACAAAGCAAGAGTTGCTGCGTTGGAAGTCGGCACGATGCAACTTCATTTACCTTCCGGATTCATTATGGAACTAAATAATTGTTATTATGTTCCAGTGCTCAGTCGAAACATTATTTCTGCTTCATGTTTGATGAGGCAAGGCTATGAGTCGAATATCAAGAATAATGGTTGTTCTTTGTATTTGAATGATATGTTTCACGGCTTTGCACCCGTCCAGGACGGGTTATTTATTTTGAATCTTGAGGGTGAGTCGGTTTATAACATAAATGTTAAAAGGTTGAAACCAAATGATCTGAATATGACTTACTTTTGGCACTGTCGGCTTGGTCATATAAGTTGGAAACGCATGAAGAAGCTCCATGATGATGGACTCCTAACTTCGTTCGACTTGGAGTCGTTCGAGACATGCGAATCTTGCCTACTCGGCAAAATGACCAAGACACCTTTTGCAAAGATTTGCGAAAGGGCGTCCGACTTGTTGGGACTAGTACATAGTGATGTATGTGGACCAATGAGCATGACAGGCAGGGGTGGTTATTGGTACTTCATTACCTTCACTGATGATTTGAGTAGGTATGGATATATCTACTTAATGAAACATAAGTCGGAAGCCTTTGAAAAGTTCAAAGAATTCCAGAATGAAGCACAGAATCAACTCGACAAGAAAATAAAGTTTCTTCGGTCGGACCGAGGAGGCGAGTACATGAGCCATGAGTTTGATGACCATCTGAAAAGTTGTGGAATAGTTCCTCAACTTACTCCGCCAGGAACGCCACAAAGGAATGGTGTTTCGGAAAGGCGGAATCGGACCTTGTTGGACATGGTACGATCAATGATGAGTCGGACAGATCTGCCTTTATCATTTTGGGGTTATTGTCTAGAAACAGCGGCGTTCACACTAAACAAAGTACCATCAAAATCGGTAGAGAAGACACCGCATGAGATGTGGACAGGCAAAAAGCCGAGTTTGTCTTTTCTCAAGATTTGGGGTTGTGAAGCTTTTGTCAAGCGACTTCAGTCGGACAAGCTTACGGCCAAGTCGGATAAATGTATTTTCGTGGGGTATCCGAGGGAAACCTTGGGCTACTACTTCTACAACCGAGAAGAGGGCAAAGTTTTTGTTGCTCGGAACGGTGTCTTCCTTGAGAAAGAGTTTCTCAGTCGGGGAGTAAGTGGGAGCACGGTGCAACTCGAAGAAATTCGAGAGGAATCGGCTAATAGCGAATCGGCTAATAGCGAATCGGCAAAAACCTTGGAGGTTGAGCCGATCGTGGCAGCTGAGCCGACAGCAGCACCTGTACTATGAAGATCGGCAAGATTACGAAGTGTTCGTGATGTGTTACTGTTAGACAGTGATGAGCCGGCAAATTATTCGGAAGCGATGGTGGGATCTGATTCCGAGTCATGGCTTGGAGCCATGAGATCCGAGATAAAGTCCATGGATGAAAATCAAGTTTGGAACTTGGTTGATCTGCCAGACGGTGCAAGACCCGTCGAGTGCAAATGGGTCTTTAAGAAGAAAACTGATATGGATGGAAATGTTTCAATCTATAAAGCACGCCTTGTCGCGAAGGGGTTCCGACAAGTTCAAGGAGTTGATTACGACGAGACCTTCTCGCCCGTAGCGATGCTTAAATCAGTTCGGATCATGTTAGCTATAGCGGCCTATTTCGACTATTAGATATGGCAGATGGATGTCAAAACGGCTTTCCTTAACGGAAATTTAACCGAGGACGTGTATATGATACTGCCCGAGGGTTTTGTCGATCCGTCTAATGCTGACAAGGTATGCAAACTTCAGAAATCCATTTATGGGTTGAAGCAAGCATCTCGGAGTTGGAATATTCGTTTTGATGAGGTAGTCAAATCGTTTGGCTTCATCAAGAGTGATCATGATTCTTGTTTGTACAAGAAGTTTAGTGGGAACAAAGTAAATTTTCTAATCTTATATGTGGATGACATATTACTGATTGGAAATGATGTCCAGATGTTGCAAGAAACCAAGGAATCATTGGAAAGGAGTTTCTCAATGAAAGACTTGGGTGAGGCAACATACATCCTCGGAATCCGGATCTATAGAGATAGATCAAGGAGGCTCATTGGATTGAGTCAGAGTACTTATTTGGACAAAGTGTTGAAAAAGTTCAACATGGAATCGTCTAAGAAGGGGTTCTTACCGATGTCCCATGGTGTAAAACTTAGCAAGACTCAGTGTCCTTCGACAACTGATGAGCGAAGTCGGATGAGTGCAATTCCATATGCTTCTGCAGTCGGATCCATCATGTACGCCATGATTTGTACTAGGCCGGATGTTTCCTATGCTCTAAGTGTTGTGAGCAGATACTAGGCTGATCCTAGAGAGATCCACTGGACAACGGCTAAAAATATCCTAAAGTACTTGAGAAGGACTAAGGATATGTTCTCGGTTTATGGTGGTGAAGATGAACTCAGTGTAAAGGGTTACACGGATGCGAGTTATCTCACCGACTCTGATGATTCTCGCTCGCAATCCGGATACGTGTTTATTATAAACGGAGGTGCTGTGAGCTAGAAGAGTTCCAAGCAAGAGACTGTGTCTGCGTCTACAACAGAGGCTAAGTATATTGCCGCCTCGGAGGCAGCAAAGGAAGCTGTTTGGATGAGGAATTTCCTCATGGATCTTGGTGTGGTTCAGGGCTCGTCCAATCCGTTGGACGTGTATTGTGACAACAATGGTGCTATTGCACAAGCCAAGGAACCTAGACAACACCAGAAGAACAAGCACATACTCATGCGGTACCACCTAATTCGCCAGTTCGTGGATCAGGGTGATATCAAGTTATGCAAGGTACACACGGATGCAAATATTGCGGATCCGTTGACAAAGCCGTTACCCCAGCCGAAGCATGAGGCGCACCTGAGAGCCATGGGCATTAGATGCTTAGACATGTGATGTCGTAAGATTGACTCTAGTGCAAGTGGGAGACTGTTGGGAATATGCCCTAGAGGCAATCATGTATGATGATATTTCCCATTGTATTCATAAAGTTATCAAGTAGTCCTTGTATAAACATCTGATGTGTATCATTGAATACGTGATTCAGTTGTGGAACTATGCATTCATGTTGTTTGTACTAAATATCCTTGGTCATTGAGATTGTGCTGGACACACAACTTAGACCAATGTGAAAGTTGGCTTGATGACTCGGTTCCACTTGTCAAGGGCATGGAGATGCTATTCCAACTTACACAGACTAGGCTACGAACTAAGCTGTCATTTGTATATCTCAATCAATGTAATCCTTAGACCTGAGGTTGTTGCATAGTCCGAGTTGAGGATCACCGACTTAGGTTCTGTCAAACGCTTATCCGTAACTGGGCAGTTATAAAGGCAGGGTTCGGGTCGACTGAGAATCAAGCTGCGTGATGTGAATAACCAAGATGGGATTTTGCCCCTCCACTCGGAGAGATATTCTCTGGGCCCTCTCGTGAGATATGATTCGGGAAACATGGCCATGCACGACTCGGTTAAGTGTTAACCGAGGCGATCGGCTAAGAGTTAGTCGGGTGAATCACTTATCTCGGATCGAGAAGAGAGTCGGACTATTTAAGGGATGACATATATTCGCCTATAGTCTGACAAGGTATATCGTGAGGCAAAAGGGACTCGGACGTAAGTCGCATTGGAAAGGCAAGTCGTCATGACTCTTTGGTACTTGGGAATCGACACGTTCTGCTAGGAGCCGATGCCGATTGATCGATTGTGAGTCGGACTCTAATCGTGTCCAAGTAACCATGAGCCTGCGGGGTCACACACTTAAGAGCGGGAGCAAGTTCGGATTGGATCCGAATATGTAATCTGGTTGGGTTGGACCTAAACCGGATTAGGACTGAGTTAGTGAGTTGGACTCACGGTGACTAGTGTTATATGGGCTTTAGTGAATGGGTCGCGCGAGCAGAGCCCACGTTCACTCCCTATATATAGTGGAGCACCGTAACCCAGAAGAAAAAAATCGTTGTTCGGTTAGGTCATTCCATGTGTTGGAAACCCTAGCTCCACAGCAGTCCAGCCGCCGTAACGAACCTAGCAGTTTGCCGCCGGTGCTCCTCGTTGTACGTGTGGATACCAGCAGAGATGTTGTACGATCAGCACCAGGACGATCGGATCGTGAGGACTGCACTGCATCAACTGACGCGCTTCATCGGTAATCCGCAACCGCGCGTCTAGTGGTAAACCTCGTGGCCTTCTACCTCAGCTAGATCTTGGGATCCCCACGTTAGAGGAAAATTTTATTTTATCTCCGCGTGGCCCAACAGCCGGGATCCACGTCAGACGGCAGCGAGGGACGACGCTAGGGGGGTCTAGGGACCGGGGAAGAGCGTGTTCGAACTAGCACAACGACGCGAACCTAAAGGAGGCGGAGCCACCCTTTTTGGGTCACCAGAGAAGCAAGCACGGCGAGGAGCAGCGGCAGTGGCGACAGAGCGACAGCGACCTACAGCTACAGACGGCACACATGCAAACGAGGAGCACATGGAGGACTGCGAGCTCACCCTCAGTGTGTCTGTGTTGATGGCAAGGCCAGAGGAGGTCAGGGCCGACGGCGATGTCAACGGCGGTGGGCGTTGGGGGTGGGGAAGAAGACGTGGATGGTGATGATCCAGGGCACCCCACTTCGATTCCTTCCACAGGGAGATAGAGTGGAGCGAGGCAGAGCTCGAGGTGGTTTCGGATGGGCGAGGGGAGGCCAGCGACAGCGGCTAGCCGGCGGCCATGGCGGGCTAGGGTTCGGGCTTGCACGTAGTAGAGAGGAAGAGAGAGCACGTGAGGAGAGTGAGAGGATAGGGTTGAGAGGGGACGCAGGCGGCGATCTTATCCTCGTCTTGGGCGCGTCGGACGGTGCAGGAGTGGCAGTGGAGATCGACGGTGGCAGCGGAAGGCAGCTGCTTGCTGTCGTCGACAAAGATGATGACGAGGGGGAAAGGCCGAACCGATATGGGCTGGCTCCTAGGCCCCGGGTGGGCCGAGCTAGGCTGCTGGCTGCTGCTTGCGGTGCGGCAGAGAGAGAAAAGGGAGATGGGTCATGGCCCATCTGCAGCTGTTGCTATTTTATTTTTCCAGAAATGATTTTCTTTTCCTGTTTTCAGTTTTCTCTTTTGTAATTTCATTTGAATTCTGTTTTGAATAATTCAAAAATACTAGAGACTTTGGTAAAGTATATAAAATATTCAGGGACCCTTGTAAAACATTTGGGCTAGATTATTTTGTAGTTTTTCAAAATTCAAACACCATTTGAATGTAATTCACAAACTTGATCACATGCATTACTTGGATGATTTAAGCACATGCATGCAATGCTTTGAGTACTAATTACATATATTACAAACTTGGTTTGTTATAGCTCTACCCCCCTTACAAGAATCTCGACCCGAGATTCCTAAGTTTTAGAAAAGAAGGCAGGGTACTCATATAGAAGACGATCTTCTCGTTCCCAGGTTGCTTCATCCTCAGAGTGATGAGACCACTGAAATTTCAGGAACTTGATGTTTTGACGACGAGTTTTGCGCTCGGTTTCATCAAGGATATGAACAGGATAATCATGGTAAGTCATATCCTTCTAGAGATCAAGAGTTTGGTGATCAACACCACAGACAGGGTCTTTGAAGCAATGCTTGATTTGAGACACATGGAAGACGTCATGCACCTCAGGAAATTTGGCGGGCTGTTCCAGTTGATATGCGAGCTTACCTTTCTACGACAGAACGCGAAAAGGACCAACTTAGCGAGGAGCTAGTTTGCCTTTGATACAGAAACGGTGGACACCCTTTAAATGAGTGACCCGGATAGATGGTGACGATCCTGATAGATTTTCTGGCGTGATTGAGCAGTTTTCAAACGATCTCGAATGATACGAACTTGATCTTCTGCTTCCTGAATCATATCCGGACCAAAGAGCTTTCTTTCACCGGTTTCTGACCAGTTCAAAGGAGTATGACACGTTCTTCCAGATAAGAACTGGAAAGGTGCCATTTCTATACTGGACTGATAACTGTTGTTGTAGAAGAATTCAGCAAAAGGAAGGCATTTCTCCCAGTCCTTACCAAAAGATATGACACATGCTCTTAACATATCTTCAAGGATTTGATTCACTCTTTCGGTCTGGCCACCAGTACTAGGATGATAAACTGTACTGAAGGAGAGACGAGTTCCCATAGCAGTTTGGAAGGTTGTCTAGAACCTTGATGTGAACAAGCTCCCTCGGTCAGAGACAATTTTCTTTGGAATCCCATGAAGAACAACTATTTGAGCGATATATAGATCTGCTAACTAACTAGCATTGATACTCTCGCGAACGGGTAGAAAGTGGGCAACCTTGGACAGATAGTCGACGATTATCCAGATGGCATCATTTCCTTTCTGATTCTTAGGAAGACCAGTGATGAAATCCAGACCAACTTCATCCCATTTCCACTCGGGTATTTTATGTGGTTGTAGGAGACCAGCGGGTCTTTGGTGCTTAGCTTTGACGCGACGACAAACACCACATTCATCAACAAAACGACCGATATCTTTCTTCATACCAGACCACCAAAATCTCTGACGAAGATCCCGATACATCTTGGTACCTCCAGGGTGGATATAAAGAGGAGATTCATGAGCTTCTCGGAGAATTAAATCCCTCAACTTGTTCCTCTTCGGCACTACCATACGGTAACCAAAGTAGATAGCATCTTGTTTATCCATAGAGAAACACTTAGCAACTCTGCTAGCAATGTTCCCTTTGATCTCAGCAATTTCAGAATCATATTTATGAGCAAGCTTGATTTCATCCTCTATAGAAGACTTCACTTCAAGGTTAGAAAGGAATCCACGAGGAACTACCTCAAGATTCAATCGAGCAAATTCCTCATGAAGAGAAGGTTGAGATTGTTTGATCATCTGAGTGTTGTAATAAGACTTATGACATAGCACTATTGGCTTTCCCAGTTTGATAGTTGAGACCCAAATCATAGTCATTGATGAGTTCCAACCATCTTCTTTGCCTGACATTCAAATCAGGTTGTGTGAAAAGATACTTTAGACTCTGATGATGCGAGTATAACTCGCAACGACTACCGAGAAGGTACGCCATTGCTTAAGAGCATGAACAACAGCTGCAAGCTCAAGATCATGAGTTGGGTAGTTGTTCTCATGTGGTTTTAGCTGACGGGAGGCATAAGCCACCACATGCCCATATTGCATTAACACACATCCGAGACCTTGGTGAGAAGTGTCGTGGTATTGCACGGCAGATGCTACTGGGGGTAGCTTACGTAGAGGGAGCAAGGCGACGTAGGAGAATCCAGGAGCGAGATTGGTACACGATGTACCCAGGTTCACGTCCCCTCGGTGGAGGATCGCTACGTCCTGCTATCAATCCAGTATATGATCATAGATTGGTTTACATGGGAGACGCCGTAGGAGAAGGGAGAGACTAGATCTAATCTATTGTGGGAGAGGATACCCCGTGGGGGTGCCCCTGGTGGCTTTATATATGCAGTCACCTAGGGTTTACAAGTGTACTAATGGGCCTTGTATTGGAGTCGCCGTCTTGGGACTCCAGTCGGCGCCGCTTATCCGGGTCCAGCGTGCGCCAGTCGCCGTATTGAGCGAGTCGACCCGCTCTGGGCTTGGCTTCAGTCGGCTCGATCCAGATGGCGAATCCGCTTCGTGGGTATACCTCGATTGGTATTCCCCCATCAAGAAGCATCGCAGAAGACGGCAAAGTCTTTGCTAATGTCTGGGAGAACCAACACCGGAGCAGTGGTTAACTTGGTTTTCAACATCTGGAAGCTTTCTTCAGCCTTATCAGACCATTCGAACTTGTTATCCTTCATAAGAAGATCACTCATCAGCTTTGCAATTCTGGAGAAGTCCTCGATGAATCGGCGGTAATAACGAGCCATCCCAAGAAAACTTCGGACATACTTCATGGATTTATGAGACTCCCAATCAAGGATAGTTTGGACTTTATCTCGGATAACAGCAACCCCTTTGGCTGAAACAACATGACCAAGTAATACGAGTTCTTGTAACCAAAACTCACATTTGGAAAACTTGGAATAGAGACGATGTTCTCGAAGTTTTGTCAACACCAAACAAAGATGTTCAGCCTGCTCTTCTTTAGTCTTGAAATAGACCAGAATGTCAACGATGTAAACCACAACGAACTTGTCAAGATACTCCATGAAGACAGAGTTCATAAGCCACATAAAAGTGGCTGGAGCATTGGTAAGACCAAAGGACATGAATGTGTACTCGTAAAGACCATAACGAGTGGTAAAAGCAGTCTTTGGAATATCTTCCTTACGGATGTTTCTCTGGTAATACCCTGACCTCAAATACATGTTGGAAAAGACAGTGGCACCACTTAACTGATCAAAAAGATCATTGATCCTAGGGAGAGGATACTTATTCTTGATACTCACAGCATTGAGTGGGC
Source organism: Avena atlantica (assembly GCA_910589765.1). Taxonomy (NCBI): domain Eukaryota; kingdom Viridiplantae; phylum Streptophyta; class Magnoliopsida; order Poales; family Poaceae; genus Avena; species Avena atlantica. The sequence goes on from OU342736.1 coordinate 16,413,496, forward strand.
GATAATCCACAACCAGACGTGGTATATTGGTATCCCGCTTCTTAACAAAGATGGTAGGACATCCCCAAGAAGATGTGTTGGGCTGAATGTATTCTTTTCCTTCTAACTCCTCTAATTGCTTCTTCAACTCCACAAGATCATGAGGAGGCATACGATAGGGTCTTTTAGAAACAGGAGCAATTCCAGGAACTAACTCTATGACAAACTCCACACTTGGATCAGGGGGCATGCCAGGCAACTCCTCGGGAAAAACATTCGGGAATTCGCATACCACAGAAACATCTTGAATCTCTAACGAAGGTAGAACTTCAAGATCATACAACTTTGCTTCAAGAATAGAAACAGCTGAAGAAGATAGTGACCCTATGGTCCAATACTTGACTGTTATGCCAGCAGGACTAGTCAGAGTCACAGACTTGGTTGTACAATCGAGGATGGCTTGATAACGGGTCAACCAGTCCATGCCCAAAATGATGTCAATGTCAGTTGACTTGAGGGCGATCAAAGATGTGGGGAAAAGTTGAAAAGCAACTTCGATTAGATTCCGATGACTAACCATGGTGGAACACCACCTATGTGACACCCCCGGGATCAGGGCTAAACAAATCCCAGACCTCCGTTTGACATAAGCTTAACCTTGAGCTCGAGGATGTCCTGTGACGAATTGATAACACAACAGTGACCCTACGACACAAAATTTATTACAGCAAGCTCATAACTGAGCAGAGAACCAAATTATTACAAGCAGAGGTCACTGACCACAAACATCAAACAATGGAAGGCAAATTATGCTATTAAGTATAGCAAACTTAACAAATGGTCTAAGAGGCCTGAAGCATAACGATGACGTCCTAGCCCATACATTCTCGGCTGTCGGCCGGGAACCCCAAGATACTCGTCGATGTCAAGGTAGTACCAAACTGATCTTTAGGGAACTCTTACTCTGTCAAAAGTATCAACAAAGCAAGGGTGATTACAGGGTGTACTCTGCAAGACTCGTCGATGTTTTGCATAAATTCATCTTTTGTTTATAACACAAGAGGGAGAAGAAGCTCGTCTAATCAAAGTATTTTAAAAGGGGATAAGAGAGGGACATCTCTGGAATATTGATCATCATCTCTCTTGATATCCACCAAGTTATCATCATCTCCTGAACTAGGATCACCCCCTCGTACCCATGAGGAAGCATCCTTTAGCACACGTTGTTCTGCCAAGTTTTACGATTAGGTTATAGTTCTCTATGATCTCACGTCCATTCCCAAGTCGTCCATAATCGTGGACACGACTTTTCGAAAGATTATTACCCTGTAGGGTGTACAACTTTACCCACACGTACTAACCTTCTCTTAGTGCCACGCGATAAGCCCTCTTCCTTGGAAGGCTGGCAGAGGGTGGTTAGACGAGACCTTTACCTTACTTTCGCCTAAAGCCATGAGTCTCCAAGAAAGGGTTCCATCAGCCCATACCTCTATGTCCAAGGATTGGGAGTAATCCCGGAGCCTCCTTCCTCCTTGGTCACGCCCTATATGATGCACCGTGTTGAACCCATCCAAATATGTGAAGGGAATATGCCCTGAGAGGAAATAATAAAATGTTTATTATGTGTATTCCAAGTATATGATAGATGTTTATTTTGCATGCTATAATTGTATTAAGACGGAAACGTTAATACATGTGTGTTTAATAAACAAACAGAAAGTTCTTAGGTATGCCTCTCTCATAAACTAGTTCATTGATTAACAAGATGATCACGGTTTCCTGATCATAGACATTGGATGTTGTTAATAACGAGATCACAACATTAGTGTAATGGTGTGATGAACATTCATCCGAAGTATAGCATTACGATCAAAGTCATTGAGTTTATATTGCAATAAACAAACTACGAAGTAATACTAATCCTTAGACCATGAGATCATGCCAATCACTAACACCGGAAGAGTTTCTTGTTGACATCAAACGTCACTCCGTAACTGGGTGATTATAAATATGGCTTCAAATCTTCTAAAGTGTTATGTTGAGAATCATGGATCAAGAGTGGAATTTGTTCATATCGATGACGGATAGATATGCTCTGGGCCCTCTCGGTGATATCACATTAGTTAGCTTGCAAAGCAAGTGATTTGATCACTAGAATGTTATATCACAGGAACAAGAAAAGAGTGCATGTCAGTAACGGGATGAGACTAGGTATGGAGATACCGATGATCGAATCTCGGACATGTAATATATCGTGAAACAAAGGGATTAAGATACAAGCATAAAAGGTTCCGACGATAACAGGAAATGTCATCGTTGAATGTGTGGGAGTCAGTATGGATCTCTAGGTCCCGCTATTGATTATTGATCGGAGAAGGGTCTCGATCATGTACGCATTATTCGCGAACCGTAGGGTGACACACTTAAGGGACACTGGCATCCAGTTGGAGCAAATGTTTCATGCCGAAAGAATAAACAACCGCAGGAATTTATTTCACTAGATACCGAAACAGGTTTTCGGGTGAAATTGCATAAAGTGGTTATGCATGTGAAATGGAATTCTATCAAGGGGTTATTTGTGAATGTTTGTCATTAAAGTAATTGACAAAATTATGAATAAAAATAAAAAGAGTTTTATATAATGAGAGTTTGCATTAAATTTGGTGGAAATTTAATGGGAATTTGAGTGGACTTTTGAGTGGAGGGAATTTAAAGGAATTTTGTGAGTGGAGTGTCCACCCACATAAAGAGTGGAGGGCAAGCGGGAATCCCCCATGCGCCGGCCACCCCCTTGGGGTTCCCCCCTCCTCCTATAAAAGGAGCCCCCCTCATCACTTGTCTCTCACATCTCCTCGTGAAGGATCTCTCTCCCCCTCTAGAATTTATCCCCCATGGTCTCGGACTAGCGAGATACATGTTCCCGGTGGCTATTCAGCAAGAAAGGTTTGTGCTTCCACTGCATCGCTGGAGCGAGGAGGCGGAGGTTGCCCAGTGTCTTGTACGTGTGTGCGAGCACGGATGCGCTGCTGCTTTGCGGCGCTAGGACTTCCTCTCGATCTTGAGATCGGCAAGAGATCGTCTACATCAACCACTAGTTGAACTCGTTAAGCTTTGTCGGTATTCAAGGGTATGTTCTCTACGGATATACATCCGCCCGTTGTTTGTATATAGTAGATAGATCTTGGTACATAGTTCCCATCGTAGGAAATTTTTTGTTTTCTATGCTGCGAACCCTTCAGTGGTATCAGAGTCGGATCTATGTGTAGATACTTTACACGGGTAGTACACATATGAGTATGTGGACGATGATGATCATCTTGTTGCTCCTTTGTTGTAATTTTGGATATTGGTGGCATAGTGGGATGAAGCGGCCCGGACAAACTTTACATGTCCTCGCACATGAGACCTGTTCCATGCTTGACATGCAACTAGTTTGCATAAGTGGCTAGCGGGTGTCTGTCTCTCCTACTATAGTCAATATCTATTTTGCAAGCGAGTTGTCAACAATTTGGTTATCCTCGTTGTGGTTCATGTTCGCAGGTAAGAACGGTTCTATCTTGAAAGCCCTAAGCCACGTAAAACTTGCAATGGAAAAATTAGAGGCGTCTAGTTTAGATTGTTGATGGGCTAGTGTTATGATATGGTGATGTTGTAAGTAGAAGTTTGAGATGATACTCTTACAACATACATAACGTGTAATCTCCATAGACCTTGGTGACATGGTTATACCCCGTGGGTGCATGACCTCAGCATACCTAGTCCAGCCCAAGGAAGGCCCACATCAAAAGTACGTTGGCCCGTGAAGATTTTCGGGTGGCCCAGGCCCATGGTGCCTTCGGATCCTTGGAGAGCAAGACTAGAGTAGATAGGAAATTCAAAGGGGTAAAACCCTAGGACCTGTAACCGACTAGGACTATGCCCGGGACCTGCCTAAGTCTATATAAAGGCCAGGAGGGCACAACCTAGATCTCTCGACTCATACTTCCGCATACACACCTCCACGCCAGATCTAATCTGCGCACCCCTATAACCTTCGGTTCCGCAGTAATCAAGAGCAGACAAGCAGGAGTAGGGTTTTCCCTCCGGGGGCCTGAACCTGGGTAAACCTCGTGCATGTTGCTTGTTTGCTAACCGTTCAACGATCTCCAGCATCCCCATCTTCTCCAAAACCCAAGTCCATAACAATGGGCATTGATGAGATCAAACCTCGTCAATTGGCACCGTCGGTGGGAACTGCGGGCGCTGATTGTGCGATCGTGATGGTCCCAACCCGATCGATCTACAACTGTGCAGCAACGGAGAGTCATCTCCTCTTCGGCGCTTTCGACTTCACCGCCCACTCGCCGGCCACCATGAAGGACTTCGAGCCCATAGGCGACGGACCCAAAATCCTATTCGGGAGCTTCTGCTTCCAGGTGGGGAAAACTGGCACCCTCCGCCTCCCTGAGCGGGTGCCCCTACCATCAATCAGGCCCGCTTCGTGGGCCCCACACCCCGTGCTACGCACAACATCATCAGCAGATGATTCCTACGACAGCAGCAGCTGCAACTCCGATTTGTTCGATCTGCCATCGGATGCAGGGACCTACGGTTCCGGATCTGAAAGCTGCGGCAGCAGCGGGCCAATCTACGAGCTCTACCAATGCGCCGCAGTCATCCAAAGCGACGTGGATCAGCAAACACCCAACCCGCCGCCTAACCCGCCAGAATGAAACGGCGGGAACAGAAGAAGCCAATCTCCCCCACCCAAAGGGGAAAACAACGGCGGCCACGTCATCCGCCTTAGCAAAGAGGGATGGACCCAGGTCCGCGAAGCTATGGCAGGCAACATAGTACTGCCCGCAGACGCCTCGCGAGATATGCTGATGGCCTACCACCTGCTCCTAATCGAGGAGCGCAAGAAGTAGGTCAAGATGCAGGAGGTGCTAGACAAACGCAAGCAAGAAGCCTCAGAGTCCAGCGCGCGACGAGCCGCGCTCTCCGCCATGGGCATCGGCTCCAGCTCGAACGCCAACCCAGGCAACAAGCACCGCTCTCGGATGGAGAACATGGATCCCAAGGAGCACCGCGAGTTGACGCGAACTCTCCACACATCCTTCATGGAGATGGACGTCGACGGAAATGTCATCCCAAAAACGCCACAGGCTACAATCATGGAAGCCACTGCGTACCTCGCGGCCCACCCTCCTCCCGAGGGGGACCCGAAGAGGGCCATGCATAAGTCCGCACTTACCGGACTCGGACTTGTCGGAGCTGCGCTCCACCAAGACGCTCCTGCGGAACCGAAGAAGAATGCTTCGGCCAGGCACGACCGGAGCCCCACCCCTTCATCCAAAGAGGAAGAGGAACACGACCTTCCTCGAAGGAAGAAGAGATCGCGTCACCATAAACGCGACTACGACGCCAAAGATGCGCTCACACAACGCAAAATGGACAAAGCACGAGCCAAGCGCACATGCTCGTCTGAATCCGAGATGGACGAAGACGAAGGAGAACTCTGTGGAGCCCGATGCTTCAGCAGATCCGTTCGGCGAACGCGGATGCCACGCAATTTCAAGCTTCCTTCAGATACTCCGACGTTCGACGGCACGCATGATCCAAAAGCATGGCTCAGTGACCATCTGTCATCCATCAAGCTGCACGGCGGTAACAAAGAAACCGCCATGCAATGCCTTCAGCTGCAGCTGACAGGCACGGAACGGATCTGGCTCAGCATCCTATCATCAGGGTCCATCCGAAGCTGGGAGGAGCTAGCTTACAGCTTCATCCTAAATTTCAAGGGCACCAGCAAGAGGCCCGCCTCAATCGAAGAGTTGCGCGCCTGCACTCAACGAACGGGCGAATCCATTATCTCATACATACTACGCTGGTCCAACACCAAGAACTCCGCAGCACACATCTCCGAAGAGAGGGACATCGATGCCTTCAGGGACGGCGTCAAGCGCCAAGACTTCAAGGAGTAACTTCGGCGCGTCAAGCCCAAAACACTCGACCACCTCATGGACATCGCCAACAGGTGGGCCGACGGCGAAGATTCCATTCACCGAGCACAATCGGATGAAGAGGACGACTACGGCCGAAGACAGGAATGCCGCAGCAAGCGGAGATCGCGCGTCTATGACGATCGCGACGGACCCGACATGGTCGCGGCTGGCTACGTCGATCGCCGCAACGACGCCAACCGTAACAGCGGAGGATACCGCGGAGGAAACTTCCGCGATGGAGGACGCCCAGCGCAGTCGTGGTAACGCCGCGACCGCGATAACGGACCCTCAGCATACGAAAAGCTTTCGGGTCCATGCACCATCCACTTCTACATCGATAAGCAGGATGGCAAAAAGAAAGCGAGCCACATGCTCAAGGACTACCGCGAGTTCCAGAAGCTCAGCGAAAGCATGGTGCAGATGAGGCAGCAAGCTCCAATCCCTTCGTTCGGAAACGCACCCGCGCCAGGTGAGATAGCGCATGGAGCTCCTCCACCGCCACCTGTAGGAGGCCCGAACCAACTGGTCGCACCAGCACAGAACAACGCTGGAAACGGGTATCCCCCGCCGAAAGGAGCACTGATGATCCAGAAGAGGCGCCCTACGAATAGGGAGCAGAAGAAAATCACCCGACAGATCAATCTGGCCGTGGCAACTCCACCCGCCATCCCTGAGTACCTCAGCGGATCGGAGTCCTACATCACGTTCAATCGTTCGGATCACCCTTGCCAGATCCCTCGCCCAGGTCATGCTGCCCTGGTACTGGAGGCGCAGATCGGAGGTTTCGAGATGAGTCGCGTCTTCATGGACGGCGGCAGCGGCATCAACCTGATGTTCGCAAGCACTCTAGCAGCAATGCGGATCCCGTAGTGCGGCCTGGAACAATCAGACACAACGTTCCACAGCATCGTTCCGGGGAAGGGCATATTTCCCCTGGGCAAGATATGGATCGACGTCATCTTCGGCAAGCCGGACAACTTCCAACTTGAACGGCTCAAATTCGAAGTGGTAGACTGGCCATCACAGTACCACGCTATCCTTCGGAGGGTAGCATTTGCAAGGTTCCTGCCAGTCCCACATTATGCATACCTGCTACTCAAGATGCCAGGACCGAAGGGCGTCATCACAGTCCACGGGAGCTTCACCCGATCGGACCAATGCGAAAGAGATTTCAACAGAATCTCCCAATCATTCGTAATGCAGGAGGAGATCCTTAGGCTCCGCGAGGTGACGGACAATGGGGCACCCCTAGTCGCATGACAAAATGCACCTGACATGTCTTTCGACTCCATGGTCAACACAAAGAAGGTGCAGATCCACCCGACAGATGCCTCCAAGACGGCGCTGATCGCCAACGACCTCAGCCCCGCATAGGAAGGCGCGCTCGTCGAATTCCTCCGTGAGCGCTGGGAAATCTTCCCCTGGTGTCCTGCGGACATGCCAGGAGTTCCCAGAGAATTCGCCGAGCACGCACTCAACGTCTTTCCAGACACCAAGCCCGTCAAACAGTCCATCCGAAGACTGTCCAAGCCACGCGCCGAAGCTATCGGCAAGGAAATCAACAGACTACTCGCCGCAGACTTCATCAGGGAAATCAAAGAAAATGAGTGGCTTGCAAACACAGTCATGGTCCCAAATAAGGACACGGACATCCTGCGAATGTGCGTGGATTTCACGTCGCTAAACAAGCACTGCCCAAAGGACCACTTTCCCCTTCCTCGGATCGACCAGATCATCGATTCGACTGCAGGTTACGAGAAACTCTCCTTCCTCGACGCCTACTCAGGCTATAAAAAGATTCGACTCAAGGTCGAAGACCAGGATAAAACGGCGTTTATCACACCGTTTGGAGTATTCTGCTACAACACAATGCCTTTCAGGCTAAAGAACGCAGGTGCCACGTACCAGCGATGCATGCAGGCCTGCCTCAAGGACCAGATCGGTTGCAACGTCCAAGTCTATGTTGACGACATAGTCATAAAAACCAAGGAGGCAAGGACACTTATCGACGATCTCCGCGAGACGTTCGACAACCTTGACCGCTACAGGATCAAGCTAAACCCCGAAAAGTGCAGCTTCGGCATCCCATCGGGTCAGCTTCTTGGGTACTTCATCTCTCAGCGAGGGATCGAGGCGAACCCGAAGAAAATCAGAGCCATCATGACGATGGAGAAGCCGAAAAACCTCAAAGGCGTCCAGCAGCTCGCAGGACGAATGGTCGTCAACGAGGCACCCCTGAACAACATCCTAAATAACCCAGAGGCCACAGGACGCGTGGCTCTGTGGGGCATCAAGCTGTCACCCTTGGACATCATCTATGAGAAGCGACTCACAATCAAATCTCAAGTCCTTCCGGACTTCCTAGTACATTGGATGGAGCTGCAGCTGCCAGACAACCCTGACATGTCGCAGTCGTGGACAATGCACTTCGACGGCTCCAAGCACGAAGCTGGAGCAGGAGCCGGGGTCATATTGACCTCCCCGCAGGGCGACCAAATGAAGTACGTCCTACGGATGAAATTCCGAGCCTCCAACAACGAGGCCGAATACGAAGCCCTCATCCACGGCATGAGGATGGCAAAGATATGCGGCACAACGCGCCTGGTCATCTACGGTGACTCCAACCTCGTCGTCCAGCAGACGAAGAACGAGTGAGACGCACACGCCGAAAACATGATCGCGTACCGCGCGCTTTACAACGCACTCGAAGGAGAATTCGACGGATGCGAGCTTCGGCACGTCGGAAGAGATAGCAACGAGGAAGCCGACTGACTCGCCAACATCGGCTCCACCTGCGCGAAGGTGCCACCAGGTGTGTTCCTCGAACAGATATATGTGCCATCGATCAAGCGAAAATTCCCCAAAGGATCACCCGAAGAAGCAGACCACTCGGGGGACACACTGCCCGAAGGACATGAAGGACCCGAGAAAGTAGACACAGAGGTCGCCATGGTAAACCTAATGCAGGTCATGGCAGTCGAAGAAACTTGGACGCGACCATACCTCTAGTTCTTAATAAACGGAGAACTGCCTGATAGCCCGACAGATGCCCGGCGCATATCTCGTCGGTCAAAAGCATTCACCATCATCAATGGCGAGCTGTACAAGCGCAGTATTACGGGTGTACTATAAAGGTGCGTCACCATCGATGACGGAAAAACCATCCTCCAAGACATCCACGAGGGCATCTGCGGCCATCACGCAGGCAGCCGCTCCCTAGTCGCCAAAGCTCTACGAGCCGGATTCTACTGGCCAACGGCCATGAGCGACGCAAAGGAAATAGTCCGAAGATGCAACGGGTGCCAACGGTTCGCCGACAAACCGCACGCACCCGGTTCCGAGCTCAGAGCCATACCTATAGCATGGCCTTTTGCTCAATGGGGCCTCGACATGATCGGCAAACTGCCAAAGTCCTCGAAAGGGGTACACGTTTACCTCCTGGTCGCAGTCGACAAATTCAACAAGTGGATCAAGGCCATGCCGGTTACCAACAAGAAAGGCAAGACTGCCGTCAAGTTCTTCGAGTCCATTTTCTACAGGTTCGGCGTACCGCACAGCATCATCACCGACAATGGATCGAACTTTATCTCCAAGGAGTTCTAGGACTTCTGCGAAGTCCTTGGGATCAACATCACGTACGCCTCGGTGGCACACCCGCAAACGAATGGGCAAGTGGAACAGGCCAATGGCCTAATCGGCGCTGGCATCAAGAAGCGCCTCATGAGTCCACTCGAACGGAAAGCCGGAGCCTGGACGAAAGAGCTACCATTGGTCCTGTGGAGCTTACGGACTACGCCAAACAGCTCCATAGGCTATACACCGTTCTTCATGGTGCACGGATCTGAGGTCGTGCTACCAGCCGAAGTACGCCACCAGGCCCCCCGGGTCATCGCTTACATCGAAGCCTAATCCACGGCTGCACTCGAAGACGCCGTCGACACACTCGACGAAGCAAGAGACATAGAAGCAGCCCGATCAGCGGTTTACCAGCAGAGTCTCCGCAGCTACCACAGCTGCCGGCTTCGCCCCAGGTCCTTCGTCGAAGGAGACCTCGTCTTGCAACTAAAGCAAGAGCGACTGAAGAAATTCGAGTCATCATGGGAAGGACCCTACGTCATCACCGAAGTCATCCCAGGTGGCACCTATCGCCTCAAGCACGTGGAGTCTGGAGTCGCATACTCCAACCCATGGAACATCGCGCACTTGTGACGATTCTACCCCTAGCTACCTACCCCTTTACTTTCAATAAGGCTTTTCAGCCAAGGCTATTCAGCCAAGGCTATTCAGCCAAACAATGTACCTCCACCATTATGATATAAATAAAGCTAAGTGTCTCGCCCCAAACTTCCGTTCATTATTTGCAACTTTACTTTATGCTACAAATGCACTTGGGGGCTCCCCCCACCTCACGATTTCATCAACCGAGGATTACGCGTGTACACCTGAGTAGCTGACAACGTCAGGCAAACGAAAAGGACCCGTACCCAAACAAAGCACTGCGTGCTTACAACAAACAAATCTTTACAACAAAGGGCACAGCACGCCCAGTCGAAATATACAAATTTTACATCTATCTCTTTTACAGGTACTACCTATTCTGAAGAATAACCTGAGCACGCTGCTCAAACAAATCTACAACTTGTTCGGCATACTGCCTTACAGCTGCGTAATGTGGACGCAAGTCCCACTCATCACCATCCGGCCGAGGAGGTGGCCCAGCTGCCACAACAGCCAAATCAACATCAGTCCGGTGCAGCCTTACAAGAGACAAAGCAGCCTTCACTCCTGCGACGAGCTGTTGCCGCACCAACTCCTTGACATTGCTCACGCTCCGAAACTTCGACAGAAGACCCGCAAGGCTCGTCGGTATGGCATCCAAAGGAAACATGACGTGCAACACCGAGGCAAGCGACGTCTGCACTTGGCGAAGCACCTGCGAAACCTGGTGCACACGATCCTGCACCGTCGCCAGAGCCATGGCACGGTCACGATCCATCCAGAAGAAGCCACCGGCCTCCATGTCCTACTGAGTCAAGCAATTGACCCGAACGGCGACACGCTCTTTCTCTTCCCTCGGAGCAAGGTTAGCACCTGCGACAATTGAACAAAATAAAGGGCAAGGTCAGCAGACTCATCCGAAGAACCGAGCTACAAATCGAAACAAAGAACAACTTACATTGAAGCTGCTCAGATAACCGAAGCAGTTCCGCCATCAAGTACTCCTCTCTGGCTGCACCACGATCCGCCTTTTATTTCCAAACATCGGCGTGACCTCGCAACCCAAGCAACTCCCTCTCAATACTATGAACACGGTCCCAAAGAAAGGCGAGTTGCGAAGGATCATCCAAAGATGGCCGCAACTGCACTGCAGGCGAGGTGTCAACAGGGTCAGCACCCGAAGGAACCTAGAGCAGCAGAAAGAGAAAAGGACACAAACATTCAGACAATGATAGAGCACAAGTCAGAAAAATTCATTAAGCATATAAGGCCACTACGTGGCACAAGGACTGTGTTCTTCAAGATATTTACAGCAAAAGCAGACTACAAACTATCCTACATCTACAACGCCTAAGACGCGGCACCCTGAGTTGCCTCGGAGCCGGATTGCCTAGCCTTGGCCTCCCCTTGCTGCCGCAGCGCATACTCAGACAGCAAATCAATGAGCTTCGGCCCATATCGCTTGCAGCGAGAAGAGTAGGCAGCAAAGGCTACCTCGGATCCATCTGCGGTCGTCGGCATCCGGCAGGTGATCTGGGGCAGGTCCAGCTCCGCTCCAGCCGGCAAATCCATCGCCAGCCCGACGGACGCGCCGATGCCCTTCTGCTTGCGCTTGTACGCCGCAGGCGCTTCGGCTGACAGAGCCTCCGCCAGAGCATCCACATCATCAAGGGTCGCACCCTTAGGGACAAGCTCCTTGTAGAAGCGGCCAAGGACCTCCTTCGCCTTGGCAAGGGAGCTGACGACGGTGCTGCAACGATCTTCGACCGCTGCAGTAGCATCATCTAGAGCACTCCCATGCTCTAGAGCGCCTTGGTCAAACTCGATGCCTGCGGCATCTGAGACAAAAAAAGGGGACATGACGAAAAGCAACACAGAAGAAGACAAGAAAACAAGAAGAAAGAAGCACAAATACAACACTCACCCGAAACAGCCTTGGCATCAGCCATGAGCTTGCCTGCCACCTCTCTCTCGCGCGCAGCCGCAACAGTGGCCAGCTTCTCCTCACGGTACGCGGCCTCCTGCTGAAGACGCTCCTTAGCTTCGGCTGCCTTGGTCAGCTCCAGCTCGAGGCGTTCCTTCGCACCAACGGCGACCTCAACCTTCTTCTCCGATTGACCAAAGCTATTCTTGAGAGCGTCGACCTCACGGAGAGAAGTATTATGCTCCTCTGCATTCGAAACAAGCAAACGTCAGAGAGAAGGACCGGAATAAATGAAAGAAGCACCAAAAACAAACAGGTACCTTGAAGCTGTCGGAGGTTAGCCTCTAGCACCAGGCGCTCCTGCACCAGCCGCTTCGCCTCCTCCACAAAAGGCTGCAGAAAAAGAAACACCAGTAAGAACAAGGACTTGGGGGCTATGCCCAACACAAAGGAATAAAGGCAAAATTCAAACACGAAGACACTCGGGGGCTTCCCCCCCAAAGATTCGAAAAAAGAACAAGACAAGAAATTTTTCAGACACCCGAGGGCTCCCCCCGTGGTACGAAGCAGAGGTACTTACATCCTCTGATGGCGACTCCGAAGGCTCGCTGGCGAAATTCTGAGGCGCAACCACCTGCACCTCCTGCAGAGGAGGATTCGGAGCGGCGCCCCCTGACGTTGCCATCGTTTGAGGAGGAGGAGACTCAACTTTCGACTCCCCCATCATCTCCCGAGCACCATCGCTGGAGGAGTCGTGGGAGGAATGCCTGCATACGAAGCAATCAGTACAAGTGCAAAATCAAGAAAGAAAAAGGACAGCAGTAAGACAAGAAACTTACGAGTCCAGCGAGCTCAGGTCAAAGACAGGAGGAGTCCTTCGGGCTCTCTTCTCCACCTTCTTCTCTTCCTTCTTCTCTTCCTTCTTTTCTTCCTTCTTCCGCTTCCCTGGCGGGTGTGGTGCTACAGCCCGCACTGGAATGGCAGGAATGGGAGAGGAAGAGCCTCCATGTCCGTCACTATGACACTCAAAGCACAGAGGGTTTCTGGGAGTCGGAGGAGTCGAGGCATCCGAAAACTCGCTGGAGCTACGTGATCGTTTGCGCGTATGGTCCTCAGTCGACTCGTCGGCATCTTCCGCCGGAGATCGCGCCGACGGTAGCTCGGACACGGAATCCACCACGTCATTATCCGGGGCATTCGGATAGTTTTCAGGCAATGGCGGTACCATGCCCGGCACCTTGAAGATCTGCAAAACCAAAAGGGACTTTTGTTAGCAAACAAAGGAAAATAAATACGCAGTTGACAACAAGCGCTACGCGCACAAATCTACACCTATGGAACATCCAACGCCGAAGAAAACGGCGGAGTCAGCGACTTCCCCGGGATTTCCTCTCCAGCCTTGAACTTCAGCAGTGAGCGAAGGGTCCTGTCAAGATCCCCCTCGGAGATTTTCTCAGCTGAAACCCTCGTCGGATCACGGCTCCCAGAATAAAGAAACATCGGGTGCGCCCTCGCCTGGAGAGGCTGCACCCGACGCTCGAGAAACATCCGGATGATGTCCACGTCGTTCACTTCCTTCTCCGGAATCAACTGGAGATCCTCCACCCGACGGTAAAGGGCCTCTATCTCCTCTGTCTCGCCATCCAAGATCTGGTTTTTCCAGGATCTTTTTGGATCGATTATCTGGGCGGGGTCGAAAGGAGCAAGACCAAAATGCTGCCCAGCAACTGTAGAGTCGCGAATGTAAAACCACCGCCTCCTCTAGTACTGGAAGATTCGGACATAGAGAAAGAAAAGAAGAGAATATTGGCTTTGAGGGAGATAATGGAACCCCCAATGGGATACACACCATCCGAACCGGACTGCCTCTTCACGGAATAGAGTTTCCGGAAGAGGCCAAAATGCGGCTCGATGCCGAGCCAGCACTCGCAATAAGTGATGAAACAAGCAATGTGAAGAAGAGAATTGGGCGAAAGATGATGCAGCTGGATGCCATAGAGAAACAGCAGCCCACGAAGGAAGTCGTGGACTGGGAAGGAAAACCCACGCATAACGAAGGCAAGAAACATAACCCGATACCCAGCGGGGGGACGGGGGATTACCTCGTTGACGGGGAGTCTGACGGTCTCCCTATCTTGCGGGATCAAACCCCGCTCGCGAAGCTTGCGGAGATCACTCTCCCGCGTCTCTGATCGCCGCCAACCACCGTCAGTGACACGGGTAGTGGTGGCGCCTTTCTTTCCTCCGGCGGCGCTGGTACCAACTGCAGATGATGATTTATTCGTTTTCCCCATCGCGCTACGGCAGCGCCGGCGGTGAAAGCGCAGAAGGGAAGATGGAAATGTGGAAGGAAATCCCAGCGCGCAGCAAGAATCGCTAGAGCACAAGGAGGCAGTGAAAACAAGAACTGATGCGGTGAAAACAAACTACAGCTTTCGCCAAAGATTATAACGGCGAAGACGATGCACGACAGCCGTCCATCCAGAAGACCTAACGCCAACGGCAGATCTGACCATACACATGTCAGCATCACAACGAACCGTCGTTACCACGCCATCCACTACGCGCGGAAATCGAGGCGACACTGTAATTATCTCCATGCCGCGCGTGACCGGTCAATTCAAGGTCAGCAAGTGGGACCCACGTTCGTCCAGTCAAGTCATCTCTGGCGTAGCAGACGCTTAAGGTCATTGATCGTCAGCACTGATGTCATCAAAAGCTATACTAGCACCAACTACAATTCTTTGTCTCCACAGCTAAGAGTACTCACTCGAATCTTCGATTCGACTAAATACTCGGGGGCTACTCCTATCAGGAGCGCTGGCCGCGCACCCGAAAGACGAATAAAGACAAAATATTTCTTCGAGTCCTACGTCGAGTCTACGACTCCACTACGGACTCGGGGGCTACTCCCATAGGGAGGATGGATTTAAGCATCCGAAATTTTTTGTGTCCTATGGACTTAAAAATAAACAAAGTGCTTGAATAAAAGTCTCCGCCCGAGTCTACGACTCGAACAGACACTCGGGGGCTACTCCCATAGGGAGCGCTGGTCGCGCACCCTATGAATTCTTCGACTGCGATCTTTCGGATCAAACATGCAAAACTTTTTCGGAAACTTTGCCTCAGTAGAATTCTAAGTGAGCAATGTTTCTCCTTGGCCACCTGAAACACCTCCGCAGTGACAAATGTTCGTATGCTGCATCTGCGACGCAAAGATAAGACCTACAGATATCATCTGGTGGCCTGGCAACGCACCCGACTACGCTCCAGCAGGTGCGATGAAAAATCCCGACGGACGTGTTGGGTACATCAATTAAATTCACTGGAATTCAACTCCTGTAAGTCCTCCACGGCCTGAGTCGAATTACTCCAGCATATGTTCCAGTTTCGAGTTGAGGGACTCGAACCTGAGAAAGATCGTGTCGTTTCGTCCTAAGACAGTTAACTGACCCTGATCCGTCGGGTGAGTCAGTCAGACGCATCAACAATCCCTACACATGAACTATTGAAATACATACTTTCACCCGAAAGACTGAAAAGTCCTCAGCCGAATCTACGATTCGACTGACCACTCGGGGGCTACTGACATGGTTATACCCCGCGGGTGCATGACCTCAGCATACCTAGTCCAGCCCAAGGAAGGCCCACGTCAAAAGTACGTTGGCCCATGAAGATTTTTGGGTGGCCCAGGCCCATGGTGCCTTCGGATCCTTGGAGAGCAAGACTAGAGTAGATAGGAAATTCAAAGGGGTAAAACCCTAGGACCTGTAACCGACTAGGACTATGCCCGGGACCTTCCTAAGTCTATATAAAGGCTAGGAGGGCACGACCTAGATCTCTCGACTCATACTTCCGCATACACACCTCCACGCCAGATCTAATCTGCGCACCCCTGTAACCTTCGGTTCCGCCGTAATCAAGAGCAGACAAGCAGGAGTAGGGTTTTCCCTCCGGGGGCCTGAACCTGGGTAAACCTCGTGTCCCCGTGTTGCTTGTTTGCTAACCGTTCCACGATCTCCAGCATCCCCATCTTCTCCAAAACCCAAGTCCATAACAATGGGAATTGATGAGATCAAACCTCGTCACTTGGACTTACACATATAGGTATGATAGTGATCATACCACGGTGCACATGATAGAGATCATATGCGGGAACCATATCATTTCACTAATAAACATGTGATGTTTGATAGCATCTTATATTGCTTGTTTAGCGCTTTGTTGGCATAATAAGATGATCCCTCTTTTAAAATATCAAGATAAGGATGTGTTCTTCCTTTAGTATGCACCGACTATGTTTTTGTCGCTCCAAGACATCACGTGATGATCGGGTGTTCTTGGATCCACGACCATATTTCGTGTGTAAAACAGTTACACACGTGAATACTAAGGTTCTAACTTGGAGAGCCTAGCATGTACAGACATGGCCTCGGAACACGGACCGAAAGGTTAAGCATGCGTCATATAGTTGATATGATGCCCATTTGATGCTCACCTTTGAAGCTATACCGACTCACGTGATGATCGGACTTGGTATAGTGGATTTGGTTCATGTAATCACCAAAAAGGCACGAGGGATGTCATTTTTGAGTGGGAGTTCATTCGTAATATGGATTAGTTGAACTCAATCTATCATACACTTAGTCTAAACTTTACAAATTCTGTTGTAGATGGCACCACCTGCTTTTAATTTCAATGTGTTCATGGAGAAAGAGAAACTTGCAACGAACGGTAGCAACTTTACCGAGTCAATAAAGGCAATATTCCTCTCTGCTGCACAAAAGCAATATGTGCTAGAAGCTCCGTTAGGCTCCCCACCTTTTGATGATGCCCCTTACGAGGAGAAGAATGTCTACCAGACTCTTCAGGAGGACCACAACTTAGTTCATTGCGGCATATTGTATGGGATAGAGCCGGAACTTCGAAAGCATTTTTAAAACAGCAATGCTTTTGATACAATTGGTGAGTTGAAAATGATTTTCGACACACATGCTGCTATAGAGAGCTACAACGCTTCAGAAAAGTTCTTTAGCTACATGATGGAAGAGCACAACTCCGTTAGTGAGCATGTACTCAAGATGTCGGGTTACGCCGATAAGCTTGTGTCCTTGGGAATATCGATTCCCATTGACTTAGGCATCCATCGTGTTCTGCAGTCTCTGCCACCTAGCTATAAGAGCTTCGTGATGAACTATAATATGCAAGGCATGAAGAAGTCTCTCCCCGAGCTTCTGTCAATGCTTAAAACTGCAGAAGTGGAGATCAAAAAAGAACATCAAGTGTTGATGATCAATAGGAACACTGGTTTCAAGAAAGACAAGAAGGGAAAACGGAAGGTAAGTAAGGGCGGCAAGCCGGTTGCCGCGCCTAAAAAGAAACCCCGAGTTGGACCTAAGTCTGATACCGAGTGCTACTATTGTAAGGGGACTGGCCACTGGAAGCGCAACTACCCCAAATATCTGGCAGACAAGAAAGCCGGCAAGGAAAACAAAGGTATATATGATATACATGTTATTGATGTGTACTTAACTAGTGCTCGCAGTAGCACCTGGGTATTTGATACCTGTTTAGTTGCTAATATTTGTAACTCGAATCAGGGGCTGCGGAACAAGCGACCGCTAGCAAGGGGTGAGGTCAAGATGCGTGTCGGCAATGGATCAAGCGTTGATGTGATCGCCGTCCGAACACTGCCTCTCCACTTGCCGTCGGGATTAGTAATAAACTTGAATAATTGTTATATGGTGCCTACACTGAGCATGAACATTGTATCTGGATCGTGTTTGATGCGAAGTGGTTATTCATTTAAATCCGAGAACAATGGTTGTTCCATTTATATGAATGAAATCTTTTATGGTCATGCACCGATGATGAATGGTTTATTTCTTTTGGATCTCGATAATAATGTTACACATATTCATAATGTTGATGCTAAAAGGATTAAACTAAATGATTATATATCCGCATATATGTGGCACTGCCGTCTAGGTCATATTGGCGTTAAACGCATGAAGAAGCTCTATTCGGATGGACTTTTGGAATTACTTGATTTTGAATCATTTGATACATGTGAGCCATGCCTTATGGGCAAGATGACTAGAACGCCGTTTTCTGGTTCAATGGAACGGGCGACAGATTTATTGGAAATCATACATTCTGATGTATGTGGTCCAATGAGTGTGTCGGCGCGAGGTGGATATCGTTATTTCGTTACTTTCATAGATGATTTGAGTAGATACGGTTATATCTACTTGATGAAACACAAGTCTGAAACCCTTTGAAAAGTTCAAGGAATTTCAGAATGAAGTGGAAAATCATCGTAATAGAAAAATCAAATTTCTACGGTCCGACCGTGGAGGTGAGTATCTAAGTTACGAGTTTAGCACTCACATGAAAGAGTGTGGAATTGTTTCACAACTCACACCTGACGGAAAACCACAGCGAAATGGTGTGTCGGAACATCGTAATCATACATTATTAGATATGGTTCGATCTATGATGTCTCTGACGGACTTGCCGTTGTCATTTTGGGGCTATGCACTAGAAACTGCTCCATTCACTTTAAATCGGGTACCATCTAAATCCGTTGAAAAGACACCGTATGAAATGTGGTTTGGAAACAAACCTAAGATGTCATTTCTTAAAGTTTGGGGATGCGATGTTTATGTGAAGAAACTTCAACCGGATAAACTCGAACCCAAAGCGAAAAAATACATCTTCATAGGATACCCTAAGGAAACTATTGGGTATTCCTTCTATCACAGATTTGAGGGCAAGGCTTTTGTTGCCAAGAATGGATGCTTTCTAGAGAAAAAGTTTCTCGCGAAAGGTGTGAGTAGTCGGAAGGTAGAACTCGAAGAGGTTATTGAACCTTCTCTTCAAAGTATGGCGAGTAGCGCAGCGCCGGAAGTTGTTCCGGAGTTGGCTCCACCTGTTGAAGAGGGAACTAATGATAATGATCATGAAACTCCGAGAGAGAGTACTACCGAACCTCGCAGGTCAAGCAGGACGCGTGCAGCTCCTGAGCTGTACGGAAATCTTGTCATGAATTTCATGGTTGATGAAAATGATGACCCTGCGATGTATGAAGAAGCGATGATGAGCCCGGATTCCAACAAATGGTTAGAAGCCATGAAATCCGAGATGGAATCCATGTATGAAAATCAAGTTTGGAACTTGGTGGACTTACCTCACGACCGAAAGGCCGTGGAGAACAAATGGATTTTCAAAAGGAAAACTGATGCTGATGGTAATGTGACCGTCTATAAAGCTCGACTTGTCGCAAAGGGGTTTCGAGAAATTCAAGGAGTTGACTACGATGAGACATTCTCTCCGGTAGGGATGCTAAAGTTAGTTTGGATTATGTTAGCAATTGCTGCATATTTCGATTATGAGATATGGCAGATGGATGTCAAAACCGCATTTCTCAATGGTAATATTGAAGAAGAGTTGTATATGATACAACCAAAGGGTGTTGATTCTAAGGATGCTAACAAGGTGTGCAAGCTTCAGCGATCCATCTATGGATTGAAGAAAGCATCACGAAGTTGGAATCTCCGCTTTGATGAGGTGATCAAAGAGTTTGGATATGTCCAAACTTATGGAGAAGCTTGTATTTACAAGAAAGTGAGTGGGAGCAATGTGGCATTTCTGATATTATATGTGGATGACATATTATTGATCGGAAATGATATAGAGCTTTTAAACAGTGTTAAAAGTTATCTAAACAACAAATTTTCAATGAAGGACCTAGGTGAAGCGTCATACATATTAGGCATAAAGATCTATAGAGATAGATCTAGGCGCCTAATAGGGCTATCGCAAAGTACATACCTTGATAAGATTTTAAAGAAGTTTAAAATGGAAAATAGTAAGAAGGGGTTCTTACCTATGACACAAGCCACGACATTGAGTAAGACTCAAAGTCCGGCTTCGGCGGAAGAAAGAGAGATAATGGACAAGGTCCCCTATGCTTCAGCCATAGGCTCTATAATGTACGCCATGCTATGTACAAGACCGGATGTGGCACATGCTATTAGTTTGACTAGTAGGTACCAATCGGATCCAGGTTCAGAACACTGGAAAGCGGTCAAGAATATCCTTAAGTACTTGCGAAGAACTAAGGATATGTTTCTTGTATACGGAGGTGAAGAAGAGCTCGTCGCTAAGTGTTATGTCGACGCTAGCTTTGACACTGATCCGTATGACTCTAAGTCTCAATCCGGATACGTATTTCTCATGAATGGTGGAGCGGTTAGTTGGAGGAGCTCCAAATAACCTGTGGTGGCGGGATCAACAACGGAGGCCGAATATGTTGCTGCTTCAGAAGCGGCTCAGGAAGCAGTTTGGATGAAGGAGTTCATATCCGAACTAGGTGTGATTGCAAACTTGTTGGACCCAATGGTGATCTATTGTGACAACAATGGTGCCATTGCCAATGCCAAAGAGCCAAGGTCTCACAAGCATTCCAAGCATATTAAGCGCCGGTTTCACTCCATCCGCGAACATGTCAAGGATGGAGATATAAAGATTTGTAAAGTACATACGGATCTCAATGTAGCAGATCCGTTGACTAAAACTCTCCCTAGAGAAAAACATGATCTACACCAGAACTCCATGGGTGTTAGATACATCACTATATAACTAGATTATTGTGTCTAGTGCAAGTGGGAGAGTGAAGGGAATATGCCCTGAGAGGCAATAATAAAATGCTTATTATGTGTATTCCAAGTATATGATAGATGTTTATTTTGCATGCTATAATTGTATTAATACTGAAACGTTAATACATGTGTGTTTAATAAACAAACAGAAAGTTCCTAGTTATGCCTCTCTCATAAACTAGTTCGTTGATTAACAAGATGATCACGGTTTCCTGATCATAGACATTGGATGTTGTTAATAACGAGATCACATCATAAGTGTAATGGTGTGATGAACATTCATCCGAAGTATAGCATTACGATCAAAGTCATTGAGTTTATATTGCTATAAAAAAACTACGAAGTAATACTAATCCTTAGACCATGAGATCCTGCCAATCACTAACACCGGAAGAGTTTCTTGTTGACATCAAACGTCACTCCGTAACTGGGTGATTATAAAGATGGCTTCAAAGCTTCTAAAGTGTTATGTTGAGAATCATGGATCAAGAGTGGAATTTGTTCATCCTGATGACGGATAGATATGCTCTGGGCCCTCTCGGTGATATCACATTGGTTTGCTTGCAAGCAAGTGATTTGATCACTAGAATGTTATATCACAGGAACAAGAAAAGTGTTCATGTCAGTAACGAGATCAAACTAGGTATGGAGATACCGATGATCGAATCTCGGACATGTAATATATCGTGAAACAAAGGGATTAAGATACAAGAGTAAAAGGTTCCGACAATCACAGGAAAAGTCATTGTTGAATGTGTGGGAGTCAGTATGGATCTCCAGGTACCGCTACTGATTATTGATCGGAGAAGGGTCTTGATCATGTCCGCATTATTCGCGAACCATAGGGTGACACACTTAAGGGACACTAGCATCCATTTGGAGCAAATGTTTCATGCCGAAAGAATAAACAAGCGCATAAAGTGGTTATGCATGTGAAATGGAATGCTAGCAAGGGGTTATTTGTGAATGTTTGTCATTAAAGTAATTGACAAAATTTTGAATAAAAATAAAAAGAGTTTTATTTAATGAGAGTTTGCATTAAATTTGGTGGAAATCTAATGGGAATTTGATTGGACTTTTGAGTGGAGGGAATTTAAAGGAATATTGTGAGTGGAGTGTCCACCCACATGAAGAGGGGAGGGCAAGGGGGCAGCCCCATGCGCCGTCCACCCCCTTGGGGTTCCCCCTCCTCCTATAAAAGGAAACCCCCTCCTCACTTGTCTCTCACACCTCCTCGTGAAGGATCTCTCTCCCCCTCTAGAATTTATCCCCCATGGTCTCGGACTAGCGAAATACATGTTCCCGGTGGCTATTCGGAAAGAAAGGGTTGTGCTTCCGCTGCATCGCTGGAGCGAGGAGGCGGAGGTTGCCCGGTGTCTTGTACGTGTGTGCGAGCACGGATGCGCTGCTGCTTTGCGGCGCTAGGACTTCCTCTCGATCTTGAGATCGGCAAGAGATCGTCTATATCAACCACGAGTTGAACTAGTTAAGCTTTATCGGTCTTCAAGGGTATGTTCTCTACGGATATACATCCGCCCGTTGTTTGTATCTAGTAGATAGATCTTGGTACATAGTTCCCATCGTAGGAAATTTTTTGTTTTCTATGCTGCGAACCCTTCAATATGCAGATGCCAAATAGCTAACTAGGGACTCATGGATCAGACTAGGCAAGTTAGTAATTCAAGGAGGTTCCGAAGCCCTCGTGTGGTTGCATGCTCACCTTGGTTCAAGAGGCAAGAACTTTCGGGTCCTAGGGTGGCGAGCATGGGACTACAAAAACCACATCCCAATGTGGCCTCCCATACAAGCCTTAGCATGTTTATTTCATATCACCTCTGATATCATCTTACCACGTCCTCCTATCATACTATATTATCTGCATCTGATACATCATATGGATGAACCAGAAAAAACAGTTATGCATGGCTAAGAAGGACACAGATATAAGCTCTAGCAGTGCACACAAGCCAGACCTAGTTATGCTAGGAGCAGTTGATCAGGTAATATAAGATCAAAGGGAGTAATGCAATAGATAGGACACTCTATCTATCGATAAATGACCATAGTAGAATCGTATGCATCATGGCAGGAATTGAAATGCTTTCGAAATCATAGGATTATATCATGGTGGGGCTATGCTTGCCTTTGGCAGTTGATAACCGATAAGCAGATCTTTGGGAGCCTTGTACTTGACTTGTTTATAGTTGGTCAAGTATTATTCGTCGGTCTTCGATCTTCGATGGTGTTGACCTCGGGCTTCGATCTCGATCTCGATATCGTATTATACCGCGAAGAACCGAACACCGGAAAGAGAGAGGAAACAATCAACACATGGCATCGATGCAATCCTCAAGCAAGGATGATGATATGACAAGTTCATTTGCATTGAAATGTAACCCTAAGTCATGCTCGACAGTTTAATCGAGGTTCCGAGGGGTGAAAACCCTAATTCAGGAAAACTCCGGAATCATCTTTTAGGGGTTACTAGGTTGTTCTTATTAAACTTGTCATTTAAGTTGTTGAACAATGCATTATTATAGCTCTATTAGATAAAACTCATTTTTCTGAACATTTTGATATATTATTCATATTTTTTGATTTAAAATGAATAAGTTATTGAATTTACAAGTTTATAACTATTTCTAAAATTATTTAATCAATTTAAATTGAATTGTGGCATCACTGTGACATCAGCATAGGGCCTGGGTGTTTTCTCACCGGGTAGAGGCTACCCAGAGAGGCTGACAGGTGGGGCTAAAGCCACCTCAGCATCCACGCATAGAAAGTGGGACGGGGGGGTTGACCAGGCTGACCATGCGCTGCTGGAATCGGCGTGACACCAGCATGTAGGAGAGCTTCAGATCGGCGGTGGGGACAACGATTGGGGCCTTGCGGGGAGGTGTGGTTGTGCGCGCGTGCAGGAAAGAGGGAAGAGAGAAGTGGGCAGGCTGGGCTGCGGCCTGGGCTGTTGGGCCACGCAGAGATAAAACAAAAAATTTTCCTCTAACGTGGTGATCAAAAGATCTAGCCGAGGTAGAAGGCCACGAGGTTTACCACTAGACGCGCAGTTGTGGATTACTGATGAAGCGTGTCAGTTGATGTAGTGCAGTCCTTTGCGATCCGATCGTCCTGGTGCTGATCGTACAACACCTCTGCTGGTATCCACACGTACAAGGAGGATCACCGGTGGCGAACTGCTAGGTTCGTATCGACGGCAGGACTGTTGTGGAGCTAGGGTTTCCAATGTTGGAGATATTCCCTAGAGGCAATAATAAATGTAGTTATTATTATATCATTGTGTTTATGATAAATGTTTACATTCATGCTATAATAGTATTAACAAGGAAACATTGATACTTGTGTGATTTGTAAACTTAATTTGAAGTCCCTAGTATAGCCTCTATACATCACTAGCTAGTTGGTTGATATATGATTGTGGTTTCCCTATCATGAACATTGAGATGTTATCAACAACAAGATCATATCGTTAGGAGAATGATATGATGGACATACTCCTATAGATAAGCGTAGCATAAAGATCAAGTCATTTAAATAGTTCAATTGCTATATGCTTTCTGATACATAGTAACCTAATTCCTTTGACCATGAGATCATGCATATCACCTTTACTGGATGGATGCTTTGATGACATCAAACACCACACCATAACTGGGTGGCTATAAAGGTGGCATTGAGTGTTCGGAAAGTATTGGTTGAGACACATGGATCAAGAGTGGGATTTGTCCATCCATATGATGGATAGATATACTCTGGGCCCTCTCGGTGGAATGTCATCCAATTAGCTTGCAAGCATGTGACTGGATCACAAGGGATCACATATCACGGGAACGAGAAAAGAGTACTTATCGGTAACGAGGTTGAACTAGGTATGCGGAGATACCGACGATCATAACCTCGGATAAGTAAACTATCGTGGGACAAAGGGAAATTGGTATCGTATGTAAATGGTTCATTCGATCGCAAAGTAATCGTAGAAATATGTGGGAGCCATATGAATTTCCAGATTCCTCTATTGGTTATTGTTCGGAGAAGTGTCTCGATCATGTCCGCATAATTCACGAACCGTAGGGAGACACACTTAAGGATTCGACGTTGTTTGAGTAGTTATGGTATTATGAGAAATAGACCGAATGTTGTTCGGAGTCTCGGATGGGATCCGGGATATCACGAGGTGATCCGGAATGGTCCGGAGAATAAGATTCATATAAGGAAAGTTCCGTTTCGGAGTTCGGGAATGATTCCGGTGTTTTCATCGGGAATGTTCTAGAAGGTTCCGGAATGTCCGGCACTCCGGAGGGGAAGGGGTACATGAATGTGTCATTGCAAGTTGGAATGATTGCATCATGTACTAAGTGTATTCGCTGTCCAAAATAAAGGGTTTAATCAAATCCTAAATTGAAAAGTCAAACGGCTAGTTTGAAAGTCAAACGGCAATACTCCTTGGTGTGTCTAAACCCTAGATCGCCGAGGAGCTCTCTCATACTCCACCATACTCGCTCCGGCTTAAGGCGAAGCCCTGCGGGATCTTCCCTCTACTTCCGGTACCACGTCGTTGTGCTGCCGGAATCTCGAGGAGAGTGCTACAACCTCCGCTGCCTGCTGGAACAAGGGAGAGGAAGGTCTTCGTCGAGTACCGAATGTGTGACCGACTGCGGGAGCGCTGCTGGAACGCAGCGCCGGAAGGATCGTCTACGCGATCTTGAGATCGGGAAGAGTACGACTACATCACCCACGAGAATCCGCTCTCGTTAAACACTTTGGAATCTTCGAGGGTAAGTTATTCCATCGACTCGTTGCTACAATCTAGTAGATAGATCTTGGCTTGTTTGACATCATAGAAGTTATTGGACAAGCTTGAACCCAAAGCGGAAAAATGCCTCTTCATAGGATACCCAAAGGAAACTATTGGTTATACCTTCTATCATAGATCCGAAGGCAAAATCTTCGTTGCCAAGAATGGATCCTTTCTAGAGAAGGAATTTCTCTCGAAAGAAGTGACTGGAAGGAAAGTAGAACTCGACGAGGTTGTCGAACCTTCTCTCGAAATTGTGAGTAGTGCAGCACCGGAAGAAGTTCATGTGGTGCCTGCACCAATAAGAGAGGAAGCTAATGATGGTGATCATGAAACTTCGGTTGAAGTTGCTACAGAGCCTCGGAGGTCAACGAGAACTCATACCACTCCAGATTGGTATGATTCCGTTATGAATGTCATGTTGGTGGACAACACCGATGAACCCGAGACATATGAGGAAGCGATGATGAGCCCAGATTCCAATAAATGGCAAGAAGCCATGAAATCCGAGATTGGATCCATGTACGAAAACCAAGTATGGACTTTGGTGGACTTACCGGATGGCCGGAAGGCTGTCGAGAACAAATGGATTTTCAAGAAGAAAACAGATGCTGATGGTAATGTTATTGTCTATTAAGCTCGACTTGTCGCAAAAGGGTTTCGACAATTCAAGGAGTTGACTACGATGAGACTTTCTCACCAGTAGCGAAGCTAAAGTCTGTAAGGATTATGTTAGCAATCGCTGCATATTATGATTATGAGATATGGCAGATGGATGTCAAAACAACATTCCTCAATGGAGACATTGATGAAGAGTTGTATATGATGCAACCCAAAGGTTTTGTCGATCCTAAAGATGCTAAGAAGGTATGCAAACTTCAACGATCCATCTATGGATTGAAGCAAGCATCCCGAAGTTGGAATCAACGTTTTGATAAGGTAATCAAAAGTTTTGGTTTTATACAAACTTATGGAGAAGCTTGTATTTACAAGAAAGTGAGTGGGAGCTCTGTGGCATTCTTAATACTATATGTGGATGACATATTGTTGATTGGGAATGATGTAGACCTTCTTAATAGTGTTAAGGAATATTTGAATAATAGTTTTTCAATGAAGGATCTTGGCGAAGCAGCTTAAATATTAGGAATAAAGATTTACAGAGATAGATCGAAACGTCTAATATCATTGTCACAGAGTACATATTTGGACAAAGTTCTAAAGAGGTTTGGAATGGAAGATAGCAAGAAAGGGTTCTTGCCCATGTTGCCCAATACGACCTTGAGTAAAACTCAAAGTCCGACATCGGCAGAAGATAGAGAAAGGATGAGTAAGACTCCCTATGCCTCAGCCATAGGATCTCTAATGTATGCCATGCTATGTACTAGACCCGACATTGCATATGTTGTTAGTTTAACTAGCAGATATCAAAGTGATCCAGGAGTGGATCATTGGACAGCGGTCAAAAACATCCTTAAGTACTTGAGAAGAACTAAGGATATGGTTCTTTCTTATGGAGGTGATGAACAACTCGTTGTTAATGGTTACACCGATGCTAGTTGGAACACCGATCCGGATGATTCTAAATCACAATATGGATACGTATTTATTTTGAATGGTGCAGCAGTTAGCTGGAGGAGTGCAAAGCAAAGCGTTGTGGCGAGATCTTCAACTGAATTAGAATACATGGCTGCTTCGGAGGCTTCACAAGAAGCGATATGGATGAAAGAGTTCATTACATAGCTGGGTGTGGTTCCTAGTGCGCTGGACCCAATGTCTATCTACTGTGATAACCTGGGCGCCATAGCCAATGCGCAAGAACCAAGGTCACACAAGAAGCTGAAGCACATCAAGCTACGTTTTCACGCTATTCGAGAACATATCCAAGATGGGGATATAAAGCTTTGCAAAGTACACACAGATCTGAATGTGGCAGATCCGAGGGCAAAACATGACCAGCACCAAAATGCCATGGGTGTTCGGTATATTACCATGTAATCTAGATTAGATGACTCTAGTGCAAGTGGGAGACTGTTGGAGATATGCCCTAGAGGCAATAATAAATGTAGTTATTATTATATCTTTGTGTTTATGATAAATGTTTACATTCATGCTATAATAGTATTAACAAGGAAACATTGATACTTGTGTGATTTGTAAACTTAATTTGAAGTCCCTAGTATAGCCTCTATACATCACTATCTTGTTGGTTGATATATGATTGTGGTTTCCCTATCATGAACATTGAGATGTTATCAACAACAAGATCATATAGTTAGGAGAATGATATGATGGACATACTCCTATAGATAAGCGTAGCATAAAGATCAAGTCATTTAAACAGTTCAATTGCTATATGCTTTCTGATACATAGTAACCTAATTCCTTCGACCATGAGATCATGCATATCACCTTTAACGGATGGATGCTTTGATGACATCAAACACCACACCGTAACTGGGTGGTTATAAAGGTGGCATTGAGTGTTCGGAAAGTATTGGTTGAGACACATGGATCAAGAGTGGGATTTGTCCATCCATATGACGGATAGATATACTCTGGGCCCTCTCAGTGGAATGTCATCCAATTAGCTTGCAAGCATGTGACTGGATCACAAGGGATCACATATCACGGGAACGAGAAAAGAGTACTTATCGGTAACGAGGTTGAACTAGGTATGCGGAGATACCGACGATCATAACCTCGGATAAGTAAACTATCGTGAGACAAAGGGAAATTGGTATCATATGTAAATGGTTCATTCGATCGCAAAGTAATCGTAGAAATATGTGGGAGCCATATGAATTTCCAGATTCCTCTATTGGTTATTGTTGGAGAAGTGTCTCGATCATGTCCGCATAATTCACGAACCGTAGGGAGACACACTTAAGGATTCGACGTTGTTTGAGTAGTTATGGTATTATGAGAAAGAGACCGAATGTTGTTCGGAGTCTCGGATGGGATCCGGGATATCACGAGGTGATCCGGAATGGTCCGGAGAATAAGATTCATATAAGGAAAGTTCCGTTTCGGAGTTCGGGAATGATTCCGGTGTTTTCATCGGGAATGTTCTAGAAGGTTCCGGAATGTTCGGCACTCCGGAGGGGAAGGGGTACATGAATGTGTCATTGCAAGTTGGAATGATTGCATCATGTACTAAGTGTATTCGCTGTCCAAAATAAAGGGTTTAATCAAATCCTAAATTGAAAAGTCAAACGGCTAGTTTGAAAGTCAAACGGCAAGTTTTGGAAAGTGGAAAAGAGGAGGAAGGAGGGAAACCGAGTTGGGGAGGGAATCCCTCCTCCAACTGGCGGCCCATCTCCAAGCCGAGTTGGGGAGGAACTCCCCTCCCTCCCGTTGGCGCGCCGGCCCCTCCACCTATATAAGGAGGGGCAGGGCTCCCTCCTCTAGACACACAAGTACCTCACCTCAAACCCTAGAAAGCTGCAGCCCTCCATAGCCGCCGCCACCACCTAGGGTTTTGCCCTAGCCGCCGATTTGGGTGTCCCCAAAACCCTATCCGCCGGCTCTAGCCCCTCCTCCTTGGTGTGTCTAAACCCTAGATCGCCGAGGAGCTCTCTCATACTCCACCATACTCGCTCCGGCTTAAGGCGAAGCCCTGCGGGATCTCCCCTCTACTTCCGGTACCACGCCGTTGTGCTGCCGGAATCTCGAGGAGAGTGCTACAACCTCCGCTGCCTGCTGGAACAAGGGAGAGGAAGGTCTTCGTCGAGTACCGAACGTGTGACCGACTGCGGGAGCGCTGCCGGAACGCAGCGCCGGAAGGATCGTCTACGCGATCTTGAGATCGGGAAGAGTACGACTACATCACCCACGAGAATCCGCTCTCGTTAAACACTTTGGAATCTTCGAGGGTAAGTTATTCCATCGACTCGTTGCTACAATCTAGTAGATAGATCTTGGCTTGTTTGATTGTATGCGATAGAAAAATTTTGTTTTCCATGCTACGAATCCCTACATCCAATACATGGAATGACCTAACCGAACAACGATTAGCACTTCTGGGTTACCGTGCTCCACTATATATTGGGAGAGAACGTGGGCTCCACTCTCGTGGCCCATTCACTAAAGCCCATATAACACTTGTCACTTCAGTCCGACTCACTGACTCAGTCCTAATCCGGCTCGAGTATAACCCGGCCAGATTTCCGGTTGAGATCCAATCCGAACTTGCTCCCGCTCTTAAGTGTGTGACCCGGCATGCTCTTGGCTACTCGGACACGATTGGAGTCCGACTCACAATCGATTAGTCGGCAGCGGGTCCTAGCAGAATGTGCCGACTCCCAAGTACCAAAGAGTCATGACGACTTGCCTTTCCAATGCGACTTGCGTGTGGTCCCTTTTGCCTCACGATATACCTTGTCAGACTATAGGCAAATAATTGTCATCCCTTAAATAGTCCGACTCTCTTCTCGATCCGAGATAAGTGATTCACCCGACTAAATCTTAGTTGACCGCCTCTTTTAACACTTAACCGAGTCGTGCATGGCCATGCTTTCCGAATCATATCTTTCGAGAGGGCCCAGTGAATATCTCTCCGAGTGGAGGGAAAAAATCCCATCTTGATTATTCACATCACGCAGCTTGATTCTCAGTCGACCCGAACTCTTTCTAAGTCGGTGATCCTAAACTCGGATTGCAATAACCACACATCTAAGGATTACATTGATTGAGATATACAAATGACAACTTGTTCGTTGTACCTCAATATGGGTCAATCCGACTCGATAAAATCTTTAGCCGAATCTGTGTAAGTTGGAATGGCATCTCCATGCCCATGACAAGTGGAACCGAGTCATCAAGCCAGCTTTCACATTGGTCTAAGTTGTGTGTCCACCACAACCTCGATGACCAAGGATATTTAGTACAAACAGCATGAATGTATAGTGCCACAACCGAATCACATATCTTTATGAATACAATGGGAAATCTCATCATACATGATTGCCTCTAGGGCATATTCCCAACACAAAGTCGGTAGAGAAGACACTGCATGAGATGTGGACAGGCAAAAAGCCGATTTTGTCTTTTCTTAAGATTTGGGGTTGTAAAGCATTTGTCTTTTCTTAAGCATTTGTACGAGGTTGATTGGGACCGCCGGCTTCGCCCTGTCGTAGCGCGTTAGACATCGTTGCGAGTTTCAGAATGCCGGTAGATATTGTATCTATGCATAACTTGTTTTTGCAGGAAGTTGTGAATGGTATGGTTCATGTGCATGTGATGTATGTGTGTAATCCATACGCGATCTGCGAATCATGGTTTTGTCAGCCGGCTGGAGCCTAGGTGCTGTCATTTTATTGCATAACGACTTGTGTGTCGGACACTCTATGTAATTTACTTTACTAAGCTAGTGTAGCTGTTTGGAGAATCCGGATGGCATGCAAGGCGATGTACATGTCGGCGACATGGAGTAATACGGAAAGTGACAAGAGTTAGCAATAGTAGGATTACAGGCTTTGTGGAGATGGAGATCGCCATGAAGGGAGCCATGCCATTTCACATTATAAATGCTTTATTTTGTGTTATTGTTATGTCTCTGTTTTACCTCTATTAGATAGTCGGTAAAATTTAATCCCTCAAAGAAGGTCTAGTCGGTTTTCCCACCAGTGTTTACACCATCACACGTCGCACATTTTTGGTAGTGGGCTCATAAAATTGAGGTGCTAGCAATTCTTTCCGACTAGGTGGGTTCGAGTCGGACTCTTACTGCGGAAACACTCGGTAAGCTAGACCGGTCTATCACAACGGTTGTGGGGCTCGGGGAAAGGTCGGATGTGAGCCGGGGCATGTTATGCCACCCGTCCAACAGAAGTCGTATGATATACGATTGACAAGGAGTTGTCTACCTAGATCACTTGGGGGCTAGCGGTGATGCTAAAGCTCACTAGCCGACTTGCTTATTTAGGATCCTGAATCACTAAGTAACCATCGGATGGGTGTTGGTTCTAGTGGGAGCATAAAATATTAAAATGTTTTATGAATACATGTTTTAAGTGTTTTGCATATTTTCTGTTGTAGATCATGGCAGCAAGTAGCAGTCACTCTCAGATATTCAGTTTTGCATTGAGAACCATTCTTGAGAAAGATAAATTGATCGAAACTAATTTTACCAACTGGTATCGAAATCTGAAAATTGTTCTCTCACAAGAACAGAAGGACCATGTCCTAGACAACCCACTTCCAGATGAGCCGAATGAGAATGTGACTTTCACTGCCACCAATGCATACCGTCGGGCTAATGATGAGTCCACGGATATTAGCTGTCTTATGCTTGCTCACATGGAACCGGACTTGCAAAAGCAGTTCGAGAATGTTCAGGCCTACGATATGATCAAAAGCCTCAAAAGTATGTCCCAGGCTCAGGCGAAGACTGAGAGGTATCAAGTCTCTCAGGCTTTGCTGAGTTGCAAGCTTAAGGATGGTGATCCACTGAGTCCGCATGTGATCAAAATGGTTGGTTATGTGCAGTCTCTAGAGAGGCTTGGCTACCCCATTTCGATAATTCTGAACTCTCTTCCTAGTGCATATGGGCAGTTCATTTCGATCTACCACATGCATGGTATGGATAAGAAGCTCACTGAATTGCATGGGATGCTCAAGCAGATAAAGGCGGATCTCAAGAAGGGCGCCAGTCAAGTGTTGATGGTGCAGAATAAGGCTAAGTTCAAGAAGAGTTCTTGGACTAAGAAGAAGGCTAAGTCAGCAGGAAAGCAGGCTCGGGACCCGGTCCCAGGCGCTTCCTCAGGGACTAAGCCATCTCCTTCAGCCGGATCCACTTGCTTCTACTACAAAGAGGATGGCCACTGGAAGAGGAACTGCAGCAAGTACTTTGCCGACAAAGCCAAGAGTGGAGGTATGACTTCCGACTCAGGTACACTTGTTGGCAATGTTATAGACATATATCTTGCTGATGCACCTAATAGTTCTTGGGTATATGATGCCGGGTCAGTTATTCACATCTACAACTCGTTGCAGGGACTAGTAAGAACTAGGAGCGTAGCAAGAGGCGATATTCGAGTCGGCAACGAAGCAAGAGTTACTGCGTTGGAAGTCGGCACGATGAAACTTCATTTACCTTCCGGATTCATGATGGAACTAAATAATTCTTATTATGTTCATTTTTGATGAGGCAAGGCTATGAGTCGAATATCAAGAATAATGGTTGTTCTTTGTATTTGAATGATATGTTTCACGACTTTGCACCCTTCCAGGACGTGTTATTTATTTTGAATCTTGATGGTGAGTCGGTTTATAACATAAATGTTAAAAGGTTGAAACCAATTGATCTGAATATGACTTACTTTTGAAGTTGTCGGCTTGGTCATATAAGTTGGAAACACATGAAGAAACTCCATGATGATGGACTCCTAACTTCGTTCGACTTGGAGTCATTCAAGACATGCGAATCTTGCCTACTCGGCAAAATGAAAAAGACACCTTTTGCAAAGAGTTGCGAAAGGGCGTCCGACTTGTTGGGACTAGTACATACTGATGTATGTGGACCATGTAGGGGTTCGTAGCATGGAAAACAAAAATTTTCTACCGCATACAAACAAACAAGCCAAGATCTATCTACTAGATTATAGCAACGAGTCGATAGAATAACTCACCCTCGAAGATTTCAAAGTGTTTAACGAGAGCGGATTCTCGTGGGTGATGTAGTCGTACTCTTGCCGATCTCAAGATCATGTAGACGATCCTTCCGGCGCTGCGTTCTGGCAGCGCTTCCGCGGTCGGTCACACGTTCGGTACTCGATGAAGACCTCCCTCTCCCTTGTTCCAGCAGGAAGTGGAGGTTGTAGCACTCTCCTCGTGATTCCGGCAGCACGACGGCGTGGCACCAGAAGTAGAGGGGAGATCTCGCAGGGCTTCACCTTAAGCCGGAGCGGGTATGGTGGACTATGAAAGAGGCCATGGCGATCTAGGGTTTAGAGGCACCAAAGGAGGAGCCTAGCCGGCAGCTAGTGTTAGGGTTTCAACCCAACTCGGCGAGTTGGTGGTGCCCTAGGCGGCGGCAACAGGGGGTGGTGGCGCCAGCGGCTTAGGGATAGGGTTTGGGTGGTGAGAGGTGTGTGTTTAGAGGGGCACCCCTGCCTCTACTTATATAGGTGGGAGGGCGCGTCCAAGGGGGGGAGTCCTCCCCCAAGTCGGCTTCCTTGGCCGGCGGTGGAGGGAGGAGGACTTCCTCCCCAAGTAGGTTTCCTACTCTCCCTCCACCAAGCAAACTTGCCGTTTGACTTTTCAAATTAGCGTTTGACTTTTCAAACTAGGATTTGATTTATCCCTTTATTTTGCTCAGCGATGACACCTAGTACATGATGCAACCATTCCAATTTGTTATGACACATACATGTACCCTTCCCCTCTGGAGTGCCGGACCTTCCGGACCCTTCTAGAATATTCTCGATGAAAACACCGGAAACATTCTCCAACTATGAAACAGGACTTTCCTTATATGAATCTTATTCTCCGGACCATTCCGGATCTACTCGTGATATCCCGGATCCCATCCGAGACTCCGAACAACATTTGGTCTCTTACTCATCATTCCATAACTACTCAACAACATCAAATCCTTAAGTGTGTCTCCCTACGGTTCGTGAATTATGCGGACATGATCGAGACACATCTCCGAACAATAACCAATAGAGGAATCTGGAAATTCATATGGATCCCACATATTTCTACGAATACTTTGCGATCGAATGAACCACTTACATACAACACCAATTTCCCTATGTCTCACGATAGTTTACTTATCCGAGGTTTTGATCGTCGGTATCTCTGCATACCTAGTTCAACCTCGTTACTGACAAGTACTCTTTTTTCGTTCCCGTGATATGTGATCCCTTGTGAGCCAGTCACATGCTTGCAAGCCAATTGGATGACATCCCACCAAGAGGTCCCAGATTATATCTATCCGTCATATGGATGGACAAATCCCACTCTTGATCCATGTGTCTCAACCCATACTTTCCGAATACTCAATACCACCTTTATAACCATCCAGTTACGGTGTGGTGTTTGATGTCATCAAAGTATCCTTCCGGTGATGGTGATAAGCATGATCTGATGGTCGAGGGAATTAGGTTACTATGTATCAGAAAGCTTATAGCAATTGAACTATTAAAATGACTTGATCTTTATGCTACGCTTATCTATAGGAGTATGTCCATCATACCAGTCTCCTAACAATATGATCTTGTTGTTAATAACATCTCACTGTCCATGATAGGGAAACCACAATCATTTTTTAACCAACAAGCTAGTATTATGAAGAGGCTTTACTAGGGACTCTAATTCAGTTTACAAATCACACAAGTATTAATGTTTCCTTGTTATTACTATGATAGCATGAATGTAAACATTTACCATAAACACAAATATATAATAATAACTACATTTATTATTACCTCTAGGGCATATCTCCAACAGTCTCCCACTTGCACTAGAGTCTACTAATCTAGATTACATGGTAATATACCGAACACCCATGGCAGTGTTGGTCATGTTTTGCCCTTGGGAGAGGTTTAGTCAACGGATCCGCCACATTCAGATATGTGTGTACTTTGCAAATCTTTATGTCACCGTCTTGGACATGTTCTCGAATAGCGTGAAAACGTAGGTTGATGTGATTCATCTTCTTGTGTGACCTTGGTTCTTGCGCATTGGCTATGGCGCCCATGTAATCACAGTAGATATACATTGGGTCCAGCGCACTTGGAACCACACCGAGCTCTGTAATGAACTCCTTCATCCATATCGCTTCTTGTGAAGCCTC
Organism: Avena atlantica; assembly: GCA_910589765.1. Lineage (NCBI taxonomy): Eukaryota > Viridiplantae > Streptophyta > Magnoliopsida > Poales > Poaceae > Avena > Avena atlantica. Next base: position 16,448,876 of record OU342736.1, read on the forward strand.
TAAAGCAGCTATGTATTCCGATTCAGTTGAAGATCTCGCCACAACGCTTTTCTTTGCACTCCTCCAGCTAACTGCTGCACCATTCAAAGTAAATACGTATCCAGATTGTGATTTAGAATCATCCGGATCGGTGTTCCAACTAGCATCGATGTAACCATTAACAACGAGTTGTTCATCACCTCCATAAGAAAGAACCATATACTTAGTTCTTCTCAAGTACTTAAGGATGTTTTTGACCGCTGTCCAATGATCCAATCCTGGATCACTTTGATATCTGCTAGTTAAACTAACAGCATATGCAATGTCGGGTCTAGTACATAGCATAGCATACATTAGATATCCTATGGCTGAGGCATAGGGAGTCTTACTCATCCTTTCTCTATCTTCTGACGTTGCTGGACTTTGAGTTTTACTCAAGGTCGTATTGGGCAACATGGGCAAGAACCCTTTCTTGCTATCTTCCATTCCAAACCTCTTTAGAACTTTGTCCAAATATGTACTTTGTGACAATGATATTAGGCGTCTCGATCTATCTCTATAAATCTTTATGCCTAATATATAAGCTGCTTCGCCAAGATCTTTCATTGAAAAACTATTATTCAAATATTCCTTGACACTATTAAGAAGGTCTACATCATTCCCAATCAACAATATGTCATCTACATATAGTATTAAGAATGCTACAGAGCTCCCACTCACTTTCTTGTAAATACAAGCTTCTCCATAAGTTTGTATAAAACCAAAACTTTTGATTACCTTATCAAAACGTTGATCCCAACTTCGGTATGCTTGCTTCAATCCATATATGGACCGTTGAAGTTTGCATACCTTGTTAGCATCTTTAGTATCGACAAAACCTTTGGGTTGCATCATATACAACTCTTCATCAATGTCTCCATTGAGGAACGATGTTTTTACATCCATTTTCCATATCTCATAATAATAATATGCAGCGATTGCTAACAAAATCCTTACAGACTTTAGCTTCGCTACTGGTGAGAAAGTCTCATCATAGTCAACTCCTTGAATTTGTCGAAACCCTTTTGCGACAAGTCGAGCTTTATAGACAGTAACATTACCATCAGCATCTGTTTTCTTCTTGAAAATCCATTTGTTCTCGACAGCCTTCCGTCCATCCGGTAAGTCCACCAAAGTCCATACTTGGTTTTCGTACATGGATCCAATTTCGTATTTCATGGCTTCTTGCCATTTATTGGAATCTGGGCTCATCATCGCTTCCTCATATGTCGCAGGGTCATCGACCTTGTCCACCAACATGACACTCATAACGGGATCATATCAATCAGGAGTGGTACGAGTTCTCGTTGACCTGCGAGGCTCTGTAGCAACTTCAACCGAAGTTTCATGATCATCATAATTATCTTCCTCTCTTATTGGTGCAGGCACCACAGGAACTTCTTCCAATGCTGGTCTACTCGCAAGTTCGAGAGAAGGTTCGACAACCTCGTCGAGTTCTACTTTCCTTCCAGTCACTTCTTTCGAGAGAAATTCCTTCCCTAGAAAGGATCCATTCTTGGCAACAAATATTTTGCCTTCGGATCTATGATAGAAGGTATACCCAATAGTTTCCTTTGGGTATCCTATGAAGACGCATTTTTCTGCTTTGGGTTCAAGCTTGTCCGGCTGTAACTTCTTTACATAGGCTTCGCAACCCCAAACTTTAAGGAATGACAATTTAGGTTTCTTCCCAAACCATAATTCATATGGTGTCGTTTCAACGGATTTAGATGGTGGCCCTATTTAAAGTGAATGCGGCTGTTTCTAATGCAAAACCCCAAAATGATAGCGGTAAATCTGTAAGTGACATCATAGAACGAACCATATCTAAGAGAGTTCGATTACGACGTTCGGACACACCATTACGCTGTGGTGTTCCCGGCGGTGTCAATTGTGAAAGTATTCCGCATTTCTTCAAATGCTCGCCAAACTCGTAACTTAGATATTCACCTCCACGATCAGAACATAGAAATTCAATCTTCTTGTTACATTGATTCTCTACCTCACTTTGAAATTCCTTAAACTTCTCGAAAGTTTCGGATTTATGTTTCATGAAATAGATATACCTATATCTACTCAAGTCATCCGTGAAGGTAAGAACATAACGATAACCACCACGCGATGCTACACTCATCGGACCACACACATCGGTATGTATGATTTCCACTAAGTCCGTAGCTCGCTCCATCATACCAGAAAATGGAGTCTAAGTCATTTTACCCATCAGACATGCTTCGCATCTTTCAAGTGATTCGAAATCAAGTGATTCAAGAAGTCCATCAGAATGGAGTTTCTTCATACACTTCACTCCAATGTGACCAAGACGACAGTGCCACATATAGGTCGAGTTATCGCTCAATTTCAAATGTTTAGCTTCAATGTTATTAATATGTGTATTTCCACTATCGAGATTCAATCAGAATAGACCATCTATCAAAGGTGCATGTGCATAAAACATATTACTCATATAAATCGAACAACCATTATTCTCGGACTTATACAAGTAACCGTCTCGCAATAAACAAGATCCCGATATAATGTTCATGCTTAACGCAGGCACCAAATAACAATTATTTAAGTATAAAACTAATCCCGATGGTAGATGAAGAGGTAGCGTGCCGACCGCGATCACATCAACCTTTGATCCATTTCCAACGCACATTGTCACCTCGTTCTTCGCTAGCTTCCGTTTATTCTGCAGCACCTATTTCAAGTTACAAGTATGAGCAACCGAACCAGTATCAAATATCCAGGCACTACTACGAGTACTAGTGAGATAGACATCAATAACAAGTATATCAGATATACCTTTCTTCTTGATGTTGCCGTTCTTCAAATCCGCCAAGTACTTTGGGCATTTCCGCTTCCAGTGACCTTCTCCCTTGCAGTAAAAGCACTCAGTATCAGGCTTAGGTCCAGCCTTGGTCTTCTTCGTTGGTGCGGCAACTTTCTTACCACCCTTCTTGAAGTGTCCCTTTTGCTTAGACTTGCCTTTCTTGAATTTGGTGGTCTTATTGACCATCAACACTTGGTGCTCTTTCTTGATCTTCAATTCTACAGATTTTAACGTGGAGAAGAGTTCTGGCAACTGCTTGTTCATGCTTTGCATATTGTAGTTCATCACACAGGTCTTGTAACTTGGTGGTAGTGATAGGAGGACACGGTAAATCCCCAAAGCATTAGGAATCACTATACCCAAGCTTTGGAGTTTGTTTGCGTGCCCAGAAATCTTAAGCACATGCTCACTGACGGAGCTTCCCTCTTCCATCTTGCAGTTTAAGAACTTTTCAGAAGCCTTATAGCTCTCAACTGCCGCATGAGTCTCAAATATCAATTTGATTTCACGGACAATATCATGTGGGTCTGAATTCTCAAACCTTTTCTGAAGCTCCGATTCCAAACCATACAAGATAGCACACTGAACTGTGGAGTACTGATTCTTCCAAGTGAGGTAAACATTCTTTACTTCATCGGTAGCATCAGCTGCAGGAGGGTCACCCAGCGGTGCATCCAGCACATAGGTCAAATTACCAGCATTGAGGACAATCCTCAAATTGCTGAACCAATCCGCGAAGTTGCTTCCATTGTTTTTCAACTTTTCTTTCTCTAGGAACGCATTAAAATAGATGGTAGGGGCCGCCATTGATCTACAACATATTTGCAATAGTTTAGACTAAGTTTATGACAAATTGAGTTCTAATTAATAGTTAAATTAATCTAGGTGAACTCCCACTCAAAACAATATCCCTCACATTGTTTTCGTGATCACACAAACCAAATCCACCACATCAAAACCAATCATCACGAGAGTTTATGTAGCTTCAATGGCGAACAATCGACATGTTCATCATATATACTATATGATTCATGCTTTATCTTTCCGTGATCCGTGTTCCGAGACCATGTCTGTACATGCTAGGATCGTCAAGATCAAACCTTAGCTTCCGCATGAGCAAATCTGGCTTGCTCACGTTGTATACACTTGCAGAATCTAACACACCCGATCATCACGTGGTGCTTCGAAACAACAAGCTTTAGCAACGGTGCTTACTAAGGATGAACACTTTAGAACTTGAAATTTATGTGCATGAGGGATCATCTTATAATGCTACCGTCGTTAACTAAGCAATACAAGATGCATAAAGTATTAACATCACATGCAATTCATAATATGTGATATGAAATGGCCTTTCTTCTTTGTGCTTCCGATCTCCATCTTCAAGCATGAACATGATCTCCATCATCACTGGCATTGCATCAACGTCAATGGCGCTGCTCCATGATTGTCGTCCACCAGCTTCAACTATTACAACTACTTTGAATAGACACGCGGGTCTTAGTAGAAATTAAAGACAACCATATGGCTCCTGCCAGTTGCAAACTTACAATAAGGAACATTGCATACATCAAATATAATCACAATCATGGCCATATCACATCACAGCACACCCCTGCAAAACAAAGATAGATGCCTCTAATTTCTTTGCATATTTTACGTGGTTTGGGGCTTTCAATAAGTGTCGATCTAACTTACGAACAAGAACCACAACGTTGATGTTTGAACTGTCAAGTGCCCGTTGTAAATTGGATCTATACTATAATGGGAGAGACAGACACCCGCACATCCACTTATGCAATACAAGTTGCATGTTGAGAGTGGAGCAAGTCTCATGAACGATGTCATGTAAGGTTAGCCCGGGCCGCTTCATCCCATCATACCGCAAGATGCAAAGTACACAAGAAGCAATTGATAATAAAAGCACCACCGCCCACAATGACCATTGTGTTCTAGTCGTGCAACAGATCTACATATAGACACAGCGCTGATAACACTGTAGGGGTTCGTAGCATGGAAAACAGAAAATTTCTACCGCATACAAATAAAAAAGCCAAGATCTATCTACTAGATTGTAGCAATGAGTCGATATAATAACTCACCCTCGAAGATTCCAAAGTGTTTAACGAGAGCGGGTTCTCGTGGGTGATGTAGTCGTACTCTTGCCGATCTCAAGGTCGTGCAGACGATCCTTCCGGCGCTGCGTTCCGGCAGAGCTTCCGCAGTCGGTCACACATTCGGCACTCGATGAAGACCTTCCTCTCCCTTGTTCCAGTAGGCAGCGGAGGTTGTAGCACTCTCCTCGTGATTCCGGCAGCACGACGGCGTGGTACCGGAAGTAGAGGGGAGATGTCGCAGGGCTTCGCCTTAAGCCGGAGCGAGTATGGTGGACTATGAGAGAGGCCTTTGCGATCTAGGGTTTAGAGGCACCAAGGGAGGAGCCTAGACAGCGGTTAGGCTTAGGGTTTCACCCCAACTCGGCGAGTTGGTGGTGCCCTAGGCGGCGGCAACAGGGGGTGGTGGCGCCGGAGGCTTAGGGCTAGGGTTTGGGTGGTGAGAGGTGCGTGTCTAGAGGGGAACCCCTGCCCCTCCTTATATAGGTGGGAGGGCGCGGCCAAGGGGGATTGAGTCCTCCCCCAAGTCGGCCTCCTTGGCCGGAGGTGGAGGGAGGAGGAGTTCCTCCCCAAGTAGGTTTCCTACTCTACCTCCACCTAGCAAACTTGCCGTTTGACTTTTCAACTAGGCGTTTGACTTTTCAAACTATGATTTTATTTATCCCTTTATTTTGCTCAGAGATGACACCTAGTACATGATGCAACCATTCCAACTTGTTATGACACATACATGTACCCTTCCCCTCTAGAGTGCCGGACCTTCCGGACCCTTCTAGAACATTCTCGATGAAAACACCGGAATCAGTCTCCAACTCTGAAACAGGACTTTCCTTATATGAATCTTATTCTCCGGACCATTCCGGATCGCCTCGTGTTATCCCGGATCCCATCCGAGACTCCGAACAACATTCAGTCTATTACTCATCATTCCATAACTACTCAATAACATCGAATCCTTAAGTGTGTCTCCCTACGGTTCGTGAATTATGCGGACATGATCGAGACACTTCTCCGAACAATAACCAATAGAGGAATCTGGAAATTCATATGGCTCCCACATATTTATACGATTACTTTGCGATCGAATGAACCACTTACATACGACACCAATTTCCCTTTGTCTCACGATAGTTTACTTATCCGAGGTTTTGATCGTCGGTATCTCTGCATACCTAGTTCAACCTCATTACTGACAAGTACTCTTTTCTCGTTCCCGTGATATGTGATCCCTTGTGAGCCAGTCACATGCTTGCAAGCCAATTGGATTACATTCCACCGAGAGGGCCTAGAGTATATCTATCCGACATATGGATTGACAAATCCCACTCTTGATCCATGTGTCTCAACCAATACTTTCGGAACACTCAATGCCACCTTTATAACCACCCAGTTACGGTGAGGTGTTTGATGTCATTAAAGTATCCTTCCGGTGATGGTGATAAGCATGATCTCATGGTCGAAGGAATTAGGTTAGTATGTATCAGAAATCTTATAGCAATTGAACTATTAAAATGACTTGATCTTTATGCTACGCTTATCTATAGCAGTATGTCCATCATACCATTCTCCTAACAATATGATCTTGTTGTTAATAACATCTCACTGTCCATGATAGGGAAACCACAATCATTTATTAACCAAAAAGCTAGTATTGTGAAGAGGCTTTTGTCACATCCCAAGATTTTCCAAATCTTGTAATGTGAAAAATAATTGAATAAAATAAAACTTTGTTTGATTTTCAGAGTGAGAAGAAACTTTTTGTAACCATTTGGAAACTTTCAAACCTATTTTGATCAAGATAAATCCTAAAAGGATTTAAAAAGTTAAAGAAACAATAAACTTCAAAATATTTAAACTTACTATTTTGGATCTTTTAATAAAAGAATTTGGTTTTCAAAAGAAAAGATGGATTTATAAATAAAGGTTATTTTATAGAGCCAAATTAAACCTTGGCCAAGTATTTGAAATTTTTTTTTTGTTTTGATTAAAAATAGTAAAGGTTTATTTAAATAAAATAATAAGGATTTGATATCCAATTTTATTTAAGTAAAGGCTTTTCCCATTTTAAATAAACACTAAAACTTATTTATTTATTTTAAATAAGTTTTCCAAGTATTCTCAAATAAAACCTACTGAAGTGTTTTTGGTTTTATTTTAGTTTTTAAAATAAATGGTTTAAATAAAACAAATCCTATTTGATTTAATAATTAGGGTCTATTCTATTTAATTATTAATGGACCCTAAAATAATAGGTTATTTTATTTTAAACAAGTTTCCAAGTATTCTTTATTTCCAAATAAAACCCACTGATTTGGTTTTGAAATTTTTGGATTTCAATGAAGATTTTATTAAATAAATCAAACCCTATTTGATTAAATAACTATGGTCTATTATATTTAATAGATCCTAAAAAGAATAAAAATATTATATTATTTTAGGATTTGGTTTATGTTGATAAACAGAACCAAAAACTCATTACAAGTTTGTTTTGTTTGAATTGTTTGAATTGTTGATTGAATGTTGTTTGAAATTTCAAAACAGGAAAATAGAAATAGAAATTGATAAAACAATCAGACAGAAAAAAATGTGATTTGGACCTGACCCAACTGAGCCTGCCCAATAAGCCCACTCGCAGCCCACCTCCTCTTTTCCCCGAAACGTTTTCCTTACCGCAAAACAAACCCGCGTAGTGAATGACACCTGGAGCCCACTTGAAACTTTCCTCTGTCGCTGACAAGTATGCCCCACCCTTCTGTTCATCGTCCTCACCGCAGCGACCAGTTCATCCCCGTTTTCTGCTTTGATTTCGCGGCTTGAATTCTTCATAACGCGGCCACCATTACTCGCAGTAACCATGCCCCTTTAAACGCCAACGAATCTCCTCCGTTTCCCCTCTGTCTCCTTCCCCAAGAACGCCCCCAGGCCGCCCCAATTTCTCCCCGAGCAGCTCTGTCTCCGACGAGCTTCCACCTTCGATTCCGGCCGAGTCACACCACCTCCTGCCTCCCCGAGCACACAAGCACGCTCACCACATCCAAGCGCATCCACCTGTGCCCTTCGTACGACCGCGGGCGCTCCAGAGCAACGTCGGCAACAAGCTCTAAACGACGCCACCGTCCGCTCCAACTCCGACGAGCCCCACAGGTAGTTTCCGGCCGCCCCTCTACCTCTCGTTCACGCACACAACTTTGTTTTGAACCTGCGCGTCTAACCGCGTCATCATTTTGTCTCGAGGTGATCCTCTGCACCGTCCCCAACCACAACCAGAGCACACTGTCGCCAGAACGAACTCCGGCGAGCGATTACTCCTACGACTGTGCGCCCCTTGCCCCGTAGACCACACGACGAGCTTCCCCAGCCTCCTGCGATCTCGGTGAGCCTACTCCCTCCCTCTCTCGCTTCCTGTTTCGCCAGCGCCGCCACTGTCAGACCGTCGCCGCCGCTAGACACCGCCGGCGCCTCTCACATTTGGTCAATACGATGATAGCCGTAGGATCTGGATCGAACGAACTAGATAGAAAACTTAAACGCCGAAAGGGTACGTCTTCTGGGCCACGCGATCTGTTTAGATCCAACGGTCTGCAGCGTGATCCACACTGAACTGGTACTGACCAATCGCGGCGCGACGCGTGGCCAGATCTGTTTAAAACAGAATTTGAAAAACAGATTTGAGTTGCAATTTGAAAACCCTATAACTTTTGATCCACACGCCCAAAAATTATAAATTTTATATCGTTGGAATCAGTAGAACAAACCCTAGCCAACCATGCCCTTGGTTTAGCAAATAGTATCGGTTAGCTTGTTGGTTTTTGCAGAAACTTTTGATTGCTTGTTAAGGTTGTGAATATTGTTTAAAAATGATTTTGGGGATAAAATCTTTGGCAAATGGTGTGATTTGAACCTACTGACCATAGGAAACACTTTGTGGATTCAAAAATGAATTCGGTGAAACAAAATAATGATTCTTTGATTTAAAACCATTTCTAGTCAAATAGAAATGTGGTTATTTTATAAAAAAATGGTTTTGGAAGAAAACCTTTGGGAAATGTTTTGTTTTAAACTCTCTGACCCTAAACACCAAGTTTTATGGTTTGAAAACATGTTTGGTGAAACCTATAGATTAATGCCTTAGTAAAAATATTTCTACACCACATAAAATGATACATTGTTTTGAAAATGGTTTAGGAGGTGAAACCTTTGCAAATGACTTTGCCACTTTACAAAATGACCATTAGGTGTTTTCGAATGTTTATGACCCATTAAGAACCACTTTTCAAACAAAACAAAGCTTGACATTCTTGCATGCATTACTTTGACTTTGTTATTTTATGTGTTGTTTTGCTTGATTGGTAGATTGAGATTGTGCCTTGCTTGATTGAATTGTAGTGACTTGAAGAGTGTGATTGTTGCAAGGACAAGGAGTGAACCCATACTCTACCAAAAAGGCAAGTGATGCTTCATAATTTTTGTCCCATTACTTTCACTATGCACTAGTGATTTTCTCTAAGTAAAACTTGCATGGAGTTTTGCTAAGGATAAACCTTTCTATAGGAAAACCTAGTAGATGAACCTTAGTAGGATTTTCCTAAGTTAAGATTCCTACTACTATCATGCTTAGCCTAGCTAATAGAAAACAAGGGTGGAAATATATTCACACTATGGAAAATTTCTAAGTCTGAGGACTTATGTTTTTCTTAATAAAACAAATAAGTCAATGAATCACCTGGTGGAATGGTAATTGCTTGGTGGATTTTGGTTGAGTGGTTCACAAGGCCCATATCTATGGTTTACCTTGTGTATCTCACTTGTGGATGGCCACCCAGGAACAAATAGATTTGAGATGTCAAATGTTGAGAAGCTTCAAGTGCAACCACTTGGCATTATGGGATCTGCCTGGATCATATAGTTTGCAAGAACTTAGCCATATGGACAGTGGGTGGTAGTGTTTGATAGGTTGGAGCGCGTCCATTTTGGTCTAAGGGAAGGCTTCTGAAAGATCCTGTCTTGGTGAAACCAAGTCTTGTGGGGAAAGTGCACCACCTCTACAGAGTGTAAAATCTAAGTACTTAGCCATGTCCCTGGTAAAGGACAATTTGAGCATCAAGACATGGAAGCAATCAAGAATCTCATCATTCAAATTTCTAAGTTAAAAGTTTGTGGTTTGAACAAGGGTTATTTGAAATCTTCAATCTTTGATTGAGAGAAGCCTTGGAAAAGATTTTGTCAAAACAAAAACTTAGTATTTTCAAATGTTAAGGAAAAATATATTTTGAGCAATGCAAGCCTCAACTCCACTTAGCCAAATGCATATAGATGTTAGATTCCACTATACTACCATAGTATCACTTGCCAATACAATTCAAATGTATTGACCCTTGTGGTTGTAACTTGTTATGTTGCAGGTTTGATTGTTTTTAGTGAGGATTGATTGATTAGAATTACAAAGTCTACAACCAACATGTCTGCCTGTGGCACTTTGAAGATGAAGGACCCCATGCTTATAGATTTCTGCTGCAATGTCATGTAATAGCCAAATGAGCTATGTAAGATGTAATAAAATTATGTTATTCCTGGTTATAAAGTTATATTATGACCTTTGTTTCTTGATATTACATCTTAACTGTGGATGCTAGCTATTGATCCAGGGACTAGCATTGTAAACACAGGGGACACCACCTTATGTTAATAAAGGTTGGGACACTCCCTCTACAGCTTTACTAGGGACTCTAATTCAGTTTACAAATCACACAAGTATTAATGTTTCCTTGTTAATATTGTTATAGCATGAATGTAAACATTTATCATAAACACAAAGATATAATAATAACTACATTTATTATTGCCTCTAGGGCATATCTCCAACAGACCAATGAGCACGATGGCCAGGGGTGGTTATGAGTACTTCATTACCTTCACTAATGATTTGAGTAGGTATGGATATATCTACTTGATGAAACATAAGTCGGAAGCCTTTGAAAAGTTCAAAGAATTCCAGAATGAAGCACAAAATCAAATCGGCAAGAAAATAAAGGTTATTCGGTTGGAACGAGGAGACGAGTACATGAGCCATGAGTTTGATGACCATCTGAAAAGTTGTGGAATAGTTCCTCAACTTACTCCGCCAGGAACTCTGCAAAGAAACGGTGTTTTGGAAAGGCGGAATTGGACCTTGTTGGAAATGGTATGATCAAAGATGAGTCGGACAGATCTTCCTTTATCATTTTGGGGTTATTGTCTAGAAACAGCGGCGTTCACACTAAACAGAGTACCATCAAAATCTATAGAGAAGACACCGCATGAGATGTGGACAGGCAAAAAGCCGAGTTTGTCTTTTCTTAAGATTTGGGGTTGTGAAGCATTTGTCAAGCGACTTCGGTCGGACAAGCTTACAGCCAAGTCGGATAAGTGTATTTTCGTGGGGTATCCGAGGGAAACCTTGGGTTACTACTTCTACAACCGAGAAGAGGGCAAAGTTTTTGTCACTCGGAACGGTGTCTTCCTTGAGAAAGAGTTTCTCAGTTGGGGAGTAAGTGGGAGCACGGTGCAGCTCGAAGAAATTCGAGATAAATCGGCTAGTAGTGAGTTGGAAAAAACCTTGGAGGTTGAGCCGGTCGTGGTAGCTGAGCCGGCAGCAGCACCTGAACTACGAAGATTAGCTAGATTACAAAGTGTTCGTCATGTGTTACTGTTAGACAGTGCTGAGCCGGCAAATTATTCGGAAGTGATGGTGGGTTCAGATTCCGAGTCATGGCTTGGAGCCATGAGATCCGAGTTAAAGTCCATGGATGAAAATCAGGTTTGGAACTTGGTTGATCTGCCAGACGGTGCAAGACCCGTCGAGTGCAAGTGGGTCTTTAAGAAGAAAACTGATATGGATGGAAATGTTTCCGTCTATAAAGCACGCCTTGTCGCGAAGGGGTTCCGACAAGTTCAAGGAGTTGATTACGACGAGACTTTCTCGCCCGTAGTGATGCTTAAATCAGTTCGGATCATGTTAGCTATAGCAACCTATTTCGACTATGAGATATGGCAGATGGATGTCAAAACGGCTTTGCTGAACGGAAATTTAACCAAGGACGTGTATATGATAAAGCCCGAGGTTTTTGTCGATCCGGCTAATGCTGAAAAGGTGTGCAAACTTCAAAAATCCATTTATGGGTTGAAGCAAGCATCTCAAAGTTGGAATATTCGCTTTGATGATGTAGTCAAATCGTTTGGCTTCATCAAGAGTGGTCATGATTCTTGTTTATACAAGAAGTTTAGTGGGAGCAAAGTAAACTTTCTAATCTTATATGTGGATGACATTTTATTGATTGGAAATGATGTCCAGATGTTGAAACAAACCAAGGAATTATTGGGAAAGAGTTTCTCAATGAAAGACTTGGGTGAGGCAACATACATCCTTGGAATATGGATCTATAGAGATAGATCAAGGAGGCTCATTAGATTGAGTCAGAGTACTTATTTGGACAAAATGTTGAAGAAGTTCAACATGGAATCATCTAAGAAGGGGTTCTTACCAATGTCCCATGGAGTAAAACTTAGCAAGACTCAGTGTCCCTTGACAACTGATGAGCGAAGTCGGATGAGTGCGATTCCATATGCTTCTGCAGTCGGATACATCATGTATTCCATGATTTGTACTAGGCCGGATGTTTCCTATGCTCTAAGTATTGTGAGCAGATACTAGGCTGATCCTGGAGAAATGCACTGGACAGCGGCTAAAAATATCCTAAAGTACTTGAGAAGGACTAAGGATATGTTCTGGATTTATGGTGGTGAAGATGAACTCAGTGTGAAGGGTTACACGGATGCGAGTTATCTTACCGACTCTGATGATTCTCGTTCGCATTACGGATACGTGTTTATTATAAATGGAGGTGCTGTGAGCTGGAAGAGTTCCAAGCAAGAGACTGTGTCTGCATCTACAACAGAGGTTGAGTATATTGCCGCCTCGGAGGCAGCAAAGGAAGCTGTTTGGATGAGGAATTTCCTCATGGATCTTGTTGTGGTTCAGGGCTCGTCCAATCCGTTAGACGTGTATTGTGACAACAATGGTGCTATTGCACAAGCCAAGGAACCTAGACAACACCAGAAGAACAAGCACATACTCATGCGGTACCACCTGATTCACCAATTCGTGGATTAGGGTGATATCAAGTTATGCAAGGTACACACGGATGCAAATATTGCGTATCCGTTGACAAAGCCGTTACCACAGCCAAAGCATGAAGCGCATCTGAGAGCCATGTCAATTAGATGCTTAGACATGTGACGTCGGAAGATTTACTCTAGTGCAAGTGGGAGACTGTTGGGAATATGCCCTAGAGGCAATCATGTATGATGATATTTCCCATTGTATTCATAAATATATAAACTTGTCCTTGTATAAACATTTGATGTGTATCATTGAATATGTGATTCAGTTATGGAACTATGCATTCATGTTGTTTGTACTAAATGTCCTTGGTCACTGAGGTTGTACTGGACATACAACTTAGACCAATGTGAAAGCCGGCTTGTTGACTCGGTTCCACTACATGGGCATGGAGATGCCATTCCGACTTACACAGATTCGGCTAAAGAGTTTAGCGACTCGGATTGACCCATATTGAGGTACAACGAACAAGTATTCATTTGTATATCTCAATCAATGTAATCCTTAGACCTGAGGTTGTTGCATAGTCCGAGATGAGGATCACCGACTTAGGTTCTGTCAAACGATGATTCGTAACTGGGCATCTATAAAGGCAGAGTCCGGGTCGACTGAGAATCAAGCTGCGTGATGTGAATAACCAAGAAGGGATTTTGCCCCTCCACTTGGAGAGATATTCTCTTGGCCCTCTCGGAAGATATGATTTGGAAAGCATGTCCATGCACGATTAAGAGTTAAGTGTTAACCGGGGCCGTCGATTAAGAGTTAGTCGGGTGAATCACTTATCTCGGATCGAGAAGAGAGTCGGACTATTTAAGGGATGATAATTATTCGCCTATAGTCTGACAAGGTATATCGTGGGGCAAAAGGGACTCGAACGCAAGTCGCATTGGAAATGCAAGTCGTCATGACTCTTTGGTAATTGGGAGTCGGAACGTTCTGCTAGGAGCCGCTGCCGACTGATCGATTGTGAGTCGGACTCCAATCGTTTCCGAGTAGCCATGAGCCTGCCGGGTCACACACTTAAGAGCGGGAGCAAGTCCGGGTTGGACCCCAGCTAGAAATCTGGCCAGGTTGGACCCGAGCCGGATTAGGACTGAGTCAGCGAGTCGGACTCGTGGTGACTAGTATTATATGGGCTTTAGTGAATGGGCCATGAGAGTGGAGCCCATGTTCACTCCCTATATATAGTGGAGCACAGTAACCAAGAAGGGTTAATCGTTGATCGTCTAGGTCATTCCATGTGTTGGAAACCCTAGCTCCACAACAGTCTAGCCGTCGTATCGAACCTAGCAGTTCGCCGTCGGTGCTCCTCCTTGTACGTGTGGATACCAGCAGAGGTGATGTACGATCAACACCAGGATGATCGGATCGCAAAAGACTACACTGCATCAACTGACGCGCTTCATCAGTAATCCGCAACTGCGCATCTAGTGGAAAACCTCGTGGCCTCCTACCTCAGCTAGATCTTGGGATCACCACGTTCGAGGAAAAAGTTTTGTTTTATCTCTGCGTGGCCCAACACCTCATGGGTACGAGGGGTGATCCTAGTTAGGGTTCAGATGATGATGATTTGGTGGATATCGAAAGATGATGAACAATACTTTCGAGAGGTCACTCTCATATCCCCTTTTAAAATACTCTGATTAGACGATCTTCTTCTCCCTCTTGTCTTATAAAACAAAGATGGCTTTATGCAAAACAACTCCACCAGCCATATGTCTTGCGGAGTACACCCTGCACTCACGCTTGCTTTGTTGATACTTTTGGCAGAGTAAGTGTTCACCTAAAGACGAGATTCATACTACATCGACCCTGACGAGTAGCTTGGGTTTCCCGGCCGGCAGCCTGGAATCTGTGGGCTGGGACATCAACGTTATGCTTCACGCCTCTTAGGCCATTTGTTAAGTTTGATATACTTAATAGCATAATTTTCCTTCCGTTGTTTGATGATTGTGGTCAGTGACCTCTGCTTGTAATAATTTGGTTCTCTTCTCAGTTATGAGCTTGCTGATGTGTTATCAATTCTTCACTAGATATCCTCGAGCTCAAGGTTAAGCTTAAGTCAGACAGAGGTCTGTGATTTTTTTAGCCCTGATCCCGGGGGTGTCATAGGTTTTGGTATCAGAGCAGTACCGACTATAGGAAACCCTTTCTATTGGTCGAAGTTAAGTCTAGTGCTTGTGAAAACTACTTTCAAAGATGAAAACTATGTGCGAAAACTCTGGTATGCTTCTTTTACTCCTTATCCAGTTTCTCTCTAACTCTGGGTCATCTTATCTGGTGTTGATTTTGGAAAAGTTTTGAAATATCTTCTAGTCTTTCAAAGCTTAGGTGCCTTCTGGCATGTCGTGTATCAGCCAGTTGACCTAGTGTTGAGTTCTCTAGAGTTGTGTGTGTTGTAAATTCCTTGTTTCCTTTGCTCTGCTTCATATGAGAGATTCCTTTCTATCATGATCTCTCTATCTTATGGACCTACAATATTATATTGTTGGTTCCATAGTGTTCTGTTCTAGGCTTCGAGGTCTCCTTTCGCCTCGTGTGCCTCCTTTTTGTTTATTTGGGTACTTTAGAAGTTGTTTCTTTTTTGGAAGATACCTCGTGATTACTAACTTGCGGTGTACGCTATGTAACACAAGTAGTAGTTACTCCTTTCTTTGGATTTTAACCCTTGTACTTGAACTGAAGGTCCCGGATTATGCTGGATTCTAGTGTTGTGAATCTTGTACATGAAGCTGATCTTTAAACCAAGGTCCAATCCTTTGACCCCTATCGTAAATGTTCACACATTACCTCGGGATGGATGATATTACAATTCTAGACTTCAAGCTAGTGGTCTTCGTCGCGATTGAGTTGTGACAATGAAGGACTTCCCCGACCACATGCTATGGCAAATGTTCTTTAATGGAACCAATAGATCACGACAAGAGTACTCTTCGTGAGTCTAGCGTCCATATTGTGACTCTGCCACACCTTACCTCTTATATGCATCGGTTTTCGGAAGATTGATAATTCATCTTCCAATGTTCTCGGGATTCTAACCTAAGCATGTTCCTTCCCCCTTGTTGTGTTCTGACCTTTGTCTAACAGTTGGTAGCCAAGTAGTAAATGTGCGTTGGTGTCTCCCAATGCAAGATATCTTATGGTCCGTCTATACAAACCATTTCGGGATGTCAGGAGAAACAAACTCCACTACCTCGTCATTTCTAGGACCGGGTCAAAGTGTTGTAATGCGTAGATCAAGAGGCATTGTTTGTCTTCCATCTGTTCTACCTTAATGTATCACCCCCTTTTATACTAAGAGGTCGTGCTGAGTTTCCTGACCCCTTAATGAAGTGATGCTCTTATACATAATTACCCACCCTTACTCGATCTCTCTCGCTCGTGAATGATGTGTGTGCATAATAATGTGGAGCAATTATTATTGTTTTGAACTCTAAGGACATTTGTGTCATTCTTAGCGTGATTGGTTAACCCTATCACTAAGCAAAAAATGATCGTGCTACCAAGTCTGTCATTCCAGTTCACTCTCTTTGGTCAAAGAGTTAGGCTTGTGCCGAAGCTCTGAGACTGTGTCTTCTTGCCTTACTAAGCAAGTTTTCTCTCGAACTAAGTGAAATATCGGTGGTTCGTGATATTCTGGATGTCTCCCTAGAAGTATCACCATGTTGCCACATGACCATCTTGTCAAGTTCTTGAGCAAGCAAGTTCTTTGAACTGCTCATTTCTCCAAGGATCCGTACTAGATAACCCTGAACTAGTTGGTTGAGCCTAAACAACAACTTGGAGAGTTGGAAGATAAAAGTGCCATCCGACTCAGTTATTTCTAAAAGGGATGTCTAGTTTTGTCCGTGCTGAAGAAGGATAGTATCTCCTTTGTGGACATGTTATATCCCCCACATTTGATTTGATTTGGGCTATCGTCAAACCAAACTCAGTTCCAAGGACTATCTTGATGGTGTTGTTACTTGTGATATTTCACTTGAGTACATCATCATGTCCTTTGATATGACCAGTATTCTTGCCTTGTTCATGCAACATATGAGTCCATCTTCTCGGAGTGTTTTGGTAAGTTTGTTGTTGAGCCCATCAATGACATCCTTATCTTCTCCATGTTAGATTGAATTCATGTGGAACATTAGGCATTAAATGTTGGAAAATTTTGAGAACTGTCTTCGAGTCATCTCATAGTATGTGTTCTGAATGATAGAAGTAACCTTCTCTGGTTCATGTGTAGTTGTTGAAAGATGTCGCCATGGATTCGAGTAGAGTTAACTTTGTTCCCTAAGGACACATGTGTGTTTATTGTTAGTACTCTATATGTAGGCTGTTGTCTTTTGACAAGATATACATGGATATAGAAATCCAGCTCATCTTTTGGAGCTTTACACTGTAGTTCCTATCTTGAGAATCTAGTAAATTTACCTCTGAGGTAAATGTTGCAAACTTTCTATTCGGACATCCTGATGCTGAAGTATCATTTTGCCTAACCAAAGCTGAATCTCAGGCAGCAATGATGGTTGGTGTTCCTCAAGGTTTTGACATAGGTCTCTTTGCAAATCAGGCAAGATTAATGTAATGGTGGACACACTTAGCTGGAAAGACCTTTGTCATATCCTCTTGATTCAGCAATAACAACCCTTCCTCATAAAGCCTCTTCTATAATTTATTATAGGAGTTATGCTTACGTTTCCTTTGCACCTGAAGTCCGACCTTTACTTGATGTCTTTTTTCTCGAACATTAAAGAGAACATTTAAAGTAGCGTTTCTAAATGTCTTTCGGTCGATCCTCTAGACACTTTATGTTGGCAATCATTGTTGTGCCAAGTAATTGAAGTCTGAGAATAAAGTTTGTTTCTTCTCGTGTTATTAGGAATCTTCTTACAAATCATCTTACTGGTGTAAAGTGATATCATGATCTTGGCAAAGTTTTTGATAAATCTGGATGAATAAAGAGTTTCCTTCCTTATCTTAACCATGTCTTAAGAGTGACTATGATTTTGCTAGTCAGCAGTTCCTCTTGCTACATGTTCCTTGTGACTCATACGAGTCCTCTCCACCAAAATACCTTTCTGTCTTGACCTTCTGTTGGACGAAAGAGTGACCCTTCTGTGCCAAAGTAGTTCAACAGCTTAGTTTTGTTGATCCATATCTATGCAACCTGAAATCTCTACTTAATATTTTTAGTAGAGGTTCACCTCTAGAAGTCTGTGGTCATGATCTTTTGTCCATGAGTTGAACATGAAATACTCCATCCATGAGTTGACCATGAAATACTCGGTGTGTTGTTTAGTGTGTTTCCCTCTTATCCTTAGAGTGACCCTGTCTCTTTCTCTCTTTGTCTCTTTTCCTACCTTTTGAATCTCGGGTCGAGATTCTTGTAAGGGGGATAGAGTTGTAACACCCTAGTTTTAGTTAATATTTAATTAGGGTTTTGTTTGTGCATCATGAGCGTCATAATTTAAATTGTGCACTGAAGAGAATAAATGCAAAACCCTAAACCCTATTCCCCTCTCCCTCTGAAATCAATTCAAAATGTTTTGAATATGAAAGTTACCAAAATAGTGGATCCTAAATAGTGTCAAAGGGCCCCCACATTGATTTCAACATATTTACAATAAGACTTTCGACTTAGCGCATCAGCAACGACATTGGCTTTGCCGGATTGATAGTTGAGACCCAAATCATAATCTTTGATGAGTTCCAACCATCGTCTTTGCCTGAGATTCATATCTAGCTGAGTAAAAAGATACTTCAGGCTTTGATGATCCGAGTAAAGTTTGCGATGGTTACCAATGAGGTAATGTCTCCATTGCTTAAGAGCATGAACAACAACATCGAGTTCAAGGTCATGGGTTGGATAATTGATCTCATGTGGCTTCAACTACCGAGAAGAATAGGCCACTACATGACCATCTTGCATGTCACATCCCAAGATTTTCCAAAACTTGTAATGTGAAAATAAATGAATAAAATAAAAACTTTGTTTGATTTCCAGGGCTAGAAGAAACTTTTTGAACCATTTAAAGTAAATAAAACCTAAGGGGATTTAGAAAGATAAACATTTAATGGAAGGAAAATAAAATCTTTTGGAAATACTATTTTGGATCATTTAATAAAAGATTTGGTATTCAAAAGAAAAGATGAGTTTATAAATAAAGAATATTATATTAAGCCAAATTAAAACCTTGGCCAAGCCTTTGAATTAAAACATTTTATTTTAATTAAAATAAGCAAAGATTTAATTAAATAGATTAATAAGGATTTAATATCCAACTTTATTTAAATAAGAGGTTTTACCAATTTAAATTGAAACATCAAAACTTGTTAAATTATTTTAAATAGGTTTTCCCAATTAATTGAAATTCACAAATAAAATCTGCTAAAATGTTTTGGTTTTATTTTAGATTCAAAATAAATGTTTCAATAAAATAAATCCTATTTGATTAATAAACGATGAACCATTTATCTAAATTATAAAAGGAACCTTTAACAAATTAGTGTTTATATTAAAACAAGCTTTTAAAATATACCTTATTTCAAATACAACCCACTATTTTGATTTTGGAAAATATATGGATTTAAAATTTTGTTTGAAATAAATCAAACCCTAATTTGATAATTAGCAATAGCCATTTTATTTAATTAATAATGGACTTTATTATTTAAAAATTATGGAGTTTAGATTTAGGTTCAGACTACTGAACAGAACCAAGTCAAATTTACAAAGTTTGGGTGTTGTTTGAATTTATTTGAACCATGTTTGTTTGATAGAGAATTCAAACAGAAATTTAGAAATAGAAAAGAAAAGAACACAGAATAAAAAAATGGAATTGGATCGACCCAACCCAGCAGCCCACTAAGGCCCATCAGACCAGCCCAGCTCCTCACCCGGAAAGAAAACGATTCGCACCCCGTTTCGGAACCGTACAGTGTATGACCAGTGGACCCTTCCCTCATTTCGTTTTCCCACTAACAGGTAGACCCACCGCTACTGTTCATCGTCCACACCCGCGCGACCCCTTCCTCCCCAAACCGCGCTGCCGTTCTCTGTCATTCAACCGCGCGTTCACTTCACGAGTAATGGCTGCGTTAATCTCGCCGCTGACCACACGCACTTAAGCACCTCTCCTCCCTCTGTCATTCCTCGCAAACACCAACCTCTCTTCGCCCCTAGGCTGTCGCCAATCACTCCTGCAGCGCCGCAGCTCCGACCACCGTCCTCCCTCGATTCCGGCCCAACCACACCCCCACCTACATCCACAAACACACAGACACACTCACTACTTCCTGGCGCATCTCCCAGTACCCTCTGTTCGACCGCGGGCGCCCCAGAACGTCGCCTACGTCAAGCTTCCGACGCCGCCGCGTCTGTCTTCAATTCTGGCAAGAACTCAGGTAGATTCCGACCGCCCCGTACCTTCTCGTTCATGCACGTGACCTCTCCGTGACCTCCCGCACTTAACCATGCCCCTGTTTTGTCCTAGGACGATCTACAACGTCGTCTACGACCACGACTGAGACCACCCGACGCCGTCCTCCACTCCGGCGAGAAATCCTGCCAGGACCAGAGTGCCCCTCGCCCGACCAACACCTCCTCGAGCATCACCGTGACCTCCTGAACCTGGTGAGCTTCTTCTCCTCCTCTCTCGCTTCCTAGAACCACCGTGAACCCCTCGCCTGGCCGTGCTCCGCCGCTAGTCGCCGTCGGCGCCGCTCACTTTTGGTCCAGCGAGCCAGTACCGTAGGATCTAGTTTGAACGAGTGCGATTAGATCACTTACCGCGAAGAGGTACGCATCCTGGACCGTGCGATTCCACTTAGATCCAACAATCCAGAGGGATCAATCCGACCGAACCGGTATCGACCAATAGGAACACGACGCGTGGCCAGGTTTAAAAATAAAAACAGAAATTGCAAACTTCAAACCCTTGTAACTTTCAAACCACACGTCCAAAAATTACAAATTTTATATCAATGGATTCAGGAGAGCAAGACCTAAACAACCATGGCCTTAGTTTGGAAAATAGTAAATGTTTGTTTGCTTGTTTTTGCAGATTCTTTTGTAAGCTTGTTTAGAGTATAAAAATTGTTTAAAAATGATTTTTGGATTAAAACTTTTACAAAATGGTTTGTTGTGACCTTACTGACCCTAGGAATCAACCCTTGGTATTAAAAATTATTATGGTATAATTTAGGTTTAATTATTTAACTTAGCCATTTTCTAGCCATATAAAATTATTGATTTTACTATGGAATTGTTTTTGCAAGGAAAACTTTGTGAAAATGTCTTGGACCAAACTTACTGACCCAAAACACCAAGCTTTGAAAGTGGCAACTCACTTGATGAAAAACATAAAGATTGCTTTGATAAAAATATTTTCACCACATGAAATAATGTTGGATTTTGAAATGGTTTATGAACTAAAAGCTTTTTGCAAATAACTTTGCCATCTTGGTAAACGACCAATGTGGACCTTACAAAGTTAAAAGCCCAGTGGATACCTCCCTTATAAATAAAACCAACTTAAGCATGTTCTCATGCATGACTTAGAATCCATTGCTTTGTGTGTGTGAAATATTGTTTGAATGTTGGTTTGGAATGCTACTTGATACTATGCTTGTTTGAATCATTGTAGTGGAATTAGCAAAGGGTGAGACTAGCAAGATCAAGGAGTAAACCCTCATACCCTACCAAAAAGGCAAGTTACACTATCATACAAAAGACCTACTATTTTCATTATACTTAGTGGATTTTGTAAACATGCATGAAAATGTTTTATAATTATGCTATGCTAAATCCTAATAGGATTCCCTAAACACTCCTTAGTAAAAATATTGAAGTTGTACATGCTTAGCCATGCTATGTTTTGAAAAGAGTTACATGTTGAGATTTTACAAAGGTTGAGAAAAGGACTTATGTTTTACATAATAAAACAAGGACTCAATGAACCACCTAGGTGGAGGACACTTGAAGTTTTGGGGAAGGTGGCAACAAAAGGGAACCATGTCTATGGAAATCACTTTGTGTTGTGCTCCAAATGAAAACCACCTAGGAAACTTAGAGATTGAACATGTTTCTCCAATTGTGGCTTTCGTGTACAACCACATGCTATTATGGCTCTGGCTTAGTCAACTACATTAGGAAGATCCATACATTGTCTTTAGTTACCGGACATGGGGATCTGGAATGCTTCATGGGGGCTGAAGACAAGCTAGCAATGATGTATGGGAGGACCTTTTTGAAAGACTTCGTCACACTCTTAGTCTGCCGGTACTCCATCTTGGTGAGCACTAATCCAGTAGGCCACTGGTGGCAACAAGATGGGATTGTGTCATGTGGGTAAAGTGTACTCCTTCTGCAGAAGTTAATAAAATCTAAGTACTTAGCCGTGTCCCCGGTTATGGACAATACTGAGCAACTAAAGTTTGAACCATGGGAGATCTCGACATACCAATTTCTAATATAAAAACTTGATGCACTTGGGGGTACCAAGGGATTCAAAGAGATTTGATAAAGCTTGTTGCTCTTGGGGTTACCAAGGTGCTCAAGAGCATGATGTACTTGGGGTTACCAAGGAACTCATGAGATTTCATAAAACTTGTTGCACTTGGGGTTACCAAGTAGCTCAAGGGATTTTTGACAAGGACTTGAACACTTGAGTTTCTACCAAGGAGTTCAAGGTACTTGGAAAAAAGATTTGACAAAGGACCAAAACCATTTTGAAAAGATAGGATAACTGTTGCTTTATGCAAATAAACCCTAACTCTAATTAGCCAAATATGCATGTATTGATAGGATCCACTCATATCTACATAAAAGTGAAACTTGCCAATACAATTCAAATGTATTGACCCTTGTGGCTGTAACCTGTAATGTTGCAGGTTGATTGTTTATTTATATGAAGATTGTTTGATTGACTAGGACTACAAAGTCGACAACCAACATCTGCCTGTGGCACTTTGAAGATGAAGGACCCATGACTATATTTATTCCGCTGCAATGTATTGTAATAGCCATATGAGCTATGTATGATGTAATAAAATTATGTTATTCATGGTTATAAAGTTATATTATGACCTTTGTTTCTTGGTATTACATCTTAACTGTGGATGCTAGCTATTGATCCAGGGACTAGCATTGTAAAACACAGGAGGGATCTACCTTTTCAGGTGGGGACCTCTTACAGATGGTATCAGAGCATTGTGTTGCCTGTAGGATTTGTAACCCTAGGATTGGACAAAAACCTTAGAAAAATAGGAGTTATACTTGTTCAAAAACTTATTTACAAAAAACACTTGTAAACTCTTTCCTCAACCATTTTGGTTTAACTCTACTTCTCTTCTACTTCAACTTGATGGAAAAACCTACCCATGACCAAGGACTACACCATGTGCAAAGGACTTCTTCAACACCTTCGACTCTAATGACTTCAACATCTTCAACTCTAATGACTTCAACATCTTCAGCATGTTCTCCAAAGATTTCCAACATGGATACCACCAAGGACCACAAGTGAGACAAGGAAATATTACTTAAGAATTAGAGACCGAGGGAATGCAAAATAAGAAGAAACCATCAACAACTTTGAAGTATTGTGACCAGGAGTTTTTCTCAAAGAACCCATGATCTCATACAATAAGAATCAAGAAGGATGGAAAGATCACAAGTGAACCATATAGATGGACCACCATAATTTAGCTAAGTCAAAACCACCAACTTATGTGGTGTAACAAAATATTTTGTTGCCTAAGTATGTGCTTGAACCTTGATTAAGCGAAATATTTGGTTGTGATTGCATGCACATTGTTTGTGTAAATTGTGGTGTGTGTGAATAGAATGGATTCCTTAGAAAAATCTTGCCTATTCTAACCTCCCTTCAACCCAAACAGATGACTACTCCAAAGGACTCCAAGGTTGATGACATCAACACCAACCAAGCTGACAGCATGAAAGAGCTCCTAGAAACCCAACACCAGTTGAATCAACTGACAGCTCAGTTCATAGTCAACAATAGTGATAAAGATCCAGCACTACAAAAGTTTTTGGAAGAGCAGTCTCAACTGATGCTTAAGGTGACTAATCAAATGAATAGCATGGAAGAAAACTACCCCAACGAAGTCTATGATAACAAGGCTGACAAGAATATTATTCTAGATGGAGCCCCAGCTTGCACTATATGTGGAGACAAGGATCACACTTCCAAGGAGCATGAAGGACAATGCCCCAATTGTGAAGAAGATCATCCAGTTGGACAATGCCCCACCTCTCAAGCTACTTGTTACCTTTGTGAGGGAAGTGATCATACTCCTGGCCTATGTCCCATCTATGCCATGGTGGAACAAAGGAAACAGGAAGGATCCAAGTCTACCAAAGGAAAAGGACCACTCCTACCTCCTAACAAGACAACCCAATTCAAAGGACTAAAGAAGTTTAAGAAACAAAAGCAAGACATGAGCCTTCCACAATGTCGTAGATTTAAGGAAATGGGACACTACTCCAGTGGATGCCCAGAGAACAAGAAGAATAAAGAGATTGACCAAGTGTGGTGCAACAACTGCAAAGAGCCAGGCCATTATGTAGCCACTTGTCCACAAGAACAACGCAAAGAACTCAAGGACATTCATTGTTTCAACTGCAAGAATCCAGGGCATTATGCAAGCAACTGTCCAGAAAGGATGAAGAACAAGTTGAACAAGCCTATGGAGAAACTTAATCTTGGCCCATGAGTTAAACATAGGAATAAAGCAAAAGTATGCTTAGAGGAATTTCCAGGACCCAAGAAGGCCAATATGTAATTTTTGTTTGAAAAATTTTAAGGGTGGTAGAACCCTAGTTGTTTTGAACTTGCTTTTACCCCAGCCTTCCCAAATCTCGGGACGAGATTTATTTTAAGGGTGGTAGCCTGTCACATCCCAAGATTTTCCAAAACTTGTAATGTGAAAATAAATGAATAAAATAAAAACTTTGTTTGATTTCCAGGGCCAGAAGAAACTTTTTGAACCATTTAAAGTAAATAAAACCTAAAGGGATTTAGAAAGATAAACATTTAATGAAAGGAAAATAAAATCTTTTGGAAATACTATTTTGGATCATTTAATAAAAGATTTGGTATTCAAAAGAAAAGATGAGTTTATAAATAAAGAATATTATATTAAGCCAAATTAAAACCTTGGCCAAGCCTTTGAATTAAAACATTTTATTTTAAGTAAAATAAGCAAAGATTTAATTAAATAGATTAATAAGGATTTAATATCCAACTTTATTTAAACAAGAGGTTTTACCAATTTAAATTGAAACATCAAAACTTGTTAAATTATTTTAAATAGGTTTTCCCAATTAATTGAAATTCATAAATAAAATCTGCTAAAATGTTTTGGCTTTATTTTAGATTCAAAATAAATGTTTCAATAAAATAAAACCTATTTGATTAATAAACCATCACGAAGTCCTAGATTTTTGGGCCGAGCTGAAGGAAGGAGGTCCAACACCGACGCACATAACCTTGCCAAGAGTTCAATTTACTGAACCATTTATCTAAATTATAAAAGGAACCTTTAACAAATTACTGTTTATATTAAAACAAGCTTTTAAAATATACCTTATTTCAAATACAACCCACTATTTTGATTTTGGAAAATATATGGATTTAAAATTTTGTTTGAAATAAATCAAACCCTAATTTGATAATTAGCAA
This sequence comes from Avena atlantica, assembly GCA_910589765.1. NCBI lineage: Eukaryota > Viridiplantae > Streptophyta > Magnoliopsida > Poales > Poaceae > Avena > Avena atlantica. The sequence continues at coordinate 16,474,697 of OU342736.1, forward strand.
TAGCCATTTTATTTAATTAATAATGGACTTTATTATTTAAAAATTATGGAGTTTAGATTTAGGTTCAGACTACTGAACAGAACCAAGTCAAATTTACAAAGTTTGGGTGTTGTTTGAATTTATTTGAACCATGTTTGTTTGATAGAGAATTCAAACAGAAATTTAGAAATAGAAAAGAAAAGAACACAGAATAAAAAAAAATGGAATTGGATCAACCCAACCCAGCAGCCCACTAAGGCCCATCAGACCAGCCCAGCTCCTCACCCGGAAAGAAAACGATTCGCACCCCGTTTCGGAACCGTACAGTGTATGACCAGTGGACCCTTCCCTCATTTCGTTTTCCCACTGACAGGTAGACCCACCGCTACTGTTCATAGTCCACACCCGCGCGACCCCTTCCTCCCCAAACCGCGCTGCCGTTCTCTGTCATTCAACCGCGCGTTCAATTCACGAGTAATGGTTGCGTTAATCTTGCCCCTGACCACACGCACTTAAGCACCTCTCCTCCCTCTGTCATTCCTCGCAAACACCAACCTCTCTTCGCCCCTAGGCTGTCGCCAATCACTCCTGCACCGCCGCAGCTCCGACCACCGTCCTCCCTCGATTCCGGCCCAACCACACCCCCACCTACATCCACAAACACACAGACACACTCACTACTTCCTGGCGCATCTCCCAGTACCCTCTGTTCGACCGCGGGCGCCCCAGAACGTCGCCTACATCAAGCTTCCGACGCCGTCGCGTCTGTCTTCAATTCCGGCAAGAACTCAGGTAGATTCCGACCGCCCCGTACCTTCTCGTTCATGCACGTGACCTCTCCGTGACCTTCCGCACTTAACCATGCCCCTGTTTTGTCCTAGGACGATCTACAACGTCGTCTTCGACCACGACTGAGACCACCCGACGCCGTCCTCCACTCCGGCGAGAAATCCTGCCAGGACCAGACTGCCCCTCGCCCGACCAACACCTCCTCGAGCATCACCGTGACCTCCTGAACCCGGTGAGCTTCTTCTCCTCCTCTCTCGCTTCCTAGAACCACCGTGAACCCCTCGCCTGGCCGTGCTCCGCCGCTAGTCGCCGTCGGCGCCGCTCACTTTTGGTCCAGCGAGCCAGTACCGTAGGATCTAGTTTGAACGAGTGCGATTAGATCACTTACCGCGAAGAGGTATGCGTCCTGGACCGTGCGATTCCACTTAGATCCAACAATCCAGAGGGATCAATCCGACCGAACCGGTATCGACCAATAGGAACACGACGCGTGGCCAGGTTTAAAAATAAAAACAGATTTGAATCTGATTAAATTGCAAACTTCAAACCCTTGTAACTTTCAAACCACACGTCCAAAAATTACAAATTTTATATCAATGGATTCAGGAGAGCAAGACCTAAACAACCATGGCCTTAGTTTGGAAAATAGTAAATGTTTGTTTGCTTGTTTTTGCAGATTCTTTTGTAAGCTTGTTTAGAGTATAAAAATTGTTTAAAAATGATTTTTGGATTAAAACTTTCACAAAATGGTTTGTTGTGACCTTACTCACCCTAGGAATCAACCCTTGGTGTTAAAAATTATTATGGTATAATTTAGGTTGAATTATTTAACTTAGCCATTTTCTAGCCATATAAAATTATTGATTTTACTATGGAAATGTTTTTGCAAGGAAAACTTTGTGAAAATGTCTTGGACCAAACTTACTGACCCAAAACACCAAGCTTTAAAAGTGGCAACTCACTTGATGAAAAACATAAAGATTGCTTTGATAAAAATATTTTCACCACATGAAATAATGTTGGATTTTGAAATGGTTTATGAACTAAAAGCTTTTTGCAAATAACTTTGCCATCTTGGTAAACGACCAATGTGGACCTTACAAAGTTAAAAGCCCAGTGGATACCTCCCTTATAAATAAAACCAACTTAAGCATGTTCTCATGCATGACTTAGAATCCATTGCTTTGTGTGTGTGAAATATTGTTTGAATGTTGGTTTGGAATGCTACTTGATACTATGCTTGTTTAAATGATTGTAGTGGAATTAGCAAAGGGTGAGACTAGCAAGATCAAGGAGTAAACCCTCATACCCTACCAAAAAGGCAATTTACACTATCATACAAAAGACCTACTATTTTCATTATACTTAGTGGATTTTGTAAACATGCATGAAAATGTTTTATACTTATGCTATGCTAAATCCTAATAGGAATCCCTAAACACTCCTTAGTAAAAATATTGAAGTTGTACATGCTTAGTCATGCTATGTTTTGAAAAGAGTTACATGTTGAGATTTTACAAAGGTTGAGAAAAGGACTTATGTTTTACATAATAAAACAAGGACTCAATGAACCACCTAAGTGGAGGACACTTGAAGTTTTGGGGAAGGTGGCAACAAAAGGGAACCATGTCTATGGCAATCACTTTGTGTTGTGCTCCAAATGAAAACCACCTAGGAAACTTAGAGATTGAACATGTTTCTCCAATTGTGGCTTTCGTGTACAACCACATCCTATTATGGCTCTCGCTTAGTCAACTACATTAGGAAGATCCATACATTGTCTTTAGTTACCGGACATGGGGATCTGGAATGCTTCATGGGGGCTGAAGACAAGCTAGCAATGATGTATGGGAGGACCTTTTGGAAAGACTTCGTCACACTCTCAGTCTGCCGGTACTCCATCTTGGTGAGCACTAATCCAGTAGGCCACTGGTGGCAACAAGATGGGATTGTGTCATGTGGGTAAAGTGTACTCCTTCTGCAGAAGTTAATAAAATCTAAGTACTTAGCCGTGTCCCCAGTTATGGACAATACTGAGCAACTAAAGTTTGAACCATGGGAGATCTCGACATACCAATTTCTAATATAAAAACTTGATGCACTTGGGGGTACCAAGGGATTCAAAGAGATTTGATAAAGCTTGTTGCTCTTGGGGTTACCAAGGTGCTCAAGAGCATGATGTACTTGGGGTTACCAAGGAACTCATGAGATTTCATAAAACTTGTTGCACTTGGGGTTACCAAGTAGCTCAAGAGATTTTTGACAAGGACTTGAACACTTGAGTTTCTACCAAGGAGTTCAAGGAACTTGGAAAAGAGATTTGACAAAGGACCAAAACCATTTTGAAAGATAGGATAACTGTTGCTTTATGCAAATAAACCCTAACTCTAGTTAGCCAAATATGCATGTATTGATAGGATCCACTCATATCTACATAAAAGTGAAACTTTCCAATACAATTCAAATGTATTGACCCTTGTGGCTGTAACCTGTAATGTTGCAGGTTGATTGTTTATTTATATGAAGATTGTTTGATTGACTAGGACTACAACGTCTACAACCAACATCTTCCTGTGGCACTTTGAAGATGAAGGACCCATGACTATATTTATTCCGCTCCAATGTATTGTAATAGCCATATGAGCTATGTATGATGTAATAAAATTATGTTATTCCTGGTTATAAAGTTATATTATGACCTTTTTTCTTGGTATTACATCTTAACTGTGGATGCTAGCTATTGATCCAGGGACTAGCATTGTAAAACACATGAGGGATCTACCTTTTCAGGTGGGGACCTCTTACATTGCATCAAGACACAATCGAGCCCTTGAAGAGAAGCATCACAATAGATGACGAAATCCTTGCTTGTATCCAGAAGGACAAGCAGAGGAGCAGTGGTTAGCTTAGTTTTCAAAGCTTAGAAGCTTTCTTCTCCCTTTTCTGACCATTCAAACTTCTTATCTTTCTTAAGAAGATCAGTCATAGGCTTGGCTCTCTTAGAGAAGTTCTCAATGAATCGACGGTAATATCTAGCCATTCCAAGAAAACTTCAGACTTCCTTGACTAAACTAGGTGACTTCCATTCCAGAATGGTATGAACCTTACCCGGTATGACAGCAACACCACTTGCAAACACAACATGACTAAGGAATACAAGCTCTTGCAACCGAAACTCACATTTGGAGAACTTGGTGTAGAGACGATGTTCACGAAGTTTAGTCAACACCAAACATAGATGTATGACATGCTCTTCTTTGGTCTTGGAGTAGATTAAGATATCATCGATGTATACCACGAAGACGATGTCGAGATATTCCATGAAGAAGGAGTTCATGAGCCTCATAAAAGTGGAAAGGGCATTGGTTAACCCGAATGACATCACTGTATACTCGGAAAGACCATAAGGAGTTGTGAATGATGTCTCTGGGATATCCTCCTTTCTGATCTTGATTTGATGATACACTGATCTTAAATCCATTTTGGAGAAGACAGTATCACCACTTAATTGATCAAAGAGGTCATTTATCCTGGGAAGAGGGTACCTATTCTTGATTGTCACTGCATTGAGTGGACGGTAGTCAACAACCAATCTTGGAATATTTGTATCCTTCTTCTTGTCAAAGATGGTAGGGCAACCCCAAGAGGATGTGGTAGGTTGGATGTAGCCTAGGCCTTCTAACTCTTCAAGTTGCTTCTTCAACTCCACCAACTCATGACGAGGCATGCGGTAAGGTATTTTGGAGATAGGAGCATTTCCAGGAACTAGCTCTATGACAAAGTCCACACTTCGATCAGGTGGCATGCCAGGCAACTCTACAGGAAGACATCCAGGAAATCACAGACTACATGGACATCTTGGACCTTGCGCGTAGGTAGAACATCCATGGAATACAACTCCAAGAAAGGTTTAAGAACTGTCGATGGAGACTTTGAACCATCAGTCCAGTACTGGACAGTTATGCCAGCAGGAGAGGCCACACTAGTTGTTCTAAGTACATTCAATGACGACTTGATACTTGGTTAACCATTCCATGCCCAGAATGACATCAATGTTAGTTGACTTGAGTGCAATGAGAGAAGTGGGAAACTTCTGATATGGTATATCTTTTTCAACCCCATGAGTAACCAAGATGGTCTACCAACGAGACCCAAGAGTACTAATCTCTAGAGGAAAGGCCATAGCTTCAAAGGTGATATCATGCATTTGCGCAAAATCTTGTGATATGAATGTATGCGATGCTCCAGAATCAAACGAGACTATTGCTAGAATTGAATTGACACGGAGCGTACCCAGAATGACGCGTGAGAGAGATGGTGGACGGAGATCTCGATTCGATTGGGTTCACGAGCGAGAGAGAGGAGGGAAAAGGGAGAGAGAGAGTCTTTGGCACCCTGGATTTACGGTCCGAGAATACCCGTTATGCATACAATTCACGTTCCCACAACAGTGATCCATGAGCATAACCAACAAGTATCATTACATCATCCTTACATTAATGAATACAACAACTTACAAGGAGTCCTTTATGGTGATTACATCTCAAGTAGCGGAAGTCTTCAAGGTAGAGCCCCTGCCTTAACCTACAGGCAACTGACTGGGAAGATGGCCTAGCTCGCATAGACATCAACTCCTCCGTTCCTTCTTAACATCTACAATCTGGCCAAGTAAATAGCCAGGGACAATGCCGGTGAGTAATTTGAATGTACTCTCAAACCACCGAGCCAAGGGTAATAAGAGAATGCATATCTGGCGGTGGCGAGATATCTCTATACTATATTTGTTTTTGGAAACACCAAACAATGCCATCTCTATATCTTTGTTGAAAAAGAGTTTTTGGAAAAGTATGTCTCCTTTTTGAAAATCTGGACATCTCCACATCCTTGTTAAAAGTTTTATAAAACATTTTGTTGTAAAACGCTTTTTAAAAACTTAACGACCATCTCTGGTCAAAACCATTTTCATCCTTATCTTTCCTCGTGACCAAGTCACCTCCTTTATTTTATCACAACTTAACCAAAGGGTACTCCTAGCTCTTGCCATTCCAACCATCCTTGTCCGTGGACACAGCTATTCGAATAGATCAAACTCTTCAGAGGTTGTGCACTTTACCCATAAGAATTAATACATCCACCAGGATAAAACCATGGCCTGCGACACACGATAGATAGAGGTTCGGATAATAAAACTTGAACTTTTCATTTGTCGATCCCTAGCAACGGCGGATTTTCCTTTTGGGTTTATCTCTCCGATACGTCTATGGGGTACTATGACCCTGGTCCTTCCATCCGTACTGACCCCTACCTCTAGACCGAAGCCTGACCGGTAGCAATAGTGACAATTCTTCCATCCCTACTACCTAAAAGCATACCGTCCGCGAGGGACCCAATTGTTGCACCGGTACCTTGTCCCAGACAGCACGGATTTCAGGGGATTTCTCCCCTTTAGTGAGTAAGAGCAGCCCGGCTAATTACCACAAACTACGAGCTAAGCCCCATCGACTCGGGTAATGTGGTTGCACGGATAAAATTGTTCCGGACATTGGCGTAGAACATCCCTTCCTTTCTCTTGCTTGACTTTCTCTTCATCCACCTCATCTTTTGTTTGGTAAAAATTCCACTCGAAAACGATGCCTCTTTCCGAGGATTTTATTTTGAAAACTTTGTAGTAGGGTAAAATCCCAAAATACTTTTATCATTGAAAATCTGTAGGATTCCAAGAGGGAAGATGCTAATCATCTTAGCCTCGTTCTATGGGGTAAAGATAGGTGTCAAAGGTGTAGGTGTCCTAAGGGACATTTATCCATAACTTGGAGGAGCCAAGTTACTCACGTCTTTTTATTTGAAACAAACCATGTTTGTGATCACGCAATTTATAAACGAGATATAAAATAGTTGATAAATAGAAGTAGGGCAATATAGGAGTTCAGGAATGGTGGCTTGCCTGTGACCAGCAAGAAGTCCCTTGACATCGTCAGATAACCAGAAAACCAATAATAACAATAAAAGAATAATCTCGATCCTTCCTTCTTCTCGGCATCACACAATCGCAACTATCACCGTTATGGAGCATACATGCAAGCAAACAAAACACCAATCAATAAAAGGCATACAAGCATCACCATACAACAACAAAGGATAGATACATGATATGACGCAGTGGGATGTGGGAGTTTGAGTTGATTGGATTGGGAGATGATTAGGGGACATTAGGGAAAAGGCTTCCCTTTGGATTTTATAGTCTAAGAATTAACTAAGAGTAGTTTTGGTCCAGTACTTGATATGTATGATATCATTGTGTAAAAATGAAACCATTGGATAGGTATTGATAAAATGAAGCCAACAAAAGTGGTTTCACTAATTTATCAATTTCCCTTGATTTCTAATGGATTTTATAGTGATTAAAACTCTAGTTTTAGGAAATAATTCTCTGGAATTCCAAAAATTATTTCCTTGCGTGATTAAGTAGGATTTGGCGGACTGAATCAATAGAAGTTGGAATCTCCTCAAAAAAATCACCAAAATGCCCTTGAGAAATTCCCAAATGCAGTCCTAGATGGGATTTGTCTTTTTCATCTGATTTATTTTACAGAAGATTTTTAGTTGATTCCAAGGTCTCAAGTTGGGTACTGAGAATACCTTTCTGCAGAAATTGGAATCAATCCATTTGGAGTTGTGGAGATACTGTATTGATTTTATTAGTGAATAAACCATGTACAGAAGAGTTTAATTCACCAATATTCAACAGAGGCTCATAAAATTATGATCTGCTGGTTTTAGGAGGATATGGTGTGTTTACTGAGAGTTTGATTTAGGTCAGAACTTCATTTGGTTTGACCTAGGGAAAATCCTAAAATCAGAAGGTCTCTGTTTTTGCTATTTTTGTTCCTAGTAAAATAGGAAGCAAGTTAAAGTGGGGCCAGTGGGACATGATAGGTATGGAGTATACCTTGCACCTGCAATTGGATTTAGGTCATTTGGATTTACAAGTCTTCCTGGAGAAATTATTTAGTGTTCTCGACAGATCTGGGGAGATTATTTATAATATTTAATATATACATTATTTTGTTACAAATCTTGGTCTGCATGTTAGGGAAAACATCCAGGCACTTGAACTAGAGTGCTAATTTTAGATCTAGGGGTTTTGCTGGATTTTATATTTTTATTTGGATTTAAACTAGAGTGCTAATTTTAGATCTGAAAATAAAAAGGAAAGGAGGAAGGCCTAGAGGCTCATGGGCCAGATCCCGAGAGCAGTAGGCCGCACAGAGGCAGGCCGGCCCTGCCACGCTGGTTGCGCGCGGGCGGTGCGTAACCAGCCGCGGCCCAGTGGCGGGCCTGCCCGAGTGGCTCAGGGCGAAGGGGTACCGAGCATCTGGGGCCGTCAGATCTGGTGGGATCGACGGTCCCCAGTTGTCGTGCTCGCGGGGGCTCGCCGTCGGGGAGCAAACCCTAGGGCAGGCCAGGGAGAGATGGGGGAGCTCACCGGGGGCTCGGGAGAGGTCGAGGAGGCGATGGGGCGATGCGGTGCTCGTTGGCGGTCCAGGGGATGGTCGACGCGAGGGATCTTAACGTCGGGATGAAGCTCGCGCGAGGGTGGCCGAGGAGGAGCACGTCGGGGCTTGTCCTAGGCGACGCTATAGGAGGTCCTGGGCAGAAATAAGATCAGGGTTAGATAGAAGAAGAGGAGGGGGTCACTGCAGGGGGACATGTAGAGAGAGGGGAGCTCGAGGGAGGGAGGTGTGCTTGCGGGAAGAAAATGGCCGAAGCTTCGTGTTCTTCTTCCCACGAGTAGAATAGAGCAGGGGAGAGGAGGGAGATCTCGTGGGGGAGGTGAGGGGAGTGCTCTGGGGGCAAATGAGCTAGAGGGGCAAGCTGGGGTGGCATGGGGGCATTATATACCGAGGGGAGTGGTCTATGGTGGGTGTGGCTCATGGAGGAGCATGGAACTAGTACACGGCTTCCCCATTGGGTGCTGAGGGCGGTGGGGAGGGTGTGGGGTTAGTTTTTTGGTCGTGGGTCTAGCAGAGAGGGAGTTGGAGGCTGCAAGGAGTAAAGAAATGGGTTTGGACAAGACAACTCCTTTGTCTCCCTCTTAAAGATCCATGTGGGCAAGGGGTGTGGGGCCAATATATAGTGCACACGACCAGGAGGGAGTGGGTGCTGCTAAGGTGAAGTGCTTGACAATTTTGGGGCTGGTGTGGTGGTGGTTTGAACCAAACTTTGCAAGGTTTAGAAAAATTGATCACATAGGTGCTTGTGAAGGAAGTTGCAAAACTGGCATTGGACAAGGTATGAAAATGGTACTGGTAGATAGATGGGGTCAAACAATAACTTCAAGATTTAAATGGGATTTTTTTGAAGATTATAATCCCATTTAAATGCACTTCTTCGAAATGTGCTAAAGTAGATTATGGCAGCAAAAATGATATTTTTACATTGGGAAAACTTGGGTTTTGATGTGATATGGTCCTAAAGAACATAACACATAGTGAAGAATTTTATTGGGATTTATTGAAGTGTAAAAGTATTTTTAGGGAATTATTTCTTTTTTCTGCCATTTAAGAAGAATGGAAAAAGGTAATAATAAAGAATCTCAAAAATATTAATATTTGAGTTGGGAGGACGGGGTCTGACATGGAGAACTCAATTATACATTGATTTGGCAAAGTGGTTTGGAGAAAAACAAACTTGTCTTTAAAGACAAGGGTTTTGATGAAATTGCAAGATAAGGAAATAACCTACTTTAATAATCCAAATAATTGGGAGAATTATTTGGGGATGCTTATATACAAGGTAGATGTTGTAAAATTGATGTAGGCATCAAGGTCAACCTTGGGCTTGAAGAAAGTTGGTAAAAAGAATTGAAACTAGAATCTGGAAGATCTAGGGTTTAATTATTTTGATGCCATCTAAATAGGGTTGGATTAGGGACCTCAGAGTTCACCTTGGTATAAGGGGTATATGGATGTATAGACCATGTCATATAGATGATCATGGAAGCAAGAGTTGGGCTTGGTTGGATCTGAGGTGTTCTAGATGAGATGGCAAACGTGGTTGAAAAATAAGGCTGCCATAACAGATGCATCAGTTAGCCAACTAAACCAGGTGGGTTTAAGAAGCACAAGGCTCCCATGGAAACAAGTGAAGTGGGGGTTTATAGGCCATGGTTAGTAGTTCCTAACCATGCAAAGAGTTGGTCAAGGGGAGGTGGCATATGGATGTGATCTTCTGCCAAAGTAGGCAAGATGATAAGATTTGCAGAAAAGATTATTATCTTGACTATAAAACCATCATGGATGGGTGGGAAATAGATTAGCTTAGGTAAGTTAAAGAGTGGGCCTTGGTAGTACTAATAATGTAATACAATATGGTTCAAGTATATTCTCAAGAATGCACATGGATTGGATAAGGTGGATCTCCAAAAATGGTATCCAGACTAGTAATCTAGACTTTGCCATTTTGGCAGATTTAGGGTTTTAGACTAGACTACAAGTGTAGATGATTTTGGGAGGATGCTTGTGATCCAAACTCATGATCAAGGACATGATGTTGAGGTAATAACTAGGTAGATAGGATTCATGCTTATATTGGGTGTCCACTGGGTTGGAAACCATCCAGAGGGATTATCCTTGGGTTGAGATAAGCATAAGATGAGATGGTTGCTGTAGGGGCTTAGGATTGATCTAGATTTGGATGCTTTCTTTGATATTGATGATACCAAGAAAGTATTGGGTCCTAAAGGATGAGCTACTTGATTATCTCACTGCTAGTTCCTAAGCAAACAACGCAATCAGCAGATCAAGGCAATTCATCAGACAGCAGATCAAGGCAATTCATCTTGACTTATCTAACTACTACTAGGGTTACCTTCAAGCCTAGCCTGAGGTAAGGAGGGGTATGTTGAAAATGGATTGTGATTAGAAGGAGGATAAGACCATCTTGGTATCTCTACCAAGATTGAGATGAAAAGGTTTTAGTAAAGGTTTTGGGAAAACCTAGAGATAAGGGTAGTTGAAGTTCTGTCTTGAAAACATAAGGAGATAATATATATAGGTCTCCATAGTTTTGGCAATAGAAGCTACTAAATTATTTGGTTGTGTCAAATTCATCTTGGCTCAAGTTTTTTAAAGGCCAGGACATTTGAGAATATAAAAGATGAGACAAGACATCTCTTTTGAAAAATAGTTTTTGTATACTAGGGTTGAGATGAGGAGAAACACAACTAATACACAAGCAATTGCTTGAGCACAAGCAAGCAAGTAAACACATAACACAAGATTTTTTTTTGTTCCCCCTGATTTTTGCCCGTTGGACATTTAATCAGGGTTGCTTAAAATAATCTCGTCCCGAGATTAGGGAGGAGTAGGGTTGGGGTTAAAAACATCCGCTTAACAATTTCAGCGGGGAAGTTATTAGGCGCTAATAGTTAGTCGTAGATCAGAGCTGAGTGGCTTTGGGTCGGGCGGTTTAGTTTTAAGTGAGTGGAATGCGTCTTTTCCACTTAGGACAAATCTAGGTAGGTTTAGCTTTGACGGGGTACTTCCTTCTAGAGACGGTGAATTGAGTCTTCTCTTGCTTCGTGTTGCGATCGGCCTTCTTTCTTTATGATCATGATACACCGGTTGTTGGTTTAATGGTCGAGCTTGGAGCGAAGAATCTTCCTGAAGAATCTTATGATTTTGGAGAGTTCCCGGTTGTTGTGCTTCTTGTAGGGTCGACGATTCGGAGCTTGGAGGGGTGGTTACCACTTAATGCTAACTAGGGGTCGACTCCTTGGGTCTATCGAGTTTTTGGGCGTGAAATACGTAGTCTTTCCCCTTTAGATAAAAACTACGGGGGTTTGGTCTGATTCAACATCGTGGGTAAAACATGCAAAGAAGGATATCATGCTTGCATAACATCCATACATTAAGTAGGTTTGAGCCAGTCAGTGGCGGTGGTACTGAAGGTGTTACAAAACAGGTCTTGGGGAATACATGACTCTACCCAGGTTGGGAGAAGGAGAGTTCTTCGGAGGCACAACTACTTGGGAGGAGCGTACAGAGTCTTGACGACCTTCGGAGGTGAAAGGTTTCCTCGCAGGTAGTGCTTTCTTGGGGGAAGAGGAGGTTCTGGGGATAGCGGTCTCCTAATTCTTTTAGCCGAAGGGGCTTGGGTTTTCTTGCCATTTTTGGGTGTCGCAAGGGCTTGCTTCGGGTTCATCCATTACTGTTTTGGAAAGCTGCGGGCGAAGTGGTCCGGACCTCCACAGGTGTATCAACCGTTGCTTAGCTTCAGATCTCCCTTGTGTTTTTCTTGGGATCTTTACATGGATGGTGGATTTTTTGGCCTTTGCCTTGGTAGGAGTGTTGTCGAGACCACGCTGGGGGCACTGTTGACTGAAGTGGCCTGGTTCATCACAGGCGAAACAGGTTCCTTTCTTGGAGCGTCCCTATCTTGATTTCTTCCCAATGTTGACACAGGGGAGTTGACGAGCTTTTCCAATCAGGAGTTGGAGGGGACAGTTGGCCGGGACATGGTCTTGACCTTCACACAGGAAGCAGGTGACTTGTTGGGTAGGGCACTCTGCAGGAGAGTGGAGAGCTCCACAATTTGGGCAGTTGCCCGAGCACTGACCAGCCTGATGTCCTTCTTCACCGCAACGGCTGCATCCTTTCTTCGGGGCTCCGATCTTCATGGCCATACTCAGGGTTTTCTGGCAGAGATAACGTTTCTGGCTGAAGAAGGATATTGTGTGATGGAGTTAGTGTTCCAAGTTAAGGATAGAGGAGCTAGTGGGGTATAATATTGGGTGGAAGGCTATGGTTGACGGTGAAGGGTCAATAGAGGTTTATTTGGGAATTGAGTGGAAAGATGTATTCTTTCCACACTATTGTAAACCGCCCTAGGTTTCCCGGTTGGTAAGGGGCTTTAGTCCTGGTTCCCCAACCGGGACGGGGCAATCGGGACTAAAGCCCCAACCTTTAGTCCCGGTTGCCCCACCAACCGGGACAAAAGGGCATACACGTGGCCGCTGCTGAGAGCAAGAGGGGAGGAGCAACCGTACTGGTTCATAACACGAACCGGGAAAATAACCCTCTGCCACAGCAGAGATTTGGCACATTTCTCTACCGCAGCAGAGAATTCATTTTGGCAACCTTTTTTTGCCGCGACAGCATTTTGGCCACTTTTGTGCCGCGGCAGAGGAATCATTTATGTTGTTTTATTTTTTATTTAGTGTTTTGCACTCATCAATGAAGGAACCATTATATTACACAAGATAATCATGACAATATACAAGTGTCGAACATATTACATTCGATATACGGAGTTCATGCACTACATACAAAATAAGCTCTTTGTACAATCCCTATTGGATATACACACCCGAATAGTATTCTCCTTTTGGGTGTAGGACTTCTGCATCCAAGAATCCCGCCAATTCCTCCTAAATTGCTCGTACGCGATCCTTTGGCAGAAGAGCATCCCGTAGACGTTCGATCTGATTTAAAAAAGGAGTCAACCTATATGATTGAAAGTAAACACAATTTGATGGTAATTAAAAACTATAGAAATTGTTTACGTATGTTAAGTTGCTCTAAATTTCTCCCATTCTCACAGCACGTCTGACGGATGAACTCGCAAACCTAGTATCCACATAAATTGTTCCCTGGTCCCTACGTCAGGCACTTTACGAGAACATAGTTCAATCAAAATAATAATCAAGCATGATAATAACGGTATCAAAACTAGAATCAAAGAGATGCGCATACATACAAAATAGTGGTGCTTACATCTAGTGGTTTAAATGTAAGCTCCCCTTTCCAAACACCCCTAGCCTTCTTGGTGAACTGTTTCCAAGCGCTGCTAGGCGAAGAAAACGAATAAAAGAAGTTACTAATTACTTGATATCATAAAATTCACGAACGTTGCCGATATAGTGTCATAATGATTAGAATTACCGCTGGAGAAGCATCTGCATGTCCTTCCACGTCTCAAGGGGTTTATGTTTCGAGTCCATGACTAGTACATACCCTTTGTCAGGTTGAATGATTAACAAAATATAGTGGAAGCTGCGCATGCATAACTAATCAATTATATACTTAACGTCGAGTAAGCGAAATAGAAAATGTATACAACACAATAACACTCACTCCATGTTGTAAGGAAATAGTATTTCGCTTCTGGTTTCTTGAAACCTTAACACGTGTATGATATTATCCTCCGTATCTTGGGGGTTTGTTTCGAGATTAGCTTGATGAACCCAATATGGCTAAATGAACCCAATGTCATAGATTTGGCCTCTACTGCATTCGAGAATCTTCATTCTGCATAGTATAGTATGATTATATACATGCAATAAACGAGGTGAGATAGCTAGAGACTAAATTAATTAGAAAATTAGTACTTACAGACAATAGGCACTGATGATCGATTTGTCCAAGGCGTCTTGATTGAATAATTGAAATAGTTCATCAAATTCAATGGATATCATGTCATCTATTTCTTTCCCATAATGCTTTTTTGTAACCCTCAGCATTATCCACTTAGCCCTGGCCTTTGTGGCATGCATGTACCAGTTATGCAATCTTCGCATTTTTGTTGGAAGATTATTTACCTCCTCAGGTTTGACGATGAAGGGTTTCGCAGCATAGTAAATCAAAAAATTTCTACGGATGCGAACGGGAAAGCCAAGATCTAATCTAGGAGATGCAAACAACGAGAGGTATTAGATGAGATCTTCATACCCTTGAAGATTCGCATAGCGGAATGTTCGTCGGAACGTGGGTGATGTAGTCATACTCGCTTCTCCTCCTCGCGATCCGCTTCGATCTAACACCGCAAGTGGCGATGCCTCCGAGAGATGAACACGTGCGGCACCTCGACGTCTCCTCCTTCCTTGGTCCAGCATGTATGGTGGAGAGATGGATTGGATCTACAACGCGACGGCGTGGTGCAAGTGGTGGAGAGTTTCTGCAGCAGGGCTTCGCCTACGTGCAGTGGGGAGGGAGAGAGAGACGAGGGCAGCAGGGTGGCTAGGGCCTGAGGGGAAGGTGTGGGGGGGTGGTGCGCCCCCATCCCTCTTTATATAGAGGGGTGGGCGCCAACCCTAGCCCCTCCCCCAAGCCTAGGCCAGCGGCCAAGGAGGGAAGAGTGGGGGGCAAGTTCCCCCCCCCCTTCTAGAAGCTCCCCTAGGGTTTCCCCTTGGTTTGGCAGGCTGGGCCCTATGGGGCCTTGTGCCCCTTGCCCAATGCGTCCAGGGCACTCCCTCATAGGCCCATGCCCCCTCCCGGCAGGTGGGACCACGTTGGTCCCCCTCCGGAAGGTTCTAGAAGCTTCCGGTACAATACCGATTAACCCGAAATAATTCCGAACTCCAAAAATTGCATTGCCTTATATGAATCTTATTCTCCGGACCATTCTGGAACCTCTCGTGATGTCCCGGATCCCATACAAGACTCCGGAAAAAAACTCATAAACCAATTATCCAATCTATCCTAGCGTCGATACACGTTAAGTGTGTGACCCTTCGGGTTCGAGAACATGCAGACATGATCTTCTATCAATAATCAACAGCGGGGTCTGGAAACCCTTATTGACTCCCACACATTCATCGATGATCATATCGGATGAGCCACGATGCCAGGATTCAATCAATCCCATATATATTCCCTTCGTCTCGCGATATTTTACTTGCCCGAGATTTGATCGTCGGTACCGTCATACCTAGTTCAGTCTCATTCACAGCAAGTACTTTACTTGTTCCGTAATCCGATATCACTTTGTGATTAACTCCTTAACCACATTCTTGCAAGAGGTGTTGATATCGATTACCGAGTGGGCCCGAAGTATATCTCTCCGACTTGGGAGGGAAAAATCCCATCTCGATACATACAACCCAACAGGTACTTTCCGATCACCTGAGAGACACCTTTATGATCACCCTCTCATAGGATGACGTTTGATGACCTCAAAGCTTTCTTCCGATACCAGGGAGTTGCATTATATCATGGCCTAAGGAATACAATATTTGACATAGGAAAAGCTTCGCAAAGATAAACACGATGACACGATCTAATTGCTCCGCTTAGTTTGGTTCTATCCATCATATCATTCTCCCAATGATATGATCTCGTTATTAATCGACAACTCATGTCTATGGTTAGGACACCTTAACCATCATTAATCAATGAGCTAGTCCATAGTGGCATACTAGGGACACGGTGTTGTTCATAAACCACACAAGTATTAAAGTTTCCGCTTAATACAATTCTAGCATGGAATATAAACTTTATCATGAACAAGAATTATAATAATAACATCTTTATTATTGCCTCTAGGGCATAATTCCAACAGACGAGAGGTTTTCCGTACTGATATTTGTATGCTACTTCACCAACGGGGAAGTAGTGTAACTGGGATAAGTAGTGGGAAATACTCATACCTTGAGCAACGACAGCTTCTCCGTATTATGCAACTACATCTGGATCATACTACTCTTTGGCCGCATATTTGCTCGACCCCACATTGGTATGGGAAATCACCTTGAGAGGGGCGCAAGATTGGTTTGCTTGTTCTCCGGGCTGGGCAACAGATTTCCCACTTGCATCAGTACTTCTCTTTGAGGCTTGTTGTGCCGCATGTGACTTGATAATAGAGCGCTCATAGTCTGATGATATCTTTGGCTCGGGTTGATGAAGAGTCTTTAGCATTTTGAACACTCGGGCTTTTTCTTCTTTGGTGCTGGGGAACTCTGGCTCTTTCGGCCGCCTCCGCTTAGCAAAAAATGCCGTCGTTTCTGCATCAACGATAGCCGTAGTCTCCTCTTCAGTACATTCATAATATCTCTTGGGAGGAACCTTTGGTACTTTGGAAGAGGATCTTGTTTATGTTTTGGCGATCGCTTACCACTCCGTAGAGTAGCGGTGGTATGCTTACGTTTTTTTTTCCTGAGGCAGCGGCGATGGCTGCGCCGGAGATTGGTGAGGTGACGGAGATGGGTGAGGCGACAGAGCCGGGTGAGGCGACGAAGACGGCTGCCGCGGTGGCGACGACCTCGCTGGAGACGGTTGAGGCGGTGGCGAAGATGGCCTTGGCGTGTGATTTGGAAGCACAATACATTCCTTTGGCCATAGAATGGTGAAGTTTGTTGCTTCTCCCAGCTCAGTCACATCCCCTTCACCTGCAGGGTAGTCAAGCTTCAAACCTTGAAAGGTGGGCATGATTTCATCCACCCCGACAACAGCATAGCCCTTTGGAACCAGACGATAATGGTAAGTTGGTGTGGGTCCAATTGGTAAGGCATAGCCGACCGCCACCTTCATTGATATGTTCACAACTTTGACATGTAGCTCGCAGTGTGTCATCTGTGTGATATCATCCACTGGGTAGACAACACGAGCCATCGTCGGTGCACCATCGTCATCGTCATTGTCATCACCAGGGAACTCGGTGGAAGCCACACTGCTTTTTCAATTATATGATAGGCCGGTAGCATCGAATGCAGGTTCTACCACCATGTGCTGCTGAGATGGGCCGGTAGTACCTTGCTGGCTAAGTGCGTTAATTTGATCTTGTTGTTTCTTTATTCATTCTTCAATTATACGCATTCGCTCTTCCTGAATATCTGCTTCAACTTCCGCCTTGTCCTTTCTCCTCTTATGGCTTCTATCAGGATATTTCTTCCTCTCTTTAGGAAACCCAGTGCTCCATGGTTTGGATCCTATTATGCGTCGTGTTCGTTCATCACGTTCCTAATTTCCAAGGGCGAGTGTGAGATCATCATTCTCTCTATCGGGAACGAAGTCCCCATATTTAACAGCCTTTACTGTGTTTCTCATATTCTCGATTGGCAAGGGGTCTTCTTTATGTCGTATGTTATATATACACTTCCCTTCCGAGTCCAACGTGCCCCAATGCCCGTAAAACCAATTCTTTTCATGTTCGATCCAATCATCTGTCTCTGGGATGATCTTTCTAGCACGCAGTTCATCCTCAAGATTCTTCCACTTAGGAATGCCAGCCCTCTAGCCACCTTGCCCCATAGTATGGTGATACTTCTTGTTAGCAGCATTCAGCTTATTCGTTGCAGACATTTTCTTAGCCTTTTCTGATGTCTTGTAATTCACAAACTCAGCCCAGAATGGTTTTATCTTCTGAAACCGAATCTTCTCGAAATTCGGAGTCTTCTCTTTCACGACATAGTCAAGGTGCAATATTTTCTTCTAGTTGGTGAAACACTGGGCCATCTTCTTCATAGCCCACTCCCTGACATTCATCTCCATGGCTTTCGCCTGTTCTAAGGCGTCCTCAACTGGATCATCCGCATTTGGATCCAGCTCTATCTTCGGTGGTTTGAAATTAAGCATGAGCCTCTTCCACAGTAAATATTTGGCCACGGTAGGGAGAAATAAAGACGTTCCCTCTTCTTCCGCATCAGCATGCCTATTCCAATTTCGAATGGTGATCGGGACGAAGTCCCTAACGATTACTCCGCATTGTGCCACAAATTTGTTTGCGACAACAACTAGAGCCGTCGGTTTGCGGTCTTCACCGATATCTTCGATCCTGAACCTCTCATGGTCTTCCAACTTTTTGGTTGGGCCTCGTCCTCTCTTTTCAGTAGATTTGTTCGATACGGAGGGATAAAAGAAGAAAGATCGTCGTTAATATTTCTATATAGACATCAGATGATTAATTAATGAATTAATTATATTACATACACATCGCCGGAGCGGTCGTCTTCTCGATCATACAAGGCATCGCCTTCTCCCTCGCAGAATGCATCACCTTCAACCTCAAAAAAGTCGTCTCTTCCAGCAAAAAGAGGATCACCCTCACCGGAGTTGTTCAGAAACATCGATACATCTAAATTTTCTTCCCCGCGGATCACCCTATCGCGAAGAACCAATACCGGAAAGAAAGGCGGCAGTCAATACAGGGCATAATATAATGCGCAATCAATATGTATGACATGTCAGATTTAGAGATCCTACACTAGCCTTAGGTGCAACATCTATTTAAAAGGGTTCAGGATGCCATAGCAAGGACACACCGGCGAACCCACATGTACATAAGGGGTGTCGATGTTTCTTTAACTAAACTAGGGTTTTTAGTTTCTTGACAATGTATGATGATATCTTAAATAGATAGATCTCAATTTTTGAACAATTTTATATATTATTCATATTTTTGTGATTAAATATGCATTAGTTATGAATTTTACAAGTTTACATCAATTTCTGCCATTTTTAAACATTTCTGAAAAGAATAAAAGATTATTGCATCACCCTGACGTCATCAAACCCTAACCCCTAAAACTTTTTGTACCACAGAAAAACATACCCACAGTCATTGACGAGCGGGCCCTAGGCCACGCTAGGTCCACCCTGTGGCCACGTGGTGGCCACTTCACTCGCAACGACGCGTCCGGAGCTGCAGGCGTTTGTCGCGGGCGACGTTTCCAGCGATTCTAGGGAGTGCCGTTGGGTCTGTTCGAACCGTGCGAGTGAGAGGAACCTATCTAACCAAGCACCACTACCTAATGGTCGCCGGACCAAGCGCGAGAGCGAGCATCTAGGCGGAGCTCTCGGGTGAACGGCGAGCAGCGGCTACGCGCGACGCCAGGAAGCAAATACTGGGCCAGGGAGGTTCAGCGGCTCACCCTGAAGCAATTGGGGACGACGACGAGGAAAGGAGAGGCTCGGAGCACCGACGAGGAGCGTGGCAGAGCTCGTAGGGGTCGAGGAAAAAGCAGCGCGTGGTGGCATGACGGCGGGGCAGCGCGTGTAGTCCGACGGCGGGGAAGCGCATGTAGGACGACATCGGGGCGGCGGTTGGGCAGCCTAACAGCGTTCGAGCGCTTGTCCTCGCGGCAGCGACGATCTGTTGCGGATGAGTGAAGAGGAACGGGGAAGAAGGAGAAGGGGCGCGCGGTTAAGTAGTGAAGCCTCTTTTGTCCCTGTTGGTGCCAACAACCGGGATGTATGCTCCACTTTTTTCATATTTTGCGCTGAGCCCAAGCGGCGCGCGCAGGGGGCCTTTAGTCCCGGTTGGTGGCTCCAACCAGGATGTATGACCCTATTTTCAAAAACAATCACGAATTTTCTCTCTGTTCCTGCCTTATTTTTTTATTTTGAGTTTAAATTTGTAATGTTTTTAATGATAATTACTTTGGGATTAAGAAAAACTTTAAACATAAAAATTGTTTTAATTTGAATAACTAATGCAAAACCATTTTTTGTTTTAAAAAATAATTAAGGTAACCATTTAAACTATGAACCATTTAAAATAAAAAATGAATTAACTTATATTTTTTGAATATTAATTTGGAATTTAGAAAAACTTTAAACATAAAAAGTGTTTAGATTTGAATAACTAATTCAAAACCATTTTCTATTTTTAAAAATAATTAATGTAACCATTAAATTATGAACCATTTAAAATTAAAAATGAATTAACTTAAATTTTTTGAATATTAATTGGGAATTTAGAAAAAATTTAAACATAAAAAGTGTTTTTATTTGAATAACTAATTCAAAACCATTTTCTGTTTTAAAAATAATTAATGTAACCATTTAAAATTAAAAATGATTTTACTTACATTTTTTTAATATTAATTTGGAATTTAGAAAAAAACTTTAAACATAAGAAGTGTTTGTATTTGAATAACTAATTCAAAACCATTTTCTATTTTTAAAAATAATTTGTGTAACCATTTAAAATTAAAAATGAATTAACTTATATTTTTTAATATTAGTTTGGAATTTATAAAAACTTTAAACATAAAAAGTGTTTTGATTTGAATAACTAATTCAAAACCATTTTCTGTTTGTAAAAATAATTAATGTAGCCATTTAAAATTAAAAAGAATTAACTTATATTTTTTGAATATTAATTTGGAATTTAGAAAAACTTTAAACATAAAAAGTGTTTGGATTTGAATAACTAATTCAAAACCATTTTTAAACATAATTAACGTAACCATTTAAACTATGAACCATTTAAAATTAAAAATGAATTAACTTATATTTTTTATATATTAATGGGCGGGAAGGAAAGGACGGGAAATAATAGGAGGGAAGAAAATTTTATTACGATAGAACTGGAATTAAAGTACATAACGCAACAAACACTAAGTTACATAAAGCACGACTGAAGATTAAGATACATAGAATAACTAAAAATTGAGATACATGGCTAGATTAAGTCACAATCGGCCGAACTTGTTTTGCAATGTTGGAGTGATACATGGTTGTAATTCTCGCCATTGTATTCGCCGTACTCGCTATAGTTGATCCTTGAAGGCTGAGTACGTGTGGGCTGGACTTGAGGGTAGCGCAAGTGGGGGTTAGAGTCGGCGCCGTGTCGTAGGCCATGATGCTCTGGAGAGTCCGGCCGCGCCACCACAGCCGACGGCCGGCCTCGTTGAAGTTCGGAGGAGGTGGGCCGTCCTCCTCATGCCTGGCGAGCGCCCTCTCACGCTAATCCTCGAAGAAGGCTTCCCAAGTCAGGAAATAGTCGGGATGCCAGTTGCGATTCCTCCGCTGCTCCGGCGTCATCTCGAAGTAGTTGTGGTTCGTGATGGCCATCCTGCGCGCCACACCTAGAGGGACAGGAGGAACCGGCACACCTCCGACGCTCAGCATCCAGCTGACGGGACGCAGTAGCCCGGCGGGCAGGGGTAGTTCGAGGCGCAAAGCGCCTCCGCCTCCCTTGGGGTTAGTCATATGTTTGAAGCCATGGGAAAGAGTGATGATGTTGCAGATATGAGTCTAGAGATGTGCAATTCCAGTGGAGGCCAATTCTACATATATGTACTGAGAAATGGCGGGAAGAAAACTATGGGAAGAAATGGCGGGAAAAAAACTGCGGGAAGAAATCGCGGAAGAAATTACAGGAAGAAATGGCCGGAAGAAAATTGGATTTAGAGTTTAGGGTTTGAGATGTCCTAGTTGGTATATAGTCCATGTAAGGTGGTCTTGTATTTTAGAAAAATGGGACGGTAGCATTCTGAAACAGCATTTTGGTGGTTACTTCACAAAACGACCCGTTTTTTGCGTTTGGAAAATGGAAAATGGTTTTTCCGTGCGACGAAAAGGAAAACTTCCTCCTGCAACATTGTTCTCCATACCAATGTCCACATGCAAGCATAATATCGGCATAGCATCACAAACTATGCCGTGATTCAGCACATACCATCGGTCATTTGGACCGAAAGCCATGAAACCTCGAACATGATAGGTCATTTTGTGAAGGTTTTTTCGAGACATGATCAGTATACCATGTCTGGTATTTTTCCTTGCAACTATGTCACATAATATGACACCATGCGAAGGATTTACATTGTTCGGACTTTTTTTGAATTTCTTATGCCTGTTTTGAATTTTTTGAATTTCTAACTATGGTAGAACCGGCGTGCATGAAGATAGGGGACGAGCATTGTTAGAACTTGCATTGGATCTCTGAAGAAACCACATATTGCGAGTCTAAAAATGATTTTTTCAAAAAATCACGGGCGTTAGATCATATACCTGTAGTACAAACCGGACCCACTTCCTACCGATTCAGCAAACATTTGTCCTTTTTACCCGGGATGGACGAAAAGGTTTGAGATGTCCCGTTTGGGAGGTAGTCCATGTAAGGTGGTCTAGTATTTTAGAAAAATGGGACGGTAGCATTATGAAACAGATTTTTGGTGGTTACTTCACAAAACGACCCGCTTCTCCGTGCGACGAAAAGGAAAACTCCCTCCCGCAACATTGTTCTCCATACCAATGTCCACATTCATGCATAATATGGGCACATCATCACAAACTATGTCGTGAATCAGCACATAACATCGATCATTTGTACCGAAAGCCATGAAACCTCAAACATGGTAGGTTCATCTTTAGTCCCGGTTGGAGGGATTTCTGCAGGCTGGGCCAGGCAACACCAATGATAGGGGTAAGTGTCGGCATTATGTCGTTCATCTTGTACCTTATCCCGGATGGTTTAACCAACCGGGACTAAAGATGAACCTTTAGTCCCGGTTGGAGACACCAACCGGGACAAAACACGAGTCAGCACTAATAATAGGGGTGCGTGTCGACATTATGTCTTAAGTGTCGACACTGTGCCGAGCTGCTTGTACTATAAATATGAATCCTTGTGAGTCCAGTCCTCTAGCCAGATTGAGGCATCTCCAATATTGTTTTCGAGAGCAGGGACACCACTACGACTAGTTTCAGGGACATGCGGCCGGATCCCAGTCCTCTGGCATCTCCAACAAACTGGTCATAGAGGCACTCCCTAATATGTGAAATTAGTTATCTCCTAGGTGTATTGATCTAGTTAGAGAAGTTATAAGCTGCAAGATGGTGTGCGAGAGCAGGGACACCACTACGACCAGTTTGAGGGAGATGCCGTCAGAGCCCAGTCCTCCGGCATCTCCAACAAACTGGTCATAGAGGCACTCCCTAATATGTTACCACGCACGTTTGGAGATCAGATCTTAATGGTAAGTACGAATCAGGACAACTTCTTCATAGTTCAGGAAAGTCGTTCTACGAATCGGGACTAAAGGCCCCCTTTAGTCCCGGTCCAGCCACAAAAGAGGACTAACACTCAAGATATTTATTAATATTAAAAACCGAGACTACAAAACCGGGACTAAAGGCCCCCCTATATATAGTCCTGGTCAAGCCAAAAACCGGGACTAACACTCAATGCATTTATTAAACTTGGAAAATTGCAAACATCATCAGATATCCTTCACAAAATGAGCTATCATGTCTCATGACATTTAGGTTCACAATATGCAGCCGACCGACTAGACATGAACTAGAGGTACACAATATGAGCATGAACTTCTTGGCATCTGTCCTTCCTTATGATCGCTTCAGACGTAACCATGGAGCATCTTCTTTACTTAACGGAATGCTTGGGTCAGTTTTCACTGTGAAGGGCGGAATTTCATAAAACTTATTATAGTCTTCTGACATGTCTGTCTTGTCCTTGATTCCCACGATGTTTTTCCATGAAAGAACTATGTGACGCTTTGGCTCATCATATGATGTATTCGTTTGCATATTTGTTCTTTTTTTCGGTCTGGAGGACATGTCCTTCACATATAAAACCTAAGACACATCATTGGCTAGGATGAATGGTTCATCTCTATAACCAAGATTGTTGTGATCCACTGTTGTCATTCCGTACAACTGGTATATCTTTACCCCTTCCCCATTCAGCTTGACCCATTTGCAGCGAACCAAAGGGACCTTAAAAGAGACTCCATAGTCTAGTTCCCATATCTCCTCTATTTAACCATAGTATGTGTCCTTTTGCCCATTATCGTCTATTGCATCAAAGCGGACACCACTGTTTTGGTTGGTGCTCTTTTTATCTTGGGCGATCGTGTAGAATGTATTCCCATTTATTTCGTACCCTTGGAAATTCAATATAGTAGAAGATGGTGACGCGGCCAACAAGTATAGATGATCTCCAATAGTGGTGTCATTCAAGAGATGTGTCCGCATCCAACCACCGAAAGACTTCATGTGTTCATCTTTAATCCATGAGTCAGGCTTCCCCGGGTTTTTGGAGCATACAATATTCTTGTGTTCCTCGATATACGGAGCTGCCAAGGTGGAATTATGTAGAACTGTGTAGTGTGATTTAGTGCAAGAATCCCCGTCCCTACATATCATTGCTTTATTTCCCAGTGTGCCTTTTCCACTTAGTCTTCCCTCATGCCGCGAGTCAGAAACACCAATCGGCTTAAGGTCAGGAATAAAGTCAACACAAAACTCAATGACCTCCTCTGTTCCATATCCCTTGGAGATGCTTCCTTCTGGTCTAGAACGGTTATGAACATATTTCTTTAAGACTCCCATGAACCTCTCAAAGGGGAACATATTGTGCAGAAATACAGGACCGAGAATGGCAATCTCTTCCACTAGGTGAATTAGGAGATGCGTCATAATATTGAAGAGGGATGGTGAGAACACCAACTCAAAACTAACAAGACA
Organism: Avena atlantica; assembly: GCA_910589765.1. NCBI lineage: Eukaryota > Viridiplantae > Streptophyta > Magnoliopsida > Poales > Poaceae > Avena > Avena atlantica. Next base: position 16,499,458 of record OU342736.1, read on the forward strand.
TTGTACGAAATCCTTCTGTAACTTTGGCAGAATATATGGATTGATTACCTTCTGAGATATTACATTGAGGAATGCACACAGCTTCACAATGGGTACTCGAACATTTTCTGGTAGAAGCCCCCGCAATGCAATCGGAAGCAACTGCGTCATAATCACGTGATAGTAATGAGACTTCATGTTTTGGAACTTTTTCTCTGCCATATTTATTATCCCCTTTATATTAGATGAGAAGCCAGACGGCACCTTGATACAATAAAGGACTTCAAAAAATATTTCCTTCTCTACAATAAGTGACGCCCTTTATCCGTCTTGTTCTGTGTATGCATGTTCTCTGGGACTTTCATAATTTGTTGGTTCTCCCGTTCTTCTGGTGTATCTTTTGTCTTCCCATACACACCTAGGAATCGTAGCAGGTTCACGCAAAGATTCTTCGTCACGTGCATCACGTCGATTGAAGAGCGGACACATAGGACTTTCCAATATGGCGGCTCCCAAAATATAGATTTCTTTTTCCACATGGGTGCGTGTCCTGTAGCGATATTGTTCGGAACTGATTGACCGCCAGGACCATTTCCAAAGATTACTTCTATGTCCTTGACCATACTAAATACATCATCACCAGCAGGGAGTGAAGGCTTCTTCCGGTGATCTGCCTCACCTTTGAAATGCTTTCCTTTCTTTCTTACGGGATGATTGGTCGGAAGAAATCGTCTATTCTCGAGGTACACAACCTTCTTGCATTTATGCAAATATGTACCTTCAGTCTTATCTAAACATTGCGTGCATGGCTTATATCCCTTGTTTGTCTCTCCTAAAAGGTTACTAAGAGAAGGCCAATCATTGATGGTTACGAAAAGCAACACTCGTAGGTCAAATGGCTCCTGTTTGTTCTCATCCCACGCATGTACACCTGGTTTGCCTGACAGCTGTAAGATTTCTTCAACTAATGGCCTAAGCTACACATCAATGTCATTGCCCGGTTGCTTCGGGCCTTGGATGATCACTGGCATTATAATGAACTTACGCTTCATGCACAACCAAGGAGGAAGGTTTTAGATACATAGAGTCACGGGCCAAGTGATGTGGCTACAGCTCTTCTCCCCAAAAGGATTCATGCCATCCGTACTTAGACCAAACCATAAGTTCCTTCTGTCACCTACAAAGTCCGGGAAGTCTCTCTCGATTTTTCTCCACTGTGACCCATTAGCAGGGTGTCTCAACTTCCCGTCTTTCTTACGGTCTTCTTTGTGCTATCGCAACAACCTGGCATGCTCTTTGTTTCTGTACATGCGTTTCAACCTTGGTTTTATAGGAGCATACCACATAACCATAGAAGGAACCCTCTTCTGGAGGGGCTCTCCCTCAACATCACCAGGGTCATCTCGTCTGATCTTATACCGCAATGCATTGCATACCGGACATTTATCTAAATTCTCATACTCCTTACCGCGATAGAGGATGCAGTCATTAATGCATGCATGTATCTTCTGCACATCTAATCATAGAGGACAGAGAGTCTTCTTTGCTTCGTACTGTTTTGGAAACTTTCGGGAAGTTCGTTATGTTTTGGAAACTTCGGCTTCATTATTTTCAGCATCTTTTCAAATGAGGAGTCAGTTAGACCACACTTTGCCTTCCATCACTTAAATTCCAGTGTGGTACCGAGCTTTGTGCTGCCATCTTTGCAATTTGGGTACAACAATTTCTTGTGATCTTCTAACATGCCCTCTAACTTCAACTTCTCCTTTTCTGTTTCGCAGTCTCGCTTTGCATCAGCGGGCTCATCTGATGCCCGTTCTTCACCTCCTTCCTCTTCATTGTCTTCCATTGTAGTATCACTTTATTCAGGAAACATATGATGATAGTTGTTATCATCATCTTCTTCTTCACTATCGTCCATCATAACCCCTCTTTTCTCGTGCTTGGTCCAGCAATTATAGTTGGGCATGAAGCCTTTCATAACCAGGTGGCCGCGAATGATTTTCGAGGGAGAGTACTCCTTCTTGTTCCGACATTGAACACATGGACAACGTATAAAACCATTCTCTTTGTTTGCCGTAGCCACATCGATAATTTATCCACACCTTTAATGTACACGGGTACACGCCGATCACCGTACATCCATTCCCGACCATTCATCTGCATCATATAATTAAGTTTATCAAAAACGGGACATCATAAATAGTGAAATAACCAATTCACATCGACACATGCATTGTATCAATGACAGAGAAAAGATAAGATTGCTAACCTCGATCGAGGGAAATAAAGAGGAGAAAGCTCAAGTGCATCTCGGAGAACTTCTATATTTTTGTTCTATGAGAAATTGAACGGGATCATTCACTCAAACATGTCATCAAACACCTTGAATGCATGCATAGGAAAAAATAAACTAGCACACCTCTCACACCTTCCACTAAGAAAAAACAGAGGGGAGGCAGAGGGCTGGGGCGTCGTATTTATAAAGGGCGGGATCATACGTCCCGGTTTGTAACACAAACCGGGACTAAAGGTGTGTGCCAGGACACGTGGCTGGCGCCCAACCTTTAGTCCCGGTTTGTGTTACAAACCGGGACGCATGCACCCCTACCAACCGGGATGCCTGCCTCCGTCCACCGTGCCCGCTCGAACCGGGACGCGTGCCAGCATTACCCGGTTCGTGGCGCAACCGGGACTAATGCTATTAGGGGGCACGAACGGATAGCCTGTTTTCTACTAGTGCCACCTTAGGGCTTTACTTGTGGTTGTCGGGTTTTTCTTAGGTGGCCATCCTGCTGAAGAGAGGTTTCCGGCTAGGAGGTTGCGGGGGTTAGTGTTGTAATTCTACCAACTAGGTGGTCAGAACTACCGTATAAGATGATTCACGGCAGACAAGCAACATATTCCAAACATCACTCACGCACATGACAAGCAGACAAGGCATACCATAATTACTAGGGAGGGGACTACACGCCATAATGGGATCCCTATTTTAGGGGTGATAATCCTAAGTATGGACATTACAAGGGTCCTAGCTTCTGTCTTGCCGTTTTTTGTCGTCGATGCCGTACTTGATTGGTTTGGGGGGCGATGAAGGACTCTGTTGGTTGAGCGATCTTGTAGTGTCTGACGTCGTTTTTAACTCCTTGGTCTTGCTTGTCTCGATGTCTCTTTGCTCCGGGATCTCCATCTTCATAGTCTCTTGGTCGGACTTTGTTTTCTGAAAACGGAACATTTGAAGTAGTTGAGATATAGAGTAATTCATTTCCAAATTGTTTTTAAGTCAGAGAAGATGAACTAAGAATTCCTTTCAAAAATATTTTGAGAAAATAGTTTGAGAAAACTGGTGTTTTCATAAATAGGGTTTGTCATGTCTAACGTCCATGCTAACTAAGGTCTCCTACAGTCAGTATGGCTCTGATACCAAGTCTTTGGCACCCCGGATTTACGGTCCGAGAATACTCGTTATGCATACAATTCACGTTCCCATGACCAGTGAGCCGTGAGCATAACCGACAAGTATCATTACATCATCCTTACATTAACGAACACAACAACTTACAAGGCGGCCTTTATGGCGATTACATCTCAAGTAGCGGAAGTCTTCAACGTAGAGCCCGTGCCTTAACCTACATGCAACTGACTAGGAAGACGGCCTAGCTCGGAGAGATGTCAACTCCTCCGTTCCTTCTTAACATCTGCAATCTGGCCAAATAAATAGCCAGGGACCATGTCGTTGAGTACTTTGAATGTACTCGCAAATCACCGAGACAAGGGTAATAAGAGAATGCATATCTGGCAGTGGCGAGATAGCTCTATACTATATTTGTTTTTGGAAAGACCTAACAATGGCATCTCTATATCTTTGTTGAAAAAGAGTTTTTGGAAAAGTATGTCTCCTTTTTGAAAATTCGGACATCTCCACATCCTTGTTAAAAGTTTTAGAAAACATTTTGTTGTAAAACCCTTTTTAAAACCTTAACGACCATCTCTGGTCAAAACCATTTTCATCCTTATCTTTCCTCGTCACAAAGTCACCTCCTTTATTTTATCACAACTTAACCAAAGGGTACTCCTAGCTCTTTCCATTCCAACCGTCCTAGGCCGTAGACACGGCTATTAGAATAGATCACACTCTGTAGAGGTTGTGCACTTCACCCACAAGAATTAATACAACCACCGGGATAAAACCACGGCCTGCTACACACGGTAGACAGGGGTTCGGATAATAAAACTTGAACTTGTCATTTGTCGATCCCTAGCAACGGCGGCTATTCCTTTTGGGTTTATCTCTCCTATATGTGTATGTGGTACTACGACCCTGGTCCTTCCATCCGTACTGAACCCTACCTCCAGACCGAAGCCTGACCGGTAGTAATAGTGATAATGCTTCCATCCATACTACCTAAAAGCATACCATCCACGAGAGACCCAATTGTTGCACTGGTACCTTGTCCCAGACAGCCCGGATTTCAGGTGATTTCTCCCCTTTAGCGAGTAAGATCCGCCCCGTCTAATGACCACAAACTACGACCTAAGCCCCATCGACTAGGGTAATGTGGTTGCACGAATAAAATTGTTCCGGACATTGGCTTAGAACATCCCTTCCTTTCACTTTCTTGACTTTCTCTTCATCCACATCATCTTTTGTTTGGTAAAACTTCCACTCAGAAACGATGCCTCTATCCAAGGATTTTATTTTGAAAACTTTGTAGTAGGGTAAAAACACAAAATAGTTTTATCATTGAAAATCCATGGGTTTCCAAGAGGGAAGATGCTAATCATCTTAGCCTAGTTCTAAGGGGTAAAGATAGGTGTCAAAGGTGTAGGTGTCCTAAGGGACATTTAGCCATAACTTGGAGGATCCAAGTTACTCACATCTTTTTATTTGAAATAAACCATGGCTGTGATCATGCAATTTATAAACGAGATATAAAATAGTTGATAAATAGAAGTAGGGCAATATAGGAGTTCAGGAATGGTGGCTTGCCTGTGACCAGCGGGAAGTCCCTTGACGTCATCAGATAACCAGAAAACCAATAATAATAATAAAAGAATAATCCCGATCCTTCCTTCTTCTCAGCGTCACACAATCGCAACTATCGCTGTTATCGAGCATACATGCAAGCAAACAATACACCAATCAATACAAGGCATACAAGCATCTCCATACAACAACAAAGGATAGATACATGATATGAGGCAGTGGGATGTGGGGGTTTGAGTTGATTGGATTGGGAGATGATTAGGGGACATTAGGGAAAAGGCTTCCCTTTGGATTTTATAGTCTAAGAATTAACTAAGAGTGGTTTTTGGTCCAGTACTTGATATGTATGATATCATTATGTACAAATTATACCATTGGATATGTATTGCTAAAATGAAGCCAAAAAAGTGGTTTCACTTTTTTATCAATTTCCCTTGATTTCTAATGGATTTTATAGTGATTAAAACTCTAGTTTTAGGAAATAATTCACCTGAACTTCTCTGGAGTTCCAAAAATTATTTCCTTGGGTGATTATGTAGGATTTGGGGCACTGAATCAAGAAGAGTTGGAATCTCTTCAAAATAATTGACAGAATTCCCTTGAGAAATTCCCAAAGGAAGTATAGGATGGGATTTGTCTTTTTCATCAGATTTATTTTACATAAGATTTTTAGTTAATTCCAAGACTCAAGTTGGGTACTGAGAATACCTTTCTGTAGAAATTGGTATCAATCAATTTGGAGTTGCAGAGATACTGTATTGATTTTATTAGTGAATACACCATGCACATAAGTTTTTAATTCACCAATATTCAACAGTGGCTTATAAAATTATGCGCTTCTAGTTTTAGGAGGATATGGTGATGTTTGTTTACTGAGAGTTGCATTTAGGTCAGAAATTCATGTGGTTTGACCTAGGGAAAATCCTAAAATCAGAAGGTCTCTGTTTTTGCTATTTTTGTTGCCAGTAAAGTTGGAAGCAAGTTAAAGTGGGGCCAGTGGGACATGATAGGTATGGAGTATACCTTGCAGTTGCAATTGGATTTAGATCATTTGGATTTACAAGACTTCCTGGAGAAATTATTCAGTGTTCTGGATAGATCTCGAGAGATTATTTATCATATTTAATCTGTACAATATTTTGGTACAGATATTGGTCTGCATGTTAGGGAAAACATCCAGGCACGTGAGAAATTTTAGATCTAGGGGTTTTGCAGTATTTTACATTTTTATTCTGATTTAAACTAGAGTGCTAATTTCATATCTGAAAATAAAAATAAAAGGAGGAAGGCCTGGAGGCTCTTGGGCCAGATCCTGAGAGGCAGGCCGGCCCAGCCACACTAGGTGCGCGCGAGAGGTGCGTAACCAGTCGCGGACCGGTGGCGGGCCTGCCCGAGTGACTCAGGGAGAAGGGGTACCGAGCATCTGGGGCCTTCAGATCTGGTGAGGATCGACAGTCCCCAGTCGTCGTGCTCACGGTGGCTCGCTGGCTGGGAGCAAACCCTAGGGCAGCTAGGGAGAGACGGGAGAGCTCACCGGGGGCTCGGGAGAGGTCGGGGAGGCGACGGGGCGACGCGGTGCTCATAGGCGGTCCAAGGGATGGTCGGCGCGAGGGATCTTGACGTCAGGATGAAGCTCGCGCGAGGGTGGCCGAGGAGGAGCACGTCAAGGCTTGTCCTAGGCGACGCTGTAGGAGGTCCTGGGCAGAAATAAGAGCAGGGTTAGATAGAGGAAGAGGAGGGGGGTGGTTGTAGGGGGACATGCAGAGAGAGGGGAGCTCGAGGGAGGGAGGTGTTCTTTCGGAAGAAAATGGCCGAAGCTTCGTGTCCTTTTTCCCATGAGAAAAATAGAGCAGGGAGAGGTGGGAGAGCTCATGGGGGAGGTGAGGGGAGTGCTCTGGGGGCAAATTAGCTGTAGGGGCGAGCTGGGGTGGCCCGGGGGCATTATATACCGAGGGGAGTGGTCTATGGTGGGTGTGGCTCATGGAGGAGCATGGAACTAGTACACGGCTTCCCCATTGGGTGCTGAGGGCGGTGGGGAGGGTGTGGGGTGAGTTTTTGGTCGTGGGTCTAGCAGAGAGGGAGTTGGAGGCTGCAAGGAGTAAAGAAATGGGTTTGGACAAGACAACTCTTTTGTCTCCCTCTTAAAGATCCATGTGGGAAAGGGGTGTGGGGCCAAGATACAGTGCACACGACCAGGAGGGAGTGGGTGCTGCTAAGGTGAAGTGTTTAACAAATTTGGAGCTGGTGTGCTGGTGGTTTGACCCAAACTTTGCAAGGTTTAGCAAAATTGATCACATAGGTTCTTGTGAAGGAAGTTACAAAACTGGCATTGGACAAGGTATGAAAATGGTACTGGTAGATAGATGGGGTCAAACAATAATTTCAAGATTTAAATGTGATTTTTCTGAAGATTATAATCCCATTTAAATGCACTTCTTCAAAAAGTGCTGAAGTAGATTATGGAAGAAAAAAAATGATATTTTTACATTGGGCAAACTTGGCTTTTGATGTGATATGGTCCTAAATACCATAACACACAGTGGAGAATGTTATTGGGATTTATTGAAGTGGAAAAGTATTTTTACGGAATTATATCTTGTTTCATCCATTTAAGAAGAATGGCAAAAAGAAATAATAAAGAATCTCAAAAATATTTATTTTTTAGTTGGGAGGATGAGGTATGACATGGATAACACAATTATACATTGAGTTGGCAAAGTGGTTTGGATAAAAACAAACTTATCTTTAAAGACAAGGGTTTTGAGGAAATTGCAAGATAAGGAAATAAAATAGTTTAATAATCCAAATAATTGTGAGAATTATTTGGGGATGCTTATATCCAAGGTATGTGATGTAAACTTTATGTAGGAATCAAGGTCAACCTTGGTCTTGAAGAAAGTTGGCAAAAATAATTGAAACTAGATTCTGGAGGATCTAGGGTTTAGTTATTTTAATGCCATCTAAACAGGGTTAGATTAGGGAGCTCAGAGCTCACCTTGGTATAAGGGGTATATGGATGGATAGACCATTCCATATAGATGATCATGGAAGCAAGAGTTGGGCTTGGTTGGATCTGAGGTGTTCCAGATGAGATGGCAAACGTGGTTGAAAAATAAGGCTGCCATAACAGATGCATTAGTTATCCTCCTATACCAGGTGGGTTTAAGAAGCACAAGGCTCCAATGGAAACAAGTGAAGTGGGGCTTGATAGGCCATGGTTAGTAGGTCCTAGCCATGTAAAGAGTTGGTCAATGGGAGGTGGCATATGGATGTGAGCTTCTGCCAAACTAGGCAAGATGATAAGATTTGTAGAAAAGATTATTATCTTGACTATAAAACCATCATGGATGGGTGGGAAATAGATTACTTTAGGTAAGGGAAAGAGTGGGCCTTGGTAGTACTAAGGATGTACTACAAGATGGTTCAAGTACATTCTCAATAATGCACATGGACTGGAAAAGGTGGAGCTCCAAAAATGGTATCCAGACTTACCCATTTTGGCAGATTTAGGGCTTTAGACTATAGTACAAGTATAGATGATTTTGGGAGGATGCTTTTGATCCAAACTCATGATCAAGGAGATGATGTTGAAGTAATAACTAGGTAGATAGGATTCATGATTAGATTGGTTCTCCATTGGGTTGCAAACCATCCAGAGGGATTATCCTTGGGTTGAGATAAGCATGAGATGAGATGGTTGTTGTAGGGGCTTAGGATAGATCTAGATTTCGATGCTTGATTTGAGATTGATGATCCCAACCAAGGATTGGGTCCTAAAGGATGAGATACTATATTAGCTCACTTCTAGTTCCTAAGCAAACAAGGCAATCAGGAGATCAAGGCAATTCATCAGACAGCAGATCAAGGCAATTCATCTTGACTTATCTAACTACTACTAGGGTTACCTTCAAGCCTAGCATGATGTAAGGAGGGGTATGTTGAAAAGGGATTGTGCTTTGAAGGGTATGATGAAAAGGTTTTAGTAAAGGTTTTGGGAAAACCTAGAGATAAGGGTAGTTGAAGTTCTGTCTTGAAAACATAAGGAGATAATATATATAGGTCTCCATAGTTTTGGCAATAGAAGCTAGTAACGTATTTGGTTGTGTCAAAGTCATCTTGGCTCAAGTTTTTGAAAGGCCAGAACGTTTGAGAATATAAAATATGAGCCAAGACATCTCTTTTGAAAAATAGTTTTTGTAGACTAGGGTTGAGATGAGGAGCAACACAACTAATACACAAACCGTTGCTTGAGCACAAGCAAGCAAGTAAACACATAATACAAGAAAAAGTTTTTGTTCCCCCTGATTTTTGCCTTTTGGACATTTAATCAGGGTTGCTGAAATTGGGATGTTACAGAGTCGAGCACGGGGAACTCAATAGTGGCGTCGGCTTGGGCTAGAGTGGCCGAAGATGGAAAAGATGACGACGACTGTGAGAGAGGGTTCGTCGGCCATGGTGAGAAGATAAGGTAGAGAGAGGGAACATGCGTGCTAGGGTTTCCTCCGCGGCAACAACGACGTACTTGTAGACACCAGCGTGCAGCGGCGCGCATATTGGCGCACGCCGGCGGCAGAGACGTGGCCAGCGAGCTTCTTAGCTCGATCGAGAGGTGGAAGAAGACCGGGGTATGCGAAGAAATAGTATCGGGCCCGATGGGTTGCGTGTGGGCTGCTGCTGGGCTGGGGTCTGCTGCGCGCGAGCGGCGGGAAGGAGAGAGTAGAGATGGGCTACAACCCAGTAGTTAGTGTTGATACGTCCAATTTGCATCACCATTCTATATCATAATTTGCCTCTATTCATTGATATGTGTCTTATTATGAGGTATTACTTATGTATTTTCATCTGTTTTTGCATGTTGGATGATTCTTGGAGGATGAACTGTCGGAGTCTGGATTTTGATGGAAAAAGAGGTGTTTTGATGCAATTTCATGAAGATCATAAAAATACCAGAAAAATATGGGAAAATTATATTTTCCCAGAAGACAAAGGAAGCTAGAAGGGGAGGCGTAGAAGGGTCACAGGGGGCCCACACCCTCCTAGTCAAGGGTCCCCATGGGCCGCGCCTAGGGTAGGTGTGGCCCACCTGCCTATCCTCCGACTATGCCTTCTCGTATATATCTTCCTCACGGAACCCTAATACCTGGGGGCGACCACAGCTATATTTTCGTCGCCTCTACGGGGCGGAAAACACCGAGAGAGAAAGAGCTCTCCGGCAGATAGATTTCTGACGCGGAAATTCCTTCCAGGAGAGGGGAGATCGTCGCCATCAACACCATCGTCAAGCTAGGCTTCATCGGGATCATCATCATCATCATCCACACAATCATCTCCACCATCACCATTATCACCACTCCATCCCACTGTAACAATCATGTTGAATACTTGCATAGTTCTTCGGGGGAACTTTCCTGGTGTTGATTACTATTGTAGTTGATGCTTGTGAGTGGAACCATTGGATTATTGTTTATGTTCAGATTGTTATCCATTACCATATCATCTTTTATATTGATCCATATGATGTCTCATGAGTAGTTCGTTTAGTTCTTAAGGACATGGGAGAAGTCATGTTGTTAGTAGTGGATTTGTGTTGAGTTATTATTCAATGGTTTAGTATTTAAATTGTGGTGCTATTCTTCTAGTGGTGTCATGTGAACGTCGACTACATGATACTTCACCATTTATGGGCCTAGGGGAATGCATTGTGTATTTGGATACTAATTGTGGGGTTGCCAGAGTGACAGAAACCTGAACCCCCGTTACGACACCTTTGCACAAGGGAGTGTAGGATCTCAGAGTTTAAGGTTGTGGTTAGATTTATATCTTAATTACTTTCCTATAATTGCGGATGCTTGCAGGGGGTTTAATCATAAGTATGTATTAGTCCAAGAAAGGTCGATATCTTAGCACAGGTTCACCCACACAACACTTACAACACCAAAGAAGAGTACTCAGCTATTTGAAGCGAAAGCACTTGAAAGAATTCCCATGTGTCCTCGAGAACGTTTGGTCCTTATAAGTATTTCCACCGGCTTGTCCTTTTCTAAGAAAGGGTTGGGCCACTTTCTGCGTTTTCTCGTTGTCTTTATTACTTGCACTTTGTTTTGTTGCTTTATTAGAAAACCCCTAAAAATATGTTTGCTAAGTATTTACAGAGAATTCCTGCGCCATACCACTAGTCAACACCTTCTGATCCTCGTTGGGATGGACACTCCTATTTATCGGAAGTACTGCGATACACCCCACATACTTGCGGGTCATCAAGACTATTTTCTGGCGCCATTGCCGGGTAGTGAAGCGCTATTGAAGAGTGGAACTGGTAAAGGAAACTTCTACTGTGCGTATTGCTTTTGTTTCTGTTTGTTGCTTTGCTTCCAATATGGATAACCCACTTGATTTCCTGTTTGGGAAAACTACTACCACTGTTAGGGTAGTAGATGAACCACCACCTGTTGAGATAGATCCTTTTAAGATACCTACAAGTATTTTTGATCGTGTTATGGATAATTATTATTTAGGGGATGGAACTATCCACCCTGGTGATCATTTTCTTTTTATCTATGAATTATGCGGGGTGTTTAAGTGTGCAGGTATCACAACTAAACAGGTGAAAAAGAAGTTACTCTCCATATCCTTGAAGGGGAGAGCTGAAGAATGTTATAAGCTGCAGAAGAATGGACAATCCATGGTATGGGAGGAGATGACATCTCTCTTTTATTCTAAATTTTATCCTCCCAGTGAGATTCATAAGGATAGAAATCTGATATATAATTTTTGGCCTCGTGATGGAGAGAGTACAACTAAATCTTGGGGGAGATTGAAGTTACTAATGCTTAAATGTCATATCCATGAACTACCTAACAATATTATTATCAATAACTTTTATGCTAGGCTTTCTCTTCATGATAAAGATTTACTAGATGCTTCTTGTGCTAGATCATTCACATGTATGAAGGAAGAAGCTAAATGTGATCTCCTAGACCATATTCAAGAGAACACTGAAGCCTGGGAGAATGACAAAGAAAGAAAGTCAGGTATAAACTATGATTATGAATGCATTAAATATTTTATGGGAACTGGTGACTTCCGTGATATTAGTAATGAGTTTGGTCTTGATTCCCAAAGTATTGCCAATTGTTTTAAGGCCTTTGCCTCCTACATAGAAATTCCCTATAAGAAGTGGAATAAGTACCATGCACCTTATAAAGATGTTGTTAGTCATGTTCCTGTAAGAAGTACTGAAGTTTGTACTATTGATCATATTGTGCCTAAACCTTCTGTTGATAAAATACCTTTCCCATCTAAGGTAAAGGAGTATTCTATGATGATTAGTGCAAATAACAAAAGTTCAAAGAAAACTGTGGAGCTTGATGAGCAAATGAATATTGAATCTGTGGTAGTTAGTGTGAAAGACACTGTCACTAGAAATATAGAGGATGAGCACATTGTATTCTGTGAAGACGCTCCTAATATTATCTCTCATCCTAGTAAAGCTAGAAAAGCTAGTGTTCATGTGCTTTATATTAAAATTGGTGATCATTGCTATTATGGTTTATGTGATAGTGCTAGTTCTAGTGCTATACCTGAGGAGATTTACAGGTAAATTATGCATGAATTTGGTCCTTGTGAGCTTGAGGACATTGATGTGGTTATTCACCTTAATAACAAGGAAACCATTTGCCCCATTGGCATTGTAAGAGATGTGGAGGTTCTCTGCGGTAAGATTAAGTATCCTCCTGATTTTCTAGTGCTTAAGTCAGCAGCTCGCAAAACTTGTCCTATCATTTTTGGTAGACCTTTCTTGAACACTTGTGGAGCTATTATAGACTGTAAGAAGGAGAAAGTTTTAACTAAGTTTTATGGAGATTCCTATGAGTTTAAATTTTCCAAATTTGCTAAAGCTCCTTGTGAAAATAGCTTGCCTAATAAAGATTTCAGGATGGAACAACTTGCTTCTATTAATCCAGTTTATGACCTTGGACCTCTTTTTGATGACTGTAAGTATGCTCATTCTAATGATAAATTTGCTGCCAGTGACAGTTATATTGTTAGATCTATTCAAAGTGCTACTGAAAGTTATTATGAGAGAGGGAAACATGGTTTTATGCATCTCAATAATGTTAAGTTTCCCCGTTTTATGTTGAAAGCTTTGAAGTTGCATTTGTTTTGTCTTCCGATGCTAGTGCCTTTTTGTTTCAACAATTCATTTTCTTATGATACCGCCATGCATAGGAAGTGGGTTAGACTCAAATGAGTTGGTTATTTTCTTCTTGATGCTCTCTTTCACCTCAAATATTTATCTCCTATGTAGCATCTTTGAAAGTTTCAAGCCTAACTTAAAGGCATTAAAGAAAAGTACTTGTTGGGAGATAACCCAAGATTTTTCTAGAGTCTTGGAAGTTATTAATTCAGTAATAACCGCTCCTTATCCTTTTTGTTTTGGTTTTTGTGTCAAGTTCAACTACTTTTGTGAAGTAGAGAAGTTGTGAAAGTGGCTGTCCTGGGAGAAATTTTTGTGCTGCATTGTAAAATTTAGTGAGGGAGTTCGGTACGTCGGGTGGAGCTTTATTTTTCTGAGCTTGTTCTCCAAGTTGATACCCAACTTTCATTAGTATTGGACTTTTTTATTTGAGCAACAAAAGGTTTTCGAAAAAATCAATCTTTACATGCTGGTCTGTTTTGATAGATTTCTACCGTCATTTGCATTTGCCTCTTATAGAAGCCTTTGCTTTGATGGATTTTCAGTTGAAGTGTGTATCTAAAGGTTTATTGTTTTTTCTTACACTAATGTTGCCTTTGAAGTTTGTGTATTGCCTTGTGAAGAAAGGAATTTTCAGGACAAGAAGGAAAGGAATCTGCAAAGTTAGTATTTGAATAGATAAAAGTGGTGAAAACAGAAGGTTCGTGAAAATCCAATCTCTTTATATTTTTATGTTTTTAATACATATGGAAGATTACGAGACGAAACAGAGGAGGAAACGGAGGCCGGGGTGGCCACACCCACCCCAGGAGTGTGCCCCAGCTGGCCACGCCTAAGGGGGGTGTGAGCCCTCCCGAGCTTCGTCTTCGCCTCGTTTTCGTACCAGTACCTTCCTTATGCATTGAAACTTCGTAATATATATGCCCCCAGATCCCCCGAATTTCTTGCATCGTGTTCTCATTGTGGTTTTGTTTCGATCTATTTTTGTGAGGAAATCTTCTCAAGTTTAGAGCACCATGATCTCCTTCAACGATAAAGGCAATAAGCCCTTGGAAGAAGAAAGGATCACTACGAGGTACGAAGACATGGATTGGAGCGTCAAGGAGGACGTTAAGATTGAGGAACAAACCGCCACAGGGTCAAGGGCAAGGAAACCTACTTTTGTAGGAGCAATTAACATTGGACGTGCTTTTTCTCGTAACATGCAGGGGATTATATCCTTTGTTCCAGACTTCAGATCCTGCCCTGAGGCAGTGGAAGCACTTCGAAGCACTGATGAGTTTTTTGAAAGATACCGTTCTTTGAGGATGAAGGTGGATAAACTTCAAGATGAGAACAACAAGCTTCGTAAGATGCTGGAGGGTTTTCTTATCCTAAACAAGGGACCGCCACCACCGAAGGAGTAATTCACCATCACGTTTGGCATCCCCTTGGCTGGTTCCAAGCATGGGGGAGTGCCGCGGTATCACCATATTTATGTTTTATCTTTTACCTTTTTAGTGGATTCATATCTTTGGTAGAGAAGTTATCTGATAGGTTGGTTTGCATGTGCAAGTATCTCTCCTTTAGTTGATTATCTATGTATCCCTTGGTGTGAGTGCCTTTATGGAATATTAATGAGAAGTCTCATCGTTTACTTTTTGCACTTCTTATTTTAGTTTGCAATATCTATTATATGATTGATGTTGTTGATCAGTATTGGCATCACTTTGGGAGCATAAATTAAATCTAAATTGGTTTTGGTAAACCGAGCTCTGGTCAGTGGCAACACTTTTTGAGGTTTGAAAGAACAAGAGAAAAAGCTTACAGGTATTTTGTATCATCTATTTTCTTTCTTGATTGGCTCATAATCTTGGTATTCTTTATTTAAGATCTTTTTGTATCTTCAAGGAAGATTGCATGATTGGATTTATTACTTGTATGTTTGCTTGTTTCCTTCAACTCTTGTGCTTGCTACCCAACCTTGCTAGCCAAAAACCTGATTTGAGAAGGCATACTTCTCATGTTTCAAATCCCTTTTAACCAAACATGTGCCATTTGTGTCCACCATATCTACCTAGTAGCATTATTGCTATCCAAGAAAATTCTCAAGCTCCATCTATCTTTCGAATTAAAAAGTATTTTTTATGTGAAAACTAGTTAGTAAAGCTCTCACGAACTTGATGGCACACCTTATTTTTCTTGCCCCTAATAGACTTGAACCATTGTGTCATCGAAGTTGTATATGCTTGCACCTATATGTTGGAATTAGCAGAACCATGCTGTCATGGGGAATGTTTTCAACATTGCACTCATAGTCTGTACACAGTTGATATCGTGCTCTTTTGTCTGTGGATGTCACCGCTGTTAAATAAAAAGGGAGCTTGTAAGTCCATGGAGTTATGTATTGTGTGTTAGAGAAACGCCTGGGCCACTAGCCTAAGCCATGCCTAATCATGGTGGAAACTTGAAGCATCACCATAATGAGCATTCTGTGAAGCATCGTCAATAAAAAAGCTACGCACATAGTAAATAAAAAGATCGCTGTGATGCTCATTGTCTGCTTGCCTTGTCATTTTGGTTATGGGAAAGCTCCTGTACCATATGCAAGGGGTACCCCGTTGGCGGTTCTCTATGATATGGATGTACTTATAGTGACAAGAACTTATCGGTAACTAGCATGAGGAGTGTCCCTCATATTCAAGGGACATGAGATTGCCAACTTATATTTCATCAAGCATGTACTCCATCCTTATTCACTTTAACCTTAATCATCTCAAGACGCCTATGATAGTTGCAATTAGGGCTCAAAGCTAGTAAGTACCATAATCTTTTGGAAGCTCTTTATGACTTGAAATTTCTGCTTCCCTCTATGAAGGGACCTTTCTCCTACTTCCAAGTTGAGTCAGTAAACGTACTTCCTCTCTATCTCCAACAAGCTTTTGAGTTTTTGTGTTTCAAGCATTCATATGGTGATTTATTCAATAATGTTCTTTATCTTCCTTGTTTGCACAAAAATCTTATCTACTGAGTATTACATTGAATGTCTTCCTTGTGAAAAATCTTTTTGAGCAAAGAGGGCTCCTGTTTTGAAGACTTCTACAAAAAGCTTTTTGTGAAACTGTTTGCCAGGTGTTCTCTGACCTAGAACAAAGTTTGGTAATTCCAATTATGATTTATCTTTATGCATCTCTATTGTGACTCATGTACTTGCTGCAATCTAAGTTATATAATGGTGAGTTGCTTTCTTCTATGAGTTGTGTAATGGTAAGTGTGATGCTTCTTGTTCGTATTCTTTTATCCACACTTCACTCCATAAACCTATGGACATGTTTATTGAGCTCAGTTTTCGCTTTGGGACAAGCGAAGGTCTAAGCTTGGGGGAGTTGATACGTCTAATTTGCATCACCATTCTAAATCATAATTTGCCTCTATTCGTTGATATATGTCTTATTATGAGGTATTACATATGTCTTTTCATCTGTTTATGCATGTTGGATGATTCTTGGAGGATGAACTGCCGGAGTCTGGATTTTGATGGAAAAAGAGGTATTTTGATGCAATTTCACGAAGATCAGAAAAATACCAGAAAAATATGGGAACATTATATTTTCCTAGAAGACAAAGGAAGCCAGAAGGGGAGGCGTAGAAGGGCCACAGGGGGCCCACACCCCCTAGGCGCGGGTCCCCCTAGGTCACGCCTAGGACAGGTGTGGCTCACCCGCCCGGTCTCCGACTAAGCCCTATCGCCTATATCTTCCTCACGGAACCCTAATACTTGGGGGGCGACCATAGATAGATTTTTGCCGCCTCTACGGGGCGGAAATCAACGAGAGAGAAAGAGCTCTCCGGCAGATAGATTTCTTCCTGGGAAATTCCTTGCCGGAGAGGGGAGATCTTCGCCATCAACACCATCGTCAAGCTAGGCTTCATCGGGATCATCATCATCATCATCATCATCCACACCATCATCTCCACCAGAACCAACATCACCACTCCATCCCGCTGTAACAATCGTGTTGAATACTTGCATAGTTATTAGGGGAAACTTTCCCGGTGTTGATTACTATTGTAGTTGAAGCTTGTGATTGGAACCATTGGATTATTGTTTATGTTCAGATTGTTATGCATTACCATATCATCTTTGATCTTGATCCGTATGATGTATCATGAGTAGTTCGTTTAGTTCTTGAGGACATTGGAGAAGTCATGTTGTTAGTAGTGGATTTGTGTTGAGTTATTATTCAATGGTTTAGTATTTAAGTTGTGGTGCTATTCTTCTAGTGGTGTCATGTGAACGTCGACTACATGATACTTCACCATTTATGGGCCTAGGGGGAATGCATTGTGTATTAGGCTACTAATCATGGGGTTGCCGGAGTGACAGAAACCTGAACCCCGTTACGACACCTTTGCACAAGGGAGTGTAGGATCTCAGAGTTTAAGGCTGTGGTTATATTTATATCTTAATTACTTTCCTATAGTTGCAGATGCTTGCAGGGAGTTTAATCACAAGTATATATTAGTCCAAGTAAGGTCGATATGTTAGCACAGGTTCATCCACACAACACTTACAACACCAAATAATAGTACTCAGCTATTTGAATGGAAAGCACTTGAAAGAATTCCCATGTGTCCTCGAGAACATTTGGTCCTTATAAGTATTTCCATCGGCTTGTCCTTTGCTAAGAAAGGATTGGGCCACTTGCTGCGTTTGCTCGTTGTCTTTATTACATGCACTTTGTAATGTTGCTTTATCAGAAAACCCCTAAAAATCCGTTTGCTAAGTATTTACAGAGAGTTCCTTCTCCATACCACTAGTCAACACCTTCTGCTCCTCGTTGGGACTGACACTCCTATTTATTGAAAGTACTGCGATACACCCCCTATACTTGTGGGTCATCAAGGGTTTCCTTTTTTTCCTGTTAAAACCTTCTTCTTTTTCTGTTTTTCTCTTTTTCTGTTTGTATTTTTCATTTGTAATCCGCTTTGAATATTTTCAAAATTACTAGAGACTTTTATAAAACTATAAAGATATTGTGGGACCCTTTTATTCAATTTGGGCTCCACTCATTTGGGTAGTTTTCAAAATACAAAACCATTTGAATGGTTTTGAGAGGGGAAATTTAGGGTTTTGGTTTGTGTTTGTTTGATTGATTCAAGGTGCAAGTGAAATGCATGCATGCATTGATCAAAGATGTCTTTATTAATATTACACAGAGGATGGTATGTTACAATCACCCCTCGAACCCTGAGGAAGCATCCTTAAGAACGCGTGGATCAGCAAATTTATAGTTAGTTAATGTTATCTATGATCATCACGTTTTTTCCAAAGTCGTTCATAATCGTGAACACGACTTTTCAAAAAGATTAATACCCTAACCCTTACGGGTCTATATTAATATTAGTTAAAAATGAATTACGGGTCTATATTAATTTTCAAAAAGTTACGGCTTTTTTGATTAAAAATGAATTAGTTATGAATTTTACGGGTATATATTAATTTCTGCCATTTTTAAACATTTATGAAAATATTAAAGGATATTATGACGCCATCCTTACATGAGCATAACCTAACCCTAATTCCTTTTACACCATAGGGGCACCTAGCCACTAAGGCTGACGGGTGTGGCCTAGGACAAGAAGAACCTACTCGGCGGACACGCGGCAACCATGTCGGACACACCGGAGGGCGTGACATATGGTCGTCACTGACGATATTCCCGGCGGTTCCAGGAAGCGCAACATGGCTCGTTTGAACGTGCGAGTGAGGCGAGCCTAACACACCTAGCGCCGCTAGCTAATGGTCACCGGAGCAAGCGAGAAGCCGCTAAGCGGAGCAAACAGCTAGGGAAGAGGGTGCTAGAGAACCAGGGGGCTCACCCTAAAGCGGCTGGGGACGATGGCGATATGAGGTGGGCTCAGAGAGACGGAGACGCAAGTGGTCGAGCTCGTCGGGTCAAGGAAGACGCGAATGATGCAGGCGATTGAGGGTGTCTCGACTCGATTCCTCCAATGGGGAGGAAGCTAGAGTCAAGGAGAAGCGGCCAGAGCGATTAGGGGGCTCGGGGAGGACAGCAACGGCGGCTAGCTGGCGGCCATGGAGGCTGATACGTCGTAAAAGTATCTATAATTTTTTATGCTTCATGCTTGTTTTGTACCAACTATCTTATGTTTTGTCTACAATTAGAGGCATTTTTATACATTTTGTAGAACTAACCGATTAACAAGATTCTGCACTGTCGCTTCATGTTTTCTGTTGTTTTTGGTTTAGAAAAGCTAGTAAGGAAATATTCTCGGAATTGAACGAAACAAAAGCCGAAGTCAATATTTACCTTAACGAAGACGGAGTCCAGAGGGGGGACAAAGAGGTTCCACAGGGCGGCCACACCACCCCATGGCGCGGGTCCACCCTGGGCTGCGCCTGGGCATGGTGTGGGCCCCCTAGTCCTCAAACGACCTTGCCCCTTCGCCTATATAAACACCCGAGGAGAAAACCCTAAGGACCCGATCAGAAATCCACGAAAAAGTCCATAGCTGCCGCCACCATCATCCCTAGATTGGAAGGGATCTGAAGCTCTTCCCAGCACCCTTCCAGAGAGGGGAGATCACCCTAGAGGCCTTCTTCATCACCATGCTAGCCTCCGGAGTGATGCATGAGTAGTTCATCCTATGACTATGGGTCCATAGCAGTAGCTAGATGGTTGTTTCTCCTCCTTTGTGCTATCATGTTTATATCTTGTGAGATGCCTATCATGATCAAGATCATCTATTTGTAATCCTACATGTTGTGTTTGTTGGGATCCGATGGATATTGAGTACTACGTCAATATTGATTATTGATTCTATCATGTCTATGGTATTTGTGATCTTGCATGCTCTCCGTTGCTAGTGGTTACTCTGGCTAAGTAGTTGCTCGTGACTCCAAGAGGGAGTATTTATGCTCGATAGTAGGTTCATGTTTCTAGTAATCTAGAGGAGTGTCAAAAACCTCTAAGTTTGTAGATGTGATGATGCTACTAGGGAGAAAACAACAATCCTTTGTCCAAGGACAATTTAATTGTTTACTTTACACACTTTGCTTAATGCAATTATCTCATGGAGAAACACCTCTAGTGAACTGTGGACCCTGGTCCATCCGTTCCCACTGATATTCAATCTACTACTTACTGTTTACTTTCTGCAATTACTACAAATAATTACTTTCTTCCACACTATATATTTAATCCTTTGTTTTAGGTAAACCGGTGAGTTTGACAACCTCACTATAAGCTGGGGCAAAGTATTGTGGTTCTGTTTTGCAGGTTCCACATTGCTAGCAACACCTTCGGAGTTGTTTCCTTTCTCCTACTGGTTCCATAACCTTGATTTCGCAACTGAGGGAAAACTGGTTGCTGTTCTCATCATACCTTCCTCTTGGGGTTTCCCAATAGGCTCTATAGTAACTCAGCCGCATCAAAGATTTTTCTAGCGCCGTTGCCGGGGAGACACGGGACAGTTCCTACAAGGGGAGTCTCTCACAACAAATCTCTTTACTTTGTTTTTGTTTTGCTTTGTTTCTTTAGTTTTGTTTGGTTCACTTCTTGTATCAAAAACAAAAAAAAATAGTTCCCTCTCTAGTTGTTATTTTGTTACCTTGTTCTTATCTCATCATGTTTTTCTTATAAGTGAAAATCCATAAAAATTTGAAAAAACAGAAAATCTAAAAACTATTGTGATGGAAGAACATGCTAGAACCTCCATGGAATATTTTATAAAGTATAGAGAATCATATAAGGGTAAAGTCATGAGAGCCATGCTAAAAAGGTCTGATCTAATTGCTAAAATTTTGCTTAAACGCCATGATTTAAATTGTTGCTCTAACATGATACTAAACATCTTAAATTCCAATGTGGCTTTAGTAAAGAAGTTTTAATTGTGAACTATCATTAGAATAACTATATTCATCTTGGATTTGAAGTAGAACAATTTGTTTTGTTTATGGGAGCTTCTGAAATAGAATCCTTCATGTCTAAAAATTATGAAACTTGTGTTGCTTGTAAAGACCTTAAAGATATGGCCTCTTCTATCCTTGATTATTGCATAGAAAATTTCAGCAATAATTTTTATATCATTGATTATAAAGAGAGACTTAGTCATGCATAAGAATGAGTCCACAATTTGCACGAACCTGTGGAAGAAGAAATTGTTGAACCTGAAAGCTCATTAGAAGAAAAAGAGGAGGAGAGTGATGAACAAAAGGAGGAAGAATGGATTAGCTACCCATTCCTACCTTCAAATGAGAGTAACTCTTTATCCATTACATTATTTTATTGTCTCCCATGCTTACCAAAGGAGGATGAATGTTATGTTCCTATGGATTCTTTTGAAATATCTACTATGGGTAAAACTTGTGTTAATAATTATGCTCCTGTTATCTATGATAATCCATGCTATTTTGATAAATCTTTTTATAATCCTTTATCTGTGCCTAACTTCGAAATGCATGGTACTAAAGAGTTTTGCTTAGAATTTATGATAATTTTTTTGATAATGGTCCAATATTGATTGATAATATTAATTTTACTACTATTGAAAATGAGATTGGAAGGGTCTTAACTTTATCTTGGAACCCCATACTTCTTGAGAATTATCAGTAATCTTGTTAGAAAATTGTTAAATGTGGGTTTGAAGGTTTTAATCCCACTATTTTTGAGCTTGATAAAAATTATGTGTTTGTAGATCATGAAAAGCATACTTTATGTGATAGTTATATTGTTGAGTTTATTCATGATGCTTCTAAAAATTATTATGAGAGAGGAAAATATGGTTGTAGAAGTTTTCATGGTACTGAAACACCTCTCTATGTGCTGAAATTTTTGAAGTTACTCTTGTTTTATCTTCCTATGCCTGTCACTTTTTTCTTTGTGAATTTATTTGCGTACAAGATTTCTATGCATAGGAAGTGGGTTAGACTTAAATGTGTTTTGAATTTGCTTCTTTATGCTCTCTTTTACTTCAATTCATAATTTTTATGTGAGCATCTTCTCAAACTATCAAGTCTAGCTAAAAGGCATTAAAGAAAAGCGCTTATGGGAGACAACCCATTGTTTTATTTTAGTAAGTTTTCCTCTTTTTGAGTCTTGGAAGTTATTGCCTCTGTAGTAACCTCTCCTTATCCTTTTTGTTTGGTTTTTGTGCCAAGAATATCCTCTAATGAGAGGGAAGTAAGATTTAGGGAAGTTGTTGTCCCAAAACAGATTTTTGTGCTTCACTGTAAAAAATCGTGGAAAAACCCACTACGTCGGATTGAGCTGAATTTTTTCTGTGCATGCCCATGGTAATTACCCAACTTTCTTTATTTTTGTACTTTTCGATTTGAGGAACAAAATATTTTCAAAAAAATCGATCTTTACCTGCTGGTTTGTTTTGACAGATTTCTGCCATTATTTGCATTTGCCACTTAATCGGTTTGTTTTTGAGTTCTCTTTGATCATTTGAGCTTTTACAAGGAGTTGCTACAGTAGCCTATGTTTTAATGGATGATTTACTTGAGTTGAAACTGAACCCAAAGGCTTATTATCTTGAATACACTAATGTTGCTAATGAAGATTGTGTGAAGTTTTGTATGAAGGAAGTTTTCAAGTGTAGGGAGAGAATGATATGATGAGATGAAGAATGCACAGAAGCTCAAGCTTGGGGATGGCACTCGTGTCACCCCAAGAAATATTTAAGAGTATAAGCGTAAAAGCTTGGGGATGCCCAAGTCATCCCCTTCTTCATCAACAAAAATCTCAGGTCTTCTTTCAAGACACTATATTTTTTGCTTCATTCAGTATGTGTTGTTCTTGGAGCATTTTTTTTGTTTTTAGTTTTCTTTTGTTTTGTTTGCTGTAATAAGTTGTTCGGTCCCCAACACACCTATTTTGGAGAAGTCACACCTAGTTTTTTATTGTCTAGAACACTCTAGTTTTCACTCTTATTGTGCTGTGAGAGTTCACTTTTGCTAGCACTGCGTTTAGCTTTAGTTTTCTTATGCTTTTTGCTTAGAACTTTTTAGTTCTTTTTTGTAGTTAGGTGAGACAATATCACTAGTTTTTATTGATTTATCTTTGTGAGTTGTTTCAAATAAGTCGATTGGTGTTGGAAAAGAGTAGAAAGTTTCATGCTTCTAGTGGTACAAAAGGAAGCTTGTTTTGACTGTGGCTTAGACTTCATGATGTCATGTTGGATGTTTCTTTTACCATATGCTTAGTAACTATTGTTGTAGCATGAATTGTTTCAAACAATTGAGATTGATTAATGTGCCTTGAAAGAATCATGTGTTGTTTTAGCATACAAAAGCATATTATTGTGGTACTCTCCTTTGATGCTTTATTTGGGTTAACTTGGAACATGCTTACACCATGTTAAGACTATGAACCAGTCACCTTAGCCTCTATGATCATTTAGTTTTTGACTTGTGATATCACCTTATTCTTTGATTAATAATGTTTTGTCGCTCTGCATGATTATGGCCATTATTGCTCTCTTAGTTCATAGCTCCCAGTATTTTGCAAGCCTCCACATGTACTGAGTATGAGCTCTACTCGTGCATCCAACTCCCAAAAACCAAGTTATTCCAAAGAGTCCACTATAAATTCCTATGCATGGTGGGTTACATCATTCCAAGTATATTCATGTTTTTATCTATCTTCCAAATTAAACTTTTCTTATGTGAAAATTAGTGATTAAAGCTCTCACGAACTTGATGGCACACTTTATTTTCTTGCACTTAATAAACTTGAACCATTGTGCCCATCTATGTTTCTTATATGCTTGCAAATTGTAAGTTGGGAGTTAGCAGAACGATGATGTCATGGGGAACTCTTTCAACACTTATACATATCTATCCAGTTCATATCATGTTCTTTTGTTTATGGATGTCGGCGGTGTAAAATAAAAGGGGATATTGTAAGTACATGGAGTATTGTATATGTGTTAGAGAAACTCCTGGGCGGATAGCCTAAGCCATTCCTAATCATGGTGGAAACTTGAAGAATAACAATAGCGAGCAATCCATGAAGCATCTTCAGAAAAAAATAGAAAAAGAAGAAAAAAAGGAGAAAAAAGCACCATGCTCATGGTAAATAAAAAGATTGCTGAGATGCTCATTATCTGTTGCCTTATCATTTGGATATGCGATAGCTCTTGTGTCATGCAGCAAGGGGTACCCCGTTGGTGGTTCTCTATGATATACATATACTTACAATGACAAGAACTTGCTTGTGATAAAGTTGAGTAGCATGAGGAATGTTCCTCGTACTCAAGGGGCATGCGATTTTCAACTTGTGATTTGTAAAGCATATAGCTCATATTTTTCTCACTTTAACCTTAACCACTTCAAGATGCTTAAGATAGGGGCAATGAGATCTCATAGCTAGTAAGTACCATAATTTTTGTAAGATCTTTATGAAACTTGGAATCCCTGCTTCCCTCTGCAAAGGGCCTTTCTTTTTACTTTTTGTTGAGTCTCCACCTTCTATCTTTATGCACCAACTAAGAGAGCATAGTTGTCATTCTTAGTTCAATGTGCATTGTCGCAAAACTTATTGATTGATTCATAGTCATGGTATTGCTTGCTCTTAAATTATTTTTATCTAGTCACCCTTATGAACTTTGAAGGTGTCCTATGCACTTATGTTTTTCTATTCCATGAGGGACAAGCTGATTAACACTCTTGCTATGTTTTATATATGTGAAACAAAAAAATGTATTTCAGTGCATTGTTATTCATGAACTTTGTTTGTGTAACCTTTCATGTTGCAACATAGTTGCTAAGTCTTATTGTTAGAACTATATATTTCATGCTTATGTTAGAGTACTTTGATCTCAGCTATCTTTACAAATACCTTGATCAAGACTGTGATGGTGCATGTCACCTCAAAAATTATTCTTTTTATCACTTACCTAATCGAGGACGAGCAGGAGTTAAGCTTGGGAATGCTTGATACGTCGTAAACGTATATATAATTTTTGATGCTGCATGCTTGTTTTGTACCAAATATCTTATGTTTTGTCTATGCTTTGAGGAATTTTATACATTTTCTGGAACTAACCTATTAACCATATGCCGCAGTGCTAGTTCATGTTTTCTGCTGTTTTTGGTTTAGAAAAGCTAGTAAGGAAATATTCTCGGAATTGGACGAAACAAAAGCCGAAGTCAATATTTTACCTTAACGAAGACGGAGTCTAGAGGGGGGACAAAGAGGCGCCATAGGGCGGCCACACCACCCCATGGTGCGAGTTAACCATGGGCCTCGCCAGGGCATGGTGTCGGACCCCTGGTTCTCAACCTACCTTGCCCCTTCACCTATATAAACAACCCGAGGAGAAAACCCTAAGGACCCTATCAGAAATCCACAAAAATTCTGCACAAGGCAAGCTAACACTTGCAACTTAGCAAGCTTATACTGATATCTTAGCAATCCTATACTTGCAACCTTGCGAGCTCTACTTGCAAACTTATACACACTTGACACACCATCCTAGTTTTACTTGCAAGCTTAGTATTTTATTTTCTTTATTAAAAGCTTTCTATCAAAAGTTCACTTAGTCACTTGTAGATTCTAGAAAGATAATTGAAGGTAGCATAAAGAGCATGAAACATGGCCTAAGTTAGATAATCTTAATGTCATCCTGAGGCATGAGATTTACTTAGATAAGATACACTTGTTTATTACCCACCATTAGTATTTACCCCCACTTGTAGATTCTAGTGCTAAGCATAAAACTTGATTAGCTTTAGATGCGAATACTTGGTGAAAATGGTTATGAAAACCTTAGAATGATGAGTAATTCTACTAAAATGTTTTGACATGTGTTCTTGAACACTAGATGATTTTGATGATGAAAATGTTAAGGCATGAGCCTTGGCCCTTTATAAAACTGATGGTTGTCTGGATGCGATACCATTCCAATTTTTACCGTACAACCACAATACCCGAAAATTTGGTAGGGCTTGACTGCAAATTTATGTACCTTAGTATGGGTTCCCTCATGGCCAAAATCTGAGCTGAGGCTACCTTGTGAAGATTTTCCACCTGTGCAGTACCCAAGATGACAGGTGGTCATGGTTGGGAGGCCAAACTCACAGGAGAGGTGCCTATACTAGGGCGTGTAATTGAAAGGTTAGGATTGATTATCCGCATACTAAGTATGGTGAATTCAGGATTGTTCCTGGCGGATGTATCGAATGTTGTGGTGAAAGTGTATAATCTCTATAGAGTGTCAAACTATTCGAATAGCCACGTTCGCGGTTATTGACAGTTGGAGTGGCCATACTGTTCCCCCTTCAGATGTTTTCAAAATGACTTGTGAAATAAATTGTGACTTTGACTTGACCACAACAGAGTTGTGATATGAATTCAAGTTCCCACTTAGGTGTGATAAAACTTTCAGCTAGTTTTTCTTTGCTTTTGAACTTAGTAGAGGTAAATATGGCTTTTTGCAACACAACCCTAGAGCTTAGTATATCCCATTCAAAACCGCTTCACTTATTAGTATTAGTTTGCAAGTACTTCAAGAGTAATCATGGCTTTGTCCCTGGCTATTCCCGTGGCCAGACCATGAAGAGGAGTATCAGGGTGACGGACCGCAGGAAGGTTACGACAACTAGGATCACCTCCCATCGTTAGCATTGCCTGTGACCCTGAAGATGGATCTTCGCCTACGCTATCGTTATCTTTACGTTATTCCGCTGCTTGAGTTGTATTAAGAACTGGATCATGAGATCCTTATTTGTGTCAGACCTTATATATGATTTGTAATGAATGATGTACTGTGATATCCAAATCTGTTATGCCTCGCAAAAATGGTAATCCTGGGATTGCGATGTATGGCATAACAGGCATCTGGGATTAAAAATCCAGGTGTTAACAGTTTAGGCAGAAAACAGAACACTCTCGTGCTTTTTAGATAGTAGGGATAACTCCTGGAAGGGGAAAATCTTCTCTCTAGGCTTCTAGCTTCAAAGAAATTAAGAAAAGTTTGGCTAATTCTCAACTATTAAAAACAATAGTTGCAGCCAGCCCACAATTACAAAATATCATGAATTATTTGTAATAGATATGTCTAGATACACACATGTACACCTTTAAATACGTTCGCATCTACACAAATTTGTTCAATAAGATTTTTGGCCGGTACCGCATTTTCATCAATATAAAGTTAAAACAACTTTCAGAAGAATAGTTCAATAAGATTTTTAAAGACCATTCCTAATTAAAACTATACTACACATTGCCGTAGTTGGAGTGGTCATAAAATTTCCGCGTAACCAAAATTTTGTGGACACTCAATCTAAGACTAGCCCCAATGAGGGTATTATAGGTGGTATCATGCACCACATGCATGTAAAATGTTTATGTGTCATAGCAATTAATGATGAAAAAGATTGTGTTGGTATCATAGGTAGATACGGTATCATAGCACATAAAAACTTAAACAATCTTGTCCATAATATTACATTGAAATTCTACAAAACAATAAATAGACCAAAAAAATTATATATTACTTAATGATACTATGCATTGTGGAGATGGTATCATATATTAGTATCATATGCATGATACTAATATATGATACTTGCTCTGTTCGGGATTCACTAGTGCACACGTACCCCTCTAACACCGGTTTGGAGGACCCTCTAACAGCGGTTCCGCAACCGCTGTTGAGGGTTCGGTGTTAGAGGGGGGGCCCCTTTAACACCGGTTCCTATACGAACCGGTGTTAAAGGGTGGCGCACGTGGGGCTGCCGCAGGCCTCAGGCCCCCCCCCTTTAACACTGGTTCGTATCTGGAACCGGTGTTAAAGGTTCTTCTGCCGCGGCAGAGGTTTAGGCCGTTTTCCTGCCGCGGCAGAACTCTGCCGCGGCAGGAAAACGGCCTAAACCTCTGCCGCGGAAGACTTCTGCCTCTGCCCCGTTCTGGGCGTATTTCTGCCGGAGGGGGGGGGGGAGAGCGAGGGGAAATCGATCGGGAGCGGTATACTTATAGAATCGTCATCGGTACATACGAGTACATGAATAATTAAGCAACTATTATTATACACAAACATCGTCATCGGCACATACATCGTCATCGGCACATACATCGTCATCGTTCATTTTGGTGGATATCTAAAGAGTTCTCCGCCAGGCGTGACGACCTCATCAAGTATGAACCCCGCCAATTCCTCTGGAATGGCTCGTATGCGTTCAAATGGTAGGAGTTGGTCCCGCATCCGTTCGATCTGAATATATATGAAGAATGGGCCGTCAATATATATATAAGAATAAAACTCAACACAATTGATGGTAATAAAATAATGTTGTGGACTTTGTTTACTTACTCTAAGTTGTTCTAGTGCGGCTTGGCCTGTCGCACATATCGTGTTGCGAATGAATTCGCAAACATAGTACCCACATAAGTTATTGTCGTGTCCTTGATGCGCGCACTTTACGAGAATAGAGAGTTCAATCAAAATAATAATCAATAAAGCATGATATAATGGAATTGGAAGCTAGCTAGTATTACTTACATTTTGGTCTACAAATTTTAGTTCTTCTGACCATTCACCCACGGCCCTGCCCGTGAACATTTTCCAAACCCTGTCCGACAAAGAAAATGGATAAAGGAGTAATTAATTACTTATTGTCACGAAAGTTGCCGATCTAGTGCGATAATATGATTGAAATTACCTCTGGAGCATCTCTCTAAAGTCTGCCCATAGCTCTTTTTCTTTTCGTAACGAGTCCATGACAAGGACTTTTCCTGAGTCGGGTTGAATGACTAGCAGAATAAAGTGGAACCTACGCACGCATAACTCATCATCAGTTACACTTAACATCGAGTAAGCCGAAACAGAATGTGTACAAGAGAGAGGGTAACAGTACTCACGAGAAGTTGTAAGGCAATAGTATTTCCCTTTTGGTTTGTTGTCTCAGTAAAGACTTTAGCAAGTAAT
The DNA here is from genome assembly GCA_910589765.1 of Avena atlantica. NCBI lineage: Eukaryota > Viridiplantae > Streptophyta > Magnoliopsida > Poales > Poaceae > Avena > Avena atlantica. Next base: position 16,528,563 of record OU342736.1, read on the forward strand.
CTTCTGTTTGCCCGGGTTTGTCTCTTACCACTTCTTCATGAACTCTATTTGGGTCAACGAACCCAATGTCAAAAGGGCCTCCTTTCATGCATTCCATAACCTTTTTCCTGCATAATAGTATATACATATATGGTGAGCATATATATATACATGCAATTAATGAAGTGAATGAGTTGAGATAAAAATTACAGAAATAGTACTTACACACAATAAAGGCTGATGGCAGATTTGTCGAGTTCCTTCTGATTGAATAGAAAATGCAAGTCTTGAATGTTGAAGTCGATCGCGTCGTCTCCGCACAAGAAAATCTGATCTCTTATATGCGCCGTGATCCATTCTTCTTTTCTCGTCTTGCAGAAATGAAGGTACCACTTGTGCAATTTTCGCATCTTTGTTGGTAGATTCTTGAGCTCCTCTTTCTTGACGAGATTCTCCCCATACTTCCATGGCTGTATGGGGTTGACATCGCATTTGGGCAAGTTGTCTCCCATGACGTTCAAGTATGCAATGTAAGTCATCCCCATCTCATTGGCCTTTCTTTGTAGCTCTGCCTCGTAATCATCTACGGGAGGAGCGTCCCGTTTGTCAAACATTTGGAGCGGGGCGCATGATTGGTTTTCCTGCTCTCCGAGCATGGGAACTGTTTTTTGGGGTGCCTCACGACTGCTACTTTCAGTCTCCCTACGGCGCCTTGCATCCGCCTTCAAAATCTGGCGCTCGTAGTCCGGCACAAGTGGGGTTTCAGGTTTCAAAAGTTTTTGTAAAACTTCTCCACCACCGCCGGATCTATTTTCTACTTTGGCTCGGCCCGTCTAGGTGCAAAGAATTTCTTGACCTGTTCTCCCGAGATCCTATTGGTCTCCTCGTCGCTGCGATTCCACGGTAAAACCGGCAATGGCTTGGCGGAAGGCTGCGGGACGTAGTTTTTTGAACTCTTTGGCGTACGGTTTCCTGCGGATTTCTTTGTGGCAGTGCTAGTGATGCTCCTCGTGGCAGTGCTCTTCCGCTTACGCTGAGGAGATGGCTGAAGCACCGGAGATGGCTGACGGGCCGGAGATGGCTGCCGCGCAGGAGATGGCTGACGGGCCGGAGATGGCTGCCGCGCAGGAGATGGCTGACGGGCCGGAGATGGCTGCCGCGCAGGAGATGGCTGACGGGCCGGAGATGGCTGCCGCGCAGGAGATGGCTGAAGCGGCTCAGACTGCTGACGCTGCGGAGACGGCGGGGGTGCCAGTGACCTCCAATTTGGAAGCACAATGTGTTCCTTCTTCCAAAGAATGGTTGTTTTCACTGCAAATTTGAGTTGAGTTTCCCCTTCACCTGTAGCATGGTCAAGCTGTGCTTCCTCATAATCCTTCACAACCTCATCCACCCCGACAATAGCATAGCCATCTGGAATCGGTCGGCAGTGGTAAGTTCCACCAGCTACAGGAGGTAAGGAATAGCCGACAGCCACCTTAATGGATAAGCCCATTAATCTCACATGCAGCTCAGCGTGTTCGCTCTCCGTGATCTCATCAACGGGGTATCGAGGACCCGTCATTTCAAGCGTTGGCTGCACGTTCTCCGTGGAAGCCACACTGCTTTTCCGCGCAGAGTCTGGGCCGCGGGCAGCTTCCAATGCAGGCTCTTCATGCCGCTGAGATGGGCCGGTAGCTTGATGGCTCTGTTGTGCATTCACTTGCGTCTGCAGCGCCGCAAGTGCATGTTCTATCTGTGTCATCCGATCTGTACGCTCTTTTTCTTTTCTGCCGCGCCATCTGTAAGAGTCGCTCCAGTCGGCAAACCCATCCTTCCACGTCATACCCCATGTGCCTCGTGCATGTCCAGGGTGTTCTTTTTTACCGATGGCGCGTGTGAGCTGGTCATTCTCTCTGTCGGGATGGAAGATCCTGGCGGATGTTTCCTCGTATGCCGTGATGAGTTCAGTGACAGGTTTGGCAAGGATGGTTGGGAAGATACACAATCATGTTTCTGGGTCCAACCTTGCCCCGATTCCGTAGAACCAAGTCTTTGCACGTAGGTCCCACCCATCTGTCTGGGGTGTGATCCCTCTCTCGCGCAGGGCCCTCTCAGCTTCCTCCCACTTAGGCCTCTGAGATATGTAGCCACCTGACCCCGTCCTCTGGTGATATTCCTTCTTCAGGGCATTAAGCGTATTGGTTTCTGACCTCTTTTTAGCTATAGCACTTTTTTTATATGTCTTAAATTCGGGCCAGTGAGGTCTTATCTTTGCATAATATGCGTCTTCGAAATTTGGAGTCTCGTCAGCTTTGACAAATTTGTTCAATTTTGTCTTCCAGTTGCAGAAAGCATCAGCCATCTTCTTTAGAGTCCACTCTTTGACCTTGTTCTTTATAACCGGGTTGTTTTCATTCTCCTCTGGCGGAAGGGTGAAATTTACCAACAACGAATTCCAAAGCGTTTCTTTGGATCTGTCATCGACAAAGGTACCGTCGCCCTTCTTTGGCTTATTCCAATTTTCAATTGTGATTGGGATTTGGTCCCTAACAAGAACTCCAGCCTGACGTATAAATTTGTCTGCGGCCTTCTTGGGCTCCATCGGCCTGCCATCAACACAGACTGCTTCGATCGTGAACTTTGCACGATCTTTCAACCGCTGGCTCGCGCCTCGCTTGCTCTTTTTCGTAGAAGAAGATGGTTGCTGGCTGGTCGATCCAGAGGGCTAAAAGAAGAAAGAAGCGTTAATTAATACATGTAGAAGAAGATTGTTGGTGGAAGTCAGCTGAGGCTTAATCAATGCATATAACTCGCCGGACTTTGTAACCATTAAATTGCGTTCACCGGAGTCTTCATCTTCTCCATGACTAGTACTTGAGCTGTCGTCGTCATGTCCCTCCAAGTTCAGATATTGTGAGGTGTCCTCATCAATAATGTTCTCCATTATTTCTTCTTCTTCAAGGTTTCTACTAAGTGGATCCATAGTTTCTAAAACAATAATATTATCACACAAATATCAGTAATACATCTATTGAAATGCTCAAGCAAGGACGATGATATGACAGGTTAAAAGTATTGAAATGTAACCCTAATACATGCTTGGTCATTTCAAACCCTAATTCGGAGAAACCCCGGATTCATATGAGAGGGTACATTTACTTCTTCTAATTAACTTGTCATCAAAGTTGATTAACATAGCATGGTTATTATAATGCTATATTGACAACGAGAGGTGGCGACGCTAGGGCGAGAGCGGGGCCGGGGTGCGTGGGGGTGTGCGTTCGAACCAGCACGACGTGATGGTCTACCTAAAATGGGCGACACACCCTCGACGCGTGTGTAGGCTCAGCGAGGACAGAGGAGGTCAGGGTCGACGGCATAATGGTGGCGGTGGTCGTCGGCGTGGCACAAAATATACACATGCATGGCGACGCTAGGGCGAGAGCGGGGCCGGGGTGCGTGGGGGTGTGCGTTCGAACCAGCACGACGTGATGGTCTACCTAAAATGGGCGACACACCCTCGACGCGTGTGTAGGCTCAGCGAGGACAGAGGAGGTCAGGGTCGACGGCATAATGGTGGCGGTGGTCGTCGGCGTGGCACAAAATATACACATGCATGGCGACGCTAGGGCGAGAGCGGGGCCGGGTGCGTGGGGGTGTGCGTTCGAACCAGCACGACGTGATGGTCTACCTAAAATGGGCGACACACCCTCGACGCGTGTGTAGGCTCAGCGAGGACAGAGGAGGTCAGGGTCGACGGCATAATGGTGGCGGTGGTCGTCGGCGTGGCACAAAATATACACATGCATATGTACAATATACATATATACATGCATATATACATGTACATATATAAAATATACACATGCATATATACATATACATATATAAAATATACACATGCATATATACATACACATACAAATATACATACACATACAAATATACATACACATATACATACACATACAAATATACATACACATACAAATATACATACACATACAAATATACAAATATACATACCCCGCGGGATGGCGACGGCGAGGGCGGCGACGGCGAGGGCTGGGCGGGACGAGCGAGACGGCGCCCGGCGAGGTCGAGCTGGAGAGGCGAGGCCGGCGATGCAGAGAGGCGGCCGGGCGGTGGAGGAAGGCGAGGGCGACGGCGGGTGCTAGCTAGAGGTCGACGACGGCGGGCTTGGGCGGAGCGGCCGCGGGGTCGACGGAGCTCGCCGAGAGGCGCGCAGGACGGCGGGGAGCCTGGACGGCGGGGTCGACGGAGCTCGCCGGGAGGCGCGCAGGACGGCGCAGGATGCGGGATGGCGACGGCGGGCTTGGGCGGAGCGGCCGCGGGGTCGACGGAGCTCGCCGGGAGGCGCGCAGGACGGCGGGGAGCCTGGACGGCGGGGTCGACGGAGCTCGCCGGGGGCGCGCAGGACGGCGCAGGACGCGGGATGGCGACGGCGAGGGGGGCGACGGCGCTGCGCGCTTTTCGATCTTGCTGGGGGGAGAAGGAAAAGGGAAGGTGCGCGAGTTATAACCCCCCCCCCCTTTAACACCGGTTCGTGGCTGGAACCGGTGTTAAAGCTGGGGGGGTTCCCGCGCGCATTTATTACCCCCCCTTTAACACCGGTTCCAGCCACGAACCGGTGTTAAAGGGGGGGGTTTCCCGCGCGCATTTATTACCCCCCCTTTAACACCGGTTCCAGCCACGAACCGGTGTTAAAGGGGGGGGTGTTTCCCGCGCGCATTTATTACCCCCCCTTTAACAACGGTTCGTGGCTGGAACCGGTGTTAAAGGGGGGCATTTATTTCAGGGGCTTTTTTAATTCAAAAATATGATATGAAATTTAGAAAATTCATATCTTTTTCATTTCAACTCAGAAAAATATGAATAATATATCATAATTTTCAGAAAAATAATATCTATCCATTCATGTAAATCATTTTATATTTACTTTACATGAAATTTTTTAAAATAAATAAACACTTATTTCATGCATTAAAGGGGCTTTTTTAATTCAAAAATATGATATGAATTTAGGAAATTTTATATCTTTTTCATTTCAACTCAGAAAAATATGAATAATATATCATAATTTTCAGAAAAATAATATCTATCCATTCATGTAAATGATTTTTATATTTACTTTACATGAAATTATTTAAAATAAATAAACACTTATTTCATGCATTAAAGGGGCTTTTTTAAGATATATAAAAGAACTGAAAATTAAGACACCAACCGGGACTAAAGATGAACCTTTAGTCCCGGTTGGAGACACCAACCGGGACAAAACACGAGTCAGCACTAATAATAGAGGTGAGTGCATGTCGACATTATGTCGTGCGGCGTGTACCTTGTCCCGGATGGTGTCACCAACCGGGACTAAAGATGAACCTTTAGTCCCGGTTGGAGACACCAACCGGGACTAATAATAGGGGTGAGTGTCGACATTATTTTGTAAGTGTCAACACTATGTCGAGCTGCTTGTACTATAAATAGGCATCCTTGTGAGTCCAGTCCTCCAGCCAGTTTGAGGCAGGGACACCACTACGGCCAGTTTCGAGAGCAGGGACACCACTACGGCCAGTTTCAGGGAGATGCCGACGGAGCCGAGTCCTCCGGCATCTCCGAGAAACTGGTCATAGAGGCACTCCCTAATATGTGAAATTAGTTAGTGTATTGATCTAGTTAGACAAGTTACAAAGCTGCAAGATGGTTTTCGAGAGCAGGGACAGCACTACGGCCAGTTTCAGGGAGATGCCGACGGAGCCTAGTCCTCCGGCATCTCCAAGAAACTGGTCATAGAGGCACTCCCTAATATGTGACCGCGCGCGTTTGGAGATCAGATCTTAATGGTAAGTACGACGAATCGGGACAACTTCTTCTCATACTCCCGGTCCATCCACAAGACATGTATTAATATTAAAAACATGAACTAGAGTTACATAATATGAGCATGAACTTCTTGGCATATGCCCTTCCTTATGATCGCTTCAGTCGTAACCATGGAGCATCTTCTTTACTTAACGGAATGCTTGGGTCAGTTTTCACTGTGAAGGGCGGAATTTCATCAAACTTATTATAATCTTCTGACATGTCTGTCTTGTCCTCGATTCCCACGATGTTTCTTTTCCCTGAAAGAACTATGTGACGCTTTGGCTCATCATATGATGTATTCATTTGCATATTTTTTCTTCTTTTTGGTCTGGAGGACATGTCCTTCACATAGAAAACCTGAGCCACATCATTGGCTAGGACGAATGGTTCGTCTAAGTTCTTCATAAGATTGTTGAGATCCACCGTTGTCATTCCGTACTTCTTGTCTACCTCAACCCCTCCTCCTGTTAGCTTGACCCATTTGCATCGAAACAAGGGGACCTTAAAATTAGGTCCATAGTCAAGTTCCCATATCTCCTCTATGAACCCATAATACGTGGTCTTTTGCCCATTGTCTTCTGCTGCATCGAAGCGGACACCACTGTTTTGGTTGGTGCTCTTTTTATCTTGGCCTATCGTGTAAAATGTATTCCCATTTATCTCGTACCCTTGGAAAGTACATACAGTCGAAGACGGTGTCCTGGCCAACAAGTACAGCTGATCCCCAACAGTGGTGTTATTCGTGAGAAGTCTTTGCAGCCAGCCGCCAAAACTCGCCATGTGTTCACTTATAATCCATTCATCAGACTGCCCCGGGTGTTTGAGGCGTATTAAATTCTTGTGTTCATTGATATACGGGGCAACCAAGATAGATCTTTGTAAAACCGTGTAGTGTGCTTGATTGAGAGAATGCCCGTCCCTACATATCATTGCTTTACATCCTAGGGTGCCTTTTCCACGCAGTCTCCCCTCATGTCGTGATTCTGGAACACCAATCGCCTTAAGGTCAGGAATAAAATCAACACAGAACTCAATGACCTCCTCTGTTACATAGCCCTTGGAGATGCTTCCTTCTGGCCTAGCACGGTTATGAACATATTTCTTTAAGACTCCCATGTACCTCTCAAAGGGAAACATATTGTGTAGAAATACAGGACCGAGAATGGCAATCTCTTCTACTAGGTGAACCAGGAGATGCGTCATAATATTGAAGAAGGATGGTGGGAACACCAACTCAAAGCTGACAAGACATTGGGCCACATCTGTTTGTAACCCTGGTAGGCTTTCTGGATCGATTACCTTCAGAGATATTGCATTGAGGAATGCACATAGCTTCACAATGGGTACTCGAACATTTTCAGGTAGAAGCCCCCTCAATGCAATCGGAAGCAATTGTGTCATAATCACGTGGCAGTCATGAGACTTCAGGTTTTGGAATTTTTTCTCTGCCATATTTATTATTCCCTTTATATTCGACGAGAAGCCAGACGGGACCTTGATACTGCTCAGACATTCAAAAAAGATTTCCTTCTCTGCTTTGGTAAGAGCATAGCTGGCAGGAGTTAAGTGGCATCGTTTACCCTTCTCGTTCTCAGGATGCATAGGCTCTTCAGGGCCTTCAGACGTTGCTGGTCCTGTCGTGCTTCCGTGTATCTTTTGTCTTCCCATACACTCCTAGAAAGCCTAGCAGGTTCACGCAAACATTCTTCGTCACGTGCATCACGTCGATTGAAGAGCGGACCTCTAAGACTTTCCAATAGGGTAGGTCCCAAAATATAGATTGCTTCTTCCACATGGGCTCGTGTCCGGCATCGTCATTCGGAACAGATAGACTGCCAGGACCTTTTCCAAAGATTACTTCTAGGTCCTTGACCATACCAAATACCTCCTCACCGGTACGGAGGACAGGCTTCCTCCGGGGTTCTGCCAGACGTTTGAAATGCTTGCCTTTCTTTCTTACTGGATGCAGGTTCGTAAGAAATCGGCGATACCCTAGGTACACAACCTTCTTACATTTATCCAAATATACACTTTCAGTATCATCTAAACAGTGTGTGCATGCATTGTATCCCTTGTTTGTCTGCCCTGAAATGTTACTAAGAGCAGGCCAATCATTGATGGTTACGAAAAGCAATGCTCGTAGGTCAAATGGCTCCCCTTTGTGCTCATCCCACATACGTACACCTGGTTTGGCCCACAGCTGTAAAAGTTCTTCAACTAATGTCCTTAGGTACACATCAATGTCGTTGCCGGGTTGCCTCGGGCCTTGGATGAGCACTGGCATCATAATGAACTTCCTCTTCATACACAACCAAGGAGGAAGGTTATAGATACATAGGGTCACAGGCCAGGTGCTATGACTGCAGCTCTGCTCACCAAAAGGATTCATGCCGTCTGTACTTAGACCAAACCTTAAGTTCCTTGCGTCACGTGCAAAGTCCGGGTACTCTCGCTCGACTTTTCTCCACTGTGACCCATCAGCGGGGTGTCTCAACATCGCGTCTTTCTTACGGTCTTCCATGTGCCATCGCAACAACTTGGCATGCTCTTTATTTTTGAAGAGACGTTTTAACCGTGGTATTATAGGAGCATACCACATAACCTTGGCGGGAACCTTCTTCCTAGGGGCCTCGCCCTCAACATCGCCAGGATCGTCTCGTCTGATCTTATGCCGCAGTGCAGTGCATACCGGGCATGCATCCAAATTCTCGTACTTCTCACCGCGGTAGAGGATGCAGTCATTAATGCAGGCATGTATCTTCTGCACGTCTAATCCTAGAGGGCAGACAACCTTCTTTGCTTGGTATGTACTGTCAGGCAACTCATTATTTCTTGGAAGAAGATTCTTCATTTTTACCAACAACTTTGAAAATGCGCTGTCAGTCACACCATTCTCTGCCTTCCATTGCAGCAAATCCAGTGTGGCACCTAGCTTTTTGTGGCCATCTTCGCAAGTTGGATACAACAATGTTTTGTGATCCTTTAACATCTGCTCCAGCTTCTCCTTCTCCTTTTCAGTTTCACATTCTTCCTTTGCATCAGTAATGGCCCGACCAAGATCGTCATCAGCGGGCCCATCTGCTCCCTCTTGATCTTCATTATCTACCTCCGTTGCATTATCATCATATTCAGGATACATATTATGATAGTTTTCATCATCCTCTTCTTCTTCGTTGTCTTCCATCACAACCCCTTTTTCTCCGTGCTTGGTCCAACAATTATAGCTGGGCATGAAACCAGATCGAAGCAGGTGGGCGTGAATGGTTCTGGTATTTGAGTAGTCTTTCTTGTTCTGACAGTGAACACACGGACAGCACATAAAACCATTGTGACCACGGTTTGCATTAGCCACAACGATGAAATTTTGGAGGCCCGTAATGTACTCGGAAGTGCGGCGGTCACCGTACATCCATTGCCGATTCATCTGCATTAATATGTAGTATATATCAAAAAATAATAGGGAGATGACCATTTATATATATAGTACATCAATGACACATGAAACTATAGTTGCCGACCTCGACCGAGACGGAAAGAGCAACAAGAAAGCTTATTTTGAGCTCTCGGGCATTTCACCGAACACCTCTAGTGCATATGAAAAAAACACAAACTAGCACTCTTCACACCCTCTTGCTAGGCTCCAAAATGTGAAAGAATGGAAGAGTGGGGTGTGTGTGGGCTGGGGTGGTGTCTTATATAGCCCCCCCCTTTAACACCGGTTCGTGCCACGAACCGGTGTTAAAGGGGGGGGTGTGCGCGGGCCACTGGTGGAAAGACCTTTAACACCGGTTCGTGGCACGAACCGGTGTTAAAGGGGGGGCTCCTTTAATGCTGCAGAGGCCACGCTGGTACGGCCCCCCCGTTAACACCGGTTCGTAGAAGAACCGGTGTTAAAGCCCATTTTCGGGATCAACAAAAGCCCGCGTTTCCACTAGTGATTATAGGTCCTACGTGTATATCTAGGTTGTTAATTTGATCAATAAAATATAACTTATAGATCATAAAATTTATACCATTAGAAAATATAACCTCTAAAGTTTATAATATTATAATTTTTATGCTATATTATTTATAATTTATTGTTTAAATTGACAACCTAGTTATCCGCGCGGGACTTATAATCCAAACGGAGAGAGTACATGAGTAGTCTAAGGCTAGCTATATGTGCACTCGAGGAGAGCACACACCTAGCTCCCATTTAATCATAGGCTTTGGACCAGTTTAACACCTATCGCCAACCCAATCAAGTGCAGTTATGTTGACACTAACAGACGGAACTAGACTTGCTTTGCTTTAAGGCTCAGCACCAACACATAAAGGTCCAGCCTATATAAATGGAGAGCTTGATCGTCGCTAGAGGTAGCACGCGACAAAGGGGGCAGCGGGTTTTTTTCCCAGTTTTTTTGGCAGCTTCTCTAAAAAGCTGCCCTACCCTGTTTTCTAAAGAAGTCGGTTCCAAAATTTTATAAGACTTTCTAGTATTAACCATTTTAAAAGCCTTATAATTTTTTAAAACAGCATTCCTAAAAAGCTAAGGTAAGACAGCTTTTCGGAAAAGCTGCCAAAAAAAACTTGCCCTTTGTCTCTCTGCAACGCACAGCATGGAGTACACATGGCAACACGAAAACAAATGATAAAAATAGACAAAGACACATGCCAAAGAACTTCACGCGGCAAAATAGCAGAAAACACACGGAATTGGAAAGCCCACGTTAAAATGACAAGAAGGGCCCACAACCTTGACCAGTTGACTATTTCGGCTTGAGGCAAGACCTTTGCCATGTGTCACGGCAAAGTTTCGAATTTCTAATTCTTTTAACTCGTAAATTTTTCCGCGCTACATAATTTGTTCTGCGCGCGAAAATGTTCTGGAGAAATTTTCTAATAGCATCGCCGTGTATTTTTGGTGGAAAACACACCGCAAGGGTCTTTGCCGTGTGTTCAGACGAGTCACACGGCAAGGTCTTTGTGGTGTGTTTAGGGCAAACACACGGCAAAGGACTTTCTTTTTCATTTTTCTTCCTTCTTTTGCCATCATTTTTTTCAACACATATTTCATTTCTATTATCATCCATATTGTATCTATGGAAACTTGCACACATATTCTAGGTCCACATGCGGGTTTTCATGGGATTCCGGTGCTCCGGCACGCTTTCTCCTATGAAACCCAGGTTTACGATCCCCGACGGTCCACTAGTAGAAAATAGACATCTAGTTCCGGTTTGTAAGGGGCTTTAGTCCCGGATTGAAGGAATCGGGACTAAAGGTTAAGACTTTAGTCCCGGATTGAAGGAATCAGTACTAAAGGTTAAAGGTTAAGCCTTCAGTCCCGGTTCTGTTATGAACCGGGACTATATGGTCTCCACGTGGCCCCGCTGGGTGCGCTGGGCTGGAGGACCTTTAGTATAGGTTCGTAACATGAACCGGGACTATAGTATTCTGCCGCGGCAGCGTTTTGGGGCAACCGGCTGCCGCAGCAGGAGATGGGGTTTTAGGGTTTTCTTTTTTCCTTTTTTTTTGTTTAATTATTTTCCATTTTATGTTTTTATTTCAAATAAGTTTTCATATATATATTATTCTACGCTACTACATGTTTTATATGTTGATACATATATAATATAATTTCTCTCACGATTACATACAGACATATATATATATACAAACAACTTGGTATACGAGTGCCAACCGAGACTAGAGCTCGTCTATTTGATTTACACGAAGATCATTACATTATATGGATACTTTAAGGTCTACCCACGTTGTACCGTCCTTCTGTGTTTATGACGTCCCTGAGCAAAAATCCCGACAACTCCTCTTAAGTTGCTAGTAGGCGTTGATGTGGTAGGAGCTTATCCTGTATCGCATCCAACTATATATAAATAAGTAGATCGCTAGGAATGGAACTCAAAAAAAATTATGGTATAAAATAAATTATAAATATATTGGTTACATACTCGAAGAAAGTCTGTGCCCTGTTCCATACACCCACGAATGAACTCGCATACATAATATCCACATAAATTAGTCCCTTGTGGTTGCGTCACACACTTTTCGAGAATATAATTCAATTAAATAATAATCAAGCATGATAATTGTATGGAGACTAGAATTAAAGAGATGCGAGGACCTAGCTCTCGTACTACTTACCCGGATCGGATGAAAAGTCAGCTCCTTACGCCATTCATCCTAAACCTCCTTCGTGAACCTTTTCCAAACCCTGTCCGGCAAAAAAAATGAATGAGTTATTAATTACTTGACATCTTAGAGAATGAATAAAAGAGACAGATATAGTACGCTAATGTTTGAAATTACTTTTGGAGCATATAAAGTATGCTACGGTAGTCTTCCATCGCCTTATTTAACGAGTCCGAGATTTTAATTTTTGCAAGGTTGACTTTAATATTTAGAAGAATTGCTTTTCGTATGTGGGATGAGCACAAAGGGGAGCCATTTGACCTACGAGCATTGCTTTTCGTAACCATCATTGATTGGCCTGCTCTTAGTAACATTTCAGGGCAGACAAACAAGGGATACAATGCATGCACATACTGTTTAGATGAGACTGAAAGTGTATATTTGGATAAATGTAAGAAGGTTGTGTACCTAGGGTATCGCCGATTTCTTCCGAACGTGCATCTAGTAAGAAAGAAAGGCAAGCATTTCAAACGTCTAGCAGAACCCCGGAGGAAGCCTGTGCTCCATACCGGTGAGGAGGTATTTGGTATGGTCAAGCAACTAGAAGTAATCTTTGGAAAAGGTCCTGGCAGTCTATCTGTTCCGAATGATGATGCCGGACACGCGCCCATGTGGAAGAAGCAATCTATATTTTGGGACCTACCCTATTGGAAAGTCTCAGAGGTTCGCTCTTCAATCGACGTGATGCACGTGACGAAGAATGTTTGCGTGAACCTTCTAGGCTTTCTAGGAGTGTATGGGAAGACAAAAGATACACCGGAAGCATGGCAGGACCAGCAACGTCTGAAATCCCCTGAAGAGCCTATGCATCCTGAGAACGAGAAGGGTAAACGATGCCACTTAACTCCTGCCAGCTACGCTCTTACCAAAGCAGAGAAGGAAATCTTTTTTGAATGTCTGAGCAGTATCAAGGTCCCGTATGGCTTCTCGTCGAATATAAAGGGAATAATAAATATGGCAGAGAAAAAATTCCAAAACCTGAAGTCTCATGACTGCCACGTGATTATGACACAATTGCTTCCGATTGCATTGAGGGGGCTTCTACCTGAAAATGTTCGAGTACCCATTGTGAAGCTATGTGCATTCCTCAATGCAATATCTCAGAAGTTAATCGATCCAGAAAGCCTACCAGCGTTACAAACAGATGTGGCCCAATGTCTTGTCAGCTTTGAGTTGGTGTTTGCACCATCCTTCTTCAATATTATGACGCATCTCCTGGTTCACCTAGTAGAAGAGATTGCCATTATCGGTCCTGTATTTCTACACAATATGTTCCCCTTTGAGAGGTACATGGGAGTCTTAAAGAAATATGTTCATAATCGTGCTAGGCCAGAAGGAAGCATCTCCAAGGGCTATGTAACAGAGGAGGTCATTGAGTTCTGTCTTGATTTTATTCCTGACCTTGAGGCGATTGGTGTTCCAGAATCACGACATGACGGGATACTGCGTGGAAAAGGCACCCTAGGATGTAAAGCCATGATATGTAGGGACGGGCATTCTCTCAATCAAGCACACTACACGGTTTTACAAAGATCTATCTTGGTTGCCCTGTATATCAATGAACACAAGAATTTAATACGCCTCAAACACCCAGGGCAGTCTGATGAATAGATTATAAGTGAACACATGGCGAGTTTTGGCGGCTGGCTGCAAAGACTTCTCACGAATAACACCACTGTTGGGGATCAGCTGTACTTGTTGGCCAAGACACCATCTTCGACTGTATGTACTTTCCAAGGGTACGAGATAAATGGGAATGCATTTTACACGATAGGCCAAGATAAAAAGAGCACCAACCAGTAGTGTCCGCTTCGATGCAGCAGAAGACAATGGGCAGAAGACCACGTATTATGGGTTCATAGAGGAGATATGGGAACTTGACTATGGACCTAATTTTAAGGTCCCCTTGTTTCGATGCAAATGGGTCAAGCTAACAGGAGGAGGGGTTGAGGTAGACAAGAAGTGCGGAATGGCAATGGTGGATCTCAACAATCTTATGAAGGTAGACAAGAACTTAGACGAACCATTCGTCCTAGCCAATGATGTGGCTCAGGTTTTCTATGTGAAGGACATGACCTCCAGACCAAAAAAAAGAAAAAATATGCAAACGAATACATCATATGATGAGCCAAAGCGTCACATAGTTCTTTCAGGGAAAAGAAACATCGTGGGAATCGAGGACAAGACAGACATGTCAGAAGATTATAATAAGTTTGATGAAATTCCGCCCTTCACAGTGAAAACTGATCCAAGCATTCCATTAAATAACGAAGATGCTCCATGGTTACGTCTGAAGAGATCATAAGGAAGGACATATGCCAAGAAGTTCATGCTCATATTATGTAACTCTAGTTCATGTTTTTAATATTAATACATGTCTTGAGTGTTAGTCTTGTTTTGTGGATGGACCGGGACTATGAGAAGAAGTTGTCCCGATTCGTACTTACCATTAAGATCTGATCTCCAAACGCGCGCGGTCACATATTAGGGAGTGCCTCTATGACCAGTTTCTTGGAGATGCCGGAGAATAGGCTCCGTCGGCATCTCCCTGAAACTGGCCGTAGTGGTGTCCCTGCTCTCGAAAAGCATCTTGCAGCTTTTTAACTTCTCTAACTAGATCAATACACCTGGGAGCTAACTAATTTCACATATTAGGGAGTGCCTCTATGACCAGTTTCTCGGAGATGCCGAAGGACTGGGCTCCGTCGGCATCTCCCTGAAACTGGCCGTAGTGGTGTCCCTGCTCTCGAAAACCATCTTGGAGATGCCTCAAACTGGCCGGAGGACTGGACTCACAAGGATGCCTATTTATAGTACAAGCAGCTCGACATAGTGTCGACACTTACGAAATAATGTCGACACTCACCCCTATTATTAGTGTTGACTCGTGTTTTGTCCCGGTTGGTGTCTCCAACCGGGACTAAAGGTTCATGTTTAGTCCAGGTTGGTGTCTCTAAACGGGACTAAAGGTTCATCTTTAGTCCCGGTTGGTGACACCATCCGGGACAAGGTACACGCCGCACTACATAATGTCGACACTCACCCCTATTATTAGTGCTGACTCGTGTTTTGTACTGGTTGGTGTCTCCAACCGGGACTAAAGGTTCATCCCGCCATTTTTTCCAGCCATTTTTCTTCCCGCCATTTTTCTTCCCGCCATTTCTTCTTCCCGCCATTTTTCTTCCCGCCATTTTTCTTCCCGCCAGTTCTTCCCTCCAGTTCTTCCCACTAGTTCACTATATATATATATATATATGTAGGGTTGGCCTCCATTGTCATTGCACATCTCTAGACTCATATCTGCAACCTCATCACTCTTTCCCATGGCTTCCACCATATCACTAACCCCCAGGGAGGCGGAGGCGCTTTGCGCCTCGAACTACCCCTGCTCGCCGGGCTACTGTGTCCCCGTCGGCTGGATGCTGAGCATCGGAGGCGTGCCGGTTCCTCCTGTCCCTCTAGGTGTGGCGCGCCGGATGGACATCACGAACCACTACTACTTCAAGCTCACGCCAGAGCAGCGGAAGAATCCCAGATGGCATCCCGACTATTTCCCTACTTGGGCTAATGTTGCAAGAGGAAGTTTTCCTTTTTATCGCACCAAAAAGGCATTTTCCATTTTCCGAGCATAAAAAACGGACGGTTTTGTGAAGCAACCACCAAATGGATAATTCAAAAAACCACCAGAACATTTTACAAAAATACTAGACCACCTTATATGCACAATGTACCAACAGGGGGATCTGAAACCTTTCCGTCCACCTCTGTTGAAAAAGACAAATTCCTGCGGAATCGGTAGGAAGTGGGTCAGATATGAACTACAGGTACATGATACGATGCTCATGATTTTTTACAAAAATCATTTTTAGGTTCACAATATGCTATTTTATCAAAAAAAAACAATGCAAGTTGAGCGAGGCTTGGCCCGGAGCTAAGAATCATCATGCCCGTTGTTCGACAAAGTTTGTCGATAGTTTAAAACGGGGATAAAAAAATAAAAAAAGATCGAAACAGTGCGAAACATTCGCGTGGTGTTATATTATTTGACATAGTTAGAAGGAAAAATCTCAAACTTGGTATATTGATTATGTCTCGAAAAAACCTTCCCAAAATGACCTATCTCATTCGAGGTTTCTTGGCTTTCGGGTCAAATGACCAATGTTATGGCTAGAATCAACGCACAGTTTGTGATAATATGGCCATATTGTGCATACATGTGCATCATGGCATGACAAACAATGTTGCAAGAGGAAGTTTTCCTTTATATCGCACCAAAAAGGCATTTTCCATTTTCCGAGCATAAAAAACGGACGGTTTTGTGAAGCAACCACCAAATGGCTAATTCAAAAAACCACCAACACATTTTACAAAAATACTAGACCACCTTATATGCACAATGTACCAACAGGGCGATCTGAAACCTTTCCGTCCACCTCTGGTGAAAAAGACAAATTCCTGCCGAATCGGCAGAAAATGCGTCAGATATGAACTACAGGCACATGATACGATGCTCATGATTTTTTACAAAAATCATTTTTAGGTTCACAATATGCTATTTTATCAAAAAAAAACAATGCAAGTTGAGCGAGGATTGGTGAGATTCAAGTGTATACAAAAGATGCAACATTGAAATATCCAATCAATTCAAAAATGTTAATACAAAAGATGCGGCATTAAAATATGATTTGCTCTAATAAAATAGGGTTAGAATCCTTTTTAGATGCTTAATATTTCTTATGTTCAAAGTTTTAGGATTTAACAATTTATTTTTGTTTGAATTGAATAATCAAAATTTATATGTAAGTGTTTTAATCATTTTGAAAAATTTCATGTAAAGTAAATATAAAATGATTTACATGAATGGATAGATATTATTTTTCGGAAAATTATGATATATTATTCATATTTTTCTGAGTTGAAATGAAAAAGATATGAATTTTCTAAATTCATATCCTATTTTTTGAATTAAAAATGCACCTTTAGTGCATGAAATAAATGCCCCCCCTTTAACACCGGTTCCAGACACGAACCGGTGTTAAAGGGGGCGCATTTATTTCGTTTTGCGCGCGCACCCCTCCCCCCCTTTAACACCGGTTCGGGGCTGGAACCGGTGTTAAAGGGGGGGTGTAATAAATACGCGCGCGAAACGAATCCCCCCCTTTAACACCGGTTCCAGCCTCGAACCGGTGTTAAAGGGGGGGTATTAAATTCGCCTTCCCCTTCCTTTCTTACCCCCAGATCCAGATCGAACCGCCATCGCCACCGCCACCGCGCGCGCGCCATCGGAGCAGAGAGAAGCGCCGCTACCGCCACCGCCCATCGGAGAAGAGAGAAGCCACCGCCGGCCGCCACCGCCCTCGGAGAGTGAGGGAGGAATCGGCCGTGGGTGCCCTGAATCGTCGGCCCTGTCACCTCCACCTCTGTCCGCCGCTCGCCATCGACACTGCCGACGACCCCGGCCTTCCCTAGCCTCGTCGACCCCACCATCGGCTTCCTGGTGAGCCTCTGGTGCTCAGGCACATCTTCTCTTCCTCCCCCACGCTCTATATCGCCTCCGCATCGTGTAACCGCCGCCGACCGGCGCAGTTCCTCCTCGTTCTCTGTTCTCCGGCGACCAAAAAGGGGAGGCGCCGCCACTACTAGGTCCGCCTCGACCTCCTCTTTCCAACCAGCCCAACCACAAGTCCCCGCGTGTAGCAGATCGACGGGAGCAAGATTGACCTGAGAGGAGCTCCATTGCTGACGTCAGCATGATGCAATAATCGTTTTCTTTTTCTTTTATTATTTCTGTAATTATTTCAGTGAAGAAAATACCTGACATGTGGGCCCTATCTATAAGCGATAAAAACATTTCCATAAATGTTTTCTAATTAAGAAATTTTTTTAAGTAAACTCCAAAAATGCAAATTATTTTATAATATTCCAAAAAATAAATTAAAATGAAATAATTGAAAATGCAAATTATTTTATAATGCATCCGCGCGCAGAGAGCAGATTGCAGCCGAGTCGGCGCCGCGTCCAGCCCTCGCCGTCGGAGCCGCCGCCCTTGCCCTCGCCGTCGGAGCTGCCGTCCACGCCTCTGCGTCCGGCAGTCGTTGGCGACACAATGTGAACAATGTGTCAAAGCGGGCGGCACAATATGAACAATGTGAACAATGTGTCAATGCGGCAGCCGTCCACGCCTCTGCGTCCGGCAGTCGTCCTCTGTGAACAATGTGGGAATATGTGTGATGTATAAAAGATGTAGTCATGTATTCATATTTGAGTAAAGTTTATGATGTTGTAACGTCGATAATATTGTTTACTTAGTGTTGGTGGTGAACTTGATGGTCAAAATCGGGAAACTCGAAACTAAGATGGCATGTAATTATGGAGGGAGTAGTAGTATAGATAGGGTGTCAAGCGGGGCGGGTTCGCGGGCAACATAGTTACACCGGCTAATATAAATTGTACTACATGCATAGATTAAAACTTGTATACAAATTGGACTGCGTGTAGGTGTAGCTGTCTGAGATTAAATAATTGTCCGCAAACCCGCCCCACTTGTATACAAACTTGCATCCTGCCAACGTTACCCTCTTGGGGGTGTCATTGTGGAGCTCTGACTCATCCTGATTAGGGTTTGGACCCCTCGGAACTCGTTTAAAATGATCAAGCATCCTTAGGGTTTTAATTTCATTTGTGTATTTATTTGTGTATTTTTGTATGAATAATATGTATATTTGTGTATGAATCCAAGTCCACTTGAATGTTTACACTCTTACTCTAGATAATATTATTGTTTTAGAAACTATGGATCCACTTAGTAGAAACCTTGAAGAAGAAGAAATAATGGAGAACATTATTGATGAGGACACCTCACAATATCTGAACTTGGAGGGACATGATGACAGCTCAAGTAGTCATGGAGAAGATGAAGACTCCGGTGAACGCAATTTAGTGATTACAAAGTCCGGCGAGGTATATGCATTGATTAAGCCTCTGCTGACTTCCACCAACAATCTTCTTCTACATGTATTAATTAACGCTTCTTTATTCTTTTAGCCCTCTGGATCGACCAGCCAGCAACCATCTTCATCTACGAAAAAGAGCAAGCGAGGCGCGAGCCATCGGTTGAAAGATCGTACAAAGTTCACGATCAAAGCAGTCCGTGTTGATGGAAGGCCGATAGAGCCCAAGAAGGCCGCAGACATATTTGTACGTCAGCCTGGAGTTCTTGTTAGGGACCAATTCCCAATCATAATTGAAAATTGGAATAAGCCAAAGAAGGGCGACGGTACCTTTGTCGATGAAAGATCCAAAGAAACTCTTTGGAATTCGTTGTTGTTAAATTTCACCCTTCCGCTAGAGGAGGATGAAAACAACCCGGTTATAAAGGAAAAGGTCAAAGAGTGCACTCTAAAGAAGATGGCTGACGCTTTCCGCAACTGGAAGACAAAATTGAACAAATTTATCAAAGCTGATGAGACTCCAGATTTCGAAGACGCATATTATGCGAAGATAAGACCTCACTGGCCCGAATTTGTGACATATAAAAAAAGTTCTATAGCTAAAAAGAGGTCAGAAACCAATACGCTTAATGCCCAGAAGAAGGAATTCACCAGAGGATGGGGTCAGGTGGCTACATATCTCAGAGAACTAAGTGGGAGGAACACCCCAGACAGATGGGTGGGACCTACGTGCAAAGACTTGGTTCTACGGAATCGGGGCAAGGTTGGACCCAGAAACAGGATTGTGTATCTTCCCAACCCTCCTTGCCAAACCCGTCACTGAACTCATCACGGCATACGAGGAAACATCCGCCACGACCTTCCATCCCGACAGAGAGAATGACCAGCTCACACGCGCCATCGGTAAAAAAGAACACCCTGGACATGCACGAGGCACAGGGGGTATGACGTGGAAGGATGGGTTTGCCGAGTGGAGCGACTCTTACATATGGCGCGACAGAAAAGAAAAAGAGCGTACAGAGCAGATGACACAGATAGAACATGCACTTGCGGCGCTGTGGGCGCAAGTGAATGCACAACAGAGCCATCAAGCTACCGGCCCATCTCAGCGGCACGAAGAGCCTGCATTGGAAGCTGTCGGCGGCCCAGACTCTGCACGGAAAAGCAGCGTGGCTTCCACGGAGAACGTGCAACCCACACTTGAAATGGCGGGTCCTCGATACCCCGTGGATGAGATCACGGAGAGCGAACACGCTGAGCTGCATGTGAGATTAATGGGCTTATCCATTAAGGTGGCTGTCGGCTATGCCTTACCTCCTGTAGCTGGTGGAACTTACCACTGCCGACCGATTCCAGATGGATATGCTATTGTCGGGGTGGATGAGGTTGTGAAGGAATATGAGGAAGCACAACTTGACCATGCTACAGGTGAAGGGGAAACTCAACTCAAATTTGCTGTGAAAACAACCATTCTTTGGAAGAAGGAACACATCGTGCTTCCAAATTGGAGGCCACTGGAACCCCCGTCGTCTCCGCAGCGTCAGCAGTCTGAGCCGCTTCAGCTATCTCCTGCACGGCAGCCATCTCCTGCGCGGCAGCCATCTCCGGCGCTTCAGCCATCTCCTGCGCGGCAGCCATCTCCGGCGCTTCAGCCATCTCCGGCGCGCCAGCTATCTCCGGCCAGTCAGCCATCTCTGGTGCTTCAGCCATCTCCTCAGCGTAAGCGGAAGAGCACTGCCACAAAGAGCATCACTAGCACTACCACAAAGAAATCCGCAGGAAACCGTACGCCAAAGAGTTCAAAAAACTACGTCTCGCAGCCTTCCGCCAAGCCATTGCCGGTTTTACCGTGGAATCGCAGTGACGAGGAGACCAATAGGATCTCGGAAGAAGAGGTCAAGAAATTCTTTGCACCTAGAAGGGCCGAGCCAAAGGAGAAAATAGATCCGGCGGTGGTGAAGAAGTTTTACAAAAATCTTTTGAAACCTGAAACCCCACTTGTGCCGGACTACGAGCGCCAGATTTTGAAGGCGGATGCAAGGCGCCGTAGGGAGACTGAAAGTAGCATTCATGAGGCACTCCAGAAAACAGTTCCCATGCTCGGAGAGCAGGAAAACCAATCATGCGCCCCGCTCCAAGTGTTCGACACACGGGACGCTCCTCCCGTAACTGATTACGAGGCAGAGCTACAAAGAAAGGCCAATGAGATGGGGATGAGTTACATTGCATACTTGAACATCATGGGAGACAACTTGCCCAAATTCGATGCCAACCCCATACAGCCATGGAAGTATGGGAATAATCTCATCAAGAAAGAGGAGCTCAAGAATCTACCAACAAAGATGCGAAAATTGCACAAGTGGTACCTTGTTTTCTGCAAGACGAGAAAGGAAGAATGGATCACGGCGCATATAAGAGATGAGATTTTCTTCTGCGGAGACGACGGGATCGACTTCAACATTCAAGACTTGCATTTTCTATTCAATCAGAAGGAACTCGACAAAGCTGCCATCAGCCTTTATTGTGTGTAAGTACTATTTCTGTAATTTATATCTCATCTCATTCACTTCATTAATTGCATGTATATATATATGCTCACCATATATGTATATACTATTATGCAGGAAAAAGGTTATGGAATGCAGGAAAGGAGGCCCTTTTGACATTTGGTTCGTTGACCCAAATAGAGTTCATGAAGAAGTGGTAAGAACCAAACCCGGGCAAACAGAATATTACTTGCTAAGGTCTTTACTGAGACAACAAACCAAAAGGGAAATACTATTGCCTTACAACTTCTCATGAGTACGGTTACCCTCTCTCTTGTACACATTCTATTTCATCTTACTCGATGTTAAGTGTAACTGATGATGAGTTATGCGTGCATAGGTTCCACTTTATTCTGCTAGTCATTCAACCTGACTCAGGAAAAGTCCTTGTCATGGACTCATTATGAAAAGAAAAAGAGATATGGGCAGACTTTAGAGAGATGCTCCAGAGGTAATTTCAATCATATTATCGCACTAGATCGGCAACTTTCGTGACAACAAGTAATTAATTACTCATTTATCCATTTTCTTTGCCGGACAGGGTTTGGAAAAGGTTCACGGGCAGGGCCGTGGGTGAATGGTCAGAAGAACTAAAATTTGTAGACCAAAATGTAAGTAATACTAGCTAGCTTCCAATTCCATTATATCATGCTTTATTGATTATTATTTTGATTGAACTCTCTATTCTCGTAAAGTGCGCGCATCAGGGACACGGCAATAACTTATGTGGGTACTATGTTTGCGAGTTCATTCGCAACACGATATGTGCGACGGGCCAAGCCGCACTAGAACAACTTAAAGTAAGTAAACGAAGTCCACAACATTATTTTATTACCATCAATTGTGTTGAGTTTTATTCTTATATATATATATTGACGACCCATTCTTCATATATATTCAGATCGAACGGATGCGGGACCAACTCCTTCCATTTGAACGCATACGAGCCATTCAAGAGGAATTGCCGGGGTTCATACTTAATGAGTTCATCACGCCTGGCGGAGAACTCTTTAGATATCCACCAATATGAACGATGACGATGTATGTGCCGATGACGATGTATGTGCTGATGACGATGTTTGTGTATAATAATAGTTGTTTAATTATTCATGTACTCGTATGTACCGATGACGATGTATGTGTATACCGCTCCCGATCGATTCCCCCTCCCCCTCCCACAGAAATACGCCCAGAACGGGGCAGAGGCAAAACTCTGCCGTGGCAGAGATTTAGGCCGTTTTCCTGCCGCGGCAGAACGCGGCAGGAAAACGGCCTAAATCTCTGCCGCGGTAGAAGAACCTTTAACACCGGTTCCAGCCCCGAACCGGTGTTAAAGGGGGGGGCCTGAGGCCTGCGGCATCCCCACGTGCGCCACTCTTTAACACCGGTTCGTATAAGAACCGGTGTTAAAGGCCCCCCCCTCTAACACCGAACCCTCAACAGCGGTTGAAGAACCGCTGTTAGAGGGCCCTCCCAACCGGATTTAAAGGGGGGGTCTACACTAGTGGAACCAGTAGGAGGAAGGAAACGTCACACAGGTGTTTCAAGAAACGCGGATACCTGCACAACACAAACACAAGAATTTGCCCTAACAAATCAGTGAGGTTGTCAAGCTCACCGGTTTGTTGTAACAAAGGATTAAACGTATGGTGTGGAAGGTAATGGTGGTTTGGATCAAGTAAACAGGTAACAATGGAAGATTTATCAATGGTAAAGATTGGACCGGGGTCCATAGTTCACTAGAGGTGCTCTCCTTAGATAAAAAACATGGCTTGAAGAGTAAACAAATTACAGCAGGGCAATTGATAGGAACTGAGCAAAGCATAACAATGCTATACTAGACAAAAAGATCCTATGAGATTCGATTGGGTATACAACAAGATACATAGACTGCCATACAAATCCATCTATGACTAGAAGGCAACCTTTAGCTTATCATCCGAACCCCCTCCAGTATTAAGTTGCAAGGAACAAACAACTACCACTACTAGGAAAACAGCTATAGGTAATCAGCACATCTGTGGCTCACATGGTTGAAGTGCCCCACGGCTAAAATAGGCGTGGCTCACCTGTGGGCAGTGCCCTACTAGTAACTAGAACAACCGTGGTGCACATGACTATAGTGCGCCACAGATGTGTGTGGGCCACGGGCCTGTTGGCCGCACGCCAAACATCTGTAGCGCACTAGGGTCATGTGCGCCACGGTTGTTAGTCTCATCTGTGGCGCACATGGGGGGTGCGCTACGCCTAAGCTCACGCCCCCTCTGCTGTGAAACGGCCACAAACATCTGTGGCGCACATGGCATAGTGCGCCACAGATGTATAAACTTAGCCGTAGGGCACTCTGCCCTAGTGCCCTACGCCTAAGTGGCATGCACCAACTCCACCACCCCCCCCCCCCCGTGGATCGCCTTTTTAGGGTTTGCAAAAAATAAACGAAAATGATAAACACTTCAAAAAATTAAATCCTTTCATATTTAGGTAGGTAATGTGGTATAGCTTCTAGTAAAATTAACAAAAATGAGTTTCGACTTTATTTGCAAAAAAAATTCATGCCACGGTAAAAAGGCCGTAACTTTTGCATACGATATCGAAAAAAATCGTATAATATACCTCTGGTCGTTTAGCGATTTTTTAGATTTTCAAAATTCGAAAAGAGTAAAAAGTTATGGTCAAAAGACCGTTTTTTCCTGCAGAAAAAAAATAGAGGGCGACTTACCCGTAGCGCACCAACACCTAGTGCGCCACGGATAAGCTTGGGAGGGATTCAAATTTCGAATCCCCACCCCGCCCACCTTCCCTCCCCTTCTCTCCTTTCCTTTTCCTCCCTCCCTCTCATTTCCTTCTTCTTCTCCTCCTTCTCCTTCTCCTTTCTCCCTCCTCTTCCTCCTACTTGCAGTGAACATGGTGATGGCGGCGGCGGCCTCCTCCTTGCAGTTCCGACGACGAGACGGCAGGCTCCTTCTTCTCCTCCTCTTCCTCCTCCTCCTTGTAGTTCCGACGATGACGAGGCCTCCTCTTCTTCTCCTCCTCCTCCTCCTCTTCTTCTCCCCCTCTTCCTCTTCCTCCTCCTCCTCCTCTTCCTCTCCTTCTCCTCCTCCTCTTCCTCCTCTTCTTCTCCTCCTCCTCCTCCTCCTCATCTTCTCCTCCTCTTCCTCCTATTCTCCTCCTCCTCCTTGCAGTTCCGACGACGACGACGAGGTGACGACGAGGAGGCGACGACGGCGACCTGCACCGACGCGCGACGGCACTGACGACGAGATCCAGATCTTCTGCTTTTTTTTTGAATTTTGAAATTTATATCCGTGGCGCACAGCACCTAGTGCGCCACGGTTATCGTTTCATACGCGTGGCGCACCTGCCCAAACTTCTGTGGCGCACTGGCATGTGCGCCACGCCTGTATCTAAACTTCTGTGGCGCACCATGCAGTGCGCCACGGCTACGAGATAGCCGTAGCGCGAGGCCCGTGGCGCACTGCTAGTGCGCCACAGAAGGCCTTTTCATGTGCGCCACGAATAGGCGTTTTTCTAGTAGTGTACTTTAAGCAAAGTTTGTAAGGTAAACAATCCACTTGTTCCATGAACAGGAGAACGTTGTTTTCTCCCTAGTAGAAACAACACATCTAAAACCGAAGAGATTTCTGTCACTTCCCTTGGAAACTGGAGACATGAACCCACTATCGAGCATAAATACCCCCTCTTGGAGTCACTAGCAACTACTTGGCCAAGATAGATACTAACAACAGAGAGCATGCAAGATCACAAACAACAAAGACATTATAGAATCATAAGACAAAACCATTAATCAATCTGACATACTAATCTCAATATACATCGGATCCCCGCAAACACAACATGCATGATTACAATTAGATTAGATCTTGATCATAAATGGAGATCACAAGATATATACATGAAAGCACTAGGAGGGGATACAACCATCTAGATACTACATGGACCCATAGTCCAAGTTGGAACTACTCACGCATCATACCGGAGAAGAAGGCCTCCAGGATGATCTCACCTCCGGCAGGGTGCCGGGAAGAAGTTCAGATCGCCCCCGATCTCGGGACGATGGTGGCGCGGCGGCTATAGACGGTTTCGTGGAGTTTTGATCGGGTGCCTAGTGTTTCTGCATCGAGGGCTTCTTATAGGCGAAGAGGCAAGGCTGGGAGGCGACCAGGGGGCCCACACCCTTCCAAGGCGCGGTCCAGGCTTGGCCGCGCCTAGGGGGACCTGGACACCCCCTGGTGCCTCTCCGTCTCGTCTTCGGGATTCGTGTCGCTCACGGTAAAATATTGACTTGGCTTTTGTCCCATCCAATTCCGAGAATATTGATTTTCGGCATTCCTGGAACCAAAAACAGAAGAAAACAGGCAACTGGTACTATGGCAACTTGTTAATAGGTTAGTTCTAGAAAAGATATAAAAACACCTCAAAGCGTAGACAAAGAAACGTAAACTAGATACTAAACAACGATAGAACATAAAATTTATAAATACGTTTCCGACGTAGAAAGCATCCCAAACCCTAACTCCTGCTCGTCCTCGATTAGGTAAGTGATAAAAAGAATAATTTTTTAGGTGACATGCACCATCAAAACCAAGATCAAACCATTTGCAAGCACTGAAATTTGGGATCAAATAACTCTAAACATGTGCATGAAATATGGAGTTGTAACAATAAGACAAAGTAACTATGCATGCAACATGAAAGACTACAAAGAAAGATCATGAATAACATGCATTGAAAAATGTTTGTTTGTTTCACATACAGAAAACATGGCATAGTGGCAATCAGCTTGTCCCTGATAGAGTAGCAAATAGATGCATAGGACACCTTCAAAGTTCACATGGGTGACTAGAAACAAATAGCACAAGAACAAGTAATATCACAATATGAATCAAACAATAAGTTTTGGGACACTGCACATAGAACTAATAATGGAAACTATGCTCTCTTAATGGTGCCTAAAGGTAGAAGGTGGAGACTCAATATAAGTGGAAGAAAGGGATTTCATGTTTCAAATAGAGCTTCCAAAAATTATGGTACTTGTTAGATTTCAGCCCTCATTGCCCTATCATAAGCATCTTGAAGTGATTAAGGTTAAAGCGAACAAAGTATGGAGTATATTCTTGACAAAGTATAAGTTGGCAATCTAAAGTCCCTTGAATACGAGGGCCACGCCTCATGATACTCAACTTCAGTCACCTATAAGTTCTTGTCATTGTAAGTACATGCGTATCACAAAGAACCGCCAACGGGGTACCCCTTGCACATGGTACAAGAGCTATCCCATAACCAAAATGACAAGGCAAGTGGACAATGAGCATCTCAGCGATCTTTTTATTTACTATGTGCATAGCTTTTTATTGAGGATGCTTCATAGATACCTCACTATGGTGATGCTGCAAGTTTTCACCATGATTAGGCATGGCTTAGGCTAGCGGCCCAGGCGTTTCTCTAACAAAAAATACAAACTCTATGGACTTACAAGTTCCCTCTTTATTTCACACTGGTGACATCCATAGACAAAACAGCATGATATCAACTGAGTACAAATTACAAGTGCAATGTTGAAAACGTTCCCCATGACAGCATGGTTCTGCTAATTCCAATGTATAAGAGCAAGCATATACAACATAGACGACACAATGGTTCAATTTTATTAGGGGCAAAGAATATAAAGTGTGCCATCAAGTTTGTGAGGTCTTTAATCACTAAGTTTTCACATAACAAAATAGTTTTTAATTGGAAGATAGCTGAAAACAAGAATATACTTGGAATGGTGTAACACAGCATGCATAGGAGTTTATAGTGGACACTTTGGAATAACTAGGTTTCTTGGGAGTTGGAAGCATGAGTAGAGCTTACTCATACAAGTGGAGGCTAGCAAAAGACTGGGAGCAACCAACTAAGAGAGCAATAGTGGCCATAATCATGCAGAGCGACAAAGCATTACTAATCAAAGCATAGAGTGGTACAACAAGTCTAGGACTAAATGATCATAGAGGATAAGGTGACTTGTCATAACATGGTGTGGGCATGTGCCAAGTTAACCCAAACAAAGCATCAAAAGAGAAAACCACAATACTATCCGTTTGCATGCTAAAACAACGCATAATTTCTTCAAGGTACACTAAGCAATCCCAATTGTTTGGAACAAAACATGATACATCAATAATAACTAAGCATAAGGTCAAAACAACACCTAGCATCTCATGCTAAAGTCTAAGTCACAGTCAATGCAAGCTCCTCTTGCACTTTCAAGCAGGAACTTCCTACTCCTTTCCAACACCAATTGACTTATTTGAAACCACACAAGGAGAACAGGGGTCCAACTACTTTATTAAAGCAAACTAAATAAACTAAGCAAAGCAAACGAAAACTAAGACGCTCTAAGAACAACACAGCTGAGCATGAAACAATAAAAATGAAGTGTCTAGACAGACTTGAGATTTTTATTGATGAAGAAGGGGATGCCTTGGGCATCCCCGAGCTTTGACGCTTGTAACTCTTGGATATTTCTTGGGGTGACACCATGGTGGCATACCCAAGCTTGATCTTTTGTCCATTCTTCATCTGATTACATCATTCTCTCTCTACACCTACAATTTTTCCTTCATACAAAACTTCACACAATCTTCATTAACAACATTAGTGTATTCAAAAGATATTAGACCCTTAGGCAAAAGCTTGGAACAGCAAGACTTTTCACTAAAAACAAAAGCTACTGTAGCAAATCCTTAAAAAATCTCAATTCCCCAAAAGAGAACTCAAAAAGGAATCAATAAGACGCAAATGCAAATAATGGCAGAAATATGTCAAAACAGACCAGCAGGTAGAAACCGATTTTTCGAAAATATTCTGTTGCTCAAATAAAAAAGTATGGAACTAAAGAAAGTCAAATAACATACTAGGGAATTTATTTGTAAAATATCAGCTCAATCAGAGTAACAGAGACTCCTCACAAATTTTATGGTGGAGGACAAAAATCTGTTTGGGACAGCAACTTCCCAAATCTTACTTCCCTCTCATTAGAGGTCATTGTTGGCACAAAAAGCAAACAAAAAGGATAAGGAGAGGTCATTACTGAAGTAATAACTTCCAAGACTCAATGAAACCCTCGGGTTATCTTCCAATAAGTACTTTTCTTTAACGCCTTTAAGTTAGGTACAAGAAGCTAGAAGAATCAAGTATTTTCAAATGAAGAATTGAGATTAATACTTGCAAAGTCTTCAACTATGAGATGTATCTCATACAAATGAGTCTTGGTGTATCCCTTTTCATTTCTCTTTGGGTTACTACTTTCATCAAAAGGATTTTAGGAAGAATCCAATCAATTTTTTTTCAAAGGCTTCATGCATTCCAACAAGCTTAAAGGGTATGGGTATCTTAAATTCCTTTCTAGGCTTAGTTTTATCAGAAGTACCCACAACATCTACACTTGATCCTAGCATATTGAAATGCTCAAATACCTTTTTGGCTTCCCTAGCAACATCATGGAATTCTTTTAGTAATGTTTTAAGGATGAATTCTCTCTTTCAGCATTCTTTTCTTTCTTTAGTTTTAGGAACAAAATTTGCATCATGGGGTTAAGGCTAACAAACCTACCCTCCAACATATGAACTAAAGAAGCTGCAGCAATCTCATAATTAGGAGCAAGCTCTGCTATAGATTTATCCTCAATATCCTCGTGCTTGCTAACATAATTAAAGAATTCTTCAATATTATATTTCCCAATTATGGAGCCACTACCTATTGAAAGGTTTTTTAGGGTAAACTTGGGGAGCAACATGGTGTTCTCAGCAGAGTTCATTTTGGAAAAGGTGGGCAAGCCAAAAACACCAGCAGCAGCTAGAGCAGGAACTAATTTTTTGTGTGTTTTTGAATAAAGAAAGCAAACCAAACTAGACTAATTTTTTTGGAGTTATTGAAGAGGCAAACAAAACCAAGCAAAAGAAACTAAGCAAACTAAAAACAAAGTAAAGAGAAAGGAAGTGGAGGACTCCCCTTGTGAAGATATCCTTAGCCTCCCCGGCAACGGCGTTAGAAAAGGCTTGATGCAGCGCTGAGTTGCTGTAGGAGCGCTTCGTTGGGAACCCCAAGAGCAAGGTGTGAAGCAGCAGCTGTGTCAACACCCAGATTTTTAATCCTAGATGCCTGCTATGCCATACATCGCAATCCCAGGATTACCATTTTTGCGAGACATACCAGATTGTATATCACAGTACATCATCCATTACAAACCATACATAAGGTCTTACAACAAAATAAAGGATCCCATGATCCAGTCTTAGAACAATCAAGCAGCGGAAGACCATAACGATAATAGTAGCGCGGGCGAAGCTCCATCTTCATGGTCACAGGAAATGTTGACGATGGGAGATGATCCTAGCTGTCGTAACCTTCTAGCGGTCCATCCTCCTGATAGTCCTCTTCATAGTCTGGCCACGGGAATAGCCAGGGACAAAACCACGAGTACTCTTTAAGTACTTGCAAACTAATACTAACAAGTGAAGTGGGTTTTGAGTAGGAAGTACTAGGCTCTAGGTTGTTTTGCAAAAAGCCAGATTTATCTCTACTGAGTTCAAAACCAGCTAAAGCTAGTTGAGAGTTTTATAACACCTCAGTGGGAACTTGATTTTTCATAACACAACCTTGTTATGGTCAAGTAAAAGTCATGATTCATTTCTCAAGTAATTTTGAAAATATATGACGACAGAATAGTATGGCAACTCCAATTGTCCATAACCGCGGACGCGACTATTCGAATAGTTTGACACTCTGCAGAGGTGGTACACTTTCACCATAATATTGGATACATCTGTCAGGAACAATCCTGAATTCACCATACTCAGTATGCGGATAATCAATCCTAACCTTTCAATTACACGCCCTAGTATAGGAACCTCTCCTATGAGTTTGGACTCCGAACCATCACCAACTGTCATCTTCGGAACTGCACAGGTGGACAATCTTCACAAGGTAGCCCCAGCTCAAACGTTGGCAGCAAGGGAACCCATACTAAGGTATATAAACTTCCAGTCAAGCCCTACCCAAATTTCGGGTCTTGTGGTTATACGGTAATATTGGAATGGTGTCACATCCAGACAACCATCAGTTTTATAAATGGCTAAGGCTCATGCCTCAAAATTTTCATCATCAAAATCATCTGGTGTTCAAGAACACATGGCAAAATGTTTCATTAGAATGACTCATCATCCTAAGGTTTTCATAACCATTTTCACCAAGTATTCCCATCTAAAGTGATCAAGTTTTATGCTTAGCACTAGCATCTACAGGTGGGGGATATACACTATTGAGGCGTGGTAATCAAGTGTGAAATGAGCTAAGTTCAATCTCATGCCCCAGGATGACGTCAAGATTTATCTAACTTAGGTCATGTTTTATGTTCTTTATGCTACCTTTAGTAATCTTTCTAAAATGTACAAGTCACTAAAATAAACAAAACTAGAGAGCTTTTATAAAGAAATAAAATAACTAAGCTTGCAAGTAAAACTACGATTGGGTATCAAGTGGTGTAGGCTTGCAAGTAAAACTTGCATTGTTTATCTTAGCTTTCTTAGATAGTAGCTTGCTAAGGTAATTTGTAGTGTTAGTCTTGCATAATTGCAAGTATAAGCTTGCCTTTTGCAGAGCAGTGGTTGAAGTTATCCTCGGCTTCTTCCTCGTAGTATCATCCTTCCTCCTCGTACCCTTGGTCGGTACTATCGTCTATAAATAAATATGAGGTACAAAATCACCGAGCAATTCATAACTAATTCTATTTATCACACAAGGGTTCACGCTAGATGATCTATCATCATCACTATCATCATAAAGATTAAAGAACTTGTCTTAATTATTTTATTTTAGAAAAGTAATTTCTACTCATTAAAAAACTACTTAAGATATAATATTCCCCAACTAAAACATGGGATCATGGTGACACATGTCATCACCACATATTTCAGTACTTGGGAATGTGATTTAAAGTGGTGTCACAATTTAATAAGGTTTAACCCTTTTATTTTAATTAATTAAAGTGACTAGAATTTCCTATGGGCATTCTTTTATTGCTTGATCATTATTTCTGCAAGTAAACCTAGATATTTTTATATATTCAGAAAGGTATTGTTAAATGCGATTTTTGAGAGTTGGAATCAACTCAAAATATTTTATGGTTGAATTTTGAAAATATTTTGAATGCAGAAAAGCTTCTGCCTTATTATTTTTACTATAGGTGATCTACAATTGCAATTGATTTGAATCCAACGCTCTTGGATTAAGAATTCCAGTACCTTTCTAACTTTATTGGTTTCATGCAATTTGGTTCAGTGAATCAAGCTGTGTTGATTTTTGAATCTAGGTACAGAACTAAGTTTGAAACTAAATGGAAAAACCTAAATTCAAACTAGTGGGTCACGCGGGAATGTAAATGGGCCCGCCCATGGCGCACAGTGCATGCTCGGGTGGGTTTAAGTGGATGTCCCCACCAGTCAGTGAAACAGCGGTTGCGAAGTGGTACGGGCGATCTAAACACACGATCAACTTCTAATCGAACGGTTGTGACTTATCGTCTCCGTCGGGCAATGCCGGCGAGACAAAACCCCAGCGCGGCCAGTGGGGGTCTACGGGGGCTCACCGGGGCTCAGGCGAGGGTCAGTGACGGGGGCGAACGACGAAGTCGGTGACGACGAATCTCCTAGTACCGGCGGCTTCTCCTGGAGTGGCTCCAATCGCTGGCTCTTTTCTTCCTCCTCCGCGGCAGACTCCGACCCAAATTCCTGCGACCTGCTGCGCGCCTTACTATGGTGGTGAGGTGGGGTGGTTCTGAGAGAGGGGGAGTGTGTTGGTGTGAATAAATCGAATGGTGGTGGTCTCTATTTATAGTGCCAAGAGGGGACCAAAGGGCGCGGGTGGAGCTCATCATGGTCGTCGTCACAGTGGGCTAATGGCATGGGCGACTGTAGGGGCGGTGCTATTCTCCCTGGTTAAGCTCAACGACACAGTTGCGCGGCGTGGGGCAGTGCGAGACGGTCGGAAAGCTGCGGTGCTCTGGGCGCGTCCGACGGGCATTTTAATGGCGCATTATGGCTACGCTTGCAAGCTGGGACGATGGTGATCACGTCTACAAGCGGCGAGGGTGGCACGCGGTCTGTGGGCGCGTGTCGAGTGCGGTGCTCTAGAGCGCCCTCGACATGGCACAGAGGCATAGGGCGCGGTGGTTCTAGAGTGGTCCACTGGCTGACAGGGCATTGGCGGTTGACAGGGGTGGCGGTGGACGGTGGTCAATTTCCTAGACAAGGTGGCTAGGCTTGGTACTACTCCTAGCTTGATGTCGACCATGGGGTGGCAAGGTGAGGCTCGGCATGCTTACCATTGATGGCAATGGCAACCTCACAGTGAGCTAAAACTAGTTAATTGAGCTAGATGATCTACTAATAGCATGTTGTGAGCTAGAGAGGGAACAGGGTTGGCAAGAACACTGCTCACTATAGTGTTTTTGTGTGTTTGATTTGTGTTTGCAAGGTGTTTGATGAAATGGCCGAAAGAGTTCTCTAGATCAAACCTGGTGGCACATGGGTTCTGCTAAACTTGACCTTGAATTCCTCCCAGGTCATTATCTGGCCTCCGGTTATTGCGCGAACACTGTTCCACCATGCCCTGGCATCTCCGGCTAGATGGCGGGTGGTGAACAGAACTTTCTCATTGGCTTCCACTCCGGCGACTTCTAGGTTATTTTCCATGGTTTGCAGCCAATCATCGGCGTCTAGGGGTTCTTCTGACTTAGTGAAACAGGTGGGTTGGTATTCTGGAAATTCTTGAGCTTAGATCCATGGTTGTCCTGATTTCCGTGGCCTTGGTTGTTGTGGGCAAGCTGGGCTATCTGTTGCAGGGTGGCTAGGTTGGCTTGACGTTCCGCTCTTTCAGCTTCGCGATCAGAAGTCAACATTTGTAGAATCTGCAACATCGGGTCCGGGATGAACCACTTCCTCCACGTGGCATCTGAAGATTGAGATAGATCCTGAGAAAATAGGGAAATTTTAAAGTTTTGGGTGTTTGAAAAAAAAAATAAAGTTTGACTCAGATTCTCTAGCAACTTGCTTTTTCATTCATTCATTCATAGCACACGATACAACACACACCACAACAAGGAAAAAGCAGATGGTTTTAAGAACCATTCTGGAAACTACGATACAGGGGGACCGAATACTACTCACTACGCTAGTGCTCCAGTGCTACCTACTACTCCTCGAATCGGTGGCTTCCTCATCCTCATCATCATCGATGAAGGCAAAATCATCCTCATCGGTGAAGAAGTCCATAGCCTGATCTTCCAGAAAATCATCATCATCGCTGAGATAGGAGTAAGGGTCTCCACGAAGATCTTCTCCGGCATTCTACCTTTCCTCCAACTGCATGTCTCTCTCGTGGATGGTCTCCTCTAGAGATGAGATGCGGTGGCGAAGACGAGCAATAATGCGCTCCTTCTTGTCGAGCTGACGGCGGCGAGACTTGCGATCCTTTGCTATCATGGCGATGGTCTGATCCTTCGTCTTGATGATGGCAGACTTGTGGTTGCAGTAGTCACGGCAGTTGTCCAACTCCTGCTGACGATCGTACATCATGAAGCTAAGGTGGTCCAATTGAGTCTTTAGCTCAGGGTGGTATGGTGCTTCTAGTGGTTGTCCATTAGCATCACGCCTTGGGCAAAACGCAAAGCGAGTACCCTTGATCTGATTGATGCTCTGCCCACACAGACGGGAGCTTCGACTGTATGTACTTTCCATGGGTACGAGATAAATGGGAATGCATTTTACACGATAGGCCAAGATAAAAAGAGCACCAACCAGTAGTGTCCGCTTCGATGCAGCAGAAGACAATGGGCAGAAGACCACGTATTATGGGTTCATAGAGGAGATATGGGAACTTGACTATGGACCTAATTTTAAGGTCCCCTTGTTTCGATGCAAATGGGTCAAGCTAACAGGAGGAGGGGTTGAGGTAGACAAGAAGTGCGGAATGGCAATGGTGGATCTCAACAATCTTATGAAGGTAGACAAGAACTTAGACGAACCATTCGTCCTAGCCAATGATGTGGCTCAGGTTTTCTATGTGAAGGACATGACCTCCAGACCAAAAAAAAGAAAAAATATGCAAACGAATACATCATATGATGAGCCAAAGCGTCACATAGTTCTTTCAGGGAAAAGAAACATCGTGGGAATCGAGGACAAGACAGACATGTCAGAAGATTATAATAAGTTTGATGAAATCCCGCCCTTCACAGTGAAAACTGATCCAAGCATTCCATTAAATAACGAAGATGCTCCATGGTTACGTCTGAAGAGATCATAAGGAAGGACATATGCCAAGAAGTTCATGCTCATATTATGTAACTCTAGTTCATGTTTTTTAATATTAATACATGTCTTGAGTGTTAGTCTTGTTTTGTGGATGGACCGGGACTATGAGAAGAAGTTGTCCCGATTCGTACTTACCATTAAGATCTGATCTCCAAACGCGCGCGGTCACATATTAGGAGTGCCTCTATGACCAGTTTCTTGGAGATGCCGGAGAATAGGCTCCGTCGGCATCTCCCTGAAACTGGCCGTAGTGGTGTCCCTGCTCTCGAAAAGCATCTTGCAGCTTTTTAACTTCTCTAACTAGATCATACACCTGGGAGCTAACTAATTTCACATATTAGGGAGTGCCTCTATGACCAGTTTCTCGGAGATGCCGAAGGACTGGCTCCGTCGGCATCTCCCTGAAACTGGCCGTAGTGGTGTCCCTGCTCTCGAAAACCATCTTGGAGATGCCTCAAACTGGCCGAGGACTGGACTCACAAGGATGCCTATTTATAGTACAAGCAGCTCGACATAGTGTCGACACTTACGAAATAATGTCGACACTCACCCCTATTATTAGTGTGACTCGTGTTTTGTCCCGGTTGGTGTCTCCAACCGGGACTAAAGGTTCATGTTTAGTCCAGGTTGGTGTCTCTAACCGGGACTAAAGGTTCATCTTTAGTCCCGGTTGGTGACACCATCCGGGACAAGGTACACGCCGCACTACATAATGTCGACACTCACCCCTATTATTAGTGCTGACTCGTGTTTTGTACTGGTTGGTGTCTCCAACCGGGACTAAAGGTTCATCCCGCCATTTTTTCCAGCCATTTTTTCTTCCCGCCATTTTTCTTCCCGCCATTTCTTCTTCCCGCCATTTTTCTTCCCGCCATTTTTCTTCCCGCCAGTTCTTCCTCCAGTTCTTCCCACTAGTTCACTATATATATATATATATATGTAGGGTTGGCCTCCATTGTCATTGCACATCTCTAGACTCATATCTGCAACCTCATCACTCTTTCCCATGGCTTCCACCATATCACTAACCCCAGGGAGGCGGAGGCGCTTTGCGCCTCGAACTACCCCTGCTCGCCGGGCTACTGTGTCCCCGTCGGCTGGATGCTGAGCATCGGAGGCGTGCCGGTTCCTCCTGTCCCTCTAGGTGTGGCGCGCCGGATGGACATCACGAACCACTACTACTTCAAGCTCACGCCAGAGCAGCGGAAGAATCCCAGATGGCATCCCGACTATTTCCCCTACTTGGGCTAATGTTGCAAGAGGAAGTTTTCCTTTTTATCGCACCAAAAAGGCATTTTCCATTTTCCGAGCATAAAAAACGGACGGTTTTGTGAAGCAACCACCAAATGGATAATTCAAAAACCACCAGAACATTTTACAAAAATACTAGACCACCTTATATGCACAATGTACCAACAGGGGGATCTGAAACCTTTCGTCCACCTCTGTTTGAAAAAGACAAATTCCATTCCTGCGGAATCGCAGGAAGTGGGTCAGATATGAACTACAGGTACATGATACGATGCTCATGATTTTTTACAAAAATCATTTTTAGGTTCACAATAGGCTATTTTATCAAAAAAAAAAAACAATGCAAGTTGAGCGAGGCTTGGCCCGGAGCTAAGAATCATCATGCCCGTTGTTCGACAAAGTTTGTCGATAGTTTAAAACGGGGATAAAAAAAATAAAAAAGAGATCGAAACAGTGCGAACATTCGCGTGGTGTTATATTATTTGACATAGTTAGAAGGAAAAATCTCAAACTTGGTATATTGATTATGTCTCGCGAAAACCTTCCCCAAATGACCTATCTCATTCGAGGTTTCTTGGCTTTCGGGTCAAATGACCAATGTTATGGCTAGAATCAACGCACAGTTTGTGATAATATGGCCATTTGGCATCATGGCATGACAAACAATGTTGCAAGAGGAAGTTTTCCTTTATATATGTCGCACCAAAAAGGCATTTTCCATTTTCCGAGCATAAAAACGGACGGTTTTTTGTGAAGCAACCACCAAATGGCTAATTCAAAAACCACCAACACATTTTACAAAAATACTAGACCACCTTATATGCACAATGTACCAACAGGGCGATCTGAAACCTTTCCGTCCACCTCTGGTGAAAAAGACACACCCTGGACATGCACGAGGCACAGGGGTATGACGTGGAAGGATGGGTTTGCCGAGAGCGACTCTTACATATGGCGCGACAGAAAAGAAAAAGAGCGTACAGAGCAGATGACACAGATAGAACATGCACTTGCGGCGCTGTGGGCGCAAGTGAATGCACAACAGAGCCATCAGCTACCGGCCCATCTCAGCGGCACGAAGAGCCTGCATTGGAAGCTGTCGGCGGCCCAGACTCTGCACGGAAAAGCAGCGTGGCTTCCACGGAGAACGTGCAACCCACACTTGAAATGGCGGGTCCTCGATACCCCGTGGATGAGATCACGGAGAGCGAACACGCTGAGCTGCATGTGAGATTAATGGGCTTATCCATTAAGGTGGCT
This sequence comes from Avena atlantica, assembly GCA_910589765.1. NCBI lineage: Eukaryota > Viridiplantae > Streptophyta > Magnoliopsida > Poales > Poaceae > Avena > Avena atlantica. The sequence goes on from OU342736.1 coordinate 16,565,985, forward strand.
GTCGGCTATGCCTTACCTCCTGTAGCTGGAACTTACCACTGCCGACCGATTCCAGATGGATATGCTATTGTCGGGGGGGATGAGGTTGTGAAGGAAATGAGGAAGCAGAACTTGACCATGCTACAGTGAAGGGGAAACTCAACTCAAATTTGCTGTGAAAACAACCATTCTTTGGAAGAAGGAACACATCGTGCTTCCAAATTGGAGGCCACTGGAACCCCCTCGTCTCCGCAGCGTCACAGTCTGAGCCGCTTCAGCTATCTCCTGCACGGAGCCATCTCCTGCGCGGCAGCCATCTCCGGCGCTTCAGCCATCTCCTGCGCGGCAGCCATCTCCGGCGCTTCAGCCATCTCCGGCGCGCCAGCTATCCCGGCCAGTCAGCATCTCTGGTGCTTCAGCCATCTCCTCAGCGTAAGCGGAAGAGCACTGCCACAAAGAGCATCACTAGCACTGCCACAAAGAAATCCGCAGGAAACCGTACGCCAAAGAGTTCAAAAAACTACGTCTCGCACCTTCCGCCAAGCCATTGCCGTGTTTACCGTGGAATCGCAGTGACGAGGAGACCAATAGGATCTCGGAAGAAGAGTCAAGAAATTCTTTGCACCTAGAAGGGCCGAGCCAAAGGAGAAATAGAATCCGCGTTGTGAAGAAGTTTTACAAAAATCTTTTGAAACCTGAAACCCCACTGTGTGCCGGACTACGAGCGCCAGATTTTGAAGGCGGATGCAAGGCGCCGTAGGGAGACTGAAAGTAGCATTCATGAGGCACTCCAAAAAAACAGTTCCCATGCTCGGAGAGCAGGAAAACCAATCATGCGCGCCCGCTCCAAGTGTTCGACACACGGACGCTCCTCCCGTAACTGATTACGAGCAGAGCTACAAAGAAAGGCCAATGAGATGGGGATGAGTTACATTGCATACTTGAACATCATGGAGACAACTTGCCCAAATTCGATGCCAACCCCATACAGCCATGGAAGTATGGGAATAATCTCATCAAGAAGAGGAGCTCAAGAATCTACCAACAAAGATGCGAAAATTGCACAAGTGGTACCTTGTTTTCTGCAAGACGAGAAAGGAAGAATGGATCACGGCGCATATAAGAGATGAGATTTTTCTTCTGCGGAGACGACGGGATCGACTTCAACATTCAAGACTTGCATTTTCTATTCAATCAGAAGGAACTCGACAAAGCTGCCATCAGCCTTTATTGTGTGTAAGTACTATTTCTGTAATATCTCATCTCATTCACTTCATTAATTGCATGTATTATATATGCTCACCATATATGTATACTATTATGCAGGAAAAAGGTTATGGAATGCAGGAAGGAGGCCTTTTGACATTTGGTTCGTTGACCCAAATAAGTTCATGAAGAAGTGGTAAGAACCAAACCCGGGCAACAGAATATTACTTGCTAAGGTCTTTACTGAGACAACAAACCAAAGGGAAATACTATTGCCTTACAACTTCTCATGAGTACGGTTACCCTCTCTCTTGTACACATTCTATTTCATCTTACTCGATGTTAAGTGTAACTGATGATGAGTTATGCGTGCATAGGTTCCACTTTATTCTGCTAGTCATTCAACCTGACTCAGGAAAAGTCCTTGTCATGGACTCGTTGAAAAGAAAAAGAGATATGGGCAGACTTTAGAGAGATGCTCCAGAGGTAATTTCAATCATATTATCGCACTAGATCGGCAACTTTCGTGACAACAGTAATTAATTACTCATTTATTTATTCTTTTCTTTGCCGGACAGGGTTTGGAAAAGGTTCACGGGGCAGGGCCGTGGGTGAATGGTCAGAAGAACTAAAATTTGTAGACCAAAATGTAAGTAATACTAGCTAGCTTCCAATTCCATTATATCATGCTTTATTGATTATTATTTTGATTGAACTCTCTATTCTCGTAAAGTGCGCGCATCAGGGACACGGCAATAACTTATGTGGGTACTATGTTTGCGAGTTCATTCGCAACACGATATGTGCGACGGGCCAAGCCGCACTAGAACAACTTAAAGTAAGTAAACGAAGTCCACAACATTATTTTATTACCATCAATTGTGTTGAGTTTTATTCTTATATATATATATTGACGACCCATTCTTCATATATATTCAGATCGAACGGATGCGGGACCAACTCCTTCCATTTGAACGCATACGAGCCATTCAAGAGGAATTGTCGGGGTTCATACTTAATGAGTTCATCACGCCTGGCGGAGAACTCTTTAGATATCCACCAATATGAACGATGACGATGTATGTGCCGATGACGATGTATGTGCTGATGACGATGTTTGTGTATAATAATAGTTGTTTAATTATTCATGTACTCGTATGTACCGATGATGATGTATGTGTATACCGCTCCCGATCGATTCCCCCTCCCCCTCCCACAGAAATACGCCCAGAACGGGGCAGAGGCAAAACTCTGCCGTGGCAGAGATTTAGGCCGTTTTGCCGCGGCAGCGCGCGGAAAAGCGCGGCAGGAAAAACGTAACTCTGCCGCGTAGGGAGTAAGAACCTTTAACACCCCGTTGTTCCCCCACACTGAGTGTTAAAGGGGGCCTGAGGCTTGGCAATAAACCACAGGTTGACCTTAGTAACCGTCGGTGTGTTTAAACACCGCTAACACTACACACAGCGTTGGAACCGTTAGAGGGCCCTCCCCGGTTAAAGGGTCTACCCTAGTGGAGTAAGGAGGAAGAAACGTCACACAGGTGGTTTCAAGAAACGCGGATACCTGCACAACACAAACACAAGAATTTGCCCTAACAAATCAGTGAGGTTGTCAAGCTCACCGGTTTGTTGTAACAAAGGATTAAACGTATGGTGTGGAAGGTAATGGTGGTTTGGATCAAGTAAACAGGTAACATGGAAGATTTATCAATGGTAAAAGATTGGACCGGGTCCATAGTTCACTAGAGGTGCTCTCCTTAGATAAAAAACATGGCTTGAAGAGTAAACAAATTACAGCAGGGCAATTGATAGGAACTGAGCAAAGCATAACAATGCTATACTAGACAAAAGATCCTATGAGATTCGATTGGGTATACAACAAGATACATAGACTGCCATACAAATCCATCTATGACTAGAAGGCAACCTTTAGCTTATCATCCGAACCCCCTCCAGTATTAAGTTGCAAGGAACAAACAACTACCACTACTAGGAAAACAGCTATAGGTAATCAGCACATCTGTGGCTCACATGGTTGAAGTGCCCCACGGCTAAATAAGGCGTGGCTCACCTGTGGGCAGTGCCCCTACTAGTAACTAGAACAACCGTGGCGCACATGACTATAGTGCGCCACAGATGTGTGTGGGCCACGGGCCTGTTGGCCGCACGCCAAACATCTGTAGCGCACTAGGGTCATGTGCGCCACGGTTTTAGTCTCATCTGTGGCGCACATGGGGGGTGCGCTACGCCTACGCACGCCCCCTCTGCTGTGAAACGGCCACAAACATCTGTGGCGCACATGGCATAGTGCGCCACAGATGTATAAACTTAGCCGTAGGGCACTCTGCCCTAGTGCCCTACGCCTAAGTGGCATGCACCAACTCCACCACCCCCCCCCCCACCCCCCCCCCCCCCCCCGTGGATCGCCTTTTTAGGGTTTGCAAAAAATAAACGAAAATGATAAACACTTCAAAAAATTAAATCCTTTCATATTTAGGTAGGTAATGTGGTATAGCTTCTAGTAAAATTAACAAAAATGAGTTTCGACTTTATTTGCAAAAAAAATTCATGCCACGGTAAAAAGGCCGTAACTTTTGCATACGATATCGAAAAAAATCGTATAATATACCTCTGGTCGTTTAGCGATTTTTTAGATTTTCAAAATTCGAAAAGAGTAAAAAGTTATGGTCAAAAGACCGTTTTTTCCTGCAGAAAAAAAATAGAGGGCGACTTACCCGTAGCGCACCAACACCTAGTGCGCCACGGATAAGCTTGGGAGGGATTCAAATTTCGAATCCCCACCCCGCCCACCTTCCCTCCCCTTCTCTCCTTTTCCTTTTCCTCCCTTCTCATTTCCTTCTTCTTCTCCTCCTTCTCCTTCTCCTTTCTCCTCCTCTTCCTCCTACTTGCAGTGAACATGGTGATGGCGGCGGCGGCCTCCTCCTTCCAGTTCCGACGACGAGACGCCAGGCTCCTTCTTCTCCTCCTCTTCCTCCTCCTCCTTGTAGTTCCGACGATGACGAGGCCTCCTCTTCTTCTCCTCCTCCTCCTCCTCTTCTTCTCCCCCTCTTCCTCTTCCTCCTCCTCCTCCTCTTCCTCTCCTTCTCCTCCTCCTCTTCCTCCTCTTCCTCTCTCCTCCTCCTCCTCCTCCTCCTCCTCCTCATCTTCTCCTCCTCTTCCTCCTATTCTCCTCCTCCTCCTTGCAGTTCCGACGACGACGACGACGAGGTGACGACGAGGAGGCGACGACGGCGACCTGCACCGACGCGCGACGGCACTGACGACGAGATCCAGATCTTCTGCTTTTTTTTTGAATTTTGAAATTTATATCCGTGGCGCACAGCACCTAGTGCGCCACGGTTATCGTTTCATACGCGTGGCGCACCTGCCCAAACTTCTGTGGCGCACTGGCATGTGCGCCACGCCTGTATCTAAACTTCTGTGGCGCACCATGCAGTGCGCCACGGCTACGAGATAGCCGTAGCGCGAGGCCCGTGGCGCACTGCTAGTGCGCCACAGAAGGCCTTTTCATGTGCGCCACGAATAGGCGTTTTTCTAGTAGTGTACTTTAAGCAAAGTTTGTAAGGTAAACAATCCACTTGTTCCATGAACAGGAGAACGTTGTTTTCTCCCTAGTAGAAACAACACATCTAAAACCGAAGAGATTTCTGTCACTTCCCTTGGAAACTGGAGACATGAACCCACTATCGAGCATAAATACCCCCTCTTGGAGTCACTAGCAACTACTTGGCCAAGATAGATACTAACAACAGAGAGCATGCAAGATCACAAACAACAAAGACATTATAGAATCATAAGACAAAACCATTAATCAATCTGACATACTAATCTCAATATACATCGGATCCCCGCAAACACAACATGCATGATTACAATTAGATTAGATCTTGATCATAAATGGAGATCACAAGATATATACATGAAAGCACTAGGAGGGGATACAACCATCTAGATACTACATGGACCCATAGTCCAAGTTGGAACTACTCACGCATCATACCGGAGAAGAAGGCCTCCAGGATGATCTCACCTCCGGCAGGGTGCCGGGAAGAAGTTCAGATCGCCCCCGATCTCGGGACGATGGTGGCACGGCGGCTATAGACGGTTTCGTGGAGTTTTGATCGGGTGCCTAGTGTTTCTGCATCGAGGGCTTCTTATAGGCGAAGAGGCAAGGCTGGGAGGCGACCAGGGGGCCCACACCCTTCCAAGGCGCGGTCCAGGCTTGGCCGCGCCTAGGGGGACCTGGACACCCCCTGGTGCCTCTCCGTCTCGTCTTCGGGATTCGTGTCGCTCACGGTAAAATATTGACTTGGCTTTTGTCCCATCCAATTCCGAGAATATTGATTTTCGGCATTCCTGGAACCAAAAACAGAAGAAAACAGGCAACTGGTACTATGGCAACTTGTTAATAGGTTAGTTCTAGAAAAGATATAAAAACACCTCAAAGCGTAGACAAAGAAACGTAAACTAGATACTAAACAACGATAGAACATAAAATTTATAAATACGTTTCCGACGTAGAAAGCATCCCAAACCCTAACTCCTGCTCGTCCTCGATTAGGTAAGTGATAAAAAGAATAATTTTTTAGGTGACATGCACCATCAAAACCAAGATCAAACCATTTGCAAGCACTGAAATTTGGGATCAAATAACTCTAAACATGTGCATGAAATATGGAGTTGTAACAATAAGACAAAGTAACTATGCATGCAACATGAAAGACTACAAAGAAAGATCATGAATAACATGCATTGAAAAATGTTTGTTTGTTTCACATACAGAAAACATGGCATAGTGGCAATCAGCTTGTCCCTGATAGAGTAGCAAATAGATGCATAGGACACCTTCAAAGTTCACATGGGTGACTAGAAACAAATAGCACAAGAACAAGTAATATCACAATATGAATCAAACAATAAGTTTTGGGACACTGCACATAGAACTAATAATGGAAACTATGCTCTCTTAATGGTGCCTAAAGGTAGAAGGTGGAGACTCAATATAAGTGGAAGAAAGGGATTTCATGTTTCAAATAGAGCTTCCAAAAATTATGGTACTTGTTAGATTTCAGCCCTCATTGCCCTATCATAAGCATCTTGAAGTGATTAAGGTTAAAGCGAACAAAGTATGGAGTATATTCTTGACAAAGTATAAGTTGGCAATCTAAAGTCCCTTGAATACGAGGGCCACGCCTCATGATACTCAACTTCAGTCACCTATAAGTTCTTGTCATTGTAAGTACATGCGTATCACAGAGAACCGCCAACGGGGTACCCCTTGCACATGGTACAAGAGCTATCCCATAACCAAAATGACAAGGCAAGTGGACAATGAGCATCTCAGCGATCTTTTTATTTACTATGTGCATAGCTTTTTATTGAGGATGCTTCATAGATACCTCACTATGGTGATGCTGCAAGTTTTCACCATGATTAGGCATGGCTTAGGCTAGCGGACCAGGCGTTTCTCTAACAAAAAATACAAACTCTATGGACTTACAAGTTCCCTCTTTATTTCACACTGGTGACATCCATAGACAAAACAGCATGATATCAACTGAGTACAAATTACAAGTGCAATGTTGAAAACGTTCCCCATGACAGCATGGTTCTGCTAATTCCAATGTATAAGAGCAAGCATATACAACATAGACGACACAATGGTTCAATTTTATTAGGGGCAAAGAATATAAAGTGTGCCATCAAGTTTGTGAGGTCTTTAATCACTAAGTTTTCACATAACAAAATAGTTTTTAATTGGAAGATAGCTGAAAACAAGAATATACTTGGAATGGTGTAACACAGCATGCATAGGAGTTTATAGTGGACACTTTGGAATAACTAGGTTTCTTGGGAGTTGGAAGCATGAATAGAGCTTACTCATACAAGTGGAGGCTAGCAAAAGACTGGGAGCAACCAACTAAGAGAGCAATAGTGGCCATAATCATGCAGAGCGACAAAGCATTACTAATCAAAGCATAGAGTGGTACAACAAGTCTAGGACTAAATGATCATAGAGGATAAGGTGACTTGTCATAACATGGTGTGGGCATGTGCCAAGTTAACCCAAACAAAGCATCAAAAGAGAAAACCACAATACTATCCGTTTGCATGCTAAAACAACGCATAATTTCTTCAAGGTACACTAAGCAATCCCAATTGTTTGGAACAAAACATGATACATCAATAATAACTAAGCATAAGGTCAAAACAACACCTAGCATCTCATGCTAAAGTCTAAGTCACAGTCAATGCAAGCTCCTCTTGCACTTTCAAGCAGGAACTTCCTACTCCTTTCCAACACCAATTGACTTATTTGAAACCACACAAGGAGAACAGGGGTCCAACTACTTTATTAAAGCAAACTAAATAAACTAAGCAAAGCAAACGAAAACTAAGACGCTCTAAGAACAACACAGCTGAGCATGAAACAATAAAAATGAAGTGTCTAGACAGACTTGAGATTTTTATTGATGAAGAAGGGGATGCCTTGGGCATCCCCGAGCTTTGACGCTTGTAACTCTTGGATATTTCTTGGGGTGACACCATGGTGGCATACCCAAGCTTGATCTTTTGTCCATTCTTCATCTGATTACATCATTCTCTCTCTACACCTACAATTTTTCCTTCATACAAAACTTCACACAATCTTCATTAACAACATTAGTGTATTCAAAAGATATTAGACCCTTAGGCAAAAGCTTGGAACAGCAAGACTTTTCACTAAAAACAAAAGCTACTGTAGCAAATCCTTAAAAAATCTCAATTCCCCAAAAGAGAACTCAAAAAGGAATCAATAAGACGCAAATGCAAATAATGGCAGAAATATGTCAAAACAGACCAGCAGGTAGAAACCGATTTTTCGAAAATATTCTGTTGCTCAAATAAAAAAGTATGGAACTAAAGAAAGTCAAATAACATACTAGGGAATTTATTTGTAAAATATCAGCTCAATCAGAGTAACAGAGACTCCTCACAAATTTTATGGTGGAGGACAAAAATCTGTTTGGGACAGCAACTTCCCAAATCTTACTTCCCTCTCATTAGAGGTCATTGTTGGCACAAAAAGCAAACAAAAAGGATAAGGAGAGGTCATTACTGAAGTAATAACTTCCAAGACTCAATGAAACCCTCGGGTTATCTTCCAATAAGTACTTTTCTTTAACGCCTTTAAGTTAGGTACAAGAAGCTAGAAGAATCAAGTATTTTCAAATGAAGAATTGAGATTAATACTTGCAAAGTCTTCAACTATGAGATGTATCTCATACAAATGAGTCTTGGTGTATCCCTTTTCATTTCTCTTTGGGTTACTACTTTCATCAAAAGGATTTTAGGAAGAATCCAATCAATTTTTTTTCAAAGGCTTCATGCATTCCAACAAGCTTAAAGGGTATGGGTATCTTAAATTCCTTTCTAGGCTTAGTTTTATCAGAAGTACCCACAACATCTACACTTGATCCTAGCATATTGAAATGCTCAAATACCTTTTTGGCTTCCCTAGCAACATCATGGAATTCTTTTAGTAATGTTTTAAGGATGAATTCTCTCTTTCAGCATTCTTTTCTTTCTTTAGTTTTAGGAACAAAATTTGCATCATGGGGTTAAGGCTAACAAACCTACCCTCCAACATATGAACTAAAGAAGCTGCAGCAATCTCATAATTAGGAGCAAGCTCTGCTATAGATTTATCCTCAATATCCTCGTGCTTGCTAACATAATTAAAGAATTCTTCAATATTATATTTCCCAATTATGGAGCCACTACCTATTGAAAGGTTTTTTAGGGTAAACTTGGGGAGCAACATGGTGTTCTCAGCAGAGTTCATTTTGGAAAAGGTGGGCAAGCCAAAAACACCAGCAGCAGCTAGAGCAGGAACTAATTTTTTTGTGTGTTTTTGAATAAAGAAAGCAAACCAAACTAGACTAATTTTTTTGGAGTTATTGAAGAGGCAAACAAAACCAAGCAAAAGAAACTAAGCAAACTAAAAACAAAGTAAAGAGAAAGGAAGTGGAGGACTCCCCTTGTGAAGATATCCTTAGCCTCCCCGGCAACGGCGTTAGAAAAGGCTTGATGCAGCGCTGAGTTGATGTAGGAGCGCTTCGTTGGGAACCCCAAGAGCAAGGTGTGAAGCAGCACAGCTGTGTCAACACCCAGATTTTTAATCCTAGATGCCTGCTATGCCATACATCGCAATCCCAGGATTACCATTTTTGCGAGACATACCAGATTGTATATCATAGTACATCATCCATTACAAACCATACATAAGGTCTTACAACAAAATAAAGGATCCCATGATCCAGTCTTAGAACAATCAAGCAGCGGAAGACCATAACGATAATAGTAGCGCGGGCGAAGCTCCATCTTCATGGTCACAGGAAATGTTGACGATGGGAGATGATCCTAGCTGTCGTAACCTTCTAGCGGTCCATCCTCCTGATAGTCCTCTTCATAGTCTGGCCACGGGAATAGCCAGGGACAAAACCACGAGTACTCTTTAAGTACTTGCAAACTAATACTAACAAGTGAAGTGGGTTTTGAGTAGGAAGTACTAGGCTCTAGGTTGTTTTGCAAAAAGCCAGATTTATCTCTACTGAGTTCAAAACCAGCTAAAGCTAGTTGAGAGTTTTATAACACCTCAGTGGGAACTTGATTTTTCATAACACAACCTTGTTATGGTCAAGTAAAAGTCATGATTCATTTCTCAAGTAATTTTGAAAATATATGACGACAGAATAGTATGGCAACTCCAATTGTCCATAACCGCGGACGCGGCTATTCGAATAGTTTGACACTCTGCAGAGGTGGTACACTTTCACCATAATATTGGATACATCTGTCAGGAACAATCCTGAATTCACCATACTCAGTATGCGGATAATCAATCCTAACCTTTCAATTACACGCCCTAGTATAGGAACCTCTCCTATGAGTTTGGACTCCGAACCATCACCAACTGTCATCTTCGGAACTGCACAGGTGGACAATCTTCACAAGGTAGCCCCAGCTCAAACCTTGGCAGCAAGGGAACCCATACTAAGGTATATAAACTTCCAGTCAAGCCCTACCCAAATTTCGGGTCTTGTGGTTATACGGTAATATTGGAATGGTGTCACATCCAGACAACCATCAGTTTTATAAATGGCTAAGGCTCATGCCTCAAAATTTTCATCATCAAAATCATCTGGTGTTCAAGAACACATGGCAAAATGTTTCATTAGAATGACTCATCATCCTAAGGTTTTCATAACCATTTTCACCAAGTATTCCCATATAAAGTGATCAAGTTTTATGCTTAGCACTAGCATCTACAGGTGGGGGATATACACTATTGAGGCGTGGTAATCAAGTGTGAAATGAGCTAAGTTCAATCTCATGCCCCAGGATGACGTCAAGATTTATCTAACTTAGGTCATGTTTTATGTTCTTTATGCTACCTTTAGTAATCTTTCTAAAATGTACAAGTCACTAAAATAAACAAAACTAGAGAGCTTTTATAAAGAAATAAAATAACTAAGCTTGCAAGTAAAACTACGATTGGGTATCAAGTGGTGTAGGCTTGCAAGTAAAACTTGCATTGTTTATCTTAGCTTTCTTAGATAGTAGCTTGCTAAGGTAATTTGTAGTGTTAGTCTTGCATAATTGCAAGTATAAGCTTGCCTTTTGCAGAGCAGTGGTTGAAGTTATCCTCGGCTTCTTCCTCGTAGTATCATCCTTCCTCCTCGTACCCTTGGTCGGTACTATCGTCTATAAATAAATATGAGGTACAAAATCACCGAGCAATTCATAACTAATTCTATTTATCACACAAGGGTTCACGCTAGATGATCTATCATCATCACTATCATCATAAAGATTAAAGAACTTGTCTTAATTATTTTATTTTAGAAAAGTAATTTCTACTCATTAAAAAACTACTTAAGATATAATATTCCCCAACTAAAACATGGGATCATGGTGACACATGTCATCACCACATATTTCAGTACTTGGGAATGTGATTTAAAGTGGTGTCACAATTTAATAAGGTTTAACCCTTTTATTTTAATTAATTAAAGTGACTAGAATTTCCTATGGGCATTCTTTTATTGCTTGATCATTATTTCTGCAAGTAAACCTAGATATTTTTATATATTCAGAAAGGTATTGTTAAATGCGATTTTTGAGAGTTGGAATCAACTCAAAATATTTTATGGTTGAATTTTGAAAAATATTTGAATGCAGAAAAGCTTCTGCCTTATTATTTTTACTATAGGTGATCTACAATTGCAATTGATTTGAATCCAACGCTCTTGGATTAAGAATTCCAGTACCTTTCTAACTTTATTGGTTTCATGCAATTTGGTTCAGTGAATCAAGCTGTGTTGATTTTTGAATCTAGGTACAGAACTAAGTTTGAAACTAAATGGGAAAACCTAAATTCAAACTAGTGGGTCACGCGGGAATGTAAATGGGCCCGCCCATGGCGCACAGTGCATGCTCGGGTGGGTTTAAGTGGATGTCCCCACCAGTCAGTGAAACAGCGGTTGCGAAGTGGTACGGGGCGATCTAAACAACACGATCAACTTCTAATCGAACGGTTGTGACTTATCGTCTCCGTCGGGCAATGCCGGCGAGACAAAACCCTAGCGCGGCCAGTGGGGGTCTACGGGGGCTCACCGGGGCTCAGGCGAGGGTCAGTGACGGGGGCAAACGACGAAGTCGGTGACGACGAATCTCCTAGTACCGGCGGCTTCTCTTGGAGTGGCTCCAATCGCTGGCTCTTTTCTTCCTCCTCCGCGGCAGACTCCGACCCAAATTCCTGCGACCTGCTGCGCGCCTTACTATGGTGGTGAGGTGGGGTGGTTCTGAGGGAGGGGGAGTGTGTTGGTGTGAATAAATCGAATGGTGGTGGTCTCTATTTATAGTGCCAAGAGGGGACCAAAGGGCGCGGGTGGAGCTCATCATGGTCGTCGTCACAGTGGGCTAATGGCATGGGCGACTGTAGGGGCGGTGCTATTCTCCCTGGTTAAGCTCAACGACACAGTTGCGCAGCGTGGGGCAGTGCGAGACGGTCGGAAAGCTGTGGTGCTCTGGGCGCGTCCGACGGGCATTTTAATGGCGCATTATGGCTACGCTTGCAAGCTGGGACGATGGTGATCACGTCTACAAGCGGCGAGGGCGGCACGCGGTCTGTGGGCGCGTGTTGAGTGCGGTGCTCTAGAGCGCCCTCGACATGGCACAGAGGCATAGGGCGCGGTGGTTCTAGAGTGGTCCACTGGCTGACAGGGCATTGGCGGTTGACAGGGGGTGGCGGTGGACGGTGGTCAATTTCCTAGACAAGGTGGCTAGGCTTGGTACTACTCCTAGCTTGATGTCGACCATGGGGTGGCAAGGTGAGGCTCGGCATGCTTACCATTGATGGCAATGGCAACCTCACAGTGAGCTAAAACTAGTTAATTGAGCTAGATGATCTACTAATAGCATGTTGTGAGCTAGAGAGGGAACAGGGTTGGCAAGAACACTGCTCACTATAGTGTTTTGTGTTTGTTTGATTTGTGTTTGCAAGGTGTTTGATGAAATGGCCGAAAGAGTTCTCTAGATCAAACCTGGTGGCACATGGGTTCTGCTAAACTTGACCTTGAATTCCTCCCAGGTCATTATCTGGCCTCCGGTTATTGCGCGAACACTGTTCCACCATGCCCTGGCATCTCCGGCTAGATGGCGGGTGGTGAACAGAACTTTCTCATTGGCTTCCACTCCGGCGACTTCTAGGTTATTTTCCATGGTTTGCAGCCAATCATCGGCGTCTAGGGGTTCTTCTGACTTAGTGAAATAGGTGGGTTGGTATTCTGGAAATTCTTGAGCTTAGATCCATGGTTGTCCTGATTTCCGTGGCCTTGGTTGTTGTGGGCAAGCTGGGATATCTGTTGCAGGGTGGCTAGGTTGGCTTGACGTTCCGCTCTTTCAGCTTCGCGATCAGAAGTCAACATTTGTAGAATCTGCAACATCGGGTCCGGGGATGAACCACTTCCTCCACGTGGCATCTGAAGATTGAGATAGATCCTGAGAAAATAGGGAAATTTCTAAAGTTTTGGGTGTTTGAAAAAAAAATTAAAGTTTGACTCAGATTCTCTAGCAACTTGCTTTTTCATTCATTCATTCATAGCACACGATACAACACACACCACAACAAGGAAAAAGCAGATGGTTTTAAGAACCATTCTGGAAACTACGATACAGGGGGACCGAATACTACTCACTACGCTAGTGCTCCAGTGCTACTACTCCTCGGAATCGGTGGCTTCCTCATCCTCATCATCATCGATGAAGGCAAAATCATCCTCATCGGTGAAGAAGTCCATAGCCTGATCTTCCAGAAAATCATCATCATCGCTGAGATAGGAGTAAGGGTCTCCACGAAGATCTTCTCCGGCATTCTAACTTTCCTCCAACTGCATGTCTCTCTCGTGGATGGTCTCCTCTAGAGATGAGATGCGGTGGCGAAGACGAGCAATAATGCGCTCCTTCTTGTCGAGCTGACGGCGGCGAGACTTGCGATCCTTTGCTATCATGGCGATGGTCTGATCCTTCGTCTTGATGATGGCAGACTTGTGGTTGCAGTAGTCACGGCAGTTGTCCAACTCCTGCTGACGATCGTACATCATGAAGCTAAGGTGGTCCAATTGAGTCTTTAGCTCAGGGTGGTATGGTGCTTCTAGTGGTTGTCCATTAGCATCACGCCTTGGGCAAAACGCAAAGCGAGTACCCTTGATCTGATTGATGCTCTGCCCACACAGACGGGAAAGAGCTTCCTGCATGGCCCTGGCAAGTCCATCGTGCCAGTTATTCTCTCTTAAGGTAAACTAAATTCCTTCCGCAGTGGGAGGTTCAATCTTTCCTCGGAAACTTGCAACAATTAGCCACTGCAGATCTTATCCTCCTTGATCATTGAGCTGAGCTCCGAAGAACTCGGGGTGCAGACGCTCTAGAAGTTCCAAAAGCTGGTCCAGATCCCTCTCAAAGATAAGGTCTCCTCCATTCCCCAACTGATAAAACTTGCTATACTTCACGTCCATCTATAAGACTATAGGATGAGTAAGTTAGTAGAGTGATCAAGTGTGCCAAAATTTTATGTATTTTGCAATAGTTTTTGAGGAACATGAATTTTCATGAAAGAATCAAAGGGATAAGAATGAGAATAAGTTTTTGTAAATATTTGTTTCATTTGGTTTTGAAACTAAGTTTTTGATGCAAACGTCCAGTCTAACTAGGGTCTCCTATGGTCAGGATGGCTATAATACCAACATGTCAACACCCGGATTTTTAATCCCAGATGCCTGTTATGCCATACATCGCAATCCCAGGATTACCATTTTTGCGAGACATAACAGAATTGGATACCATAGTACAACATCCATTACAATCGTACATAAGTTCTTACACAAATAGGTATCTCATGATCCAGTTCTTAATACAACATCAAGCAGCGGAATACGTAATAATAACGGTAGCGTAGGCGAAGCTCTATCTTCGGGGTCACAGGCAATGCTGACGATGGGAGATGATCCTAGTTGTCGTAACGTTCCTGGGGTCCATCCTCCAGGTACTCCTCTTCATAGTCTGGCCATGGGAATAGCCAGGGACAAAGCCATGAGTACTCTTTAAGTACTCGCAAACTAATACTAACATGTAAAAGGGGTTTTTTGATAATAGGTCACTAGGCTCTAGGGTTATTTGTACTAAGTCTAGAAGCAACTAATAATTAGTCACAATTTTATAACTCCTAAGTGGGAACTTGTATTCCATATCACAACCCTGTTGTGGTCAAGTCAAAGTCTCAGATCATTTCACAAGTCATTTTGAAAAGTCTGACGGGGGAACAGTATGGCCACTCCAACTGTCCATAACCGCGGACGCGGCTATTCGAATAGTTTGACACTCTGCAGAGATTGAACACTTTCACCACAATATTCGATACATCCGTCAGGAACAAATCCTGAATTCATCATACTCAGTATGCGGATAATCAATCCTAACCTTTCAATTACACGCCCTAGTATAAGCACATCTCCTGTGAGTTTGGCCATCCAACCATGACCAACTTTCATCTTGGGTACTTCACAGGTGGACAATCTTTACAAGGTAGCCTCAGCTCAGACCGTGGCCGTGAGGGAACTAATACTAAGGTATATAAGTTTCCAGTCAAGCCCTACCCAATCTTCGGGTATTGTGGTTGCACGATAAAATCGGAATGGTATCGCATCCAGACAACCATCAGTTTTATAAAGGGCTAAGGCTCATGCCTCAACATTTTTATCACCAAAATCATTAGGTGTTCAGAAACACATGTCCAAAACATTTCAATAGAATGATCCATCATTCCAAGGTTTTCATTACCATTTTTCCACCAAGTATTCCCATCTAAAGTTGATCAAGTTTTATGCTTAGCACTAGCATCTACATGTGGGGGTAAGCACTAATGAGGGGGTGGTAAACTAGTGGAGTTTTAACTATGGTTAATTAGATAGATGCCACTCTAATTTATGCCTATTTGAGAAACGCCACTACAACTTTCATCTTTAGAAAAACGCTATTGCAATTTTGTGTACATTTGATAAATGGCATTACAGACATTTAAGCTCATATATTGGCCAATATATACAAGTATTTTTTACGTACGTAGGTCTAGATGGTAGGGCACATAGAATCAGGCGAGTAATGGACTGACACGACCGATCCAAAAATATATCTTTCTTCCTCCTTGCTCCTAGAGTATTAGCCCAACCTAGATAAAAAAAATTCTTCATCCTCTGTCCATAATTAGATTTATTTATGTGTGCGTGTGTTTAGAAAATCATTTTGTGATGTCCATTTGATGTTTCCGTATGCATGTCACATCCATGTATTTAATGGCAAATTAGCTTGGAGCTATGTGATATTTTTTTACTTCTCCAGTAATAATTGGTTATAATATTATTGCATGGTTTCTCCTGTCTAATCCTAATTTTGGTGGACCCCAACATATATATGTATATACGATAGAAATACGAGTGTATATTGGCCAGTATATGGGCTTAAATGTATGTAATGGCATCTATCGAATGTACGCAAAATTGTAGTGGCGTTTTTCTAAAGATAAAAATTGCAGTGGCGTTTCTCAAATAGCTGAAAATCATAGTGGCATCTATCTAATTAACCCTTTTAACTAAGTTCAATCTCATGTCTTAGGATGACATCAAGATTATCTAGCTTAGACCAAATTTTATGCTCTTTATGCAACCTTCACATATATCTTTCTAGTATCTACCATTCTCTTAAGTAAACTCTAAGTAAGAGCTTTGATAAAGAAATAAAGTAAGCAACTTGCAAGTAAAACTAGGATTGGTTTATCAAGTGATTACGATCATATATGCTTAAGGCATATAATTAGTATGGTAACAAGCCAGTATTAGCTTTCATTAGTAGGGTATCTTGCAAGTGTTATCTTGCATTAATATCAGTATAAGCTTGCTAAATTTCAAGTGTTAGCTTGCAAGGTTAATAGCTTGCCTTGTGCAGAGCAGTGGTTGAAGTTCTCCTCGGCTTCTTCTTCGTAGAATCCTCCTTCCTCCTCGTATCTTTGGTCGGTACTAGCGTCTATAAATAAATACGATGTACACAATCACCAAACAATACTTAACTACTTGAAATCATCACACACAAGGGTCCTATAGATGATCTAACATCATTTCTAACATCACAAGATTAAATCTTGGATTAATTCCTTTAATTTTTAGAAAAGTAATTTCTACTCATTGAAAAACTACTTTAAGATTTAATATTCTCCAAACCAAATATGGGATCATGTTGACCCATGTCATCACCACATATGTAGTCCATGGGAATATGATTTAAAGTGGTGTCACAATTTAATAAGGTTTTACCCTTTTATTTTAATTAAATAAAGTGACTAGAAATGCCTATGGGGCATTATTTTATTACATGAACATTATTTCTGCAAGTAAACCCATATTCTGAAAGGTATGGTTAAATGTGATTTTTGAAAGTTGGAATCAACTCAAAAGCTATCATGGTTTAAATTTGAAAAATGTTTGAATGCATAAAAGCTTCTGCCTTGTTATTTTTACCATGGGTGATCTATAGATCCAAATGACTTGAATCCAACGGGCTTGGATTCAGCATTCCCAGACCTTTCTAACAAAATTGGTTTCATTCAATTTGGTGCACTGGATAGATCTATGGACTAGTAAATCAAAATTTTCTACGGAGCGAACAGAGGGAAAGCCAAGATCTAATCTAGGAGATGCAAACAACGAGAGATATTGGATTAGATCTTCATACCCTTGAAGATTCGCACAGCGGAACGTTCGTCGGAACGTGGGTGATGTAGTTGTACTCGCTTCTCCTCCTCGCGATCCGATCCGATCTAGCACCACAAGTGGCGGTGCCTCCGTGAGATGCACACGTGCAGCACCTCGACGTCTCCTCCTTCCTCGGACCAACGAGTATGGTGGAGAGATAGATTGGATCTACAGCATGACGGCGTGGTGTATATGGTGGAGAATTTCTGCTGCAGGGCTTCGCCTACAAACAGTCGGGAGGGAGAGAGGAAAGCTAGCAAGGCGGCTAGGGTTTGGAGGAGAGGTGTGTGTGTGGGGGGGGGGAGGGGGCGCACCACCCCTCTATATATAGAGGGGGGTGCGGCCAGTCCTTGCCCCTCCTCCAAGCCTATCTCTAGTTTAAACAATTTAAACTCTCCCTTATCTAGAAATCCTATCTCTAGTTTAAACGATTTAAACTCTCCCTTATCTAGAAATTCTATCCCGAGATTTAAACGAGTCAAATCTCTCTAGAATCGGCTGGGCCCTATGGGGCCTTGTGCCCCTGGCCCAATGCGGCCAGGACACTCCCTCATAGGCCCATGCCCCCTCCCGGAAGGTGGGGCCACGTTGGTCCCCTTCCGGAAGGTTCTAGAAGCTTCCGGTACAATACCGATTAACCCGGAACAATTCCGAACTCCAAAAACTGCACTGCCTTATATGAATCTTATTATCCGGACCATTACGGAACCTCTCGTGATATCCCGGATCCCATCCGAGACTCCGAACAAAAATTCATAAACCAATTATCCATTCTATCCTAGCGTCAAGACACGTTAAGTGTGTGACCCTGCGGGTTCGAGAATATGCAGACATGATCTTCTATCAATAATCAATAGCGGGGTCTGGGCACCCATATTGACTCCCACACATTCATCGATGATCATATCGGATGAACCACGATGCCAGGATTCAATCAATCCCATATATATATTCCCTTCGTCTCGCGATATTTTACTTGCCCGAGATTCGATCGTCGGTACCGTCATACCTAGTTCAATCTCGTTCACAGCAAGTACTTTACTCGTTCCGTAATCCGATATCACTTTGTGATTAACTCCTTAACCACATGCTTGCAAGCGGTGTTGATATCTATTACCGAGTGGGCCCGAAGTATATCTCTCCGACTTGGGAGGGAAAAATTCCATCTCGATACATACAACCCAACAGATACTTTCCGATCACCTGAGAGACACCTTTATGATCACCCTCTCATAGGATGACGTTTGATGACCTCAAAGCTTTCTTCCGATACCAGGGAGTTGCATTATATCATGTTCTAAGGAATACAATATTTGACATAGGAAAAGCTTCGCAAAGACGAACACGATGACACGATCTAATTTCTCTGCTTTGTTTGGGTCTATCCACCATATCATTCTCCCAATGATATGATCTCATTATCAATTGACAACTCATGTCTATGGTTAGGAAACCTTAACCATCATTGATCAATGAGCTAGTCCATAGAGGCGTACTAGGGACACGGTGTTGTTCACAAACCACACAAGTATTAAAGTTTCCGCTTAATACAATTCTAGCATGGAATATAAACTTTATCATGAACAAGAATTATAATAATAACATCTTTATTATTGCCTCTAGGGCATAATTCCAACAGTCTCCCACTTGCACTAGAGTCAATAATCTAGTTTACATTTGGCAACAATCTCACACCCATGGCACTGAGGTGTTGATCATGTTTTACACGTGGAAGAGGTTTAGTCCATGGATCTGCGACATTCAGATCCGTATGTACTTTGCTAATCTTCAGATCTCCATCTGCTATATAATCTCGGATTATATGAAACTTGCGGTTGATATGCTTGGTCTTTGGATGATATCTTGGTTCCTTAGCGAGTGCTATGGCGCCAGTGTTGTCACACAATATCTCCAGTGGGTCCAATGCACTTGGAACCACGCCAAGCTCAGTGATGAAGTTTCTGATCCAAACTCCTTCACTTGATGCTTCTGCAGCAGCCATGTATTCCGCTTCTACTGCAGATCCCGCGATCAGGCTTTGCTTGCAGCTTCTCTAGCTCACAGCTCCTCCATTCAAAATATAAACGTATCCTGTCTGAGATTTAGAATCATCCTTATCGGTGTCGAAACTAGCATCGACGTAACCTTTTACGACAAGCTGTTCATCACCCTCATAGACTAAGAACATTTCTTTAGTTCTATTTAGGTACTTTAGGATGTTCTTCACGGCTGTCCAGTGTTCCACTCCTGGATCACTTTCATATCTGCTCGTCAAACTAAGAGCATTGTACACATCCGGTCTAGTACACAACATGGCATACATGATGGAACCTATGGCCGAGGCATAAGGCACTTTGCTCATAGCTTCCCTATCATTTACCGTAGCTGGACACTGAGCCTTTCTCAATATCTTACCTGACAACATAGGCACTGAACCTTTCTTTGCCTTATCCATTCTGAACCTTTTCAGAACTTTGTCTAGGTATGTACTCTGGCTTAAAGCTATCAGGCGTCTTTGTCTATCTCTATAGATTTTGATGCCCAATATATAAGCAGCTTCACCTAGGTCTTTCATTGAAAAACACTTGTTCAAATAACTCTTCACATCGTTAAGCATGTTGATGTCATTTCCGATAATCAATATGTCATCCACATACAGTACCAGAAACATCACCGAGCTCCCACTCACTTTCTTGTAGATGCAAGCTTCGTAGCAATTTGGAACAAATCCAAAGCTCTTGATCACTTGATCAAAACGAAGGTTCCAACTCCGAGATGCTTGCTTCAGCCCATAAATGGAACGCTGAAGTTTGCATACTTTACTAGCATCCTTAGGATCGACAAAACCTTCGGGTTGCATCATATACAACTCTTCATCAATGTTGCCACTGAGGAAAGCAGTCTTGACATCCATCTGCCATATTTCATAATCATGAAACGCAGCAATTGCTAATAAAATCCGAATGGACTTAAACATCGCTACGGGAGAGAAAGTCTCATCGTAGTCAACACCTTGAACTTGTCGAAAACCTTTTGCGACAAGTCGTGCTTTATAGACGGTAACATTACCATCCGCGTCCGTTTTCTTCTTGAAAATCCATTTGCACTCAACGGCCTTTCCGTCGCTAGGAGGATCCACCAAAGTCCATACTTGGTTTTCGCTCATGGATCCCAATTCGGATTTCATGGCTTCCAGCCATTTCTCAGAGTCTGGGCTCATCATCGCTTCCTCATAGTTCGTAGGTTCACTGTCTTCTACCAACAAGACAGTCAAGACAGGGTTGCCGTACCACTCAGGAGGGGCACGCGACCTTGTCGACCTGCGACGTTCAGTAGCAGCATCGTCCGAAGATTCATGATCCTTGTCATTAGCTTCCTCTATTGTTGGTGCAGGCGGCACTGGAACAATTTCAGGTGTTGCGCTACTCTCCAATTCAAGAGAAGGTTCAATAACCTCGTCTAGCTCTACTTTCCTCCCACTCACTTCTTTCGATAGAAACTCCTTCTCAAGAAAGGAACCGTTCTTTGCGACAAACACTTTGCCTTCGGTTCTGTGATAGAAGGTATACCCAATAGTTTCCTTAGGGTATCCTATGAAGACGCATTTCTCCGCTTTGGGTTCGAGCTTGTCCGGCATCAACTTCTTGACGTAAGCTTCGCATCCAAACTTTAAGAAACGACAACTTAGGTTTAGCACCAAACCACAGTTCATACGGTGTCGTCTCAACGGATTTAGATGGAGCCCTATTTAAAGTGAATGCAGCGGTTTCTAATGCATAACCCCAAAATGATAACGGCAAATCAGTAAGAGACATCATCGATCAGACCATACCTAATAGGGTTCGATTCCGGCGTTCAGACACACCATTGCGCTGTGGTGTTCCGGGTGGCGTGAGTTGCGAAACAATTCCGCTTGCTTTAAGATGCGTGAGAAAATCATAACTCAAATATTCGCCCCCACGATCGGATCGTAAAAACTTAATCTTTCTGTTACGATGGTTCTCCACTTCATTCTGAAATTCTTTGAACTTTTCAAACGTTTCAGATTTATGTTTCATTAAATAGATATACCCATATCTATTTAAGTCATCGGTAAAAGTGAGGAAATAGCGATATCCACCGCGCGTCGAAACACTCATCGGTCCGCATACATCGGTATGTATGATTTCCAACAAGTCCGTTGCTCGCTCCATCATACCGGAGAACGGGGTTTTGATCATCTTGCCCATGAGGCATGGTTCGCATGTGTCAAATGATTCAAAATCAAGAGACTCCAAAAGTCCATCAGAATGGAGTTTCTTCATGCGCTTTACACCAATATGAACTAGACGACAGTGCCACAAATAAGTAGTATTATCACTATCTACTTTGCATCTCTTAGCCTCAATGTTATGGATGTGTGTTTCATCCCTTTCGAGATTTAGAAGAAATAAACCATTTACAAGAGGTGCATGACCATAAAAGATGTTACTCATATAAATAGAACAACCATTATTCTCCGATTTAAATGAATAACCGTCTTGCAATAAACACGATCCAGAAATAATGTTCATGCTCAACGCAGGCACATAATAACATTTATTAAGGTTTAAAACTAATCCCGAAGGTAAAACTAAGGAGAGCGTGCCGACGGCCATCACATCAACTCTTGATCCGTTGCCAACGCGCATCGTCACCTCATCCCTCGCAAGCCGTCGTCTATTCCATAGCTCCTGTTTCGAGTTACAAATATTAGCAACTGAACCGGTATCAAATACCCAGGAACTACAACGAGGGCTAGTAAGGAAAACATCAATAACATGTATATCAAATATACCTTTGATGGTGCCAGCCTTCTTGTCCGCTAAGTACTTCGGACAGTTGCGCTTCCAGTGACCCTTGTCCTTGCAATAGAAGCACTCAGTGTCCGGCTTAGGACCAGACTTGAGCTTCTTCTCAGCAGGAGCATTGCTCTTGCCGCCGCCCTTCTTGAAGGGTTTCTTTGCTCCCTTACCTTTCTTAAAGGAGGGTTTGTTGACCATCAACACATGATTATCCTTCTTGATGTCCACTTCCGCAGCCTTAAGCTTTGCGAAGAGCTCGGTGATCGTATCAGTGGAACCAATCTGATTATGAGTCACTACAAAACTTTTGTAGCTGGGAGGGAGTGATTGTAGAACCCTGTCAATCTTGAGCTCCTCTGGAATTGTGCATTCCAGTTGCTCAAGGCGTTGAGTGTAGCCCGACATCTTTATGGCGTGCTCACTAACGGAACTCCCTTCCTCCATCTTGCAGTTAAAGAACTTCTCAGAGATCTCATATCTCTCAGAACGGGCTTGAGTCTGAAACATGGTTTTCAGCTCCTCGAGAATCTCGAAGGGCCCGGGATACTCTTCAAAACGATTTTGAAGCTCCGGTTCCATAGCAAACAACATGGTGCTCTTAATCACACCATAATCATCTTTGCGCGACTGATAGACAGCTTTCTCATCAGCCGGCGCAGTTGCAGCAGGGGGGTCACCTAACGCTTTACCAAGGACATAGTCCTTTTGTCCGCCAGTTAGAATGATTCTTAGATTGCGGAACCAATTGGTGAAGTTAGACCCATTGTTTCTAAGCTTTTCCTTCTCAGCAAAAACGTTGAAGTTGAAGTTGGATTTGGCCATGTGATCTACTGTATTAGCAAGTACGATTTAGACTATGTTCATGATAAATAGTTCAACTTAATCAAATTACTAGATGAACTCCCACTAAATTCAACATCCCTCAAGTTGTTTAGTGAACACGATCCAAATTCACCACACCTAATCCGATCATCACGAGAAGAGATGTGGTTTCAATGGTGGACAACAAAGTGTCGATCATATCATTCATATGACTCATGCTTAACCTTTCGGTTCTTGTGTTCCGAGGCCATGTCTGTACATGCTAGGCTCGTCAAGTTAGACTCAAGTATTTCCGCATGTGCAAAACTGGCTTGCACCCGTTGTATGTGAGCGTAGAGTCTATAGCACCCGATCATCACGTGATGCTTGGACACGACGAACTTTCGCAACAGTGCATACTTGGGGAGAACACAGTTTTTATCTTGATCTTTAAGTGAGGAATCCTCTTATAATGCTACCGTCGCGATCTAAGCATAATAAGATACATAAAAGGATAAACATCACATGCATATAGCTTTATGTGACATGGTATAGCCAATCTTCACGCAATGATCTCCATCTTGTGCGTTCCGGCATGATCTCCATCACTCCACCATGATTGCCTTCACCACGAATAGCAACTACAACTATTGCTAACTACTTAGCGATAAAGTAAAGCTATTACATGGCGTATAAGAAGTTGACTCGCAGGTCATACACAATTATAAAGACAACCATATGGCTCCTGCCGGTTGTGTACTCATCGACATGAAAGTCGTGAAACATTACAAAACATGATCATCGCATACAATATACACATCACATCTTGGGCCATACCATATCACAGAAAACAATCCCTGCAAAAACAAGTTAGACGCCTCTACTTTGTTGTTGCATGTTTTACGTGGCTTATGGGAGTAGATGCTAAGAACGATTCTTACTGACGGTAAGCCACAACGGTGATATTATGGTTGCCAAACTCCGGTGTTAATCCCATGACAACTATAGTGAGAGAAACTGACATCCACCAGCCGCATGTGTGGACAGTGGCGGAGCTTGCCCGTTCATGGAGCCTGGGCAAAGCCTTAGTGTACCCAGATTAATTAACATTTGCCCAAAGGAACAATCAGTTGAACTAGCTATTTTGCACTAAACTTCAAAGGAGACGGAGCAGCTGAGCCCGGGCAGCTGCCCGGGGTCGCCGGCCTGAAGCTCCGCCACTGTGTGTGGAACAAGCCACACGTCAAGTGCGGAGCCGGTCTCGCGAACGATGTCGCGTAAGGTTGGCCTGGACCGCTTCAATCTCACTATCCCGCGTCATAAGAAGAACACAAACAAGAGGCTTGCAACAGAAAACATCAACGCCCGCAACAACCATGTTGCGTTCTACTCGTGAAACACATCTACGCATAGATCTAGCTCTGATACCACTGAAGGGTTTCGCGGCATAGTAAATCAAAATTTTCTACGGAGCGAACAGAGGGAAAGCCAAGATCTAATCTAGGAGATGCAAACAACGAGAGAGATTGGATTTGATCTTCATACCCTTGAAGATTCGCACAGCGGAACGTTCGTCGGAACGTGGGTGATGTAGTCGTACTCGCTTCTCCTCCTCGCGATCCGATCCGATCTAGCACCACAAGTGGCGGTGCCTCCGTGAGATGCACACGTGCAGCACCTCGACGTCTCCTCCTTCCTCGGACCAGCGAGTATGGTGGAGAGATAGATTGGATCTACAGCACGACGGTGTGGTGTATATGGTGGAGAATTTCTGCTGCAGGGCTTCGCCTACAAACAGTCGGGAGGGAGAGAGGAAAGCTAGCAAGGCGGCTAGGGTTTGGAGGAGAGGTGTGTGTGTGGGGGGGGGGGAGGGGGCGCACCACCCCTCTATATATAGAGGGGGGGCGGCCAGCCCTTGCCCCTCCTCCAAGCCTATCTCTAGTTTAAACAATTTAAACTCTCCCTTATCTAGAAATCCTATCTCTAGTTTAAACGATTTAAACTCTCCCTTATCTAGAAATTCTATCCCGAGATTTAAACGAGTCAAATCTCTCTAGAATCGGCTGGGCCCTATGGGGCCTTGTGCCCCTGGCCCAATGCGTCCAGTACACTCCCTCATAGGCCCATGCCCCCTCCCGGAAGGTGGGGCCACGTTGGTCCCCTTCCGGAAGGTTCTAGAAGCTTCCGGTACAATACCGATTAACCCGGAACAATTCCGAACTCCAAAAACTGCACTGCCTTATATGAATCTTATTCTCCGGACCATTCCGGAACCTCTCGTGATATCCCGGATCCCATCCGAGACTCCGAACAAAAATTCATAAACCAATTATCCAATCTATCCTAGCGTCAAGACACGTTAAGTGTGTGACCCTGCGGGTTCGAGAATATGCAGACATGATCTTCTATCAATAATCAATAGCGGGGTCTGGGCACCCATATTGACTCCCACACATTCATCGATGATCATATCGGATGAACCACGATGCCAGGATTCAATCAATCCCATATATATATTCCTTCGTCTCGCGATATTTACTTGCCCGAGATTCGATCGTCGGTACCGTCATACCTAGTTCAATCTCGTTCACAGCAAGTACTTCACTCGTTCCGTAATCCGATATCACTTTGTGATTAACTCCTTAACCACATGCTTGCAAGCGGTGTTGATATCGATTACCGAGTGGGCCCGAAGTATATCTCTCCGACTTGGGAGGGAAAAATTCCATCTCGATACATACAACCCAACAGATACTTTCCGATCACCTGAGAGACACCTTTATGATCACCCTCTCATAGGATGATGTTTGATGACCTCAAAGCTTTCTTCCGATACCAGGGAGTTGCATTATCTCATGGTCTAAGGAATACAATATTTGACATAGGAAAAGCTTCGCAAAGACGAACACAATGACACGATCTAATTGCTCTGCTTTGTTTGGGTCTATCCACCTTATCATTCTCCCAATGATATGATCTCATTATCAATTGACAACTCATGTCTATGGTTAGGAAACCTTAACCATCATTGATCAATGAGCTAGTCCATAGAGGCGTACTAGGGACACGGTGTTATTCACAAACCACACAAGTATTAAAGTTTTCGCTTAATACAATTCTAGCATGGAATATAAACTTTATCATGAACAAGAATTATAATAATAACATCTTTATTATTGCCTCTAGGGCATAATTCCAACAATTTTTACCATGGGTGATCTATAGATCCAAATGCCTTGAATCCAACGGGCTTGGATTCAGCATTCCCAAACCTTTCTAACAAAATTGGTTTCATTCAATTTGGTGCACTGGATAGATCTAGGTTGATTTTTGAAACTGGGTACAGAAGTGTGTTTGAAATAAAATGAAAAAGGTTTAATTCAAATAACTGGGCTGCGCGGGAAAAGTTAACGGGCCGGCCTGCTAAGCGTAGCGCTTACCTAGGCTGTTTAAGTGGCTGTCCCCAATCGTCAGTGAGACAGGGGGTGCGAAGCAGTACGGGGCAACGTGGGACATTCGATCTGGTTCTAATCCAACGGCTGGGACTCTACGTCGACGTTGGGAAACGCCGGCGAGACAGAAACCTAGCGCGGCCAGTGGGGGGTGCTAGGGGCTCACCGGGGTGCAGGCGAGGGTCGGCGAGGCGGGCGAATGATAAAGCCGATGACGGCGAATCTCCTGGTACCGGTGGTTCCTCCTGGGCCGGCTCCAATCGCTGGCTCCCTTCTTCTCCAAAGGCGGCGGGCTCTGGTGAAATTACGGCGAAGTGTTGCTCGCCTTGCTCCGGGAACGGTGTGGCACGACCAGTGATGAGAGGGGAGTAGAATGGTGTGCTTAGTTCGGCTGGGGGTGGCCTCTATTTATAGTCGAGCGAGGGGACCGACGGGGCGCACGGTGATCTCGTCGTGAGCGATGGTACAGACGCCTATTGGCATGGGCGAAGGTAGGGGACGGTGCGGTGTTCCCTGGCGATGCTCAACGATACAGTGGCGAGACGTGGGGCGGTGCGGGTTGGTCTGGAACACGCGGCGCTCTGCACGGTAGAGGCGGCGTCTTCAACGGCGAGCGGTGGCTGTGCGGCATGGGGCGGCAAACGGGGATGTCTGGCGGTCTTCTGGGTCGGTGGTGATCATGTATGCACGCGGCGAGGGCGGCGCGCGGTCTGTGGGCTTTGGTCGAGGGTGGCGCTCTTGCGCATGCTCGGCACGGTTGGCAGAGGCACGAGCACGGCGTTCCTGGGTGCTCTGGTCAGTGTCTTCGAGACAGGGCTGGTCTAGAGGGGGCGGTGAGGCATGGGTGATCTCCCAGACAAGGTTGGCACGGCTAGTTTCCTTCCTAGCTTGCGGTCGACATGTGGGTGGCAAGGGTGGCTTCGGCTGTTCACCGTTGATGACAATGCCAAGCTCACAGTGGTGCTAGTGCTTGGTTAATCTTGCTAGATGATCTAATGAGCTGGTTGTGAGCTAGATAGGGAACCAGTTAGGCAAGAATCACTGCTCACAATAGTGTTTTGATTTTGTTTGATTTGTGTCTGCCAAGTGTTTGATGAAATGGCCGCATGAATTCAAGTTTTGAATTTTGAAAATATTTTTGGTGGGTGTGCTAGATTGGTGCTGGTGAGTCTATAGATGCTTGAGTTTTGAAAGTTGAGCTTGTTTGAGTGGTTTTTGGAAAAGTGGAATCTTTCCGTATGATAAAGATTCAATTTTAAATTGTCATTTAAACTATGCATTTGAAAGTTTCTGGATGATCACAAAGTAGGCCTTGATACTTTGTTATGATTACAATCAAGGGGTGCAAAGATCCAGAAAAGTTTCTGTTAGGTTCTGAAAGTTTGAGACAGCCAAAGTAGGCATGGGAATTAAATTGGTCAAAATGACCATTCCTTTATTTTATTTGTTTTTCTTTACTTGTCTTTGGTAAAAGTGTGGGACAAGTTTAGAAGATGTTTATTTCACCTAAGAAACATTTTACAAGCAAAGAAACACACAAACAAGGTGGTTCAAAAGGATTTCAAATGAAATGCATACACATATGCATGCTTTCATAATTTTATTTAGAAAAGTTTTTGTTAACCCTAATTTTGATGATTAGAGTTTGATGATTTAAGTTTAGTATTTTTGGGATATTACATTAGTGTACCCCATTCAAAACCACTTCACTTATTAGTATGAGTTTGCAAGTACTTAAAGAGTACTCATGGCTTTGTCCTTGGCTATTCCCGTGGCCAGACCATGAAGAGGAGTATCAGGGTGACGGACCGCAGGAAGGTTACGACAACTAGGATCATCTCCCGTTAGAATTGCCTGTGACCCCGAAGATGGAGCTTTGCCTACGCAATCGTTATCTTTACGTTATTCCGCCGCTTGAGTTGTATTAAGAACTGGATCATGAGATCCTTATTTGTGTAAGACCTTATGTATGGTTTGTAATGGATGATGTACTTTGATATCCAAATCAGTTATGCCTCACAAAAAAGGTAATCCTGGGATTGCATTGTATGGCATAACAGCCATCTGGGATTAAAAATCCGGGTGTCACTAGTGGAAACGAGGGCTTTTGTTGATCCCGAAAATGGGCTTTAACACCGGTTCTTCTACGAACCGGTGTTAAAGGGGGGGCCGTACCAGCGTGGCCTCTGCGGCATTAAAGGAGCCCCCCCTTTAATACCGGTTCATGGCACGAACCGGTGTCAAAGGTCCCTGCACTAGTGGCCCGCGCACCCCCCCCCTTTAACACCGGTTCGTGGCACGAACCGGTGTTAAAGGGGGGGCTATATAAGACACCACCCCAGCCCACACACACCCCACTCTTCCATTCTTTCACATTTTGGAGCCTAGCAAGAGGGTGTGAAGAGTGCTAGTTTGTGTTTTTTTCATATGCACTAGAGGTGTTCGGTGAAATGCCCGAGAGCTCAAAATAAGCTTTCTTGTTGTTCTTTCCGTCTCGGTCGACGTCGGCAACTATAGTTTCATGTGTCATTGATGTACTATATATATAAATGGTCATATCCCTATTATTTTTTGATATATACTACATATTAATGCAGATGAATCGGCAATGGATTGACGGTGACCGCCGCACTTCCGAGTACATTACGGGCCTCCAAAATTTCAT
Source organism: Avena atlantica (assembly GCA_910589765.1). Taxonomy (NCBI): domain Eukaryota; kingdom Viridiplantae; phylum Streptophyta; class Magnoliopsida; order Poales; family Poaceae; genus Avena; species Avena atlantica. Next base: position 16,595,274 of record OU342736.1, read on the forward strand.
CGTTGTGGCTAATGCAAACCGTGGTCACAATGGTTTTATGTGTTGTCCGTGTGTTCACTGTCCAAATACCAGAACCATTCACGCACACCTGCTTCGATCCAGTTTCATGCCCAGCTATAATTGTTGGACCAAGCACGGAGAAAAAGGGGTTGTGATGGAAGACAACGAAGAAGAAGAGGATGATGAAAACTATCATAATATGTATCCTGAATATGATGATAATGCAACGGAGGTAGATAATGAAGATCAAGAGGGAGCAGATGGGCCCGCTGATGACGATCTTGGTCGGGCCATTACTGATGCAAAGGAAGAATGTGAAACTGAAAAGGAGAAGGAGAAGCTGGAGCAGATGTTAAAGGATCACAAAACAATGTTGTATCCAACTTGCGAAGATGGCCACAAAAAGCTAGGTGCCACACTGGATTTGCTGCAATGGAAGGCAGAGAATGGTGTGACTGACAGCGCATTTTCAAAGTTGTTGGTAAAAATGAAGAATCTTCTTCCAAGAAATAATGAGTTGCCTGACAGTACATACCAAGCAAAGAAGGTTGTCTGCCCTCTAGGATTAGACGTGCAGAAGATACATGCCGGCATTAATGACTGCATCCTCTATCACGGTGAGAAGTACGAGAATTTGGATGCATGCCCGGTATGCACTTCACTGCGGTATAAGATCAGACGAGACGATCCTGGCGATGTTGAGGGCGAGGCCCCTAGGAAGAAGGTTCCCGCCAAGGTTATGTGGTATGCTCCTATAATACCACGGTTAAAACGTCTCTTTAGAAATAAAGAGCATGCCAAGTTGTTGCGATGGCACATGGAAGACCGTAATAAAGACGCGATGTTGAGACACCCCGCTGATGGGTCACAGTGGAGAAAAGTCGAGCGAGAGTACCTGGACTTCGCACGTGACGCAAGGAACTTAAGGTTTGGTCTAAGTACAGACGGCATGAATCCTTTTGGTGAGCAGAGATGCAGTCACAGCACCTGTCCTGTGACCCTATGTATCTATAACCTTCCTCCTTGGTTGTGTATGAAGAGGAAGTTCATTATGATGCTAGTGCTCATCCAAGGCCCGAGGCAACCCGGCAACGACATTGATGTGTACCTAAGGCCATTAGTTGAAGAACTTTTACAGCTGTGGGCCAAACCAGGTGTACATATGTGGGATGAGCACAAAGGGGAGCCATTTGACCTACGAGCATTGCTTTTCGTAACCATCAATGATTGGCCTTCTCTTAGTAACATTTCAGGGCAGACAAACAAGGGATACAATGCATGCACACACTGTTTAGATGATACTGAAAGTGTATATTTGGATAAATGTAAGAAGGTTGTGTACCTAGGGTATCGCCGATTTCTTCCGAACCTGCATCCAGTAAGAAAGAAAGGCAAGCATTTCAAACGTCTGGCAGAACCCCGGAGGAAGCCTGTCCTCCGCACCGGTGAGGAGGTATTTTGTATGGTCAAGGACCTAGAAGTAATCTTTGGAAAAGGTCCTAGCAGTCTATTTGTTCCGAATGACGATGCCGGACACGCGCCCATGTGGAAGAAGCAATCTATATTTTGGGACCTACCCTATTGGAAAGTCTTAGAGGTCCGCTCTTCAATCGACGTGATGCACGTGACGAAGAATGTTTGCGTGAACCTGCTAGGATTTCTAGGAGTGTATGGGAAGACAAAAGATACACCGGAAGCACGACAGGACCAGCAACGTCTGAAGGCCCCTGAAGAGCCTATGCATCCTGAGAACGAGAAGGGTAAACGATGCCACTTAACTCCTGCCAGCTACACTCTTACCAAAGCAGAGAAGGAAATATTTTTTGAATGTCTGAGCAGTATCAAGGTCCCGTCTGGCTTCTCGTCGAATATAAAGGGAATAATAAATATGGCAGAGAAAAAATTCCAAAACCTGAAGTCTCATGACTGCCACGTGATTATGACACAATTGCTTCCAATTGCATTGAGGGGGCTTCTACCTGAAAATGTTCGAGTACCCATTGTGAAGCTATGTGCATTCCTAAATGCAATATCTCAGAAGGTAATCGATCCATAAAGCCTACCAGGGTTACAAACAGATGTGTCCCAATGTCTTGTCAGCTTTGAGTTGGTGTTCCCACCATCCTTCTTCAATATTATGACGCATCTCCTGGTTCACCTAGTAGAAGAGATTGCCATTCTCGGTCCTATATTTCTACACAATATATTCCCCTTTGAGAGGTACATGGGAGTCTTAAAGAAATATGTTCATAACCGTGCTAGGCCAGAAGGAAGCATCTCCAAGGGCTATGTAACAGAGGAGGTCATTGCGTTCTGTGTTGATTTTATTCCTGACCTTAAGGCGATTGGTGTTCCAGAATCACGACATGAGGGGAGACTGCGTGGAAAAGGCACCCTAGGATGTAAAGCAATGATATGTAGGGACGGGCATTCTCTCAATCAAGCACACTACACGGTTTTACAAAGATCTATCTTGGTTGCCCCGTATATCAATGAACACAAGAATTTAATACGCCTCAAACACCCGGGGCAGTCTGATGAATGGATTATAAGTGAACACATGGCGAGTTTTGGCGGCTGGCTGCAAAGACTTCTCACGAATAACACCACTGTTGGGGATCAGCTGTACTTGTTGGCCAGGACACCGTCTTCGACAGTATGTACTTTCCAAGGGTACGAGATAAATGGGAATACATTTTACACGATAGGCCAAGATAAAAAGAGCACCAACCAAAACAGTGGTGTCCGCTTCGATGCAGCAGAAGACAATGGGCAAAAGACCACGTATTATGGGTTCATAGAGGAGATATGGGAACTTGACTATGGACCTAATTTTAAGGTCCCCTTGTTTCGATGCAAATGGGTCAAGCTAACAGGAGGAGGGGTTGAGGTAGACAAGAAGTACGGAATGACAACGGTGGATCTCAACAATCTTATGAAGAACTTAGACGAACCATTCGTCCTAGCCAATGATGTGGCTCAGGTTTTCTATGTGAAGGACATGTCCTCCAGACCAAAAAAAAGAAAAAATATGCAAACGAATACATCATATGATGAGCCAAAGCGTCACATAGTTCTTTCAGGGAAAAGAAACATCGTCGGAATCGAGGACAAGACAGACATGTCAGGAGATTATAATAAGTTTGATGAAATTCCGCCCTTCACAGTGAAAACTGACCCAAGCATTCCGTTAATAAAGAAGATGCTCCATGGTTACATCTGAAGCGATCATAAGGAAGGGCATATGCCAAGAAGTTCATGCTCATATTATGTAACTCTAGTTCATGTTTTTAATATTAATACATGTCTTGAGTGTTAGTCATGTTTTGTGGATGGACCGGGACTATGAGAAGAAGTTGTCCTGATTCGTACTTACCATTAAGATCTGATCTCCAAACGCGCGCGGTCACATATTAGGGAGTGCCTCTATGACCAGTTTCTTGGAGATGCCGGAGGACTAGGCTCCGTCGGCATCTCCCTGAAACTGGCCGTAGTGGTGTCCCTGCTCTCGAAAACCATCTTGCAGCTTTGTAACTTCTCTAACTAGATCAATACACCAGGGAGCTAACTAATTTCACATATTAGGGAGTGCCTCTATGACCAGTTTCTCGGAGATGCCGGAGGACTGGGCTCCGTCGGCATCTCCCTGAAACTGGCCGTAGTGGTGTCCCTGCCTCAAACTGGCTGGAGGACTGGACTCACAAGGATGCCTATTTATAGTACAAGCAGCTCGACATAGTGTTGACACTTACAAAATAATGTCGACACTCACCCCTATTATTAGTCCCGGTTGGTGTCTCCAACCGGGACTAAAGGTTCATCTTTAGTTCCGGTTGGTGACACCATCCGGGACAAGGTACACGCCGCACGACATAATGTCGACATGCACTCACCCCTATTATTAGTGCTGACTCGTGTTTTGTCCCGGTTGGTGTCTCCAACTGGGACTAAAGGTTCATCTTTAGTCCCGGTTGGTGTCTCCAACCGGGACTAAAGGTTCATCCCGCCATTTTTTCCCGCCATTTTTCTTCCCGCCATTTTTCTTCCCGCCAGTTCTTCCCGCCATTTTTCTTCCCGCCATTTTTCTTCCCGCCAGTTCTTCCCTCCAGTTCTTCCTGCTAGTTCACTATATATATATGTAGGGGGTTGGCCTCCATTGTCATTGCACATCTCTAGACTCATATCTGCAACCTCATCACTCTTTCCCATGGCTTCCACCGTAGCACTAACCCCCAGGGAGGCGGAGGCGCTTTGCGCCTCGAACTACCCCTGCTCGCCGGGCTACTGTGTCCCCGTCGGCTGGATGCTGAGCGTCGGAGGCGTGCCGGTTCCTCCTGTCCCTCTAGGTGTGGCACGCCGGATGGCCATCACGAACCACTACTACTTCGAGCTCACGCCGGAGCAGCGGAGGAATCCCAGATGGCATCCCGACTATTTCCCTACTTGGGAAGCCTTCTTCGTGGATCGGCATGAGAGGGCGCTCGCCAGGCACGAGGAGGACGGCCCACCTCCTCCTAACTTCAGCGAGGCCGGCCGTCGGCTATGGTGGCGCGGTCGGACTCTCCAGAGCGTCATGGCCTATGACACTGCCGCCGACTCTAACCCCCGTCTGCGCTACGCTCATGTCCAGCCCACGCGCTACCCTCAAGTCCAGCCCACGCGTACTCTCCAGAGGTTCAATTACGGCGACCCCGAAGATGACAACGATGACGGCGGCGGCGAGTACGACGACTACAGTGGCGAGTATTACAGGTGTAGGCAGGAGCATGACTGAATCACTCCAACATTCCGAAACAAGTTCGGCCGATTGTTACTTAATCTGGCCATGTATCTTAATTTTCAGTTCTTTTATGTATCTTAATTTTCAGTTCCAGTTCGGCCGATTGTTACTTAATCTGGCCATGTATCTTAATTTTCAGTTCTTTTATGTATCTTAATTTTCAGTTCTTTTATGTATCTTAATTTTCAGTTCCAGTTCGGCTTTATGTAACTGTCTCAAAATGACCTATCTCATTCGAGGTTTCTTGGCTTTCGGGTCAAATGACCAATGTTATGGCTAGAATCAAGGCATAGTTTGCAAGAGGAGTTTTCCTTTTTATCGCACCAAAAAGGCATTTTCCATTTTCCGAGCATAAAAAACGGACGGTTTTGTGAAGCAACCACCAAATGGCTAATTCAAAAAACCACCAACACATTGATCAAAAAACAATGCAAGTTGAGAGAGGCTTGGTGAGATTCAAGTGTATACAAAAGATGCGACATTTAAATATCCAATCAATTCAAAAATGTTAATACAAAATATGTGGCATTAAAATATGATTTGATCTAATAAAAATCATTTACATGAATGGATAGATATTATTTTTCTGAAAATTATGATATATTATTCATATTTTTCTGAGTTGAAATGAAAAAGATATGAATTTTCTAAATTCATATCATATTTTTTGAATTAAAAAAGCCCCTTTAATGCATGAAATAAGTGTTTTAATTATTTTAAAAAATTTCATGTAAAGTAAATATAAAATGATTTACATGAATGGATAGATATTATTTTTCTGAAAATTATGATATATTATTCATATTTTTCTGAGTTGAAATGAAAAAGATATGAATTTTCTAAATTCATATCATATTTTTTGAATTAAAAAGCCCCTTTAATGCATGAAATAAATGCCCCCCCCTTTAACACCGGTTCCAGACAGGAACCGGTGTTAAAGGGGGGGCATTTATTTCGTTTCCCGCACGCACCCACCCCCCCCCTTTAACACCGGTTCGTGGCAGGAACCGGTGTTCAAGGGGGGGGGTGTAATAAATACGCGCGCAAACGAATTCCCCCCCTTTAACACCGGTTCCTGCCACTAACCGGTGTTAAAGGGGGGTGTATTAAATGCGCCACATCGCTCCTTTCTTCCCCCTGAGACAGATCGCGCCACCGCCGCCAGAGCCCGAACCCCTCGTCGTCGTCCTCGCCACCACCGAAGCCGACGACCGCCACCGCCTCGTTGTCCTCGCGCGCCACCGAAGCCGACGACCGCCACCCCTCGTCGTCCTCGCGCACCACCGAAGCCGACGACCGCCACCGCCTCTGTCCGGCCGCCTCTGTCCGGCCGCCGTTGCAGCTGCCCGATGCCGACGCCGTGGTGAGCATGCTCTGTTTCCTCCCCTTCTCTGTTTCGTCGCCGGCGCCCCCCTTTGCAGGCTGCTCTGCCACGTCGCCGTTATCGCTCTGCCACGTCGCCGGCCGCCTCTGTCCGGCCGCCGTTGCAGCTGCCCGTCGTCGCCGTGCTCTCCCGTTGCCTCCCCGTGCTCGCCCCCGTGCTCGCCCGTGCCTCCCCGTGCTCGCCCCCGAGAAGTTCCTCGCCGGAGCCGGTAGCTCGCGTCATCGGGTGTGGCGGGCAGGAGCGGCTACGCGAGCGCGTCCACGGGTTGGGGCCAATGACAGGGAAGTGGAGGGGATGGGTTAGGGAGGCGGATTCGTCGGGGAGGCCCAGGGCCCAGGCGCGGTACGGGGACGGCCTCCCCTCTCGGCTGCGGGGGCGGCCTAGGTGGGGTGCAAGCTCCGGTGGTGGCCATGGGGTGCGAGCTCGCGATGCGGCCTAGGTGGGGTGCGATCTTCGATGTGGCATCCCCCCTCCTGGCCTAGGTCGGCGCTGATGAACGTGGAGTTCTCCCTGGCCAGCATGCTCTGCGGCTTCGATTGGGCAACGCCTAAACGCCGATGCCTAAACGCCGACGCCTCGGAACGATATAAACACAGTTCTTTGCATAATATATTGACCCTCGGAACGATTCCAGGGTGCCAAAGATGGGCGAGATGAACATAGTGACATCGACCCCCGACGATCTAAACCTTGCACATGTGAATTAGAAGAATGTGGAGTAAAAATAAAATAGCTTATAGCAAAGATATTATAATAGGCCACGCCTAAACCCTAACTGACCACCTCGCTCTCTTCCCCGTGCAGGAGCGTCTCGTCGCCGCCGCTTCGGAGCTCATAGGCCACGCCTAAACGCCGACGCCGCCCGCCGCCCGACGAGCCCGCTGCTAGCACCGCCGCCCGACGAGACCGCCGCATCCGCCCGACGAGCACCGCCGCCCGACGAGGACAACGTCATCCCACCGGTGAGCGCCACGTGTCTGCCACATGTATGATTGCTGACTCATCCTGATTAAAACTTGTTTGCTCGATAAATTGTACTACATGCATAGATTAAAACTTGTATACAAATTGGACCTCTGACTCATTTGTGTATTTATTTGTGTATTTTGGTATGAATAATATGTATATTTGTGTATGAATCCAAGTCCACTTGAATGTTTACACTCTTACTCTAGATAATATTATTGTTTTAGAAACTATGGATCCACTTAGTAGAAACCTTGAAGAAGAAGAAATAATGGAGAACATTATTGATGAGGACACCTCACAATATCTGAACTTGGAGGGACATGACGACGACAGCTCAAGTACTAGTCATGGAGAAGATGAAGACTCCGGTGAACGCAATTTAATGGTTACAAAGTCCGACGAGGTATATGCATTGATTAAGCCTCAGCTGAATTCCACCAACAATCTTCTTCTACATGTATTAATTAACGCTTCTTTCTTCTTTTAGCCCTCTGGATCGACCAGCCAGCAACCATCTTCTTCTACGAAAAAGAGCAAGCGAGGCGCGAGCCAGCGGTTGAAAGATCGTGCAAAGTTCACGATCGAAGCAGTCCGTGTTGATGGCAGGCCGATGGAGCCCAAGAAGACCGCAGACAAATTTGTACGTCAGGCTGGAGTTCTTGTTAGGGACCAAATCCCAATCATAATTGAAAATTGGAATAAGCCAAAGAAGGGCGACGGTACCTTTGTCGATGACAGATCCAAAGAAACACTTTGGAATTCGTTGTTGGTAAATTTCACCCTTCTGCCAGAGGAGGATGAAAACAACCCGGTTATAAAGAGAAAGGTCAAAGAGTGGACTCTAAAGAAGATGGCTGAGGCTTTCCGCAACTGGAAGACAAAATTGAACAAATTTGTCAAATCTGGCGAGACTCCAGATTTCGAAGACGCATATTATGCGAAGATAAGACCTGACTGGCCCGAATTTGAGACATATAAAAAAAGTGCTATAGCTAAAAAGAGGTCAGAAACCAATACGCTTAATGCCCTGAAGAAGGAATATCACCAGAGGACGGGGTCAGGTGGCTACATATCTCAAAGGCCTAAGTGGGAGGAAGCTGAGAGGGCCCTGCGCGAGAGAGGGATCACACCCCAGACAGATGGGTGGGACCTACGTGCAAAGACTTGGTTCTACGGAATCGGGGCAAGGTTGGACCCAGAAATAGGATTGTGTATCTTCCCAACCATCCTTGCCAAACCCGTCACTGAACTCATCACGGCATACGAGGAAACATCCGCCAGGACCTTCCATCCTGACAGAGAGAATGACTAGCTCACACGCGCCATCGGTAAAAAAGAACACCCTGGACATGCACGAGGCACAGGGGGTATGACATGGAAGGATGGGTTTGCTGACTGGAGCGACTCTTACACATGGCGCGGCAGAAAAGAAAAAGAGCGTACAGAGCGGATGACACAGATAGAACATGCACTTGCGGCGCTGCAGACGCAAGTGAATGCACAACAGAGCCATCAAGCTACCGGCCCATCTCAGCGGCACGAAGAGCTTGCATTGGAAGCTGCCCGCGGCCCAGACTCTGCGCGGAAAAGCAGTGTGGCTTCCACGGAGAACGTGCGGCCCACACTTGAAATGACGGTTCCTCGATACCCCGTTGATGAGGTCACGGAGAGCGAACACGCTGAGCTGCATGTTAGATTAATGGGCTTATCCATTAAGGTGGCTGTCGGCTATGCCTTACCTCCTGTAGCTGGTGGAACTTACCACTGCCGACCGATTCCAGATGGCTATGCTATTGTCGGGGTGGATGAGGTTGTGAAGGAATATGAGGAAGCACAGCTTAACCATGCTACAGGTGAAGGGGAAAGTCAACTCAAATTTGGAGTGAAAACAACCATTCTTTGGAAGAAGGAACACATTGTGCTTCCAAATTGGAGGTCACTGGCACCCGTCAGCCATCTCCGGCCCGTCAGCCATCTCCGGCCCGTCAGCCATCTCCTGCGGCAGCCATCTCCGGCCCGTCAGCCATCTCCTGCGCGGCAGCCATCTCCGGCCCGTCAGCCATCTCCTGCACGGCAGCCATCTCCGGCCCGTCAGCCATCTCCGGTGCTGCAGCCATCTCCTCAGCGTAAGCGGAAGAGCACTGCCACGAGGAGCATCAGTAGCACTGCCACAAAGAAATCCGCAGGAAACCGTACGCCAAAGAGTTCAAAAAACTACGTCCCGCAGCCTTCCGCCAAGCCATTGCCGGTTTTACCGTGGAATCGCAGCGACGAGGAGACCAATAGGATCTCGGGAGAACAGGTCAAGAAATTCTTTGCACCTAGACGGGCCGAGCCAAAGGAGAAAATAGATCCGGCGGTGGTGGAGAAGTTTTACCAATAATCTTTTGAAACCTGAAACCCCACTTGTGCCGGACTACGAGCGCCATATTTTGAAGGCGGATGCAAGGCGCCGTAGGGAGACTGAAAGTAGCAGTCGTGAGGCACCCCAGAAAACAGTTCCCATGCTCGGAGAGCAGGAAAACCAATCATGCGCCCCGCTCCAAATGTTTGACAAACGGGACGCTCCTCCCGTAGATGATTACGAGGCAGAGCTACAAAGAAAGGCCAATGAGATGGGGATGACTTACATTGCATACTTGAACGTCATGGGAGACAACTTGCCCAAATGCGATGTCAACCCCATACAGCCATGGAAGTATGGGAAGAATCTAGTCAAGAAAGAGGAGCTCAAGAATCTACCAACAAAGATGCGAAAATTGCACAAGTGGTACCTTCATTTCTGCAAGACGAGAAAAGAAGAATGGATCACAGCTCATATAAGAGATCAGATTTTCTTGTGCGGAGACGACGCGATCGACTTCAACATTCAAGACTTGCATTTTCTATTCAATCAGAAGGAACTCGACAAATCTGCCATCAGCCTTTATTGTGTGTAAGTACTATTTCTGTAATTTTTATCTCATCTCATTCACTTCATTAATTGCATGTATATATATGCTCACCATATATGTATATACTATTATGCAGGAAAAAGGTTATGGAATGCATGAAAGGAGGCCCTTTTGACATTGGGTTCGTTGACCCAAATAGAGTTCATGAAGAAGTGGTAAGAGACAAACCCGGGCAAACAGAAGATTACTTGCTAAAGTTTTTACTGAGACAACAAACCAAAAGGGAAATACTATTGCCTTACAACTTCTCGTGAGTACTATTACCCTCTCTCTTGTACACATTCTGTTTCGGCTTACTCGATGTTAAGTGTAACTGATGATGAGTTATGCGTGCGTAGGTTCCACTTTATTCTGCTAGTCATTCAACCCGACTCAGGAAAAGTCCTTGTCATGGACTCGTTACGAAAAGAAAAAGAGCTATGGGCAGACTTTAGAGAGATGCTCCAGAGGTAATTTCAATCATATTATCGCACTAGATCGGCAACTTTCGTGACAATAAGTAATTAATTACTCCTTTATCCATTTTCTTTGTCGGACAGGGTTTGGAAAATGTTCACGGGCAGGGCCGTGGGTGAATGGTCAGAAGAACTAAAATTTGTAGACCAAAATGTAAGTAATACTAGCTAGCTTCCAATTCCATTATATCATGCTTTATTGATTATTATTTTGATTGAACTCTCTATTCTCGTAAAGTGCGCGCATCAGGGATACGGCAATAACTTATGTGGGTACTATGTTTGCGAGTTCATTCGCAACACGATATGTGCGACGGGCCAAGCCGCACTTGAACAACTTAGAGTAAGTAAACAAAGTCCACAACATTATTTTATTACCATCAATTGTGTTGAGTTTTATTCTTATATATATATTGACGACCCATTCTTCATATATATTCAGATCGAACGGATGCAGGACCAACTCCTACCATTTGAACGCATACGAGCCATTCAAGAGTAATTGGCGGGGTTCATACTTGATGAGGTCGTCACGCCTGGCGGAGAACTCTTTAGATATCCACCAAAATGAACGATGACGATGTATGTGCCGATGACGATGTATGTGCCGATGACGATGTTTGTGTATAATAATAGTTGCTTAATTATTCATGTACTCGTATGTACCGATGACGATTGATGTGTATACCGCTCCCGATCGATTCCCCCTCGCTCCTCCCCCCTCCCGCAGAAATAAGCCCAGAACGGGGCAGAGGCAGAAGTCTGCCGCGGCAGAGATTTAGGCCGTTTTCCTGCCTAAATCTGCCGCGGCAGAAGTCTGCCGCGGCAGGAAAACGGCCTAAATCTCTGCCGCGGCAGAAGAACCTTTAACACCGGTTCCAGATACGAACCGGTGTTAAAGGGGGGGGGCCTGAGGCCTGCGGCAGCCCCACGTGCGCCACCCTTTAACACCGGTTCGTATAAAAACCGGTGTTAAAGGACCCCCCTGTAGCACCGAACCCTCAACAGCGGTTGGGGAACCGCTGTTAGAGGGCCCTCCCAACCGGAGTTAAAGGGGGGGCTCTGCACTAGTGTGTTGACAGTTTAGGCGGAAAACAGAACACTCTCGTGCTTTTTAGATAGTAGAGATAACTCCTGGAAGGGGAAAATCTTCTCTCTAGGCTTCTAGCTTCAAAGAAATTAAGAAAAGTTTGGCTAATTCTCAACTATTAAAAACAATAGTTGCAGCCCGCCCACAATTACAAAATGTCACGAATTATTTTTAGTAGATATGTCTAGATACACACATGTACACCTTTAAATACGTTCGCATCTACACAAATTTGTTCAATAAGATTTTTGGCCGGTACCACATTTTCATCAATATAAAGTTAAAACAACTTTGAGACGAATAGTTCAATAAGATTTTTAAAGACTAGTCCTAATTAAAAATATACTACACATTGCGGTAGTTGGAGTGGTCCTAAAATTTCCGGGTAGCCAAAATTTTGTGGACACTCAATCTAAGACTAGCCCCAGTGAGGGTATCATAGGTGGTATCATGCATCACATGCATGCAAAATGCTTATGTGTCATAGCAATTAATGATGAAAGAGATTATGTTGGTATCATAAAAGATACGGTATTATAGCACATAAAACTAGAAAAATTAATCTCAAACAATCTTGTCCATAATTTTACATTGAGATTATACAACAAAATAAATACACCAAAACTATGATACTATGCATTGTAGAGGTGGTACCATATACTCCCTCCGTTTCAGGGCTTAAGGCGTCCTCGTTTTGCGTGTTTTTTTGACCAAGAATTACTCTAAATACGTAAAGAGTTTTGGTATAAAACTAGTATCACTGGAAAGTATTTTTCAATACGAATCCAGTGGTACTAATTATGTATAATATAACCAAGATTTTAAATTTCAATTCTTTTGTTAAACTTTGCTCTGAAAAGCGTGTGCGCCTTAAGCCTTGAAATGGAGGTAGTATATACTAGTATCATATGAATAATACTACTATATGATACTATCCATTGTGACTAGTCTAAGGCTAGCTATATGTGCACTCGATGAGAGCACACACCTAGCTCCCATTTAATCATAGGCTTTGGACCAGTTTAACACCTATCGCCAACCCAATCAAGTGCAGTTATGTTGACACGGACAGACGGAACTAACTAGACTTGCTTTGCTTTAAGGCTCAGTTTTTTTTTTTGGCAGCTTATATAAATCGAGAGCTTTGGCCAGAAATAAAGGTCCAGCCTATATAAATCGAGAGCTTGATCGTCGCTAGAGGTAGCATGTGACAAAGGGGGCAGCGGGCCTTTGGCCCAGTTTTTTTTTCTGGCAGCTTCTCCAAAAAACTGCCCTACCCTGTTTTCTGGAGAAGCCGGCTCCAAAATTTTATAAGACTTCCTAGTATTAACCATTTTTAAAGCCTCATAATTTTTTAAATCAGCTTTCCTAGAAAGATGAGGTAGGATAGCTTCTCGGAAAAGCTGCCAAAAAAAACTCGCCCATTGTCATGGAGTACACATGGCAACATGAAAACAAATGATAAAAATAAACAAAGACACATGCCAAAGAACTGAACGCGGCAAAATAGCAGAAAACACACGGAATTGAAAAGCCCACGTTAAACTGACAAGAAGGGTCCACAACCTTGCCCAGTTGACAGATTCCAACTTGACGCAAGACCTTTGCCGTGTGTCATAGCGTATGACACACGGCAAAGTTTCGAATTTCTAATTTTTTTTAACTCGTGAATTTTCTGCGCTACATAATTTGTTCTGCGTGCGAAAATGTTCTGGAGAAATTTTCTAATATCATCGCCGTGTATTTTTGGTGGAAAACACACCGCAAGGGTCTTTGCCGTGTGTTCAGGCGAGTCTCACGGCAAGGTCTTTGTGGTGTGTTTAGGGCAAACACACGGCAAAGGACTTTCTTTTTATTTTTCTTCCTTCTTTTGCCATCATTTTTTTCCAACACATATTTCATCTCTATTATCATCCATATTGTATCTATGGAAACTAGGACACATATTCTAGGTCCACATGCGGGTTTTCATGGGATTCCGGTGCTCCGGCGCGCTTTCTAATGGAAACATAGTTTTACGATCCCCGACGGTCCACTAGTAGAAAACATACATCTAGTTCCGGTTTGTAAGGGGCTTTAGTCGCGGATTGAAGGAACCGGGATTAAAGGTTAAAGCTTAAGCCTTTAGTCCCGGTTCTGTTACGAACCGGGACTATATCACGAATCGGGATTAAATGGTAGAGTCTTGAACTCCTCTTTCTTGACGAGATTCTTCCCATACTTCCATGGCTGTATAGGGTTGGCATCGCATTTGGGCAAGTTGTCTCCCATGACGTTCAAGTATGCAATGTAAGTCATCCCCATCTCATTGGCCTTTCTTTGTAGCTCTGCCTCGTAATCATTTACGGGAGAAGCGTCCCGTGTGTCGAACATTTGGAGCGGGGCACATGATTGGTTTTCCTGCTCTCCGAGCATGGAAACTATTTTCTGGGGTACCTCACGGCTGCTACTTTCAGTCTCCCTACGGCGCCTTGCATCCGCCTTCAAAATCTGGTGCTCGTAGTCCGGCACAAGTGGGGTTTCAGGTTTCAAAAGATTATTGTAAAACTTCTCCACCACCGCCGGATCTATTTTCTCCTTTGGCTCGGCCCGTCTAGGTGCAAAGAATTTCTTGACCTGTTCTTTCGAGATCCTATTGGTCTCCTCGTCGCTGCGATTCCATGGTAAAACCGGCAATGGCTTGGCGGAAGGCTGCGGGACGTAGTTTTTTGAACTCTTTGGCGTACGGTTTCCTGCGGATTTCTTTGTGGCAGTGCTACTGATGCTCCTCGTGGCAGTGCTCTTCCGCTTACGCTGAGGAGATGGCTGAAGCACCGGAGATGGCCGACGGGCCGGAGATGGCTGCCACGCAGGAGATGGCTGACGGGCCAGAGATGGCTGACGCGCAGGAGATGGCTGCCGCGCAGGAGATAGCTGAAGCGGCTCAGACTGCTGACGCTGCGGAGACGGCGGGGGTGCCAGTGTGTTGCCTACCAAAACCCACCGGCGAGCAGCGACGGGCAACACGAAGAGCCAGGAGGCTCCCAGAACTGCTGGTGGGCCCTGGTCCCTCGGGCAACGGCCCGCAAAACTCTGGCACACGTCCTGGCTTGGTTCGAGGGCGTGCCACCTGACCTATACCTGGTCAGGAAGGTGAAGGATTGCTTCGATTGGTTTCCTGCATGGTAAACAAGTATACGTAAAATTCGAGCCATGACCGGCTCCCAGGTTTCCCTGTAAATCGGCTCTTAGAACCGATCAACCCATGGTTCTGCATTAGATCTATGATAACATGGGGTTTTGCTTCATCAATACAAATCAAATCGATCTACGACAGTTTAACGTTTTCACTACATGACTGGAACATCCTACACGTAATTGAGCCTGGTGGATACGAAAGATGATGGAAAACTAACCCTAGAGAAGGCCTAAAAACCGACGTAAAGTCAATTCCCGGAACAACTCCTCTTGGATTAGCAAACCATATCTTACATATTACTGGATCGTTCAACCCGTTTGCAAGGCCAGATCATGTAGATATCAAACTAAACCTTGGGGAACAAGGCACAACTATAACAAATCAAATCGATTTAAATAAAGAACAAGCAAGATGCCACCCTTGTACCCGAGAAAAGGTGCAAAGGCGGCGAGATAACTAGAGGCAGCATAACTAAACAATCATAACAAAGAGGTATCGATGATAGCCTACACAAATCTATGATAATAGTATTACTCGCCATCAACAAGGCTTCAGTACGAGTAACACCAGATAACGCATAAGTAGATACTGCCTAGATCGCGGCAGCATGGCACTTACCCGAGAAAAAACCCTAGAAACAAGGGGTGGCGATGCGCCGAGATTGTGTTTGTTGTGAACGTGATTGTCCTCCTTTTCTCGATAACCTTGGGTATATATTTATAGTCCGGAGACTTTCTGTCTTTGGAATAACTCTACAACTCTATCTCTTACCTAAATCTAAACGGAATCTATTACAATATAAGATACACGGGCAATTTAGCCCAAATCAACGCACGAGGCCGATGCAACAACACGTTGCATATACGTATCTTCTAAGCCCATCTTGATCACGGCCCAACTCCTCCTTTGGCCAAAATATGGCGATAACACATGCCCCCCTGGTTTTGGCAATAATAATTCCAAAACCACTCTGTTATTTCCTTCTCCTCTCCCCCTTTTTTTTTGTATCGGGTTGCGCGTTGACAGAATGCGTTGCAGAACAGGATCGTCACGCCACGCCCTCATCATGATGCCTTGTCTTCTCCACTTCCCCGCAGCGCATGATTTGACAACTTCGGCAGTGCATTCTGGGAAACCGCTATAGCATTGAACCGCTTCATACTATTCCCCTTATTTAAATTCACCTAAGCAGTTTGCAGTCCCCATCTTCCTCTAGTAGCCACAAAAAACCCTTCTTCCTCCTTCGCCGAAAAAACCCTCTTTCTCCGCCATGGCTTCCTCCGCTTCATCTGGCCTGTCCTCCCAAGCCTCCAACTCAATGAGCGACCGAGAGCCGATGCCAGAACACCCGCCGATGGCGGCGTACAACACTCTCGCCCCACAATGGTGGGACGAGAGGGATTGGGACTTCGCCGCTTGGTCGGAGGACGACGCGTCCTTGACTGACGGCGAGGAGGACCTGCAGTTCCTCGCCGATGGGGAACTGGAGGCGGACAGCACCGATGACGCCATGTCCTGGGACGGCGTCGACTCCTCCGACGAGGAGGAGGAAGAGGAAGACACCTCCTCCGAGGAGTACCAGCCGGTGAAGTACTTCCGCGCCGGGTCCAGCGAGGACACCGAAGACGATGACGAGGACGAGGAGGCCCCCGTGGGCATCTGGATCAGCAGCATCGAAGAAGACGCCGGCAGCAGTGCTGAGGACAGCGAACAGGACGGCGGCGACGACAGCGACGACGACCTCGGCCTCTTGATTAGGAACCAGTAGTAGTAGTAGTAGTAGTAAGCTCCCTTTTGTAGTCAATCAGCCTTTTGTAAGCAATCAGCTTTTGAATGAATGAAAATCTGTTTCTCGAAGATTGCTTTTTTCGTCCCAATTTTGCCAATAGCCAAAATAGGTCGATTCTCCAGAAGCCGATAACGCTGTATCGGCTTTTACCATACTGCACTCATTCCGTTAACTAAGTCAAAGCTCAAAGAGCCGATGGACATCGGCTTTCCAAAAACGTTGACAAGGTCAAAACTTGGTCGCATATTTAGGCAAACCTAAGCGGCTGCTTTTCAGTTTCAAACGGTAACCTGCGACCTTCTTCAAAAAGGGCGACCTAGATCTTCAATCGCCCACTGACCAGATCGAGCTCACAGCGACAAGAACCCTCGATCCCCAACTACATAGATCCATCTCCGCCGGCGAACTAGATGGCGGAATCGTCCAACACCAACCTAGAGGTCTCCGGTCTGAAGGTACGCCTACTCCTCGCAGTCTGAACATGATGCTAGACTTAATGGCGAACACCTGAATTAATGCCTTATTCCACCATTAAATTTTCTAGGTTTCAGACATTCTGCTGCCGCATCCTTCTCTCCCAAACTCTCTCTGTCTTGGCCCTCGCACAGAATCTAGCCCTGCTCATCTGATTTCTTGCGAAGCAAATAGAATCCCCTTCGTAAGCCAAGACCTAGATCTGAACTCTTGGGCCGACTGTCTACGAGCCTGGCCTAATCCCCCTGAACACTGGGTCTCTTGGTTCAGTAGAGTAGCTAGAGCTTACCAATCCCAATGGGAAACCACAGGAATAGCCGATGCCTTGCATTTATCATTGTCTCCTCTTGAGAAACATGAGAACCTTCTGAAAACCATCGGCTACTTCTGGTTTGACGCTCTAAACTGCTTTATGTTCGGTCATGGCCCTATGTCACCAACCCTGTTAGACGTGGTGATGATCACTGACCTGGATGTCACATCACCCAGCCCCTCTGCTTTTAAACTGACCAAAGTCCCCTACAAACTGTCTTCTAAAACAGACTGCACAAACTGGGGTGCCTACCTCCAACGCCATATGAAAACAAAGGGCCCTGTCTCAGAGAAAGAACATACAGCCTTTCTCAACTTCTGGCTGGAGCATTTCATATTCTGTGGCCCTTCCCTTGCTCCAACCAAGAACTATCTCTCCCTAGCCCACGAACTGGCCAAAGGTACTCAACTTGGCATCGGCAAACTGTTCCTTGGAGAGGTCTATCGATATCTCCAGTTGATGTCTGTCAAGCTGTTCTCAGGCATAGCAGTCAAAACAGGTGGTCCTTGGTGGTTCATTCAGCTATGGGCTCAGCTTTACTTTCAAAATCACATCCCAAACTTCCCCCTTCTGGCGAGTTGTACCTTTCCAGATGTCAAAGGGAAGCAGATCCGATGCACTAGTTATGGCCAAGCTTTGTATAGGCTGCCAGGCAGCAAACTATCCCCTCAGGAAGCAGCCAAGTGGTTTAGCACTTTCTTTCAAGGCCTGGACAATCCTACCTTCTTCCCTTACATGGAAGAATCTGAACATTTCGAAAATCCACTTTCCTTCAGGCTAGATAACTTTGCCGATGACACCAGCACTCGGCAACTCTTTTCCATTGTGATCCGTCCCTGTTTCCTTCCAGTTGGTATGAGTACATCCAACAGAATCATCAAACCTGGGTATGAATTCTACCAGCCGGTCATAGTGGCCCGGCAATTTGGCCTTGGACAAGTATCTCCCCATCTCTTTCTCCATCATCTTACGGAGTGCAGAGCCGACCTGCCTGATCCTCTTACCAGTCAGAGGTGTTACTCCTTCTTTGATGCTCTGACCATCCCTATTCCGAATGACCTCACCTTCGCTTCATCAACTGATGGCTTCGAGGACTGGTGGTCGATGTGGAAAACCCACGCTTTCAGGAAAGCTCTGGGACCGTTGCTGAAACAACTTGATGCCGATTATGACATCCCCGCGGAACAGGTACCACTACTTGTAAATTTTCCTAATGCAGCTCATAAATGACTCTTCTACTAACCCAATTTCTCCCTTTGCAGCAACAAGATGGCCCTGAACCTACACACAGTGATGGCTCCCCCTTTGAGTTCTTTCCGCCAGCTCCTGTGGTTCTTTTCTGCAAAAACTCGCCGCCTTTGAAAAAGGTCATGATGCAGAAACAGCCGATAACACGTCAATCGGCTTCTAAGAAGCAAGGCACTTCAACATCAGCTGCCCCTCGAGTTCCAACTAAGACAAGAACGATGACGAGGAATGTAGCTGCCAGGAAGACCTTGAGACACCGGAGCCCTTCTCCAGAAAGCTCGCATGTAGGCTGATCCATGTCTTGGTCGATTCTTCTCATTCTTTCATTCTTGCAGACGTGCTCGTGCCTAACAGCCTTCCTTCTTTTGCAGGCTTCCATCGAAGACACATCCCACGAGGACACACAGCCCAATGAGGGAGAATCGAGCCCAACGGGCTCTGAGAGGACCATCACACCGAGCCAGCCAGATGTGCCACCATCGGCTTCCAGAAAAAGGTCGGTTCCTGAACCCGCTGCCCCCCCCCCCCGAGCGCCAGTCGAGGCGGGGCCAGCTGTGGGTCCCAAAAGAGCTCGTAAAGGACCGCAAGCTTCTTCATCGAGCCAAGAGGTTTCGAAAATCATCATCCTTTATGCTCTTACCACTTACTTCCTTTTGTCTGCCGATTCATCATCATTGACATCGGCTAATCACCTTTATGCAGACAACCGATGCTTCTAGTGGGAAGGCAGGGGCCGCGCCGACGCCTTTAGCCAAACCAGACCTGGCAATTCCCGAAAATGCAGATGAAATGGCTACCACTTTGGCAACGCCCCCAGCAACCACACACAAGCCAATCGCCTCGTCGTCTGCTATCCCCTCGGTCTTAGGAGAGGTATGTTAACTTCTGTCGGCTTATTCCTCCCTGTTGGACACACACTGATGCCTTTTCGGGCTGCCAGGGTTGTGACATTTCAGGCTTGCTGACCTTTGATCCTGACTCCATCGATCCAACTCCCTCTGTCGCCACCGATGAACCACAAGCCAGGGCTGTTCTACCTCAATTCCAACGACTTAGAGCCTTACTGTCTTCCCCGATCGAGGAGTTGATCGAGGTTTCTGAAGAGGTGAAGGGCGTTCTTGCCGAAATCAAGGACCAACTCCCAGTAGCATTGCAGGTGAAGCTTTGGCCCGTCGTACTTCTGTCCTTCTACGGGTCAAGGGTGAAGCTAGCTCGTGAAAGGATCAACCTGCGCCGTGCCCAACTCCTGCTGAAGGCGAATATTGCCGACAGATGTCAGCAGCTCAATGAGAAAAAGGTGTCCCTTGATGCCAAAACTGACACCTCTGTCAGTACCGCCGAGCTCGCATCTTTGAAAAAGGAGCTGGAAGATCTTGAAGAAAAGGTCCGGGCTACAAAACAGCTCATTCGTGACAAGGAAGCCTCCATCGCCCGCTCCCAAGATGAAGCAGAGAGCCTCAAAGCTGAACTGAAGACCGATCTGGCAGAAATACGTGCCCTGAACAAGCAGTTAGTGATGGGCAAGGATGAAGATGACGAAGCCGAGATCGCCGAGGTGGACCGTGTCCGTGCTGACGCCCTCCAAGCCTTCGAGGCATTTCTTCAGTAGCTTGTTTGTGTAAACTGGCATCTGCTTGTAACAGTTTTGAACCTCTAAAGTCGATGACTGTGCATCGGCTGTATACTTCTATTGGCCGATTTCATGTATCGGCCCCCATATCTCACTGTCCATCATCCCACGTGCTTGGGAAATAATAATAATTTTTTTTTATTGGCCGATTTCGTGTATCGGCTCCCATATCTCACTGTCCATCATCCCACATGCTTGGGAAATATTTCTTGAGATGCTGACCGTTGACATCCACTAGTAATTTCACGCCATCCAGCTCCTCCAGCATGTACGCGTTCCCTCTTAAAACTTGATCGACCCTGTATGGCCCGTGCCAATTCGGAGACCATTTACCATATGCTGCATCCTTAGTCCCTAATGGCAACACCGCTTCCCATACCAGATCGCCAACGTGGAACTCCTTAGGTCTCACCTTCTTGTTGTATGCACGAGCTACTTTGTCCTTGTTCTCTTTGATTTTCTCAAGCGACCACAGCCTAATCTCAGTCAAATCTTCAACGCTGTCACTCATCAGGGCCGCATATTCTTCAGTCATTAGATCGTTCTGAAAAGTGATACGTCTCGATCCAGCCGTAATTTCCCAAGGCAATACGACTTCTTGTCCATAGACCAGATGGTACGGCGAGGTTTTTATCGCTCCATGACATGACATGCGGTAAGCCCATAAAGCCTCTGACAAAACCTCGTGCCAACGCCTAGGGTGCTCATCGATTTTCCTCTTGATCAGCTTGTTAAGGCTCTGGTTGGACGCTTCAGCTTGCCCATTTGCTTGAGCATAGTATGGAGATGATCGAATCAGCTTAATCCCTGTGTCCTCACAGAACTTTCTGAACTCGTGAGAAGTGAAGACCGAACCTCCATCGGTCGTGATAGTCTGGGGAATCCCAAACCTATGAATGACGTGTTCTTTCACAAAATCGACAACATCCTTTGAACTTACTGACTTCATAGGGACGGCTTCCACCCACTTGGTAAAATAATCCGTGATGGCCAAAATCCACATGTGGCCTTTGCTTGACGGAGGATTGATCTTGCCGATCATATCCATGCCCCAACCTCGGAATGGCCAAGGCTTGATGATGGGGTTCATTGCTGATGCGGGTACCATCTGAATTTTTCCAAATCTCTGACATGCTTGACACCCTTTGTAGTACTCAAAACAGTCCTCAAGCATGGTAGGCCAGTAAAACCCTGATCGCCTGATCAACCACTTCATCTTGTGAGCCGATTGGTGAGTTCCACAGGCGCCTTCGTGTACCTCGTGTAGGAGCCGATTGGCCTCGGCTGTCCCTAGACATTTGAGCAATAACCCCTCTAGGGTCCTGTAAAACATGTCGTCCCCAATGAGCACATACTTCATGGCCTTGTATCTTATCCGTTTAGGTGCCCCCCGAGCCGAATCCTTCAAGCTTTTTGATTGCATTAGTCAAGGACGGTTTACACCTTATGGTTTTACAATGGCTGGGAATCTCCCTGCTACGACTGCATGATCTGCTCGTCGTAAGATTGCTGCTTTTTGTTTTTTGTGGCCGATCGCAGGGATCGGCCATACCACGTACCATCGTGGACTTTTCTACTCCGTCAGGCCGGTGGATAAGACCAGCCTCACCCCGTTTTTTGTAGCCTCAATGCGTTCACAGCCGTCTAGACTGATTCCAGAGATCGGCTCTTGGTCTTCTGCTTCCCAGACGTTCATGCCAGCAATGGAAACCTCGACAGAATCGTCTGCATGAATGACCTCCACCTCATCTCCATCCCACTGTATTAGGCACTGGTGCATCGTGGATGGGATGCAGCAGTTAGCATGAATCCAATCTCTTCCTACCAAGACAGCGTAGGTGCTTTTGCTGTCCACGACGAAGAATGACGTAGGGATGGTTTTTCTGCCCACGGTCAGGTCCACGTTCAGTACGCCTTGCGTTTCTGAAGCCTGGCCGTTGAAGTCGCTTAAAGTGACGTTGGTTTTGATCAGATCTGCAGTGGAGCGTCCCAAACGCCGTAGCATGGAGTATGGCATTATGTTGACTGCCGCTCCGGTGTCTACTAACATCTTGCTGACAGGTTGCCCATTGATGTAACCTCGTAGGTACAGGGCTTTCAGATGTTTGTAACCCTTCTCACGTGGCTTCTCAAAGATAACTGGCCGTGGGCCGCAGTCGAACTGTGCCACTGGTAGCTCGTTGGTTCTTGGCGCGCAGAACTCTGACGGAAGTATGAATACCATGTTTGTGCCAGCCGATGTCTTTGCATCGGCTTTTACCGGTTTGGGGCGCCACTCTTTCCTTTTCGGGTGATCTTCCGTTTCTAAGGTCTGCCTAATCTTAACGGCCAGATCGGGCCGTGCTTTCTTTAGAGCGTGGAGATACTGCGCTTCGGCTTCCTCCAAGTTACGCAGCCGCTGCACTCTACGCTTTTGGGTGTGTCTGAGTCCGTCGGGACACCACCTTGGACGGTGATACCTTTCTTTCTCTTTGTCATCCATTGGCTCCTTAGACCTTGTGGTCGAGACGACTCCCTGCGTCGGCTCTGAGGTGGGAGAGGCCCTAGGCGCTTAAACACTGACACTGGCTCCGTGTCCTCCTTCTGCTGTCCGCATTCCGGGCAGTTATCGATCGTAGGCAATCGGCTCATTCCCGCATCCCAGCAATACTTGAAGAACGGACAATCCCAATGTTTGTCTGCGCCTTCCTTTTCTTTTGACGGTCCCCTAGCGAGGTGCCCATATCCTTCATCTTCTCCGTCGCGCCGGCGACGTTGGTCATACTGACGCTCATACTTGTTAAGGAGATGCGTGGAATGTGGTTTCTGATATCGCACACTTTTCACTTGTTCCTCAGTTAAGTACCGCCTGTCGTCGTAGCTGGGCCGGTCGCGTGGACCAGCCTCCTCTCTTACTCTGCCGCGAGAGCGACCGCCTTCCTCCCTATACGTGCCATGGTGGTACCCTGGTCCTGCCATGTTGACATCGAACGAGAAATCCAACTGGCGCCTCGTGGAGTGGCTGTGTTCTACCATGTTGACGCCGGGGAACGGGTTGGTGTCTACTTTCATGGCGAATTGCCCCAGGATGAGACGGCCCTGCTCTATCGCCGTTTGGATCTGGCGACGTAGCTCTTTGCAGTCATTGGTGGTGTGCGTGAACGAGTGATGCCACTTGCAGTATGGTCTTCCGTTCATCTCTTGAGCCGTAGGGATTTTGTGGCCTTCGGGTAACTTCAGCTACTTTTATTTCAGCAGTAAATCGAATATTTGCTCAGCTTTGCTCACATCACAGTCGAACCCTTTTGCAGGCCCTTGCTGTTTCACCCATTTGCAGGATACGGGATCTGCCCCCCGAGCCCATTCAGCCACGGCCACCTCCTGGTCTTGCGTGGGGTCTTCTTCTTCTGTATCGACCAGGCCTATCGGACGTTTGAACTTGTCCTGGTACAACTCAGGGTGGCGCTGCTCATACATCATCAACTTCTGGGCCATGTGCGCCAACGAGTTGTACTCTATTTGGAAAGCCAGATCTTTGATGGGTGCTGCGAGACCCAACGCTGCCAGCTCGACTGCTTCCTTCTCAGTTAACCCAGCTGAGTAACATCGGTTCTTGACAGTCCTGAAGCGCTGGATGTACTCGGCTACCGTTTCTCCCCGCTTTTGCCGCACCTGTGCGAGGTCTGCAATGCCAGCCTCGGTAGCTTCTGAATGGTACTGAATGTGGAACTGCTCTTCCAGTTGCTTCCAGGTCTGGATCGAATCAGGTGGCAGCGAGGTGTACCACCCAAAAGCTGGCCCTGTCAAAGATTGCGCAAAGAACCTTACGCGCAACTGATCTGATGCTGATATCATGCCTAACTGTGCCAGGTATCGGCTCACGTGCTCGATCGAGCTCGACCCTTCTGACCCGCTAAATCTCGAGAACTCAGGGAGCCGATACTTGGGTGGCAGCGGGATCAGGTCAAACTCGTTGGGGTACGGCTTTGAATAGCCGATTGTCCTTCTCTTCGGCACGAAGCCGAACTGGTCTCTCAAGATGGTACGGATTTGTTCCGTTGTTTGGGCTGCAGGGGCTAGATTCTCATGACTCGTTCCAGTGGCATACTTGGCTAGCCACGCCTGTTTGTCGGCCTCCATCCCAGAGATTCCTGCTCCAGAAACACCTGCTCCCGAAGCCCCTGCTCCAGAAACTCCTGCCCCAGCAATCCCTGCGGTTGCAATCTGGTTCGTGCGCGTCAAGCTGTTGCAGTCTGGCACGTAGGTGCACACGTATCCATGTGGGATTTCTTTAGGTGGTTCACACAGGAATTGGCAATCGCCAGGGTCGCCTCCGACCTTATAGACGACGTACGCCGGTGCCCCTGGTGGCTCCGGAGCTGCAAGTGTGAATGGCAGCGGTGGCCTGGCCTGGAGCGGTCTTTCTCCCTGGTGAGTCCCCAGAGTAGGCCCCGACGGAGAGTACTGATGTTTCATGATCTCCTGAACTACGCGAACTGCGATCCGCTCGAAAGTGTTTACCAAGCTCTCAGAATGGCGGTGAAGAGAATGAGCCCCCATGTAGTTGACTTCCTGGCGCAGAGCTCTGGTGCGCTCCTCTGAAGGAACAGACAGATCCACCTCATCAAGAGCACCCTCGGGTGAGAACCCTTTCCACCTGATTCCATGCTTACGATTCCTCTCAAAAGAGCCGATGAGATCGGCTTCGAAGAGAGCTTTGACGTCATCATACTTCGCCTTGTGCTCCTCAGGCAGCTCATCGTACGTGACTGGTCTGTTGTCCATCGCAGCGTCGGATGTTGATGTAGACGTTGTTAAAGGTCCCACCGGGCGTGCCAGAATGTGTTGCCTACCAAAACCCACCGGCGAGCAGCGACGGGCAACACGAAGAGCCGGGAGGCTCCCAGAACTGCTGGTGGGCCCTGGTCCCTCGGGCAACGGCCCGCAAAACTCCGGCACACGTCCTGGCTTGGTTCGAGGGCGTGCCACCTGACCTATACCTGGTCAGGAAGGTGAAGGATTGCTTCGATTGGTTTCCTGCATGGTAAACAAGTATACGTAATATTCGAGCCATGACCGGCTCCCAGGTTTCCCTGTAAATCGGCTCTTAGAACCGATCAACCCATGGTTCTGCATTAGATCTATGATAACATGGGGTTTTGCTTCATCAATACAAATCAAATCGATCTACGACAGTTTAACGTTTTCACTACATGACTGGAACATCCTACACGTAATTGAGCCTGGTGGATACGAAAGATGATGGAAAACTAACCCTAGAGAAGGCCTAAAAACCGACGTAAAGTCAATTCCCGGAACAACTCCTCTTGGATTAGCAAACCATATCTTACATATTACTGGATCGTTCAACCCGTTTGCAAGGCCTGATCATGTAGATATCAAACTAAACCTTGGGGAACAAGCCACAACTATAACAAATCAAATCGATTTAAATAAAGATCAAGCAAGATGCCACCCTTGTACCCGGGAAAAGGTGCAAAGGCGGCGAGATAACTAGAGGCAGCATAACTAAACAATCATAACAAAGAGGTACCGATGATAGCCTACACAAATCTATGATAATAGTATTACTCGCCATCAACAAGGCTTTAGTACGAGTAACACCAGATAACGCATAAGTAGGTACTGCCTAGATCGCAAGATGCGATCTAGGCAGCATGGCACTTACCCGAGAAAAAACCCTAGAAACAAGGGGTGGCGATGCGCCGAGATTGTGTTTGTTGTGAACGTGATTGTCCTCCTTTTCTCGATAACCTTAGGTACATATTTATAGTCCGGAGACTTTCTGTCTTTGGAATAACTCTACAACTCTATCTCTTACCTAAATCTAAACGGAATCTATTACAATATAAGATACACGGGCAATTTAGCCCAAATCAACGCACGAGGCCGATGCAACAACACGTTGCATATACGTATCTTCTAAGGCCATCTTGATCACGGCCCAACTCCTCCTTTGGCCAAAAATTGGCGATAACACAGTGACCTCCAATTTGGAAGCACAATGTGTTCCTTCTTCCAAAGAATGGTTGTTTTCACTGCAAATTTAAGTTGAGTTTCCCCTTCACCTGTAGCATGGTCAAGCTGTGCTTCCTCATATTCCTTCACAACCTCATCCACCCCGACAATAGCATAGCCATCTAGAATCGGGTGGCAGTGGTAAGTTCCACCAGCTACAGGAGGTAAGGCATAGCCGACAGCCACCTTAATAGATAAGCCCATTAATCTCACATGCAGCTCAGCGTGTTCGCTCTCCGTGATCTCATCCATGGGGTATCGAGGACCCGTCATTTCAAGCGTGGGATGCACGTTCTCCGTGGAAGCCACACTGCTTTTGCGCGCAGAGTCTGGGCCGCGGGCAGCTTCCAATGCAGGCTCTTCGTGCCGCTGAGATGGGCCGGTAGCTTGATGGCTCTGTTGTGCATTCACTTGCGCCTGCAGCGCCGCAAGTGCATGTTCTATCTGTGTCATCCGCTCTGTACGCTCTTTTTCTTTTCTGCCGCGCCATCTGTAAGAGTCGCTCTAGTCGACAAACCCATCCTTCCACGTCATACCCCCTGTGCCTCGTGCATGTCCATGGTGTTCTTTTTTACCGATGGCGCGTGTGAGCTAGTCATTCTCTCTGTCAGGATGGAAGGTCCTGGCGGATGTTTCCTCGTATGGCGTGATGAGTTCAGTGACGGGTTTGGCAAGGATGGTTGGGAAGATACACAATCCTATTTCTGGGTCCAACCTTGCCCCGATTCCGTAGAACCAAGTCTTTGCACGTAGGTCCCACCCATCTGTCTGGGGTGTGATCCCTCTCTCGCGCAGGGCCCTCTCAGCTTCCTCCCAC
Organism: Avena atlantica; assembly: GCA_910589765.1. Lineage (NCBI taxonomy): Eukaryota > Viridiplantae > Streptophyta > Magnoliopsida > Poales > Poaceae > Avena > Avena atlantica. The sequence continues at coordinate 16,622,373 of OU342736.1, forward strand.
TTAGGCCTTTGAGATATGTAGCCACCTGACCCCGTCCTCTGGTGATATTCCTTCTTCAGGGCATTAAGCGTATTGGTTACTGACCTCTTTTTAGCTATAGCACTTTTTTTATATGTCTCAAATTCGGGCCAGTGAGGTCTTATCTTCGCATAATATGCGTCTTCGAAATTTGGAGTCTCGCTAGATTTGACAAATTTGTTCCATTTTGTCTTACAGTTGCGGAAAGCGTCAGCCATCTTCTTTATAGTCCACTCTTTGACCTTTTCCTTTATAACCGGGTTGTTTCATCCTCCTCTGGCGGAAGGGTGAAATTTACCAACAACGAATTCCAAAGCGTTTCTTTGGATCTGTCATCGACAAAGGTACCGTCGCCCTTCTTTGGCTTATTCCAATTTTCAATTATGGTTGGGATTTGGTCCCTAACAAGAACTCAGCCTGACGTAAAAATTTGTCTGCGGCCTTCTTGGGATCCATCGGCCTGCCATCAACACGGACTGCTTCGATCGTGAACTTTGCACGATCTTTCAACCGCTGGCTCGCGCCTCGCTTGCTCTTTTTCGTAGAAGAAGATGGTTGTTGGCTGGTCGATCCAGAGGGCTTAAAGAAGAAAGAAGCGTTAATTAATACATGTAGAAGAAGATTGTTGGTGGAAGTCAGCAGAGGCTTAATCAATGCATATACCTCGCCGGACTTTGTAACCATTAAATTGCGTTCACCGGAGTCTTCATCTTCTCCATGACTAGTACTTGAGCTGTCGTCATCATGTCCCTCCAAGTTCAGATATTGTGAGGTGTCCTCATCAATAATGTTCTCCATTATTTCTTCTTCTTCAAGGTTTCTACTAAGTGGATCCATAGTTTCTAAAACAATAATATTATCTAGAGTAAGAGTGTAAACATTCAAGTGGACTTGGATTCATACACAAATATACATATTATTCATACAAAAATACACAAATAAATACACAAATGAGTCAGAGGTCCAATTTGTATACAAGTTTTAATCTATGCATGTAGTACAATTTATCGAGCAAACAAGTTTTAATCAGGACGAGTCAGCAATCACACACGTGGCAGACACGTGGCACTCACCGGTGGGGTGACGTTGGTCTCGTCGGGCGGCGGTTCTCGTCGGACGGATGCGGCGGTCTCGTCGGGCGGCGGTGCTAGCGGCGGGCACGTCGGGCGGCGGGCGGCGTCGGCGTTGAGGCGTGGACTACGAGCTCCGAAGCGGCGGCGGCGAGACGCTCCTGCACGGGGAAGAGAGCGAGGTGGTCAGGGCTCCTCGAAATAGGCTTGCGCCCCGCTATATTAATATAGCAATCACAAGATACAACGACAATGTTGGATCAACAGAAAAGCTAGCAACATCACTATCTAACCCAAAAGAAAATAAAGAGAAAAATAAAAGAAAGAAATGCCGACATCGAGCAGATCGACGAATGAAAACGACCCGTGACCGCTGCGCCCTCCGGAGTTGTCCCACCTCACTCCTAGCACTTCGAAGCACCGTGTTTCAAGCAACACCTTCAAGAAGGAATGCGACATCGACGATGCTGTTGCCCGGACTTGTCCTAGGGTTTCCCTCGATATCCTCTCAGTGTTAGAGGGTTTGGATGGATTCCCTGTTTCTAAACTTGTGTTCGATCGATCTGGCTCAGTGGGGGGAAGAAAGGAACGGGAAGGTGAAATAAGTTATGGGTCCCAAATTGTCTAAAGGGGTCCCACAGTACTTTACATATTTGATAAAAGTCCCTGGTATTTTTGAAAAAATCAAAACAGAATTTGAAATGAAAATATAAATAGAAAACACAAAAGAGAAATAAAAAAAGAGTTTTCTGAAAAAACTGGAGCCAGACCAGCTTAATAGGCAGGCCCAGCTTCCCCTTCCCTCTGCCTGACGCACATCGCAGCTCCCACGGCCCAGCAGCAGCCCACCCGGCCCGGTACCACTTCATCCCTCTCTTCGTCGTCTTCCTCCTCCCAGGCGCACTGCTCGGTGTCGTCGGCGCCGCCGTTGATCTCCGCCGCCTGCGCTCCGCCGTCCGTCGCGCTGCAGGAGAGGATAAGGACGCCCCGCCGACGCCCTTGCTCCCCTATCCACTCCTCCCCCTCCCCAGAGACCTCTCTCTCTTCTCCCTCGCGCGGACCTGAACCCCTAGCCACCCAGGTTCTGTCGATCGCCGCCATACCGCACCTTCCCGTGCTCGTCCGAGGAGCTCTGCCTTTCTTTGTAGCTCTGCCTCGTAATCATTTACGGGAGGAGCGTCCCGTGTGTCGAACATTTGGAGCGGGGCACATGATTGGTTTTCCTGCTCTCCGAGCATGGGAACTATTTTCTGGGGTGCCTCACGGCTGCTACTTTCAGTCTCCCTACGGCGCCTTGCATCCGCCTTCAAAATCTGGTGCTCGTAGTCCGGCACAAGTGGGGTTTCAGGTTTCAAAAGATTATTGTAAAACTTCTCCACCACCGCCGGATCTATTTTCTCCTTTGGCTCGGCCCGTCTAGGTGCAAAGAATTTCTTGACCTGTTCTTTCGAGATCCTATTGGTCTCCTCGTCGCTGCGATTCCATAGTAAAACCGGCAATGGCTTGGCGGAAGGCTGCGGGACGTAGTTTTTTGAACTCTTTGGCGTACGGTTTCCTGCGGATTTCTTTGTGGCAGTGCTACTAATGCTCCTCGTGGCAGTGCTCTTCCGCTTACGCTGAGGAGATGGCTGAAGCACCGGAGATGGCCGACGGGCCGGAGATGGCTGCCACGCAGGAGATGGCTGACGGGCCGGAGATGGCTGACGCGCAGGAGATGGCTGCCACGCAGGAGATAGCTGAAGCGGCTCAGACTGCTGACGCTGCGGAGACGGCGGGGGTGCCAGTGTGTTGCCTACCAAAACCCACCGGCGAGCAGCGACGGGCAACACGAAGAGCCGGGAGGCTCCCAGAACTGCTGGTGGGCCCTGGTCCCTCGGGCAACGGCCCGCAAAACTCCGGCACACGTCCTGGCTTGGTTCGAGGGCGTGCCACCTGACCTATACCTGGTCAGGAAGGTGAAGGATTGCTTCGATTGGTTTCCTGCATGGTAAACAAGTATACGTAAAATTCGAGCCATGACCGGCTCCCAGGTTTCCCTGTAAATCGGCTCTTAGAACCGACCAACCCATGGTTCTGCATTAGATCTATGATAACATGGGGTTTTGCTTCATCAATACAAATCAAATCTATCTACGACAGTTTAACGTTTTCACTACATGACTGGAACATCCTACACGTAATTGAGCCTAGTGGATACGAAAGATGATGGAAAACTAACCCTAGAGAAGGCCTAAAAACCGACGTAAAGTCAATTCCCGGAACAACTCCTCTTGGATTAGCAAACCATATCTTACATATTACTGGATCGTTCAACCCGTTTACAAGGCCTGATCATGTAGATATCAAACTAAACCTTGGGGAACAAGGCACAACTATAACAAATCAAATCGATTTAAATAAAGATCAAGCAAGATGCCACCCTTGTACCCGGGAAAAGGTGCAAAGGCGGCGAGATAACTAGAGGCAGCATAACTAAACAATCATAACAAAGAGGTACCGATGATAGCCTACACAAATCTATGATAATAGTATTACTCGCCATCAACAAGGCTTCAGTACGAGTAACACCAGATAACGCATAAGTAGATACTGCCTAGATCGCAAGATGCGATCTAGGCAGCATGGCACTTACCCGAGAAAAAACCCTAGAAACAAGGGGTGGCGATGCGCCGAGATTGTGTTTGTTGTGAACGTGATTGTCCTTTTTTTCTCGATAACCTTAGGTACATATTTATAGTCCGGAGACTTTCTGTCTTTGGAATAACTCTACAACTCTATCTCTTACCTAAATCTAAACGTAATCTATTACAATATAAGATACACGGGCAATTTAGCCCAAATGAACGCACGAGGCCGATGCAACAACACGTTGCATATACGTATCTTCTAAGCCCATCTTGATCACGGCCCAACTCCTCCTTTGGCCAAAATATGGCGATAACACATGCCCCCCTGGTTTTGGCAATAATAATTCCAAAACCACTCTGTTATTTCCTTCTCCTCTCCCCCTTTTTTTTTGTATCGGGTTGCGCGTTGACAGAATGCGTTGCAGAACAGGATCGTCACACCACCCCCTCATCATGATGCCTTGTCTTCTCCACTTCCCCGCAGCGCATGATTTGACAACTTCGGCAGTGCATTCTGGGAAACCGCTATAGCATTGAACCGCTTCATACTATTCCCCTTATTTAAATTCACCTAAGAAGTTTGCAGTCCCCATCTTCCTCCAGTAGCCACAAAAAACCCTTCTTCCTCCTTCGCCGAAAAAACCCTCTTTCTCCGCCATGGCTTCCTCCGCTTCATCTGACCTGTCCTCCCAAGCCTCCAACTCAATGAGCGACCGAGAGCCGACGCCAGAACACCCGCCGATGGCGGCGTACAACACTCTCTCCCCACAATGGTGGGACGAGAGGGATCGGGACTTCGCCGCTTGGTCGGAGGACGACGCGTCCTTGACTGACGGCGAGGAGGACCTGCAGTTCCTCGCCGATGGGGAACTGGCGGCGGACAGCACCGATGACGCCATGTCCTGGGACGGCGTCGACTCCTCCGACGAGGAGGAGGAAGAGGAGGACACCTCCTCCGAGGAGTACCAGCCGGTGAAGTACTTCCGCGCCGAGTCCATCGAGGACACCGAAGACGATGACGAGGACGAGGAGGCCCCCGTGGGCATCTGGATCAGCAGCAGCGAAGACGACGCCGGCAGCAGTGCTGAGGACAGCGAACAGGACGGCGGCGACGACAGCGACGACGACCTCGGCCTCTAGATTAGGAACCAGTAGTAGTAGTAGTAGTAAGCTCCCTTTTGTAGTCAATCAGCCTTTTGTAAGCAATCAGCTTTTGAATGAATGAAAATCTGTTTCTCGAAGATTGCTTTTTTCGTCCCAATTTTGTCGATAGCCAAAATAGGTCGATTCTCCAGAAGCCGATAACGCTGTATCGGCTTTTACCATACTGCACTCATTCCGTTAACTAAGTCAAAGCTCAAAGAGCCGATGGACATCGGCTTTCCAAAAACGTTGACAAGGTCAAAACTTGGTCGCATATTTAGGCAAACCTAAGCGGCAGCTTTTCAGTTTCAAACGGTAACCTGCGACCTTCTTCAAAAAGGGCGACCTAGATCTTCATCGCCCACTGACCAGATCGAGCTCACAGCGACAAGAACCCTCGATCCCCAACTACATAGATCCATCTCCGCCGACGAACTAGATGGCGGAATCGTCCAACACCAACCTAGAGGTCTCCGGTCTGAAGGTACGCCTACTCCTCGCAGTCTGAACACGATGCTAGACTTAATGGCGAACACCTGAATTAATGCCTTATTCCACCATTAAATTTTCTAGGTTTCAGACATTCTGCTGCCGCATCCTTCTCTCCCAAACTCTCTCTGTCTTGGCCCTCGCACAGAATCTAGCCCTGCTCATCTGATTTCTTGCGAAGCAAATAGAATCCCCTTCGTAAGCCAAGACCTAGATCTGAACTCTTGGGCTGACTGTCTACGATCCTGGCCTAATCCCCTGAACACTGGGTCTCTTGGTTCAGTAGAGTAGCTAGAGCTTACCAATCCCAATGGGAAACCACAGGAATAGCCGATGCCTTGCATTTATCATTGTCTCCTCTTGAGAAACATGAGAACCTTCTGAAAACCATCGGCTACTTCTGGTCTGACGCTCTAAACTGCTTTATGTTTGGTCATGGCCCTATGTCACCAACCCTGTTAGACGTGGTGATGATCACTGACTTGGATGTCACATCACCCAGCCCCTCTGCTTTTAAACTGACCAAAGTCCCCTACAAACTTTCTTCTAAAACAGACTGCACAAACTGGGGTGCCTACCTCCAACGCCATATGAAAACAAAGGGCCCTGTCTCATAGAAAGAACATACAGCCTTTCTCAACTTCTGGCTGGAGCATTTCATATTCTGTGGCCCTTCCCTTGCTCCAACCAAGAACTATCTCTCCCTAGCCCACGAACTGGCCAAAGGTACTCAACTTGGCATCGGCAAACTGTTCCTTGGAGAGGTCTATCGATATCTCCAGTTGATGTCTGTCAAGCTGTTCTCAGGCATAGCAGTCAAAACAGGTGGTCCTTGGTGGTTCATTCAGCTATGGGCTCAGCTTTACTTTCAAAATCACATCCCAAACTTCCCTCTTCTGGCGAGTTGTACCTTTCCAGATGTCAAAGGGAAGTAGATCCGATGCACTAGTTATGGCCAAGCTTTGTATAGGCTGCCAGGCAGCAAACTATCCCCTCAGGAAGCAGCCAAGTGGTTCAGCACTTTCTTTCAAGGCCTGGACAATCCTACCTTCTTCCCTTACATGGAAGAATCTGAACATTTAGAAAATCCACTCTCCTTCAGGCTAGATAACTTTGCCGATGACACCAGCACTCGGCAACTCTTTTCCATTGTGATCCGTCCCTGTTTCCTTCCAGTTGGTATGAGTACATCCAACAGAATCATCAAACCTGGGTATGAATTCTACCAGCCGGTCATAGTGGCCCGGCAATTTGGCCTTGGACAAGTATCTCCCCATCTCTTTCTCCATCATCTTACGGAGTGCAGAGCCGACCTGCCTGATCCTCTTACCAGTCAGAGGTGTTACTCCTTCTTTGATGCTCTGACCATCCCTATTCCGAAACCTCACCTTCGCTTCATCAACTGATGGCTTCGAGGACTGGTGGTCGATGTGGAAAACCCACGCTTTCAGGAAAGCTCTGGGACCGTTGCTGAAACAACTTGATGCCGATTATGACATCCCCGCGGAACAGGTACCACTACTTGTAAATTTTCCTAATGCAGCTCATAAATGACTCTTCTACTAACCCAATTTCTCCCTTTGCAGCAACAAGATGGCCCTGAACCTACACACAGTGATGGCTCCCCCTTTGAGTTCTTTCCGCCAGCTCCTGTGGTTCTTTTCTGCAAAAACTCGCTGCCTTTGAAAAAGGTCATGATGCAGAAACAGCCGATAACACGTCAATCGGCTTCTAAGAAGCAAGGCACTTCAACATCAGCTGCCCCTCGAGTTCCAACTAAGACAAGAACGATGACGAGGAATGTAGCTGCCAGGAAGACCTTGAGACACCGGAGCCCTTCTCCAGAAAGCTCGCATGTAGGCTGATCCATGTCTTGGTCGATTCTTCTCATTCTTTCATTCTTGCAGACGTGCTCGTGCCTAACAGCCTTCCTTCTTTTGCAGGCTTCCGTCGAAGACACATCCCACGAGGACACACAGCCCAATGAGGGAGAATCGAGCCCAACGGACTCTGAGAGGACCATCACACCGAGCCAGCCAGATGTGCCACCATCGGCTTCCAGAAAAAGGTCGGTTCCTGAACCCGCTGCCCCCCCGAGCGCCAGTCGAGGCGGGGCCAGCTGTGGGTCCCAAAAGAGCTCGTAAAGGACCACAAGCTTCTTCATCGAGCCAAGAGGTTTCGAAAATCATCATCCTTTATGCTCTTACCACTTACTTCCTTTTGTCTGCCGATTCATCATCATTGACATCGTCTAATCACCTTTATGCAGACAACCGATGCTTCTAGTGGGAAGGCAGCGGCCGCGCCGACGCCTTTAGCCAAACCAGACCTGGCAATCCCCGAAAATGCAGATGAAATGGCTACCACTTTGGCAACGCCCCCAGCAACCACACACAAGCCGATCGCCTCATCGTCTGCTATCCCCTCGGTCTTAGGAGAGGTATGTTAACTTCTGTCGGCTTATTCCTCCCTGTTGGACGCACACTGATGCCTTTTCGGGCTGCCAGGGTTGTGACATTTCAGGCTTGCTGACCTTTGATCCTGACTCCATCGATCCAACTCCCTCTGTCGCCACCGATGAACCACAAGCCAGGGCTGTTCTACCTCAATTCCAACGACTTAGAGCCTTACTGTCTTCCCCGATCGAGGAGCTGATCGAGGTTTCTGAAGAGGTGAAAGGCGTTCTGGCCGAAATCAAGGACCAACTCCCAGTAGCATTGCAGGTGAAGCTTTGGCCCGTCGTAACTCTGTCCTTCTACGGGTCAAGGGTGAAGCTAGCTCGTGAAAGGATCAACCTGCGCCGTGCCCAACTCCCGCTGAAGGCGAATATTGCCGACAGATGTCAACAACTCAATGAGAAAAAGGTGTCCCTTGATGCCAAAACTGACACCTCTGTCAGTACCGCCGAGCTCGCATCTTTGAAAAAGGAGCTGGAAGATCTTGAAGAAAAGGTCCGGGCTACAAAACAGCTCATTCGTGACAAGGAAGCCTCCATCGCCCGCTCCCAAGATGAAGCAGAGAGCCTCAAAGCTGAACTGAAGACCGATCTGGCAGAAATACGTTCCCTGAACAAGCAGTTAGTGACGGGCAAGGATGAAGATGACGAAGCCGAGATCGCCGAGGTGGACCGTGTCCGTGCTGACGCCCTCCAAGCCTTCGAGGCATTTCTTCAGTAGCTCGTTTGTGTAAACTGGCATCTGCTTATAATAGTTTTGAACCTCTAAAGTCGATGACTGTGCATCGGCTGTATACTTCTATTGGCCGATTTCATGTATCGGCCCCCATATCTCACTGTCCATCATCCCACGTGCTTGGGAAATAATAATAATTTTTTTTATTGGCCGATTTCGTGTATCGGCTCCCATATCTCACTGTCCATCATCCCACATGCTTGTGACATATTTCTTGAGATGCTGACCGTTGACAGCCACTGGGAATTTCACGCCATCCAGCTCCTCCAGCATGTACGCGTTCCCTCTTAAAACTTGATCGACCCTGTATGGCCCGTGCCAATTCGGAGACCATTTACCATATGCTGCATCCTTAGTCCCTAATGGCAACACCGCTTCCCATACCAGATCGCCAACGTGGAACTCCTTAGGTCTCACCTTCTTGTTGTATGCACGAGCTACTTTGGCCTTGTTCTCTTTGATTTTCTCAAGCGACCACAGCCTAAGCTCAGTCAAATCTTCAACGCTGTCACTCATCAGGGCCGCATATTCTTCAGTCGTTAGATCGTTCTGAAAAGTGATACGTCTCGATCCAGCCGTAATTTCCCAAGGCAATACGGCTTCTTGTCCATAGACCAGATGGTACGGCGAGGTTTTTATCGCTCCATGACATGACATGCGGTAAGCCCATAAAGCCTCTGACAAAACCTCGTGCCAACGCCTAGGGTGCTCATCGATTTTCCTCTTGATCAGCTTGATAAGGCTCTGGTTGGACGCTTCAGCTTGCCCATTTTCTTGAGCATAGTATGGAGATGATCGAATCAGCTTAATCCCTGTGTCCTCACAGAACTTTCTGAACTCGTGAGAAGTGAAGACCGAACCTCCATCGGTCGTGATAGTCTGGGGAATCCCAAACCTATGAATGACGTGTTCTTTCACAAAATCGACAACATCCTTTGAACTTACTGACTTCATAGGGACGGCTTCCACCCACTTGGTAAAATAATCCGTGATGGCCAAAATCCACATGTGGCCTTTGCTTGACGGAGGATTGATCTTGCCGATCATATCCATGCCCCAACCTCGGAATGGCCAAGGCTTGATGATGGGGTTCATTGCTGACGCGGGTACCATCTGAATTTTTCCAAATCTCTGACATGCTTGACACCCTTTGTAGTACTCAAAACAGTCCTCAAGCATGGTAGGCCAGTAAAACCCTGATCGCCTGATCAACCACTTCATCTTGTGAGCCGATTGGTGAGTTCCACAGGCTCCTTCGTGTACCTCGTGTAGGAGCCGATTGGCCTTGGCTGTCCCTAGACATTTGAGCAATAACCCCTCTAGGGTCCTGTAAAACATGTCGTCCCCAATGAGCACATACTTCATGGCGTTGTATCTTATCCGTTTAGGTGCCCCCCGAGCCGAATCCTTCAAGCTTTTTGATTGCATTAGTCAAGGACGGTTTACACCTTTTGGTTTTACAATGGCTGGGAATCTCCCTGCTACGACTGCATGATCTGCTCGTCGTAAGATTGCTGCTTTTTGTTTTTTGTGGCCGATCGCAGGGATCGGCCGTACCACGTACCATCGTGGACTTTGCTACTCCGTCAGGCCGGTGGATAAGACCAGCCTCACCCCGTTTTTTGTAGCCTCAATGCGTTCACAGCCGTCTAGACTTATTCCAGAGATCGGCTCTTGGTCTTCTGCATCCCAGACGTTCATGCCAGCAATGGAGACCTCGACAGAATCGTCTGCATGAATGACCTCCACCTCATCTCCATCCCACTGTATTAGGCACTGGTGCATCGTGGATGGGATGCAGCAGTTAGCATGAATCCAATCTCTTCCTAACAAGACAGCGTAGGTGCTTTTGCTGTCCACGACGAAGAATGACGTAGGGATGGTTTTTCTGCCCACGGTCAGGTCCACGTTCAGTACGCCTTGCGTTTCTGAAGCCTGGCCGTTGAAGTCGCTTAAAGTGACGTTGGTTTTGATCAGATCTGTAGTGGAGCGTCCCAAACGCCGTAGCATGGAGTATGGCATTATGTTGACTGCCGCTCCGGTGTCTACTAACATCTTGCTGACAGGTTGCCCATTGATGTAACCTCGTAGGTACAGGGCTTTCAGATGTTTGTAACCCTTCTCACGTGGCTTCTCAAAGATAACTGGCCGTGGGCCGCAGTCGAACTGTGCCACTGGTAGCTCGTTGGTTCTTGGCGCGCAGAACTCTGACGGAAGTATGAATACCATGTTTGTGCCAGCCGATGTCTTTGCATCGGCTTTTACCGGTTTGGGGCGCCACTCTTTCCTTTTCGGGTGATCTTCCGTTTCTAAGGTCTGCCTAATCTTAACGGCCAGATCGGGCCGTGCTTTCTTTAGAGCGTGGAGATACTGCGCTTCGGCTTCCTCCAAGTTACGCAGCCGCTGCACTCTACGCTTTTGGGTGTGTCTGAGTCCGTCGGGACACCACCCTCGACGGTGATACCTGTCTTTCTCTTTTTCATCCATTGGCTCCTTGAGACCTTGTGGTCGAGACGACTCCCTGCGTCGGCTCTGAGGTGGGAGAGGACCTAGGCGCTTAAACACTGACACTGGCTCCGTGTCCTCCTTCTGATGTCCGCATTCCGGGCAGTTATCGATCGTAGGCAATCGGCTCATTCCTGCATCCCAGCAATACTTGAAGAACGGACAATCCCAATGTTTGTCAGCGCCTTCCTTTTCTTTTGACGGTCCCCTAACGAGGTGCCCATATCCTTCATCTTCTCCGTCGCGCCGACGACGTTGGTCATACTGACGCTCATACTTGTTAAGGAGATGCGTGGAATGTGGTTTCTGATATCGCACACTTCTCACTTGTTCCTCAGTTAAGTACCGCCTGTCGTCCTAGCTGGGCCGGTCGCGTGGACCAGCCTCCTCTCTTACTCTGCCGCGAGAGCGACCGCCTTCCTCCCTGTACGTGCCATGGTGGTACCCTGGTGCTGCCATGTTGACATCAAACGAGAAATCCAACTGGCGCCTCGTGGAGTGGCTGTGTTCTACCATGTTGACGCCGGGGAACGGGTTGGTGTCTACTTTCATGGCGAATTGCCCCAGGATGAGACGGCCCTGCTCTATCGCCGTTTGGATCTGGCGACGTAGCTCTTTGCAGTCATTTGTGGTGTGGGTGAACGAGTGATGCCACTTGCAGTATGGTCTTCCGTTCATCTCTTGAGCCGTAGGGATTTTGTGGCCTTCGGGTAACTTCAGCTGCTTTTCTTTCAGTAGTAAATCGAATATTTGCTCAGCTTTGCTCACATCGAAGTCGAACCCTTTTGCAGGCCCTTGCTGTTTCACCCATTTGCAGGATACGGGATCTTCCCCCCGAGCCCATTCAGCCACGGCCACCTCCTGGTCTTGCGTGGGGTCTTCTTCTTCTGTATCGACCAGGCCTATCGGACGTTTGAACTTGTCCTGGTACAACTCAGGGTGGCGCTGCTCATACATCGTCAGCTTCTGGGCCATGTGCGCCAACGAGTTGTACTCTACTTGGAAAGCCAGATCTTTGATGGGTGCTGCGAGACCCAACGCTGCCAGCTCGACTGCTTCCTTCTCAGTTAACCGAGATGAGTAACATCGGTTCTTGACAGTCCTGAAGCGCTGGATGTACTCGGCTACCGTTTCTCCCCGCTTTTGCCGCACCTGTGCCAGGTCTGCAATGCCAGCCTCGGTAGCTTCTGAATGGTACTGAATGTGGAACTGCTCTTCCAGTTGCTTCCAGGTCTGGATCGAATCAGGTGGCAGCGAGGTGTACCACCCAAAAGCTGGCCCTGTCAAAGATTGCGCAAAGAACCTTACGCGCAACTGATCTGATGCTGATATCATGCCTAACTGTGCCAGGTATCGGCTCACGTGCTCGATCGAGCTCGACCCTTCTGACCCGCTAAATCTCGAGAACTCAGGGAGCCGATACTTGGGTGGCAGCGGGATCAGGTCAAACTCGTTGGGGTACGGCTTTGAATAGCCGATTGTCCTTCTCTTCGGCACGAAGACGAACTGGTCTCTCAAGATGATACAGATTTGTTCCGTTGTTTGGGCTGCAGGGGCTAGATTCTCATGACTCGTTCCAGTGGCATACTTGGATAGCCACGCCTGTTTGTCGGCGTCCATCCCAGAGATTCCTGCTCCAGAAACACCTGCTCCCGAAGCCCCTGCTCCAGAAACTCCTGCCCCAGCAATCCCTGCGGTTGCAATCTGGTTCGTGCGCGTCAAGCTGTTGCAGTCTGGCACGTAGGTGCACACGTATCCATGTGGGATTTCTTTAGGTGGTTCACACAGGAATTGGCAATCGCCAGGATCGCCTCCGACCTTGTAGACGACGTACGCCGGTGCCCCTGGTGGCTCCGGAGCTGCAAGTGTGAATGGCAGCGGTGGCCTGGCCTGGAGCGGTCTTTCTCCCTGGTGAGTCCCCAGAGTAGGCCCCGACGGAGAGTACTGATGTTTCATGATCTCATGAACTACGCGAACTGCGATCCGCTCGAAAGCGTTTACCAAGCTCTCAGAATGGCGGTGAAGAGAATGAGCCACCATGTAGTTGACTTCCTGGCGCAAAGCTCTAGTGCGCTCCTCTGAAGGAACAGACAGATCCACCTCATCAAGAGCACCCTCGGGTGAGAACCCTTTCCACCTGATGTCATGCTTACGAGTCCTCTCAAAAGAGCCGATGAGATCGACTTTGAAGAGAGCTTTGACGTCATCATACTTTGCCTTGTGCTCCTCAGGCAGCTCATCGTACGTGACCGGTCTGTTGTCCATCGCAGCGTCGGATGTTGATGTAGACGTTGTTAAAGGTCCCACCGGGCGTGCCAGAATGTGTTGCCTACCAAAACCCACCGGCGAGCAGCGACGGGCAACACGAAGAGCCGGGAGGCTCCCAGAACTGCTGGTGGGCCCTGGTCCCTCGGGCAACGGCCCGCAAAACTCCGGCACACGTCCTGGCTTGGTTCGAGGGCGTGCCACCTGACCTATACCTGGTCAGGAAGGTGAAGGATTGCTTCGATTGGTTTCCTGCATGGTAAACAAGTATACGTAAAATTCGAGCCATGACCGGCTCCCAGGTTTCCCTGTAAATCGGCTCTTAGAACCGATCAACCCATGGTTCTGCATTAGATCTATGATAACATGGGGTTTTGCTTCATCAATACAAATCAAATTGATCTACGACAGTTTAACGTTTTCACTACATGACTGGAACATCCTACACGTAATTGAGCCTGGTGGATACGAAAGATGATGGAAAACTAACCCTAGAGAAGGCCTAAAAACCGACGTAAAGTCAATTCCCGGAACAACTCCTCTTGGATTAGCAAACCATATCTTACATATTACTGGATCGTTCAACCCGTTTGCAAGGCCTGATCATGTAGATATCAAACTAAACCTTGGGGAACAAGGCACAACTATAACAAATCAAATCGATTTAAATAAAGATCAAGCAAGATGCCACCCTTGTACCCGGGAAAAGGTGCAAAGGCGGCGAGATAACTAGAGGCAGCATAACTAAACAATCATAACAAAGAGGTACCGATGATAGCCTACACAAATCTATGATAATAGTATTACTCGCCATCAACAAGGCTTCAGTACGAGTAACACCAGATAACGCATAAGTAGATACTGCCTAGATCGCAAGATGCGATCTAGGCAGCATGGCACTTACCCGAGAAAAAACCCTAGAAACAAGGGGTGGCGATGCGCCGAGATTGTGTTTGTTGTGAACGTGATTGTCCTCCTTTTCTCGATAACCTTAGGTACATATTTATAGTCCGGAGACTTTCTGTCTTTGGAATAACTCTACAACTCTATCTCTTACCTAAATCTAAACGGAATCTATTACAATATAAGATACACGGGCAATTTAGCCCAAATCAACGCACGAGGCCGATGCAACAACACGTTGCATATACGTATCTTCTAAGCCCATCTTGATCACGGCCCAACTCCTCCTTTGGCCAAAATATGGCGATAACACAGTGACCGCAAATTTGGAAGCACAATGTGTTCCTTCTTCCAAAGAATGGTTGTTTTCACTGCAAATTTAAGTTGAGTTTCCCCTTCACCTGTAGCATGGTCAAGCTGTGCTTCCTCATATTCCTTCACAACCTCATCCACCCCGACAATAGGATAGCCATCTGGAATCGGTTGGCAGTGGTAAGTTCCACCAGCTACAGGAGGTAAGGCATAGCCGACATCCACCTTAATGGATAAGCCCATTAATCTCACATGCAGCTCAGCGTGTTCGCTCTCCGTGATCTCATCCATGGGGTATCGAGGACCCGTCATTTCAAGCGTGGGATGCACGTTCTCCGTGGAAGCCACACTGCTTTTCCGCGTAGAGTCTGGGCCGCGGGCAGCTTCCAATGCAGGCTCTTCGTGCCGCTGAGATGGGCCGGTAGCTTGATGGCTCTGTTGTGCATTCACTTGCGCCTGCAGCGCCGCAAGTGCATGTTCTATCTGTGTCATCCGCTCTGTACGCTCTTTTTCTTTTCTGCCGCGCCATCTGTAAGAGTCGCTCTAGTCGGCAAACCCATCCTTCCACGTCATACCCCCTGTGCCTCGTGCATGTCCATGGTGTTCTTTTTTACCGATGGCGCGTGTGAGCTAGTCATTCTCTCTGTCAGGATGGAAGGTCCTGGCGGATGTTTCCTCGTATGGCGTGATGAGTTCAGTGACGGGTTTGGCAAGGATGGTTGGGAAGATACACAATCCTATTTCTGGGTCCAACCTTGCCCCGATTCCGTAGAACCAAGTCTTTGCACGTAGGTCCCACCCATCTGTCTGGGGTGTGATCCCTCTCTCGCGCAGGGCCCTCTCAGCTTCCTCCCACTTAGGCCTTTGAGATATGTAGCCACCTGACCCCGTCCTCTGGTGATATTCCTTCTTCAGGGCATTAAGCGTATTGGTTACTGACCTCTTTTTAGCTATAGCACTTTTTTTATATGTCTCAAATTCGGGCCAGTGAGGTCTTATCTTCGCATAATATGCGTCTTCGAAATTTGGAGTCTCGCTAGATTTGACAAATTTGTTCCATTTTGTCTTACAGTTGCGGAAAGCGTCAGCCATCTTCTTTATAGTCCACTCTTTGACCTTTTCCTTTATAACCGGGTTGTTTCATCCTCCTCTGGCGGAAGGGTGAAATTTACCAACAACGAATTCCAAAGCGTTTCTTTGGATCTGTCATCGACAAAGGTACCGTCGCCCTTCTTTGGCTTATTCCAATTTTCAATTATGGTTGGGATTTGGTCCCTAACAAGAACTCAGCCTGACGTAAAAATTTGTCTGCGGCCTTCTTGGGATCCATCGGCCTGCCATCAACACGGACTGCTTCGATCGTGAACTTTGCACGATCTTTCAACCGCTGGCTCGCGCCTCGCTTGCTCTTTTTCGTAGAAGAAGATGGTTGTTGGCTGGTCGATCCAGAGGGCTTAAAGAAGAAAGAAGCGTTAATTAATACATGTAGAAGAAGATTGTTGGTGGAAGTCAGCAGAGGCTTAATCAATGCATATACCTCGCCGGACTTTGTAACCATTAAATTGCGTTCACCGGAGTCTTCATCTTCTCCATGACTAGTACTTGAGCTGTCGTCATCATGTCCCTCCAAGTTCAGATATTGTGAGGTGTCCTCATCAATAATGTTCTCCATTATTTCTTCTTCTTCAAGGTTTCTACTAAGTGGATCCATAGTTTCTAAAACAATAATATTATCTAGAGTAAGAGTGTAAACATTCAAGTGGACTTGGATTCATACACAAATATACATATTATTCATACAAAAATACACAAATAAATACACAAATGAGTCAGAGGTCCAATTTGTATACAAGTTTTAATCTATGCATGTAGTACAATTTATCGAGCAAACAAGTTTTAATCAGGACGAGTCAGCAATCACACACGTGGCAGACACGTGGCGCTCACCGGTGGGGTGACGTTGGTCTCGTCGGGCGGCGGTGCTCGTCGGACGGATGCGGCGGTCTCGTCGGGCGGCGGTGCTAGCGGCGGGCTCGTCGGGCGGCGGGCGGCGTCGGCGTTGAGGCGTGGCCTACGAGCTCCGAAGCGGCGGCGGCGAGACGCTCCTGCACGGGGAAGAGAGCGAGGTGGTCAGGGCTCCTCGAAATAGGCTTGCGCCCCGCTATATTAATATAGAAATCACAAGATACAACGACAATGTTGGATCAACAGAAAAGCTAGCAACAGCACAATCTAACCCAAAAGAAAATAAAGAGAAAAATAAAAGAAAGAAATGCCGACATCGAGCAGATCGACGAATGAAAACGACCTGTGACCGCTGCGCCCTCCGGAGTTGTCCCACCTCACTCCTAGCACTTCGAAGCACCGTGTTTCAAGCAACACCTTCAAGAAGGAATGCGACATCGACGATGCTGTTGCCCGGACTTGTCCTAGGGTTTCCCTCGATATCCTCTCAGTGTTAGAGGGTTTGGATGTATTCCCTGTTTCTAAACTTGTGTTCGATCGATCTGGCTCAGTGGGGGGAAGAAAGGAACGGGAAGGTGAAATAAGTTATGGGTCCCAAATTGTCTAAAGGGGTCCCACAGTACTTTACATATTTGATAAAAGTCCCTGGTATTTTTGAAAAAATCAAAACAGAATTTGAAATGAAAATATAAACAGAAAACACAAAAGAGAAATAAAAAAAGAGTTTTCTGAAAAAAATGGAGCCAGACCAGCTTAATAGGCAGGCCTAGCTTCCCCTTCCCTCTGCCTGACGCACATCGCAGCTCCCACGGCCCAGCAGCAGCCCACCCGGCCCGGTACCACTTCATCCCTCTCTTCGTCGTCTTCCTCCTCCCAGGCGCACTGCTCGGTGTCGTCGGCGCCGCCGTTGATCTCCGCCGCCTGCGCTCTGCCGTCCGTCGCGCTGCAGGAGAGGATAAGGACGCCCCGTCGACGCCCTTGCTCCCCTATCCACTCGTCCCCCTCCCCAGAGACCTCTCTCTCTTCTCCCTCGCGCGGACCTGAACCCCTAGCCACCCAGGTTCTGTTGATCGCCGCCATACCGCACCTTCCCATGCTCGTCCGAGCAGGCGACCGAAACCACCGTGCTCCCCTGCCTCTACTCGTTAAAGGAATCAGCGTGGAGCGCCTGCAATCGGCCGTCCCGATCCGTTCTTCCTCGTCACCGACGCCGTTCGCCATCGCCATTACCTCCGTTCCCAATCTCCCCCGTCCTTGTCGATGTCACTCACGCGTCAAGGGTGAGCTCACGGTCCTCTAGGACCTCTCCAATCCTCCCATCTCTCTCTGGTTCGAGCTCGCGCCGAGAGCCTCCCATTGCCGCCGTCGGCCGTCGTCCCCCCTCTCCTCCTCGCCAACATGGACTCGTCGGCCCGTAACCCGACGAGGGAGCCGCGTCGCCGTCGCCCTCCGCGTCGGCTCCGGTGTGGCGTCGGCCACCTCAACGGAAGTTTCGGCGGGCGCGTTAGAGGGGCGTCTAGCCCCGCTGCGGCGTCGAGCGCCGTGCACACGGCCGGAGCCCCACCGTGTTAGAGGGAGGGGAAGGATGCGGGGAAGAGAGGGTCGGGGGCGGCGGACCTCGAGCTCCGAAGCGGCGGCGGCGAGACGGCTGGTCGGGGGCGGTGAGACGGAGGACCTCGATCGATCTGGCTCAGTGGGGGGAAGAAAGGAAGGGGAAGGTGAAATAAATACACACCCCCCCTTTAACACCGGTCCGCGCGCATTTATTACCCCCCCTTTAACACCGGTTCGTGGCTGGAACCGGTGTTAAAGGGGGGGGGGGTGCGCGCGGGAAACAAAATAAATGCCCCCCCTTTAACACCGGTTCCTGTCTGGAACCGGTGTTAAAGGGGGGGGCATTTATTTCATGCATTAAAGGGGCATTTTTAATTCAAAAAATATGATATGAATTTAGAAAATTCATATCTTTTTCATTTCAACTCAGAAAAATATGAATAATATATCATAATTTTCATAAAAATAATTTCTATCCATTCATGTAAATCATTTTATATTTACTTTACATGAAAATTTTCAAAATAATTAAAACACTTACATATAAATTTTGATTATTCAATTCAAACCAAAATAAATTGTTAAATCCTAAAACTTTGAACATAAGAAATTGTTGCCTGTCAAAACCCACCGGCGAGCAGCGACGAGCAACACGAAGAGCCGGGAGGCTCCCAGAACTGCTGGTGGGCCCTGGTCCCTCGGGCAACGGCCCGCAAAACTCCGGCACACGTCCTGGCTGGTGCAAGGGCGTGCCACCTGACCTATACCTGGTCAGGAAGGTGATGGGTTGCTTCGATTAGTTTCCTGCATGGAAAACAAACATACGTAAAATTCGAGCCGCGACCAGCTCCCAGGTTTCCCTGTGAATCGGCTCCTGGAGCCGATTATCCCATGGTTCTGAATTAGATCTACGATAACATGGGATTTTGCTTCATCAATACAAGTTAAATCGATCTACGACAGTTTAACGTTTTCACCACATAATTGGAACATCCTACACGTAATTGAGCCTGGTAGATACAAAAGATGATAGAAAACTAACCCTAGAGAAGGCCTAACAACCGACGTAAAGTCAATTCCCGGAACAACTCCTCTCGAATTGGCAAACCATATCCTTACATACTACTGGATCGTTCAATCCGTTTGCAAGGCCTGACCATGTGGATATCAAACTAAACCTTGGAAAACAAGGCATAACTATAACAGATCAAGTCGACTGAATAAAGATCAAGCAAGATGCTGCCCTGACACCCAAAAAAGGTGCAAAGGCAGACAAATCTATGATAACAGTATTACTCGCCATCAACAAGGCTTCAGCACGAGTAATACTAAATAACGCATAAGCAGATACTTCCTAGATCGCAAGATGCGATCTAGGAAGCATGACACTTACCCGAGAAAAACCCTAGAAACAAGGGGTGGCGATGCGCCGAGATTGTGTTTGTTGTGAACGTGATCGTCCTCCTTTCTCAATAACCTTAGGTACATATTTATAGTCCGGAGACTTTCTATCTTTGGAATAACCCTAACAACTCTATCTCTTACTTAAACCGAAACGTAACCTACCATAATATACAGATACACGGGCAATTTAGCCCAAATCCACGCACAAGGCTGATCCAGCAAAACGTTGCATATACGTATCCTCCAAGCCCATCTTGATTATGGCCCATCTCCTCCTTTGGCCAAAATGTGGCGATAACACATGCCCCCCTGGTTTTGGCAATAATAATTCCAAAACCACTCTGTTGTTTTTTTTCTCTTTTTTTTATATCGGGTTACGCGTTGCCAGAATGTGTTGCAGAGCAGAATCGTCACGCCGCCCCCTCATCATGATGCCTTGTCTTCTCAACTTCTCCGCGGTGCATGATTTGACAATTTTGGCACCACATTCTGGGAAACCGCTATAGCATTGAACCACCTCCCACTATTCCCCTTATTTAAATTCATCTGAGCAGTTTGCACCCCCATCCTCTTCCATTAGCCAAAAAACCCTCTTTCTCCGCCATGGCCTCCTCTTCTTCCTTCAAATCATCCGGCCTTTCCTCCCAATCCTCCAACACAATGAGCGACCGGGAGCCGACGCCGGAGCACCCGCCAATGGCGGCGTACAATGCTCTCGCCCCACAATGGTGGGACGAGAGGGACTGGGACTTCGCCGCCTGGTCCGAGGACGACGAGTCCCTGACCGATGGCGAGGAGGGCCTCCAGTTCCTTGTCGACGGGGAACTGGAGGCGGAGAGCGCCGACGACGCCGTGTCCTGGGGCGAGGACATCGAATCCTCCGACGAGAAGGAGGAAGCAAAGGAGGACACCTCCTCCGACGAATACCCGCCGGTGAAGTGCTTCCGCGCCGGGTCCAGCGAGGACACCGACGACGAGGACGAGGACGAAGAAGCCCCCGCTGACCACTTTAGCAGCAGCGGCGAAGACTATGCCGGCAGCAGCGCCGATGATAGTGAATACGACGACGGCGAAGACAGCGGTGACGACGCCGGCTTCTAGATTAGGAACTAGTAGTAGTAGTACTAGTAGTAGATTTCCATTTGTAAGCAATCGTCTTCATTGTACACAACCGTCTTTTGAATCAACAAAGATTGCTTTCCCAATTCGATTTTGCCGATAGTCAAAATACGTCAACGTTCCAGAAGCCGATAGTAATGTATCGGCTTTCACCATACTACGCTCATATGGTCAACCAAGTCCAAGCCCAAAGAGCCGATGGTAACACATCGACTTTCCCCACAAACGTCGACAAGGTCAAACTTGGTCGCATACTTAGATAAATCTGAGCGGCCACTTTCCAATTTCAAACGGTAGCCTGCGACCCTCTTTAAAAAGGCTAAACCATATCTCCAATTTCCTCACCGCATAGATCGAGCTTACAGCGACAAGAACCCTCGATCCCCAATCGCATAGATCCATCTCCGTCGGCAAACTAGATGGCGGAATCGTCCAATACCAACACAGCGGTCTCTGGTCTGAAGGTACGCCTGCTCCTCGTAGTCTGAACATGGCACTAGAATTAATAGCAAACACCTGAATTAATGCTTTATTCCACCGTTAAATTTTTTAGGTTTCAGACATCCTGCTGCCGCATCCTTCTCTCCCAAATTCTCTCTGTCTTCGCCCCCGTACAGAATCTAGTCCTGCCCATCTGATCTCTTGCGAGGAAAACAGAATCCCCTTCGTAAGCCAAAACCTAGATTTGAATTCTTGGGCCGACTGCTTGCGAGCCTGGCCTAATCCTCCTGAACATTGGGTTTCTTGGTATAGCAGGGTAGCCAAAACTTACCAATCCCAATGGGAAACCACGGGAATAGCCGATGCCTTATATTTGTCATTGTCTCCCCTTGAGAAACATGAAAATCTTCTAAAAACCATCGGCTATTTCTGGTCCGATGCTCTGAACTGCTTCATGTTCGGTCATGGCCCCATGACACCAACTCTGTTAGACGTGGTGATGATTACTGGTCTGGACGTTACATCACCCAGCCCTTCTGCTTTTAAGCTGACAAAGGTCCCCTACAAGCTCTCTTCTAAAACAGATTGCATGAGCTGGGGTGCCTATCTTCAAAGCCACATGAAAACTAAAGGTCCTGTCACAGAGAAAGAACACACGGCTTTCCTCAACTTCTGGCTGGAACATTTCATATTCTGTGGCCCTTCCCTTGCTCCAACCAAGAATTATATCTCCTTGGCCTACGAACTTGCCAGAGGCACTCAACTTGGCATCAGCAAACTGTTCCTTGGAGAAGTCTATCGATATCTCCAATTGATGTCTGTCAAATTATTCTCCGGCATAGCAGTCAAAACAGGAGGTCCTTGGTGGTTCATTCAGCTGTGGTCTCAGCTGTATTTTCAAAACCATGTCCCAAACTTCCCCCTTTTGGCGAGTTGCACCTTTCCAGATGCCAAAGGGAAGCAGATCCGATGCACCAGTTACGGCCAAGCTCTGTATAGACTGCCAGGTAGCAAACTGATCCCTCAGGAAGCATCCAAGTGGTTCAGCATTTTCTTTCAAGGCCTGGACAATCCTATCTTCTTTCCTTACACGGAAGAATCAGAACATTTTGAAAATCCAATCTCCTTTAGTCTAGACAACTTTGCCGATGACACCGGCACTCGGCAGCTATTTTCCACTGTGATCCGTCCCTGCTTCCTTCCAGTTGTCATGAGCACATCCAATAGAATAATCAAGCCTGGATACGAATTCTACCAGCCAGTCGTAGTGGCTCGGCAATTTGGCCTTGGACAAGTACCTCCCCATTTCTTTCTCCACCATCTTACAGAGAGCAGAGCTGACCTGCCCGATCCTCTCACCAGTCAAAGGTGTTATTCCTTCTTCGATGCTCTGACCATCCCAATTCCCAACAACCTCATCTTCACTTCATCAACCGATGGTTTTGAGAACTGGTGGTCGATGTGGAAGACTCATGCCTTCAGGAGAGCTCTGGGACCGTTGCTGGAACAGCTCGATGCTGAATATGATATCCCCGTAGAACAGGTACTATTACTTGTAAATTTTCTTGATGCAGCTCACAAATGATTCTTCTAATAACCCGCTCTGTCTCCTTGCAGCAACAAGATGGTCCTGAACCTACACACGGTGATGGCTCCCCCTTCGAATTCTTCCCACCAGCTCTTGTGGTCCTTTTCTGCAAAAACTCGCCACCTTTGAAAAAGGTCGTGATGCAGAACCAGCCGATATCACCACAATCGGCTTCCAAGATCCAAGCAACTTCTGGGTCCGCCGCCTCTCGAGTTCCAACTAAGACAAGAACGGCGGTGAGGAAGGTAGCTGCCAGGAAGACTTTGAGGCGCCGGAGCCCTTCTCCAGAAAGTTCGCACGTACGCTGATCCATGCCTTGGTCGATCTCTTTCATCTTTGCAAACATGCTTGTGTTTACTAGCTCTCCTTTTCTTACAGGGTTCCATCGAAGACACCTCCAGCGGGGACGCACAATCCAATCGAGGAGAGTCGTGCCCAACAGACTCAGAGAGGACCACCACGCCGAGCCAGCCAGATTTGCCACCATCGGCTCCCAGGAAAAGGCCGGTTCCTGCACCTACTGCCCCCCGAGCATCAGTCGAGGCGGGGCTAGCTGTGAGCCCCAAGAGGGCTCGCAAGGGACTGCAAACTTCTTCATCGAGCCAGGAGGTTTCGAAAGTCATCAACCTCGATGCTCTTACCAATTGTTTCCTTTTTTTATCGGCCGATTCATCACTATTTACATCGGCTAAGCACCTTCCATGCAGATGACTGACACTTCTAGTGGGAAAGCCGGGGAAGTGCCGATGCCTTTCACAAGGCTGGATCTAGTAATCCCTGAAGGTGCAGATGAAACGGTTACCACTGTGGCCAAGCCCCCAGAAACAACACACAAGCCGATTGTCTCGTCATCTGCTATCCCCTTGACCTTACGAGAGGTACGTTCGCTTCGTTCGGCTCTTCCTTCCATGTTGGACGCATACTGACGCCATTTCGGCCTACCAGGGTTGTGATATCTCAGGCCTGCTGACGTTCGACCCTGAATCCATCGAACCAACTCTCTCTGTCGCCAACGATGAACCACGAGCAAAGGCTGTACTACCTCAATTCCAGCGTCTCAAAGCCTTGCTGTCCTCCCCGATCGAGAAGTTGATCGAGGGTTCTGAAGAGGTGAAGAGTGTTCTTGCCGAAATCAAGGACCAACTCCTAGTAGCACTGCAGGTGAAGCTTTGGCCAGTTGTAACTCTGTCTTTCTACGGGTCAAGGGTGAAGTTGGATCTTGAGAGGATTAATCTGCGCCGCGCCCAACTCCCACTGAAGGCCAATATTGCAGACAAATGTCAGCAGCTCAACGAGAAAAAAGCGTCTCTGGATGCCAAAACTGACACCTCTGTCAGCACCGCCGAGCTTGCATCCTTGAAAAAGGAACTGGGAGATCTTGAAGAGAAGGTCCGGGCGACTAAACAGCTCATTCGTGACAAGGAAGCATTCATCGCCCGCTCCCAAGACGAAGCGGAAGGCCTCAAAGTTCAACTGAAGACTGATCTGGCGGAAATACGTGCCATGAACAAGCAGCTAGTGATGGGCAAGGACGAAGATGACGAAGCCGAGATCGCTGAGGTGGATCGTGTCCGCACTGACGCCCTCCACGCCTTCGAGGCATTCCTTCAGTAGCTTATTCATGTAAACTGACACCTGCTCGTAGCAGTTTGAACCTCTAGAGTCGATGGCGGTGCATCGGCTATATATTTTTTTTATTGGCCGATTTCATGTATCGGCCCCCATATTTCACTGTCCATCATCCCACATGCTTGGGAAATTTTTCTTGAGATGCTGACCATTGACAGCCACTGGGAATTTCACGCCGTCCAGCTCCTCAAGCATGTACGCGTTCCCCCTTAAAACTTGATCGACCCTGTATGGCCCGTGCCAATTTGGAGACCATTTGCCGTATGCTGTATCCTTAGTCCCCAATGGCAATACAGCTTCCCATACCAGATCGCCAACGTGGAACTCCTTTGGTCTCACCTTCTTATTATATGCACGAGCTACCTTGGCCTTGTTCTCTTTGATTTTCTCAAGCGACCACAGCCTAAGTTCAGTTAAATCCTCAACACTGTCACTCATCAGGGCCGCATATTCTTCAGTTGTTAGATCGTTCTGAAAAGTGACACGTCTCGATCCAGCCGTAATTTCCCAGGGCAATACGGCTTCTTGTCCATAGACTAGATGGTATGGCGAGGTTTTTATCGCTCCATGACATGACATGCGATAAGCCCATAAAGCCTCTGACAAAACCTCGTGCCAACGCCTAGGGTGCTCATCGACTTTCCTCTTGATAAGCTTGATAAGGCTCTGGTTGGACGTTTCAGCTTGCCCATTTGCTTGAGCATAGTATGGGGATGATCGGATCAGCTTAATTCCCGTGTCCTCACAGAACTTTCTAAAGTCGTGAGAAATGAAGACCGAACCTCCATCGGTCGTGATAGTTTGGGGAATCCCGAATCTATGAATGACATGTTCTTTCACAAAATCAATAACATCCTTCGAGTTCACTGACTTCATAGGGACGGCTTCCACCCATTTAGTGAAATAATCCGTAATGGCCAAAATCCACATGTGGCCTTTGCTTGATGGAGGATTGATCTTGCCAATCATATCCATGCCCCAACCTCGAAATGGCCAAGGCTTGATGATGGGGTTCATTGCTGACGCGGGTACCGTCTGAATTTTTCCAAATTTCTGACATGCTTGACACCCTTTGTAGTACTTAAAACAGTTCTCAAGCATGGTGGGCCAATAAAACCCTAATCGCCTGATCAACCATTTCATTTTGTGAGCCGATTGGTGAGTCCCACAGGCGCCTTCGTGTACCTCGTGTAGGAGCCGATTGGCCTCGGTTGGCCCCAGACATTTGAGCAGTAACCCTTCCAGAGTCCTGTAGAACATGTCGTCCCCAATAAGCACATACTTCATGGCCTTGTACCTTATCCGTTTAGGTGCCCCCCGAGCCGAATCTTTCAAGTAATTGAAGATATCGGCTCTCCAGTCGTCCGCTAGAGGTAGCATGTGACAAAGGGGGCAGCGGGCCTTTGGCCCAGTTTTTTTTTGGCAGCTTCTCCAAAAAACTGCCCTACCCTGTTTTCTGGAGAAGCCGGCTCCAAAATTTTATAAGACTTCCTAGTATTAACCATTTTTGAAGCCTCATAATTTTTTAAATCAGCTTTCCTAGAAAGATGAGGTAGGATAGCTTCTCGGAAAAGCTGCCAAAAAAACTCGCCCATTGTCATGGAGTACACATGGCAACATGAAAACAAATGATAAAAATAAACAAAGACACATGCCAAAGAAATGAACGTGGCAAAATAGCAGAAAACACACGGAATTGAAAAGCCCACGTTAAACTGACAAGAAGGGTCCACAACCTTGCCCAGTTGACGATTCCAACTTGACGCAAGACCTTTGCCGTGTGTCATAGCGTATGACACACGGCAAAGTTTCGAATTTCTAATTTTTTTAACTCGTGAATTTTCTGCGCTACATAATTTGTTCTGCGTGCAAAAATGTTCTGGAGAAATTTTCTAATATCATCGCCGTGTATTTTTGGTGGAAAACACACCGCAAGGGTCTTTGCCGTGTGTTCAGGCGAGTCACACGGCAAGGTCTTTGTGGTGTGTTTAGGGCAAACACACGGCAAAGGACTTTCTTTTTATTTTTCTTCCTTCTTTTGCCATCATTTTTTCCAACACATATTTCATCTCTATTATCATCCATATTGTATCTATGGAAACTAGGACACATATTCTAGGTCCACATGCGGGTTTTCATGGGATTCCGGTGCTCCGGCGCGCTTTCTACTGGAAACATAGTTTTACGATCCCCGACGGTCCACTAGTAGAAAACAGACATCTAGTTCCGGTTTGTAAGGGGCTTTAGTTGCGGATTGTAGGAATCGGGATTAAAGGTTAAAGCTTAAGCCTTTAGTCCCGGTTCTGTTACGAACCAGGACTATATCACGAATCGGGATTAAATGGTAGAGTCTTGAACTCCTCTTTCTTGACGAGATTCTTCCCATACTTCCATGGCTGTATAGGGTTGGCATCGCATTTGGGCAAGTTGTCTCCCATGACGTTCAAGTATGCAATGTAAGTCATCCCCATCTCATTGGCCTTTCTTTGTAGCTCTGCCTCGTAATCATTTACGGGAGGAGCGTCCCGTGTGTCGAACATTTGGAGCGGGGCACATGATTGGTTTTCCTGCTCTCCGAGCATGGGAACTATTTTCTGGGGTGCCTCACGACTGCTACTTTCAGTCTCCCTACGGCGCCTTGCATCCGCCTTCAAAATCTGGTGCTCGTAGTCCGGCACAAGTGGGGTTTCAGGTTTCAAAAGATTATTGTAAAACTTCTCCACCACCGCCGGATCTATTTTCTCCTTTGGCTCGGCCCGTCTAGGTGCAAAGAATTTCTTGACCTGTTCTTCCGAGATCCTATTGGTCTCCTCGTCGCTGTGATTCCATGGTAAAACCGGCAATGGCTTGGCAGAAGGCTGCGGGACGTAGTTTTTTGAACTCTTTGGCGTATGGTTTCCTGCGGATTTCTTTGTGGCAGTGCTACTGATGCTCCTCGTGGCAGTGCTCTTCCGCTTACGCTGAGGAGATGGCTGAAGCACCGGAGATGGCCGACGGGCCGGAGATGGCTGCCACGCAGGAGATGGCTGACGGGCCGGAGATGGCTGACGCGCAGGAGATGGCTGCCGCGCAGGAGATAGCTGAAGCGGCTCAGACTGCTGACGCTGCGGAGACGGCGGGGGTGCCAGTGACCTCCAATTTGAAGCACAATGTGTTCCTTCTTCCAAAGAATGGTTGTTTTCACTGCAAATTTAAGTTGAGTTTCCCCTTCACCTGTAGCATGGTCAAGCTGTGCTTCCTCATATTCCTTCACAACCTCATCCACCCCGACAATAGCATAGCCATCTGGAATCGGTTGGCAGTGGTAAGTTCCACCAACTACAGGAGGTAAGGCATAGCCGACAGCCACCTTAATGGATAAGCCCATTAATCTCACATGCAGCTCAGCGTGTTCGCTCTCCGTGATCTCATCCATGGGGTATCGAGGACCCGTCATTTCAAGCGTGGGATGCACGTTCTCCGTGGAAGCCACACTGCTTTTCCGCGCAGAGTCTGGGCCGCGGGCAGCTTCCAATGCAGGCTCTTCGTGCCGCTGAGATGGGCCGGTAGCTTGATGGCTCTGTTGTGCATTCACTTGCGCCTGCAGCGCCTCAAGTGCATGTTCTATCTGTGTCATCCGCTCTGTACGCTCTTTTTCTTTTCTGCCGTGCCATCTGTAAGAGTCGCTCTAGTCGGCAAACCCATCCTTCCACGTCATACCCCCTGTGCCTCGTGCATGTCCATGGTGTTCTTTTTTACCGATGGCGCGTGTGAGTTGGTCATTCTCTCTGTCGGGATGGAAGGTCCTGGCGGATGTTTCCTCGTATGCCGTGATGAGTTCAGTGACGGGTTTGGCAAGGAGGGTTGGGAAGATAAACAATCATGTTTCTGGGTCCAACCTTGTCCCGATTCCGTAGAACCAAGTCTTTGCACGTAGGTCCCACCCATCTGTCTGGGGTGTGATCCCTCTCTCGCGCAGGGCCTTCTCAGCTTCCTCCTACTTAGGCCTCTTACATATGTAGCCACCTGACCCCGTCCTCTGGTGATATTCCTTCTTCAGGGCATTAAGCGTATTGGTTTCTGACCTCTTTTTAGCTATAGCACTTTTTTTATATGTCTCAAATTCGGGCCAGTGAGGTCTTATCTTCGCATAATATGCGTCTTCGAAATTTGGAGTCTCGCTAGATTCGACAAATTTGTTCAATTTTGTCTTACAGTTGCGGAAAGCGTCAGCCATCTTCTTTATAGTCCACTCTTTGACCTTTTCCTTTATAACCGGGTTGTTTCATCCTCCTCTGGCGGAAGGGTGAAATTTACCAACAACGAATTCCAAAGCGTTTCTTTGGATCTGTCATCGACAAAGGTACCGTCGCCCTTCTTTGGCTTATTCCAATTTTCAATTATGATTGGGATTTGGTCCCTAACAAGAACTCAGCCTGACGTAAAAATTTGTCTACGGCCTTCTTGGTCTCCATCGGCCTGCCATCAACACGGACTGCTTCGATCGTGAACTTTGCACGATCTTTCAACCGCTGGCTCGCGCCTCGCTTGCTCTTTTTCGTAGAAGAAGATGGTTGTTGGCTGGTCGATCCAGAGGGCTTAAAGAAGAAAGAAGCATTAATTAATACATGTAGAAGAAGATTGTTGGTGGAAGTCAGCAGAGGCTTAATCAATGCATATACCTCGCCGGACTTTATAACCATTAAATTGCGTTCACCGGAGTCTTCATCTTCTCCATGACTAGTACTTGAGCTGTCGTCATCATGTCCCTCCAAGTTCAGATATTGTGAGGTGTCCTCATCAATAATGTTCTCCATTATTTCTTCTTCTTCAAGGTTTCTACTAAGTGGATCCATAGTTTCTAAAACAATAATATTATCTAGAGTAAGAGTGTAAACATTCAAGTGGACTTGGATTCATACACAAATATACATATTATTCATACAAAAATACACAAATAAATACACAAATGAGTCAGAGGTCCAATTTGTATACAAGTTTTAATCTATGCATGTAGTACAATTTATCGAGCAAACAAGTTTTAATCAGGACGAGTCAGCAATCACACACGTGGCAGACACGTGGCGCTCACCGGTGAGGTGACGTTGGTCTCGTCGGGCGGCGGTGCTCGTCGGACGGATGCGGCGGTCTCGTCGGGCGGCGGTGCTAGCGGCGGGCTCATCGGGCGGCGGGCGGCGTCGGCGTTGAGGCGTGGCCTACGAGCTCTGAAGCGGCGGCGGCGAGACGCTCCTGCACGGGGAAGAGAACGAGGTGGTCAGGGCTCCTCGAAATAGGCTTGCGCCCTGCTATATTAATATAGCAATCACAAGATACAACGACAATGTTGGATCAACAGAAAAGCTAGCAACAGCACAATCTAACCCAAAAGAAAATAAAGAGAAAAATAAAAGAAACAAATACCGACATCGAGCAGATCGACGAATGAAAACGACCCGTGACCGCTGCGCCCTCCGGAGTTGTCCCACCTCACTCCTAGCACTTCGAAGCACCGTGTTTCAAGCAACACCTTCAAGAAGGAATGCGACATCGACGATGTTGTTGCCCGGACTTGTCCTAGGGTTTCCCTCGATATCCTCTCAGTGTCAGAGGGTTTGGATGGATTCCCTGTTTCTAAACTTGTGTTCGATCGATCTGGCTCAGTGGGGGGAAGAAAGGAACGGGAAGGTGAAATAAGTTATGGGTCCCAAATTGTCTAAAGGGGTCCCACAGTACTTTACATATTTGATAAAAGTCCCTGGTATTTTTGAAAAAATCAAAACAGAATTTGAAATGAAAAAATAAATAGAAAACACAAAAGAGAAATAAAAAAAGAGTTTTCTGAAAAAAATGGAGCCAGACCAGCTTAATACGCAGGCCCAGCTTCCCCTCCCCTCTGCCTGACGCACATCGCAGCTCCCACGGCCCAGCAGCAGCCCACCCGGCCCGGTACCACTTCATCCCTCTCTTCGTCGTCTTCCTCCTCCCAGGCGCACTACTCGGTGTCGTCGGCGCCGCCGTTTGATCTCCGCCGCCTGCGCTCCGCCGTCCGTCGTGCTGCAGGAGAGGATAAGGACGCCCCGTCGACGCCCTTGCTCCCCTATCCACTCCTCCCCCTCCCCAGAGACCTCTCTCTCTTCTCCCTCGCGCGGACCTCAACCCCTAGCCACCCAGGTTCTGTCGATCGCCGCCATACCGCACCTTCCCGTGCTCGTCCGAGCAGGCGACCGAAACCACCGTGCTCCCCTGCCTCTACTCGTTAAAGGAATCAGCGTGGAGCGCCTGCAATCGGCCGTCCCGATCCGTTCTTCCTCGTCACCGACGCCGTTCGCCATCGCCATTACCTCCGTTCCCAATCTCCCCCGTCCTTGTCGATGTCACTCACGCGTCAAGGGTGAGCTCACGGTCCTCTAGGACCTCTCCAATCCTCCCATCTCTCTCTGGTTCGAGCTCGCGCCGAGAGCCTCCCATTGCCGCTGTCGGCCGTCGTCCCCCCTCTCCTCCTCGCCAACATGGACTCGTCGGCCCATAACCCGACGAGGGAGCCGCGTCGCCGTCGCCCTCCGCGTCGGCTCCGGTGTGGCGTCGGCCACCCCAACGGAAGTTTCGGCGGGCGCGTTAGAGGGGCGTCTAGCCCCGCTGCGGCGGCGAGCGCCGTGCACACGGCCGGAGCCCCACCGTGTTAGAGGGAGGGGAAGGATGCGGGGAAGAGAGGGTCGGGGGCGGCGGACCTCGAGCTCCGAAGCGGCGGCGGCGAGACGGCTGGTCGGGGGCGGCGAGACGGAGGACCTCGATCGATCTGGCTCAGTGGGGGGAAGAAAGGAAGGGGAAGGTGAAATAAATACACACCCCCCCTTTAACACCGGTCCGCGCGCATTTATTACCCCCCTTTAACACCGGTTCGTGGCTGGAACCGGTGTTAAAGGGGGGGTGGTGCGCGCGGGAAACGAAATAAATGCCCCCCCTTTAACACCGGTTCCTGTCTGGAACCGGTGTTAAAGGGGGGGGCATTTATTTCATGCATTAAAGGGGCATTTTTAATTCAAAAAATATGATATGAATTTAGAAAATTCATATCTTTTTCATTTCAACTCAGAAAAATATGAATAATATATCATAATTTTCATAAAAATAATTTATATCCATTCATGTAAATCATTTTATATTTACTTTACATGAAAATTTTCAAAATAATTAAAACACTTACATATAAATTTTGATTATTCAATTCAAACCAAAATAAATTGTTAAATCCTAAAACTTTGAACATAAGAAATTGTTGCCTGTCAAAACCCACCGGCGAGCAGCGACGAGCAACACGAAGAGCCGGGAGGCTCCCAGAACTGCTGGTGGGCCCTGGTCCCTCGGGCAACGGCCCGCAAAACTCCGGCACACGTCCTGGCTGGTGCAAGGGCGTGCCACCTGACCTATACCTGGTCAGGAAGGTGATGGGTTGCTTCGATTAGTTTCCTGCATGGAAAACAAACATACGTAAAATTCGAGCCGCGACCGGCTGCCATGTTTCCCTGTGAATCGGCTCCTGGAGCCGATTATCCCATGGTTCTGCATTAGATCTACGATAACATGGGGTTTTGCTTCATCAATACAAGTTAAATCGATCTACGACAGTTTAACGTTTTCACCACATAATTGGAACATCCTACACGTAATTGAGCCTGGTAGATACAAAAGATGATAGAAAACTAACCCTAGAGAAGGCCTAACAACCGACGTAAAGTCAATTCCCGGAACAACTCCTCTCGAATTGGCAAACCATATCCTTACATACTACTGGATCGTTCAACCCGTTTGCAAGGCCTGACCATGTGGATATCAAACTAAACCTTGGAAAACAAGGCATAACTATAACAGATCAAGTCGACTGAATAAAGCTCAAGCAAGATGCTGCCCTTACACCCAAAAAAGGTGCAAAGGCAGCGAGATAAATAAAGGCAGCATAACTAAGTAATCATAATAAAAAGGTACCGATTCTAGCCCAAACAAATCTACGATAACAGTATTACTCGCCATCAACAAGGCTTCAACACGAGTAATACTAAATAACGCATAAGCAGATACTGCCTAGATCGCAAGATGCGATCTAGGCAGCATGACACTTACCCGAGAAAAACCCTAGAAACAAGGGGTGGCGATGCGCCGAGATTGTGTTTGTTGTGAACGTGATCGTCCTCCTTTCTCAATAACCGTAGGTACATATTTATAGTCCGGAGACTTTCTATCTTTGGAATAACCCTAACAACTCTATCTCTTACTTAAACCGAAACGTAACCTACCATAATATACAGATACACGGGCAATTTAGCCCAAATCCACGCACAAGGCTGATCCAGCAAAACGTTGCATATACGTATCCTCCAAGCCCATCTTGATTACGGCCCATCTCCTCCTTTGGCCAAAATGTGGCGATAACACATGCCCCCTTGTTTTGGCAATAATAATTCCAAAACCACTCTGTTGTTTTTTTTTCTCTTTTTTTATATCGGGTTACGCGTTGCCAGAATGTGTTGCAGAGCAGAATCGTCACGCCGCCCCCTCATCATGATGCCTTGTCTTCTCAACTTCTCCGCGGTGCATGATTTGACAATTTTGGCACCACATTCTGGGAAACCGCTATAGCATTGAACCACCTCCCACTATTCCCCTTATTTAAATTCATCTGAGCAGTTTGCACCCCCATCCTCTTCCATTAGCCAAAAAACCCTCTTTCTCCGCCATGGCCTCCTCTTCTTCCTCCAAATCATCCGGCCTTTCCTCCCAATCCTCCAACACAATGAGCGACCGGGAGCCGACGCCGGAGCACCCGCCAATGGCGGCGTACGATGCTCTCGCCCCACAATGGTGGGACGCGAGGGACTGGGACTTCGCCGCCTGGTCCGAGGACTACGAGTCCCTGACCGATGGCGAGGAGGGCCTCCAGTTCCTTGTCAACAGGGAACTGGAGGCGGAGAGCGCCGATGACGCCGTTTCCTGGGGCGAGGACATCGAATCCTCCGACGAGGAGGAGGAAGCGGAGGAGGACACCTCCTCCGACGAATACCCCCCGGTGAAGCGCTTCCGCGACGGGTCCAGCGAGGACACCGACGACGACGACGAGGACGAAGAAGCCCCCGCTGACCACTTCAGCAGCAGCGGCGAAGACTACGCCGGCAGCAGCGCCGATGATAGTGAATACGACGACGGCGAAGACAGCGGCGACGACGCCGGCTTCTAGATTAGGAACTAGTAGTAGTAGTAGTACTAGTAGTAGATTTCCATTTGTAAGCAATCGGCTTCATTGTACACAACCGTCTTTTGAATCAACAAAGATTGCTTTCCCAATTCGATTTTGCCGATAGTCAAAATACGTCAACATTCCAGAAGCCGATAGTAATGTATCGGCTTTCACCATACTACGCTCATATGGTCAACCAAGTCCAAGCCCAAAGAGCCGATGGTAACACATCGACTTTCCCCACAAACGTCGACAAGGTCAAACTTGGTCGCATACTTAGATAAATCTGAGCGGCCACTTTCCAATTTCAAACGGTAGCCTGCGACCCTCTTTAAAAAGGCTAAACCAGATCTCCAATTTCCTCACCGCATAGATCGAGCTTACAGCGACAAGAACCCTCGATCCCCAATCGCATAGATCCATCTCCGCCGGCAAACTAGATGGCGGAATCATCCAATACCAACACAGCGGTCTCTGGTCTGAAGGTATGCCTGCTCCTCGTAGTCTGAACATGGCACTAGAATTAATAGCAAACACCTGAATTAATGCTTTATTCCACCGTTAAATTTTTTAGGTTTCAGACATCCTGCTGCCGCATCCTTCTCTCCCAAATTCTCTCTGTCTTGGCCCCCATACAGAATCTAGTCCTGCCCATCTGATCTCTTGCGAGGCAAACAGAATCCCCTTCGTAAGCCAAAACCTAGATTTGAATTCTTGGGCCGACTGCTTGCGAGCCTGGCCTAATCCTCCTGAACATTGGGTTTCTTGGTATAGCAGGGGAGCCAAAACTTACCAATCCCAATGGGAAACCACGGGAATAGCTGATGCCTTATATTTGTCATTGTCTCCCCTTGAGAAACATGAAAATCTTCTAAAAACCATCGGCTATTTCTGGTCCGATGCTCTGAACTGCTTCATGTTCGGTCATGGCCCCATGACACCAACTCTGTTAGACGTTGTGATGATTACTGGTCTGGACGTTACATCACCCAACCCTTCTGCTTTTAAGCTGACAAAGGTCCCCTACAAGCTCTCTTCTAAAACAGACTGCAAGAGCTGGGGTGCCTATCTTCAAAGCCACATGAAAACTAAAGGTCCTGTCACAGAGAAAGAACACACGGCTTTCCTCAACTTCTGGCTGGAACATTTCATATTCTGTGGCCCTTCCCTTGCTCCAACCAAGAATTATATCTCCTTGGCCTACGAACTTGCCAGAGGCACTCAACTTGGCATCGGCAAACTGTTCCTTGGAGAAGTCTATCGATATCTCCAATTGATGTCTGTCAAACTATTCTCCGACATAGCAGTCAAAACAGGAGGTCCTTGGTGGTTCATTCAGCTGTGGTCTCAGCTGTATTTTCAAAACCATGTCCCAAACTTCCCCCTTTTGGCGAGTTGCACCTTTCCAGATGCCAAAGGGAAGCAGATCCGATGCACCAGTTACGGCCAAGCTCTGTATAGACTGCCAGGTAGCAAACTGATCCATCAGGAAGCATCCAAGTGGTTCAGCATTTTCTTCCAAGGCCTGGACAATCCTATCTTCTTTCCTTACACGGAAGAATCAGAACATTTTGAAATTCCAATCTCCTTCAGGCTAGACAACTTTGCCGATGACACCGGCACTCGGCAGCTATTTTCCACTGTGATCCGTCCCTGCTTCCTTCCAGTTGGCATGAGCACATCCAATAGAATAATCAAGCCTGGATACGAATTCTACCAGCCAGTCGTAGTGGCTCGGCAATTTGGCCTTGGACAAGTACCTCCCCATTTCTTTCTCCACCATCTTATAGAGAGCAGAGCTGACCTGCCCGATCCTCTCACCAGTCAAAGGTGTTATTCCTTCTTCGATGCTCTGACAATCCCAATTCCCAACAACCTCATCTTCACTTCATCAACCGATGGTTTTGAGAACTGGTGGTCGATGTGGAAGACTCATGCCTTCAGGAGAGCTCTGGGACCGTTGCTAGAACAGCTCGATGCTGAATATGATATCCCCGTAGAACAGGTACTAATACTTGTAAATTTTCTTGATGCAGCTCACAAATGATTCTTCTAATAACCCGATCTGTCTCCTTGCAGTAACAAGATGGTCCTGAACCTACACACGGTGATGGCTCCCCCTTCGAATTCTTCCCACCAGCTCCTGTGGTCCTTTTCTGCAAAAACTCGCCACCTTTGAAAAAGGTCGTGATGCAGAACCAGCCGATATCACCACAATCGGCTTCCAAGATCCAAGCAACTTCTGGGTCCGCCGCCTCTCGAGTTCCAACTAAGACAAGAACGGCGGTGAGGAAGGTAGCTGCCAGGAAGACTTTGAGGCGCCGGAGCCCTTCTCCAGAAAGTTCGCACGTACGCTGATCCATGCCTTGGTCGATCTCTTTCATCTTTGCAAACATGCTTGTGTTTACTAGCTCTCCTTTTCTTACAGGGTTCCATCGAAGACACCTCCAGCGGGGACGCACAATCCAATCGAGGAGAGTCGTGCCCAACAGACTCAGAGAGGACCACCACGCCGAGCCAGCCAGATTTGCCACCATCGGCTCCCAGGAAAAGGCCGGTTCCTGCACCTACTGCCCCCCGAGCATCAGTCGAGGCGGGGATAGCTGTGAGCCCCAAGAGGGCTCGCAAGGGACTGCAAACTTCTTCATCGAGCCAGGAGGTTTCGAAAGTCATCAACCTCGATGCTCTTACCAATTGTTTCCTTTTTTTATCGGCCGATTCATCACTATTTACATCGGCTAAGCACCTTCCATGCAGATGACTGACACTTCTAGTGGGAAAGCCGGGGAAGTGCCGATGCCTTTCGCAAGGCTGGATCTAGTAATCCCTGAAGGTGCAGATGAAACGGTTACCACTGTGGCCAAGCCCCCAGCAACTACACACAAGCCGATTGTCTCGTCATCTGCTATCCCCTTGACCTTACGAGAGGTACGTTCGCTTCGTTCGGCTCTTCCTTCCATGTTGGACGCATACTGACGCCATTTCGGCCTACCAGGGTTGTGATATCTCAGGCCTGCTGACGTTCGACCCTGAATCCATCGAACCAACTCTCTCTGTCGCCAACGATGAACCACGAGCAAAGGCTGTACTACCTCAATTCCAGCGTCTCAAAGCCTTGATGTCCTCCCCGATCGAGAAGTTGATCGAGGGTTCTGAAGAGGTGAAGAGTGTTCTTGCCGAAATCAAGGACCAACTCCCAGTAGCACTGCAGGTGAAGCTTTGGCCAGTTGTAACTCTGTCTTTCTACGGGTCAAGGGTGAAGTTGGCTCGTGAGAGGATTAATCTGCGCCGCGCCCAACTCCCACTGAAGGCCAATATTGCAGACAAATGCCAGCAGCTCAACGAGAAAAAAGCGTCTCTGGATGCCAAAACTGACACCTCTGTCAGCACCGCCGAGCTTGCATCCTTGAAAAAGGAACTGGGAGATCTTGAAGAGAAGGTCCGGGCGACTAAACAGCTCATTCGTGACAAGGAAGCATTCATCGCCCGCTCCCAAGACGAAGCGGAAGGCCTCAAAGTTCAACTGAAGACTGATCTGGCGGAAATACGTGCCCTGAACAAGCAGCTAGTGATGGGCAAGGACGAAGATGACGAAGCCGAGATCGCTGAGGTGGATCGTGTCCGCACTGACGCCCTCCACGCCTTCGAGGCATTCCTTCAGTAGCTTATTCATGTAAACTGACACCTGCTCGTAGCAGTTTGAACCTCTAGAGTCGATGGCGGTGCATCGGCTATATATTTTTTTTTATTGGCCGATTTCATGTATCGGCCCCCATATTTCACTGTCCATCATCCCACATGCTTGGGAAATTTTTCTTGAGATGCTAACCGTTGACAGCCACTGGGAATTTCACGCCGTCCAGCTCCTCAAGCATGTACGCGTTCCCCCTTAAAACTTGATTGACCCTGTATGGCCCGTGCCAATTTGGAGACCATTTGCCGTATGTTGTATCCTTAGTCCCCAATGGCAATACAGCTTCCCATACCAGATCGCCAACGTGGAACTCCTTTGGTCTCACCTTCTTATTATATGCACGAGCTACCTTGGCCTTGTTCTCTTTGATTTTCTCAAGCGACCACAGCCTAAGGTCAGTTAAATCCTCAACACTGTCACTCATCAGGGCCGCATATTCTTCAGTTGTTAGATCGTTCTGAAAAGTGACACGTCTCGATCCAGCCGTAATTTCCCAGGGCAATACGGCTTCTTGTCCATAGACTAGATGGTATGGCGAGGTTTTTATCGCTCCATGACATGACATGCGATAAGCCCATAAAGCCTCTGACAAAACCTCGTGCCAACGCCTAGGGTGCTCATTGACTTTCCTCTTGATCAGCTTGATAAGGCTCTGGTTGGACGCTTCAGCTTGCCCATTTGCTTGAGCATAGTATGGGGATGATCGGATCAGCTTAATTCC
Source organism: Avena atlantica (assembly GCA_910589765.1). NCBI lineage: Eukaryota > Viridiplantae > Streptophyta > Magnoliopsida > Poales > Poaceae > Avena > Avena atlantica. The sequence goes on from OU342736.1 coordinate 16,660,219, forward strand.
CGTGTCCTCACAGAACTTTCTAAACTCGTGAGACATGAAGACCGAACCTCCATCGGTCGTGATAGTTTGGGGAATCTCGAATCTATGAATGACATGTTCTTTCACAAAATCGATAACATCCTTCGAGTTCACTGACTTCATAGGGACGGCTTCCACCCATTTAGTGAAATAATCCGTAATGGCCAAAATCCACATGTGGCCTTTGCTTGATGGAGGATTGATCTTGCCAATCATATCCATTCCCCAACCTCGGAATGGCCAAGGCTTGATGATGGGGTTCATTGCTGACGCGGGTACCGTCTGAATTTTTCCAAATTTCTGACATGCTTGACACCCTTTGTAGTACTTAAAACAGTCCTCAAGCATGGTGGGCCAATAAAACCCTAATCGCCTGATCAACCATTTCATTTTGTGAGCCGATTGGTGAGTCCCACAGGCGCCTTCGTGTACCTCGTGTTGGAGCCGATTGGCCTCGGTTGGCCCCAGACATTTGAGCAGTAACCCTTCCAGAGTCCTGTAGAACATGTCGTCCCCAATAAGCACATACTTCATGGCCTGGTACCTTATCCGTTTAGGTGCCCCCCGAGCCGAATCTTTCAAGTAATTGAAGATATCGGATCTCCATTCGTCCGCCTCCAGGAACTGTACCTGAACATTAGCTCCCTCTGCTACGTCCTTGTAGCCTGAAGCCATTTGTGCGAGATCATTCGCCTCGGTATTCTGCGATCGCGGGATCCAGTTCAAGTTTATGTACCGGAACTGTGCCATCATCTCACGGCATTGCAACCATAATGGGAAGAGCGACTCGCTCTCGCACTTGTATTCCTCCGTGAGTTGGGAAATAACCAATTTGGAGTCTCCAAAAATTTCCACTGCTTCTGCTCTAGCTTCGATGAGCAACTCCATTCCCTTGCGTATCGCCTCGTACTCAGCGACATTGTTGGTGCGAGGGGTAGATAGCCTTATGGAGAAGGAATATGTTGCCCCCCGGGGCGACACGAGTAGAATGCCGATGCCGCAACCATCATCACAAACCGATCCATCGAAAAACATAGCCCACACTCGTATAGACAGCGCTGCTATATCGGTGTTGATTCTTTTAGCAATAAGATCGGCCAACGCCTGACCCTTAACCGCTTTCGCGGGTTGATACCGGATATCAAATTCCGATAATGCAAACATCCATTTGCCGAGTCGGCCTTTCAACATAGGAGCCGACAGCATATGTTTTATGACATCTGATTTGCATATAATGATAATCTCCGCTGAGAGCAAGATGTGGCGCAGCTTGGTGCAGGTGAAAAACAGGCAGAGGCACAACTTATCGATCTCAGGATACCTTGTCTCTACATCCAGCATCCTTCTGCTGATGTAAAACACAACTCGCTCCAGACCATCATGAACCTGCACCACCACCGAGGCGATGGACGCATCAGCTACTGACAAGTAAATGTAGAACGGCCTATCTGGCTGGGGCGGAACCAACACTGGCGGTTTCGTTAGATATTCTTTGATCTCTTCGAAGGCTCATTGTTGTTCTGTACCCCAGCGGAACTCCTCGTCAGATTTAATTTTCACCAGTCCCATGAACGGCTCTATTCTTCCTGACAGATTGGAGATGAATCTTCTGACGAAGTTGATCTTGCCGATGAGAGACTGCAGTTCTTTCTTCGTGGTAGGTGGCTTCATTGTTCGCACTGCCTCCTGACTTTTCAGGCCGATCTCAATTCCGTGTTCATGGACCAAGAAACCCAAGAACTGACCGGCCGTTACACCGAAGGCACACTTCTTTGGATTCATCCGTAGGCCGAATTTTCTTGTTCGGTCCAGGACGCGTTGCAGATCGCCCAAGTGTCCTTGTACTGAAGCAGACTTGACCACCACGTCATCGATATAAATTTCCACCAGCTTGCCGATCAGATCATGGAAAATGTAATTCATGGCTCTTTGGTATGTGGCGCCGGCATTCTTCAGTCCAAACGTCATGACTACGTATTCAAACAACCCCACCGAACCTGGGACTCTGAATGCAGTCTTGTGTATATCTTCCGGAGCCATAAAAATTTGGTTGTAACCGGCATTGCCATCCATGAAGCTCAAGACCTTATGACCAGCAGCTGCGTTGATTAATGTCTCTGCCACTGGCATCGGATACTCATCCTTTGGAGTGGCTTTATTGACATCCCGAAAATCTATGGCAACGCGCCAGCGGCCATCTTTTTTCTCTACAGGTACGATACTAGAAATCCACTCAGCATACCTGCATGGCCTGATTAACTTAGCTGTCAACATTTTCTCGATCTCTTTCTTGACTTCTTCCAGAATTTCGGCCTTCATCTGTCGTGCTCGCTGCTGGAATGGCCGAAATCCTTTTTTAAGCGGGAGTCGGTGCTCAATGATGCTCCTGTCTAACCCGGGCATCTCTGTATAGTCCCAGGCAAAGCAATCTGGATATTCTTTCAACAAAGCTATCATCGGACCCCGCAGATTCGGATCTAACTTCTTGCTGATAAATGTTGGTCGCGGCTTATCCCCAGGACCGATGTCAATTTCCTCTAGCTCATCAGCGGAGGTAAACCCATACCCTAGCTTTCCGTCACCTGCTAAATCGATGCTAAACACGGGGCAAACAGTTGGTGAGGATAACAAAGATAATTTGGGCTGATTGCCGGAATCGGCCCCCTTTTTGATTGCATCAGTCAAGGTAGGTTTACAACTTATTTGTGCTCTACAATGGCAGGGAACCTCCCTACTACGACTGCATGACCTGTTTGTCGTAAGATTGCTGCTTTTTATTTTTTGTGGCCGATCGCAGGGATCGGCCGTACCACGTGCGATCGTGGACTTTTCTACTCTGTCAGGCCAGTGGATAAGACCAGCCTCACCCTGTTTTTTGTAGCTTCAATGCGCTCACAGCCGTCTAGACTGATTCCAGAGATCGGCTCTTGGTCTTCTGCCTCCCAGATGTTCATGCCAGCGATGGAAATCTCGATCGAATCATCTGCATGAATGACCTCCACTTCATCTCCATCCCATTGTATTAGGCACTGGTGCATCGTGGATGGAATGCAGCAGTTAGCGTGAATCCAATCCCTCCCCAGCAAGATAACGTAGGTGCTTTTGCTGTCAACGATGAAGAATGACGTAGGGATGGTTTTTCTGCCCACGGTCAGATCCACGTTCAGAACGCCTTGTGTTTCTGAAGTTTGGCCGTTGAAGTCGCTTAACGTGACGTTGGTTTTGATCAGATCTGCAGTGGAGCGTCCCAAACGCCATAGCATGGAGTATGGTATTATATTAACTGCCGCTCCGGTGTCCACCAGCATCTTGCTGACAGGCTTCCCATTGATATAACCTCGCAGGTACAGGGCTTTCAGATGTTTGTAGCCCTTCTCCCGTGGTTTTTCAAAGATAACCGGCCGTGGGCCGCAGTCAAACTGTGCCACTGGTAGTTCTTTGTTTCTTGGAGCGCCAAACTCTGATGGGAGTACGAACACCATGTTTGTGCCAGCCGATGTCTTCGCATCGGCTTTTAATGGTTTGGGGCGCCACTCTTTCCTTTTCGGACGAGCCTCCGTTTCCAAGGTTTGCCGAACTTTCACGGCCAGATCGGGCCGTGCTTTCCTTAAAGCGTGGAGGTACTGCGCTTCGGCTTCCTCCAAGCTACGTAGTCGCTGAACTCTACGCTTTTGGGTGTGTCTGAGTCCATCGGGACACCACCTTGGCCGGTGATACCTGTCTTCTCCTTCTTTACCCTTTGGCTTCTCGAGACCTTTTGCTCGAGACGACTCCTCTTGCCTGTTCTGAGGCGGGAGAGGCCCTAGACGCTTGAACACTGCAACTGGACCTGTGTCATCCTTCTGCTGTCCACATTCCGGGCAGTTGTCGATTGTAGGCAATCGGCTCATTCCCGCATCCCAGCAATACTTGAAGAAAGGACAATCCCAATGTTTATCCACGCCTTCCTTTTCCTTTGACTTTCCCCTAGCGAGGTGCTCATATCCTTCCTCATCTCTATCGTGCTGGCGACGTCGGTTATACTGACGCTCATACTTGTTAAGGAGATGCGTGGAGTGTGGCTTCTGATATCGCACGCTTCTCACTTGCTCCTCGGTTAAATACCGCCTATCATCATAACGGGGCCGGTCACGTGGACCAGCCTCCTCTCTTTCTTTGCCCCGAGAGCGACCGCCTTCCTCCTTATATGTGCCAAGGTGGTACACAGGCCCTGTCATATTAACATCGAACGAGAAATCCAACTGACGTCTCGTGGAGTGGCTGTGTTCTACCATGTTGACGCCGGGAAACGGGTTTGTGTCTACTTTCATCGCGAATTTCCCAAGGATCAGACGGCCCTGTTCTATCGTCGTCTGGATCTGGCGACGTAGCTCTTTGCAATCATTGGTGGTGTGGGTGAATGAGTGATGCCACTTGCAGTATGGTCTCCTGTTCATTTCTTGAGCCGTAGGGATTTTATGGCCTTCGGGTAACTTCAGCTGCTTTTCTTTCAGCAGTAAATCGAATATCTGCTCAGCTTTGCTCACATCGAAGTCGAACCCTTTCACAGGCCCTTGCTGCTTCACCCATTTGCAGGACACAGGATCTGCCCCCCGAGCCCATTCAGCCACGGCCACCTCCTGGTCTTGTACGGGATCCTCTTCCTCTGTATCGACCAGGCCTATCGGACGTTTGAACTTGTCTTGGTACAACTCAGGGTGGCGCTGCTCATACATTGTTAGTTTCTGGGCCATGTGCGCCAATGAATTGTATTCTACTTGGAAAGCCAGATCCTTGATAGGTGCTGAGAGACCCAACACTGCCAGCTCGACTTCTTCTTTCTCAGTTAAACGAGGCGAATAACATCGGTTCTTGACAGTCCTGAAACGCTGAATGTACTCGGCTACCGTTTCTCCCCGCTTTTGCCGCACCTGCGCCAGATCTGCAATGCCAGCCTCGGTAGCTTCTGAATGATACTGAATATGGAACTGCTCTTCCAGTTGCTTCCAGGTCTGGATCGAATCCGGTGGCAACGAGGTGTACCACCCAAAAGCTGGTCCTGTCAGAGATTGCGCAAAGAACCTTACGCGTAACTGATCCGATGCTGAAATCATGCCTAGCTGTGCCAGGTATCGGCTCACATGCTCGATCGAGCTCGACCCTTCTGATCCGCTAAACCTTGAGAACTCAGGGAGCCGATACTTGGGTGGCAGCGGAATCAGATCAAACTAGTTGGGGTACGGCTTGGAATAGCCGATTGTCCTTCTCTTCGGCACGAAGCCAAACTGGTCTCTCAAGATGGTGCGGATTTGCTCCACCGTTTGAGCTGCAGGGGCTAAATTCTCATGACTCGTTCCGGTGGCGTACTTGGCTAGCCATGCATGTTTATCAGCGTCCATCCCAGACATCCCTGCTCCAGAAATACCTGCTCCCGAAGCCCGTGCTCCAGAAACTCCTGCCCCAGAAATCCATGCGGTTGCAATGGTTTGTGCGCGTCAGGCTATTGCAGTCCGGCACGTAGGTGCACACATATCCATGTGGGATTTCTTTAGGTGGTTCAAACAGGAATTGGCAATCGCCAGGGTCACCTCCAACCTTGTAGACGACGTACGCCGGTGCCCCTGGTGGCTCCGGAGCTGCAAGCGTGAATGGTAGCTGTGGCCTGGTCTGGAGCGGTCTTTCTCCATGGTGAGTCCCTAGAGTAGGCCCCGACGGAGAGTACTGATGTTTCATGATCTCCTGAACTACGCGAACCGCGACGCGCTCGAAAGCGTTCACTAGGCTCTCAGAATGGCGGTGAAGAGAATGAGCCACCATGTAATTGACTTCCTCTCGCAGAGCTCTGGTGCGCTCCTCTGAAGGAACAGACAGATCCACCTCGTCAAGAGCACCTTCGGGTGAGAACCCTTTCCACCTGATGCCATGCTTACGGGTCCTCTCAAAAGATCCGATGAGATCGGCTTCTAAGAGAGCTTTGATATCATCATACTTCGCCTTATGCTCATCAGGCAAATCGTCGTACGTGACCGGTCTGCCTTCCATCGCAGCGTCGGATGTTGATGCAGATGTTGTTGAAGGTCCCACCGGGCGTGCCAGAATGTGTTGCCTGTCAAAACCCACCGGCGAGCAGCGACGAGCAACATACGTAAAATTCGAGCCGCGACCGGCTCCCAGGTTTCCCTGTGAATCGGCTCCTGGAGCCGATTATCCCATGGTTCTGCATTAGATCTACGATAACATGGGGTTTTGCTTCATCAATACAAGTTAAATCGATCTACGACAGTTTAACGTTTTCACCACATAATTGGAACATCCTACACGTAATTGAGCCTGGTAGATACAAAAGATGATAGAAAACTAACCCTAGAGAAGGCCTAACAACCGACGTAAAGTCAATTCCCGGAACAACTCCTCTCGAATTGGCAAACCATATCCTTATATACTACTGGATCGTTCAACCCGTTTGCAAGGCCTGACCATGTGGATATCAAACTAAACCTTGGAAAACAAGGCATAACTATAACAGATCAAGTCGACTGAATAAAGATCAAGCAAGATGCTGCCCTTACACCCAAAAAAGGTGCAAAGGCAGCGAGATAAATAAAGGCAGCATAACTAAGTAATCATAATAAAAAGGTACCGATGCTAGCCCAAACAAATCTATGATAACAGTATTACTCGCCATCAACAAGGCTTCAGCACGAGTAATACTAAATAACGCATAAGCAGATACTGCCTAGATCGCAAGATCTAGGCAGCATGACACTTACCCGAGAAAAACCCTAGAAACAAGGGGTGGCGATGCGCTGAGATTGTGTTTGTTGTGAACGTGATCGTCCTCCTTTCTCAATAACCTTAGGTACATATTTATAGTCCGGAGACTTTCTATCTTTGGAATAACCCTAACAACTCTATCTCTTACTTAAACCAAAACGTAACCTACCATAATATACAGATACACGGGCAATTTAGCCCAAATCCACGCACAAGGCTGATCCAGCAAAACGTTGCATATACGTATCCTCCAAGCCCATCTTGATTACGGCCCATCTCCTCCTTTGGCCAAAATGTGGCGATAACAGAAATATTAAGCATCTAAAAAATGATTTTTATTAGATCAAATCATATTTTAATGCCGCATCTTTTGTATTAACATTTTTGAATTGATTCGATATTTAAATGTCGCATCTTTTGTATACACTTGAATCTCACCAAGCTTCGCTCAACTTGCATTGTTTTTTTGATAAAATAGCATATTGTGAACCTAAAAATGATTTTTGTAAAAAATCATGAGCATCGTATCATGTACTTGTAGTTCATATCTGACCCACTTCCTGCCAATTCGGTAGGAATTTGTCTTTTTCACCAGAGGTAGACGGAAAGGTTTCAGATCCCCCTGTTGGTACATTGTGCATATAAGGTGGTCTAGTATTTTTGTAAAATGTGTTGGTGGTTTTTTGAATTATCCATTTTGTGGTTGCTTCACAAAACCGTCCGTTTTTTATGCTCGGAAAATGGAAAATGCCTTTTTGGTGCGATAAAAAGGAAAACTTCCTTTTGCAACATTATTTGCCATGCCATGATGCACATGTATACACAATATGGCCATATTATCACAAACTATGCCTTGATTCTAGCCATAACATTGGTCATTTGACCCGAAAGCCAAGAAACCTTGAATGAGATAGGTCATTTTGAGACAGTTACATAAAGCCGAAATGGAACTGAAAATTAAGATACGTAAAAGAACTGAAAATTAAGATACATAAAAGAACTGAAAATTAAGATACATGGCCAGATTAAGTAACAATCGGCCGAACTGGAACTGAAAATTAAGATACATAAAAGAACTGAAAATTAAGATACATGGCCAGATTAAGTAACAATCGGCCGAACTTGTTTCGGAATGTTGGAGTGATTCAGTCATGATCCTGCCTACACCTGTAATACTCGCCACTGTAGTCGTCGTACTCGCCGCCGCTGTCATCGCTGTCGTCGTCGGGGTCGCCGTAATTGAACCTCTGGAGAGTACGCGTGGGTTGGACTTGAGGGTAGCGCATGGGCTGGACTTGAGGGTAGCGCAGACGGGGGTTAGAGTCGGCGGCAGTGTCATAGGCCATGACGCTCTGGAGAGTCCGACCGCGCCACCATAGCCGACGGTCGGCCTCGTTGAAGTTAGGAGGAGGTGGGCCGTCCTCCTCGTGCCTGGCGAGCGCCCTCTCATGCCGATCCACGAAGAAGGCTTCCCAAGTAGGGAAATAGTCGGGATGCCATCTGGGATTCCTCCGTTGCTCCGGCGTGAGCTCGAAGTAGTAGTGGTTCATGATGGCCATCCGGCGCGGCACACCTAGAGGGACAAGAGGAACCGGCACGCCTCCGACGCTCAGCATCCAGCCGACGGGGACACAGTAGCCCGGCGGGCAGGGGTAGTTCGAGGCGCAAAGCGCCTCCGCCTCCCTGGGGGTTAGTGCTACGGTGGAAGCCATGGGAAAGAGTGATGAGGTTGCAGATATGAGTCTAGAGATGTGCAATGACAATGGAGGCCAACCCCCTACATATATATATAGTGAACTAGCGGGAAGAACTGGAGGGAAGAACTGGCGGGAAGAAAAATGGCGGGAAGAAAAATGGCGGGAAGAAGAACTGGCGGGAAGAAAAATGGCGGGAAAAAATGGCGGGATGAACCTTTAGTCCCGGTTGGAGACACCAACCGGGACAAAACACGAGTCAGCACTAATAATAGGGGTGAGTGTCGACATTATGTCGTGCGGCGTGTACCTTGTCTCGGATGGTGTCACCAACCAGGACTAAAGATGAACCTTTAGTCCCGGTTGGAGACACCAACCGGGACAGAACACGAGTCAGCACTAATAATAGGGGTGAGTGTCGACATTATGTCGTGCGGCGTGTACCTTGTCCCGGATGGTGTCACCAACCGGGACTAAAGATGAACCTTTTTAGTCCCGGTTGGAGACACCAACCGGGACTAAAGATGAACCTTTAGTCCCGGTTGGAGACACCATCCAGGACAAAACACGAGTCAGCACTAATAATAGGGAAGAGTGTCGACACTATTTCGTAAGTGTCAACACCTTCGGGTGAGAACCCTTTCCACCTGATGCCATGCTTACGGGTCCTCTCAAAAGAGCCGATGAGATCGGCTTCTAAGAGAGCTTTGATATCATCATACTTCGCCTTATGCTCATCAGGCAAATCGTCGTACGTGACCGGTCTGCCTTCCATCGCAGCGTCAGATGTTGATGCAGATGTTGTTGAAGGTCCCACCGGGCGTGCCAGAATGTGTTGCCTGTCAAAACCCACCGGCGAGCAGCGACGAGCAACACGAAGAGCCGGGAGGCTCCCAGAACTGCTGGTGGGCCCTGGTCCCTCGGGCAACGGCCCGCAAAACTCCGGCACATGTCCTGGCTGGTGCAAGGGCGTGCCACCTGACCTATACCTGGTCAGGAAGGTGATGGGTTGCTTCGATTAGTTTCCTGCATGGAAAACAAACATACGTAAAATTCGAGCCGCGACCGGCTCCCAGGTTTCCCTGTGAATCGGCTCCTGGAGCCGATTATCCCATGGTTCTGCATTAGATCTACGATAACATGGGGTTTTGCTTCATCAATACAAGTTAAATCGATCTACGACAGTTTAACGTTTTCACCACATAATTGGAACATCCTACACGTAATTGAGCCTGGTAGATACAAAAGATGATAGAAAACTAACCCTAGAGAATGCCTAACAACCGACGTAAAGTCAATTCCCGGAACAACTCCTCTCGAATTGGCAAACCATATCCTTACATACTACTGGATCGTTCAACCCGTTTGCAAGGCCTGACCATGTGGATATCAAACTAAACCTTGGAAAACAAGGCATAACTATAACAGATCAAGTCGACTGAATAAAGATCAAGCAAGATGCTGCCCTTACACCCAAAAAAGGTGCAAAGGCAGCGAGATAAATAAAGGCAGCATAACTAAGTAATCATAATAAAAAAGTACCGATGCTAGCCCAAACAAATCTATGATAACAGTATTACTCGCCATCAACAAGGCTTCAGCACGAGTAATACTAAATAACGCATAAGCAGATACTGCCTAGAGCGCAAGATGCGATCTAGGCAGCATGACACTTACCCGAGAAAAACCCTAGAAACAAGGGGTGGCGATGCGCTGAGATTGTGTTTGTTGTGAACGTGATCGTCCTCCTTTCTCAATAACCTTAGGTATATATTTATAGTCCGGAGACTTTCTATCTTTGGAATAACCCTAACAACTCTATCTCTTACTTAAACCGAAACGTAACCTACCATAATATACAGATACACGGGCAATTTAGCCCAAATCCACGCACAAGGCTGATCCAGCAAAACGTTGCATATACGTATCCTCCAAGCCCATCTTGATTACGGCCCATCTCCTCCTTTGGCCAAAATGTGGCGATAACAGAAATATTAAGCATCTAAAAAATGATTTTTATTAGATCAAATCATATTTTAATGCCGCATCTTTTGTATTAACATTTTTGAATTGATTCGATATTTAAATGTCGCATCTTTTGTATACACTTGAATCTCACCAAGCCTCGCTCAACTTGCATTGTTTTTTTGATAAAATAGCATATTGTGAACCTAAAAATGATTTTTGTAAAAAATCATGAGCATCGTATCATGTACTTGTAGTTCATATCTGACCCACTTCCTGCCAATTCGGTAGGAATTTGTCTTTTTCACCAGAGGTAGACGGAAAGGTTTCAGATCCCCCTGTTGGTACATTGTGCATATAAGGTGGTCTAGTATTTTTGTAAAATGTGTTGGTGGTTTTTTGAATTATCCATTTTGTGGTTGCTTCACAAAACCGTCCGTTTTTTATGCTCGGAAAATAGAAAATGCCTTTTTGGTGCGATAAAAAGGAAAACTTCCTTTTGCAACATTGTTTGCCATGCCATGATGCACATGTATACACAATATGGCCATATTATCACAAACTATGCCTTGATTCTAGCCATAACATTGGTCATTTGACCCGAAAGCCAAGAAACCTCGAATGAGATAGGTCATTTTGAGACAGTTACATAAAGCCGAAATGGAACTGAAAATTAAGATATGTAAAAGAACTGAAAATTAAGATACATAAAAGAACTGAAAATTAAGATACATGGCCAGATTAAGTAACAATCGGCCGAACTGGAACTGAAAATTAAGATACATAAAAGAACTGAAAATTAAGATACATGGCCAGATTAAGTAACAATCGGCCGAACTTGTTTCGGAATGTTGGAGTGATTCAGTCATGCTCCTGATTACACCTGTAATACTCGCCACTGTAGTCGTCGTACTCGCCGCCGCTGTCATCGCTGTCGTCGTCGGGGTCGCCGTAATTGAACCTCTGGAGAGTACGCGTGGGTTGGACTTGAGGGTAGCGCATGGGCTGGACTTGAGGGTAGCGCAGACGGGGGTTAGAGTCGGCGGCAGTGTCATAGGCCATGACGCTCTGGAGAGTCCGACCGCGCCACCATAGCCGACGGTCGGCCTCGTTGAAGTTAGGAGGAGGTGGGCCGTCCTCCTCGTGCCTGGCGAGCGCCCTCTCATGCCGATCCACGAAGAAGGCTTCCCAAGTAGGGAAATAGTCGGGATGCCATCTGGGATTCCTCCGTTGCTCCGGCGTGAGCTCGAAGTAGTAGTGGTTCATGATGGCCATCCGGCGCGGCACACCTAGAGGGACAAGAGGAACCGGCACGCCTCCGACGCTCAGCATCCAGCCGACGGGGACACAGTAGCCCGGCGGGCAGGGGTAGTTCGAGGCGCAAAGCGCCTCCGCCTCCCTGGGGGTTAGTGCTACGGTGGAAGCCATGGGAAAGAGTGATGAGGTTGCAGATATGAGTCTAGAGATGTGCAATGACAATGGAGGCCAACCCCCTACATATATATATAGTGAACTAGCGGGAAGAACTGGAGGGAAGAACTGGCGGGAAGAAAAATGGCGGGAAGAAAAATGGCGGGAAGAAGAACTGGCGGGAAGAAAAATGGCGGGAAAAAATGGCGGGATGAACCTTTAGTCCCGGTTGGAGACACCAACCGGGACAAAAACACGAGTCAGCACTAATAATAGGGGTGAGTGTCGACATTATGTCGTGCGGCGTGTACCTTGTCTCGGATGGTGTCACCAACCAGGACTAAAGATGAACCTTTAGTCCCGGTTGGAGACACCAACCGGGACAAAACACGAGTCAGCACTAATAATAGGGGTGAGTGTCGACATTATGTCGTGCGGCGTGTACCTTGTCCCGGATGGTGTCACCAACCGGGACTAAAGATGATCCTTTTTAGTCCCGGTTGGAGACACCAACCGGGACTAAAGATGAACCTTTAGTCCCGGTTGGAGACACCATCCAGGACAAAACACGAGTCAGCACTAATAATAGGGAAGAGTGTCAACATTATTTCGTAAGTGTCAACACTATGTCGAGCTGCTTGTACTATAAATAGGCATACCTGTGAGTCCAGTCCTCCAGTCAGTTTGAGGCAGGGACACCACTACGGCCAGTTTCAGGGAGATGCCGACGGAGCCCAGTCCTCCGGCATCTCCGATAAACTGGTCACAGAGGCACTCCCTAATATGTGAAATTAGTTAGCTCCCAGGTGTATTGATCTAGTTAGAGAAGTTACAAAGCTGCAAGATGGTTTTCGAGAGCAGGGACACCACTACGGACAGTTTCAGGGAGATGCCGACGGAGCCTAGTCCTCCGGCATCTCCAAGAAACTGGTCATAGAGGCACTCCCTAATATGTGACCGCGCGCGTTTGGAGATCAGATCTTAATGGTAAGTACGAATCGGGACAACTTCTTCTCATAGTCCCGGTCCATCCACAAAACATGATTAACACTCAAGACATGTATTAATATTAAAAATATGAACTAGAGTTACATAATATGAGCATGAACTTCTTGGCATATGTCCTTCCTTATGATCGCTTCAGACGTAACCATGGAGCATCTTCTTTACTTAACGGAATGCTTGGGTCAGTTTTTACTGTGAAGGGCGGAATTTCATCAAACTTATTATAATCTTCTGACATGTCTATCTTGTCCTCGATTCCCACGATGTTTCTTTTCCCTGAAAGAACTATGTGACGCTTTGGCTCATCATATGATGTATTCGTTTGCATATTTTTTCTTTTTTTTGGTCTGGAGGACATGTCCTTCACATAGAAAACCTGAGCCACATCATTGGATAGGACAAATGGTTCGTCTAAGTTCTTCATAACATTGTTGAGATCCACCGTTGTCATTCTGTACTTCTTGTCTACCTCAACCCCTCCTCCTGTTAGCTTGACCAATTTGCATCGAAACAAGGGGACCTTAAAATTAGGTCCATAGTCAAGTTCCCATATCTCCTCTATGAACCCATAATATGTGGTCTTTTGCCCATTGTCTTCTGCTGCATCGAAGCGGACACCACTGTTTTGGTTGGTGCTCTTTTTATCTTGGCCTATCGTGTAAAATGTATTCCCATTTATCTCGTACCCTTGGAAAGTACATACAGTCGAAGATGGTGTCCTGGCCAACAAGTACAGCTGATCCCCAACAGTGGTGTTATTCGTGAGAAGTCTTTGCAGCCAGCCGCCAAAACTCGCCATGTGTTCACTTATAATCCATTCATCAGACTGCCCCGGGTGTTTGAGGCGTATTAAATTCTTGTGTTCATTGATAAACGGGTCAACCAAGATAGATCTTTGTAAAACCGTGTAGTGTGCTCAGAGAATGCCCGTCCCTACATATCATTGCTTTACATCCTAGGGTGCCTTTTCCACGCAGTCTCCCCTCATGTCGTGATTCTGGAACACCAATCGCCTTAAGGTCAGGAATAAAATCACTACAGAACTCAATGACCTCCTCTGTTACATAGCCCATGGAGATGCTTCCTTCTGGCCTATCACGGTTATGAACCTATTTCTTTAAGACTCCCATGTACCTCTCAAAGGGGAACATATTGTGTAGAAATACAGGACCGAGAATGGCAATCTCTTCTACTAGGTGAACCAGGAGATGCGTCATAATATTGAAGAAGGATGGTGGGAACACCAACTCAAAGGTGACAAGAAATTGGGCCACATCTTTTTGTAACCCTGGTAGGCTTTCTGGATCGATTACCTTTTGAGATATTGCATTGAGGAATGCACATAGCTTCACAATGGGTACTCGAACATTTTCAGGTAGAAGCGCCCTCAATGCAATCGGAAGCAATTGTGTCATAATGACGTGGCAGTCATGAGACTTCAGGTTTTGGAATTTTTTCTCTGCTATATTTATTATTCCCTTTATATTCAACGAGAAGCCAGACAGGACCTTGATACAGCTCAGACATTCAAAAAAGATTTCCTTCTCTGCTTTGGTAAGAGCGTAGCTGGCAGGAGTTAAGTGGCATCGTTTACCCTTCTCGTTCTCAGGATGCATAGGCTCTTCAGGGGCCTTCGGACGTTGTTGGTCCTGCCGTGCTTCCGGTGTATCTTTTGTCTTCCCATACACTCCTAGAAAGCCTAGAAGGTTCACGCAAACATTCTTCGTCATGTGCATCACGTCGATTGAAGAGCGGACCTCTAAGACTTTCCAATAGGGTAGGTCCCAAAATATAGATTGCTTCTTCCACATGGGCGCGTGTCCGGCATCGTCATTCGGAACAGATAGACTGCCAGGACCTTTTCCAAAGATTGGTTCTGCCAGACGTTTGAAATGCTTGCCTTTCTTTCTTACTGGATGCAGGTTCGGAAGAAATCGGCGATACCCTAGGTACAAAACCTTCTTACATTTATCCAAATATACACTTTCAGTATCATCTAAACAGTGTGTTCATGCATTGTATCCCTTGTTTGTCTGCCCTGAAATGTTACTAAGAGCAGGCCAATCATTGATGGTTACGAAAAGCAATGCTCGTAGGTCAAATGGCTCCCCTTTGTGCTCATCCCACATACGTACACCTGGTTTGGCCCACAGATGTAAAAGTTCCTCAACTAATGGCCTTAGGTACACATCAATGTCGTTGCCGGGTTGCCTCGGGCCTTGGATGAGCACTGGCATCATAATGAACTTCCTCTTCATACACAACCAAGGAGGAAGGTTATAGATACATAGGGTCACAGGCCAGGTGCTGTGACTGCAGCTCTGCTCACCAAAAGGATTCATGCCGTCTGTACTTAGACCAAACCTTAAGTTCCTTGCGTCACGTGCGAAGTCCGGGTACTCTCGCTCGACTTTTCTCCACTGTGACCCATCAGCGGGGTGTCTCAACATCGCGTCTTTCTTACGGTCTTCCATGTGTCATCGCAAAAACTTGGCATGCTCTTTATTTCCGAAGAGACGTTTTAACCGTGGTATTATAGGAGCATACCACATAACCTTGGCGGGAACCTTCTTCCTAGGGGCCTCGCCCTCAACATCGCCAGGATCGTCTCGTCTGATATTATACCGCAGTGCAGTGCATACCGGGCATGCATCCAAATTCTCGTACTTCTCACCGCGGTAGAGGATGCAGTCATTAATGCAGGCATGTATCTTTTGCACGTCTAATCCTAGAGGGCAGACAACCTTCTTTTCTTGGTATGTACTGTCGGGCAACTCATTATTTCTTGGAAGAAGATTCTTCATTTTTACCAACAACTTTGAAAATGCGCTGTCAGTCACACCATTCTCTGCCTTCCATTGCAACAAATCCAGTGTGGCCCCTAGCTTTTTGTGGCCATCTTCGCAAGTTGGATACAACAATGTTTTGTGATCCTTTAACATCTGCTCCAGCTTCTCCTTCTCCTTTTCAGTTTCACATTCTTCCTTTGCATCAGTAATGGCCCGACCAAGATCGTCATCAGCGGGCCCATCTGCTCCCTCTTGATCTTCATTATCTACCTCCGTTGCATTATCATCATATTCAGGATACATATTATGATAGTTGTCATCATCCTCTTCTTCTTCGTTGTCTTCCATCACAACCCCTTTTTCTCCGTGCTTGGTCCAACAATTATAGCTGGGCATGAAACCGGATTGAAGCAGGTGGGCGTGAATGGTTCTGGTATTTGAGTAGTCTTTCTTGTTCTGACAGTGAACACACGGACGGCACATAAAACCATTGTGACCACGGTTTGCATTAGCCACAACGATGAAATTTTGGAGGCCCGTAATGTACTCGGAAGTGCGGCGGTCACCGTACATCCATTGCCGATTCATCTGCATTAATATGTAGTATATATCAAAAAATAATAGGGAGATTACCATTTATATATATAGTACATCAATGACACATGAAACTATAGTTGCCGACCTCGACCGAGACGGAAAGAGCAACAAGAAAGCTTATTTTGAGCTCTCGGGCATTTCACCGAACACCTCTAGTGCATATGAAAAAAACACAAACTAGCACTCTTCACACCCTCTTGCTAGGCTCCAAAATGTGTAAGAATGGAAGAGTGGGGTGGTGTCTTATATAGCCCCCCCTTTAACATCGGTTCATGCCACGAACCGGTGTTAAGGGGGGGGGGGTGCGCGGGCCACTGCTGCACGAACCGGTGTTAAAGGGGGGCTCCTTTTTTGCCGCAGGGGCCACGCTGGTACGGCCCCCCCTTTAACACCGGTTCGTGAAAGAACCGGTGTTAAAGGCCTTTTTCGGGATCAACAAAAGACCTCGTTTCCACTAGTGTATGGTCTCCATGTGGCCCCGCTGGGTGTGCTGGGCTGGAGGATGTTTAGTCCCGGTTCATAACATAAATCGGTACTATAGGTGTTCTGCCGCGGCAGCGTTTTGGGGCAACCGGCTGCCACGGCAGGAGATGGGGTTTTAGGGTTTTCTTTTTCTTTTTTTGTGTTTAATTATTTTTCATTTTATGTTTTTATTTCCAATAAGTTTTCATATATATATTATTCTAGGCTACTACATGTTTTATATGTTGTTGCATATATAATATAATTTCTCTCACGATTACATACAGACATATATATATACAAACAACTTGGTATACGAGTGCCAACCGAGACTAGAGCTCGTCTATTTGATTTACACGAAGATCATTACATTACATGTATACTTTAAGGTCTATCCACGTTGTATTGTCCTTCTGTGTTTATGACGTCTTTGAGCAAAAATTCTGACAACTCCTCTTGAATTGCTAGTCGGCGTTGATGTGGTAGGAGCTTATCCCGTATCGCATCCAACTATATATAAAGAAGTAGATCATTAGGAATAAAACTCAAAAAAAATTATGGTATACAATAAATTGTGAATATATTGGTTACTTACTCGAGGAAAGTCTGTGCCCTGCTCCATAGACCCACGTATGAACTTGCATACATAATATCCACATAAATTAGTCTCTTGTGGTTGCGTCACACACTTTTCGAGAATATAATTCAATTAAATAATAATCAAGCATGATAATTGTATGGAGACTAGAATTAAATAGATGCGGGGACCTAGCTCTCGTACTATTTACAAGGATCAGATGAAAAGTCAGCTCCTTACGCCATTCATCCTAAACTTCCTCCGTGAACTTTTTCCAAACCCTATCCGGCCAAACAAATGAATGGGTTATTAATTACTTGACATCTCAGAGAATGAAAAAAAGAGACATATATAGTGCGCTAATGTTTGAAATTACTTTTGGAGCATATCAAGTATGTTGCGGTAGTCTTCCATCGGCTTCTTTAACGAGTCCGTGATTTCAAATTTTGCACGGTTGACTTTAATATTTAGAAGAATTCAGTGGAAGATGCACATGTTTATATACACTTAACATCGAGTAAACAAAAAGTGAATGTGTACAAGACAGTAAGACTCTCACCCGTAGTTGTAAGGAAATAGTATTTGCGTCTTGTAATGTTGCTCCATTAAAAACATTAGCAAGTTGTCCTCCGTTTCCTCGGGGTTATTTATTAGTGTATGTCCATTAACTCTGTTTGGGTCAATGAACCCAATGACGTAGATTGACTTTATTCTACATTCATGAATCTTCATTCGGCATATATAATAGCATACAAAAGGAGATATAGTGAGGAAAACTACATGCAATGAATTGAACAAGCTGAGTTAGAGACTTAATTACATACAGATCCAACAACAGCTGAGGAGGGACTTGTGAAGGGCTTCTAGGTTGAATAACTAAAATTGTTCACAAAGTTCAATAGAGATCATGTCCGGACTGAAGTACTCCTCTCTAACTTTACATAGGATAAATTGTCACTCTTTCTTTGTGACTTTCAAGTACCAGGCATGCAAAAGTCGCATATGTGTTGGCAAATCATCGAAATATCTCATCGTTGACCAGAGGCTCCCCGTAGAGAAATTTTCGTGCTATTGGTGACATGGCGACATCTCCGCCGCTTAGAATTTGTTCGATGGGAATGTTACACTCCTTGGCTAATTTAATAGCTTCTTCCATATCTATTGCGCCTTGAGTGGGCTTGGGTAACACCTTGAGCGGGATGATCGATTGGTTTGCCTATTTGCCTAGCTAGGGAACTTCTTTTGATCTTCTCCTGCTTGAAGTACTGCTTGATGACTTCTCTTTCAGTGTCTTCGTAGGACATCGTGTATAGTCATCTTTCCTATGTAACACATATCAGGGTGGTTGCGCAAGGAATTACTTGAAGTGCTTCTTAACTTTTGGATCAAATTGCACCTGTGGCTCACGTTTTTTTGGTGCAAAATGGGACTTCACTTCGGCTTGGGAGATCATCATGTTTTCCTCAACAGTCCGGTGATAAACTAACTTGGGAGGAGACGGTGGTACTTCCCTCTCATTAGAGGTCATTGTTGGCACAAAAAGCAAACAAAAAGGATAACTTCCAAGACTCAACGAAACCCTCGGGTTATCATCCAACAAGTAGTTTTCTTTAACGCCTTTAAGTTAGGCACAAGAAGTGAGAAGAATCAAGTATTTTCAAATGAAGAATAGAGATTAATACTTGCAAAGTCTTCAAATATGAGATGTATCTCATACAAATGAGTCTTGGAGTATCCCTTCTCATTTCTCTTTGGTTTACTACTTTCATCAAAAGTATTTTTAGGAACAATCCAATCAAAAAAAATTCAAAGGCTCCATGCATTCCAACAAGCTTACAGGGTATGAGTATCTTAAATTCCTTTCTAGGCTTAGTTTTATCAGAAGTACCCACAACATCTACACTTGAGCCTAGCCTATTGAATGCTCAAAGACCTTTTTGGCTTCCCTAGCAACATCATGGAATTCTTTTAGTAATGTTTTAATGATGAATTCTCTCTTTCAGCATTCTTTAATTTCTTTAGTTTTAGGAATAAAATTTGCATCACGGGGTTAAGGCTAACATACCTACCCTCCAACATATGAACTAAAGAAGCTGCAGCAATCTCATAATTAGGAGCAAGCTCTGCTATAGATTTATCCTCAATATCCTCGTGCTTGCTAACATAATTAAAGAATTCTTCAATATTATATTTCCCAATTATGGAGCTACTACCTATTGAAAGGTTTTTCAGGGTAAACTTGGGAGCAACATGGTGTTCTGAGCAGAGTTCATTTTGGCAAAGGTGGGCAAGCCAAAAACACCAGCAGCAACTAGAGCAGGAACTAATTTTTTTCTGTGTTTTTGAATAAAGAAAGCAAACCAAACTAGACTAATTTTTTTGGAGTTATTGAAAAGAGGAAAACAAAACCAAGCAAAAGAAACTAAGCAAACTAAAAACAAAGTAAAGAGAAAGGAAGTGGAGGACTCCCCTTGTGATGACATCCTTAGCCTCCCCGGCAACAGCGTCAGAAAAGGCTTGATGCAGAGCTGAGTTGATGTAGGAGCGCTTCGTTGGGAACCCCAAGAGCAAGGTGTGAAGCAGCACAACAGTGTCAACACCCAGATTTTTAATCCCAGATGCCTGCTATGCCATACATCGTAATCCTAGGATTACCATTTTTGCGAGACATACTAGATTGGATATCACAGTACATCATCCATTACAAACCATACATAAGGTCTTACAACAAAATAAAGGATCCCATGATCCAGTCTTAAAACAATCAAGCAGCGGAATAACGTAATGATAACAGTAGAGTGGGTGAAGTTCCATCTTCATGGTCACAGGCAATGCTGACGATGGGAGATGATCCTAGTTGTCGTAACCTTCCAGCGATCTATCCTCCTAATAGTCCTCTTCATAGTCTGGCCACGGGAATAGCCAGGGACAAAGCCATGAGTACTCTTTAAGTACTCGCAAACTAATACTAACAAGTGAAGTGGGTTTTGAGTAGGAAGTACTAGGCTCTAGGTTGTTTTGCAAAAGCCAGATTTATCTCTACTGAGTTCACAACCAAAGAAAGCTAGTTGAGAGTTTTATAACACCTTAGTGGGAACTTGATTTTTCATAACACAACCCTGTTGTGGTCAAGTCAAAGTCATGATTCCTTTCACAAGTAATTTTGAAAATATCTGACGACGGAACAGTATGGCAACTCCAATTGTCCATAACCGCGGACGCGGCTATTCGAATAGTTTGACACTCTGCAGACGTGGTACACTTTCACCATAATATTGGATACATCCGTCAGGAACAATCCTGAATTCACCATACTCAGTATACGGATAATCAATCCTAACCTTTCAATTACAGGCCCTAGTATAGGAGCCTCTCCTATGAGTTTGGACTTCCAACCATAACCAACTGTCATCTTGGGAACTGCACAGGTGGACAATCTTCACAAGGTAGACTCAGCTCAAATCTTGGCAGCAAGGGAACCCATACTAAGGTATATAAACTTCCAGTCAAGCCCTACCCAAATTTCGGGTATTGTGGTTATACGGTAATATTGGAATGGTGTCGCATCCAGACAACCATCAGTTTTATAAATGGCTAAGGCTCATGCCTCAACATTTTCATCATCAAAATCATCTGGTGTTCAAGAACACATGGAAAAAATGTTTCAGTAGAATGACTCATCATCCTAAGGTTTTCATAACCATTTTCACCAAGTATTCCCATCTAAAGTGATCAAGTTTGATGCTTAGCACTAGCATCTACAGGTGGGTGATATACACTAATGAGGGGTGGTAATCAAGTGTGAAATGAGCTAAGTTTAATCTCATGCCCCAGGATGACATCAAGATTTATCTAACTTAGGTCATGTTTTAAGCTCTTTATGCTACCTTTCTAAAATCTACAAGTCACTAAAATAAACCAAACTAGAGAGCTTTTATAAAGAAATAAAATAACTAAGCTTGCAAGTAAAACTAGGATTGGGTATCAAGTGGTGTAGGCTTGCAAGTAAAACTTGCATGGTTTATCTTAGCTTTCTCAGATAGTAGCTTTATAAGGTAATTTGTAGTGTTAGGCTTACATAATTGTAACTATAAGCTTGCCTTGTGCAGAGCATTGGTTGAAGTTCTCCTCGACTTCTTCCTCGTAGTATCCTCCTTCCTCCTCGTACCCTTGGTCGGTACTATCGTCTATAAATAAATACGAGGTACAAAATCACCAAACAATACTTAACTAATTCTATTTAGCACACAAGGGTTCACAATAGATGATCTAGCATCATCACTATCATCACAAAGATTAAAGAACTTGTCTTAATTATTTTATTTTAGAAAAGTAATTTCTACTCACTGAAAAACTACTTAATATTTAATATTCTCCAACTAAAACATGGGATGATGGTGACACATGTCATCACCACATATTTCAGTACTTGGGAATGTGATTTAAAGTGATGTCACAATTTAATAAGGTTTAACCCTTTTATTTTAATTAATTAAAGTGACTAGAAATGCCTATGGGCATTCTTTTATTGCTTGATCATTATTTCTGCAAGTAAACATAGATATTTTTATATATTCAGAAAGGTCTTGTTAAATGCGATTTTGGAGAGTTGTAATCAACTCAAAAGCTTTTATGGTTGAATTTTGAAAAATATTTGAATGCAGAAAAGCTTCTGCCTTATTATTTTTACTATAGGTGATCTACAATTCCAATTGATTTGAATCCAACGGTATTGGATTAAGAATTCCAGTACCTTTCTAACATTATTGGTTCAGTGAATCAAGCTAGGTTGATTTTTGAATCTAGGTACAGAACTAAGTTTGAAACTAAATGGAAAAACCTAAATTCAAACTAGTGGGTCACGCGGGAATGTCAATGGGCCGGCCCATGGCACACAACGCGTGCTCGGGTGGGTTTAAGTGGATGTCCCCACCAGTCAGTGAGACAGGGGGTGCGAAGTGGTACGGGGCGATCTAAACCACATGATCAACTTCTAATCGAACGGTTGTGAATTATCGTCTCCGTCGGGCAATGCCGGCAAGACAAAACCCTAGCGGCTAGTGGGGTTCTACGGGGGCTCACCGGGGCTCAGGTGAGGGTCAGTGACGGGGGCGAACGACGAAGTCGGCGACTATGAATCTCCTGGTACCGGTGGCTTCTCCTGGAGCGTCTCCAATCGCTGGCTCCTTTCTTCCTCCTCCGCGGCAGACTCCGACCCAAATTCCGGCGACCTGCTGCACGCTTTGCACTGGGGGTGAGGTGGGGTGGTTCTGAGAGAGAGTGGAGTGTGTTGGTGTGAAGAAATCGAATGGCGGTGGCCTCTATTTATAGTGCCAAGAGGGGACCAAAGGGCACGGGTGGAGCTCATCGTGGTCGTCGTCACAGTGGGCTAATGGCATGGGCGACGGTAGGGGGCGGTGCTGTGCTCCCTGGCAAAGCTCAACGGCACGGTTGTGTGGCGTGTGCCTGTGCGAGACGGTCGGAAAACTGCGGTGCTCTGGGTGGGTCCGACGGGCATTTTAATGGCGCACAATGGCTATGCTTACAAGCTGGGACGATGGTGATCACCCTTGCAAGCGGCGAGGGCGGCACGTGGTCTGTGGGCGCGTGTCGAGTGCGGCGCTCTAGCGCGCCCTCAACATGGCACAGAGGCATAGGGCGCGGTGGTTCTAGAGTGGTCCAGTGGCTGACAGGGCATTGGCGGTTGATAGGGGTGGCAGTGGACAGTGGTCAATGTCCTAGACAAGGTGGCTAGGCTTGGTGCTGCTCCTAGCTTGATGTTGACCATGGGATGGAAAGGTGAGGCTCGGCATGCTAACCATTGATGGCAATGGCAACCTCACAGTGAGCTAAAACTAGTTAATTGAGCTAGATGATCTACTAATAGCATGTTGTGAGCTAGAGAGGGAACAAGGTTGGCCAGAACACTGCTCACTATAGTGTTTTGTGTTTGTTTGATTTGTGTTTGCAAGGTGTTTGATGAAATGGCCGAAAGAGATTTGAATTTGAATTTTTTGATCAAACTTGGCGGGTGCACTAGTTACATACTGGGTAGTCTCTGGTTAGTTGGAAAGGTCAAGATGCACTAGTTGCGTTAGTTTTTGAAAATGGGTGATCTTCACATATGAACTAGATTCAATTTTGAATTGTCATTTGAATCCAGTTGACAATTGTTTCTGTGAGTTTGAAAGCTGGGCTTGGGTTCACTTTTACTTGGTCTAGCAAGGGGTGAAAAGAAATGGAATTGTTTTTGTTTGAAATCTTGGACTAGAAACACTCAAAGTGGCGTAGTGAGCAAGATTGGCAAAAATGACCATTTTCCTTATTTTGTTTGTTTTTTATTCTCTCTTGATTTTATTCTGCTTGGAAATGATTTAGATGATGTTGTTTTCATCTTTAAACCAATCCTTTCTAAACACAACAATCACACAAGTCCATTCACGCATTTATACAATCATCCAATACACACATGCATTCATAATGATTTTAATTAACAAAGTTTTTGTTATCCGTAATTTTGGTGATTGGAAATGATAATCATTGTTCAATATTTTTGGGATGTTACAAGAAGAAAGTTTTCCCTTAAAACGAAACCAAGGTTATCGAACCAGTAGGAGGAAGGAAACGTCACATAGGTGTTGCAAGCTACGCGGAGACCTGCACAACACAAACTCAAGAATTTTCCCCAACAAATCAGTGAGTTTGTCAAGCTCAACGGTTTGCTATAACAAAGGATTAAATGTATGGTGTGGAAGGTAATGGTGGTTTGCAGCAAGTAAACAAGTAACAATGGAAGATGTATCAATGGTAAAGATTGGACCGTGGTCTATATAGTTCACTAGAGGTGCTCTCCTTAGATAAACAACTTGGCATAAAGATTAAACAAATTACAGCAGGGCAATTGACAGGAGCAAGGCATAACAATGCAATACTAGACAAAAAGATCCTATGAGATTCGAGTGGGCAATACAACAAGATACAAATACCGCAATACAACTACATTTATGACTAGAAGTCCACCTTCAGGTTATCATCCGAACCCCCTCCAGTATTAAGTTGCAAGAAACAGAGAACTACTTTAAGCAAAGTGTGTAAGGTAAACAATGCACTTGTTCCATGAACAAGAGACCGTTGTTTTCTCCCTAGTAGCAACAATACATCTACAACCGAAGAGATTTCTGTCACCTCCCTTGGAAACTAGAGGCATGAACCCACTATCGAGCATAAATACCCCCTCTTGGAGTCACTAGCAACTACTTGGCCAAGATAACTACTATCAACGGAGAGAATACAGATCACAAAGAACACAGACATGATAAAATCATAAGACAAAACCATTAATCAATCTGACATAGTAATCTCAATATCCATAGGATCCCCGCAAACACAACATGCATGATTACAAATAGATTAGATCTTGATCATGAAAGGAGCTCACAAGATCTATACATGAAAGCACAAGGAGGATATACAACCATCTAGCTACTACAAGGACCCATAGTCCAAGGTGGAACTACTCACGCAACTTACCTGAGATGAAGGCCTCCGGGATGATCTTCCCTCTAGCAGTGTGCCGGGAAGAACTTCAGATCCCCCCAATCTAGGGATGATGGTGGTGGCAGCTATAGATGGTTTCGTGGAGTTTTGATCGTTTGCCTAGGGTTTCTGCATCGGGGGTTTCTTATAGGCGAAAAGGTGAGGCTAGAAGGCGACCAGGGGGCCCACACCCTCCCCAGGTGTGGGCCAGGCTTGGCCATTCCTAGGGGGGTCTGGCCGCCCTCTGGGGCCTCTCCGTCTCGTATTTTGGATTCGTGTCGCCCACGGTAAAATATTGACTTTGGCATTTGTCCCATCCAATTCCGAGAATATTGATTTTCTGCCTTTCTGGAGCCAAAAATAGAAGAAAACAGGCAACTCGCACTGTGGTAACTTGTTAATAGGTTAGCTCCAGAAAAGATATAAAAACACCTCAAAGTGTAGAGAAAGCAAATCAAAGTAGATACTAAACAAGCATGGAACATCAAAAATTATAGATACGTTTCCGACGTATCACGCCTAGCCTGGAAACAAGATGTGCTGCTTTTTCCAAAGAATGATCCCACCCTCCACTTCTCCCAGTGTTTTCTCCCCTTCACCTGCAGGGATGTCAAACTCCAGTGATCGACATATCGGTTCAACTTCATCGACACTGACACGAGCATAGCCAGATGGAATCTGATTTCCATGGTAGGTCCCTTCCTGTGGACAAGGTAAAGCAAAGCCGAGCGCCACCTTCATAAAAATGTTCTTCAGTGTCACATGTAGCTCACAAGCTGTCCTTTACTCAACTTCATCCACGGAGTAGCGAACCATCATTGCACCGGCCGTATCATCTATCACCGGTGCATTATTCTCGATCAACAATAGATTATTAGCTTGTACCTCCGTAGAAGCCACGCTGCTTCTCCGCTGAAATGGGCCCACCTAACTGTCGAGTGCAAGATCTTGTTGTCGAGCCAGTATTCTAAGAACATTAATATGCTCCTGCTACATCTTGAACATGGCTTGAAATTCCTCGTTCCTTTTTTCAACCACCTCTAACCGCGATGCCTCCTTCGCCTTCTTCTGGTTCATTTTTATCGATCGGATAAAGGGCGTCACTTAAGTCGTGCCAGCTATGCTCTTACCAAAGCAGAGAAGGAAATCTTTTTAAAGTCCTTTACAGTATCAAGGTGTCGTCTGGCTTCTGATATAATATAAAGGGGATAATAAATATGGCAGAGAAAAAGTTCCAAAACCAGAAGTCTCATGACTGTCACGTGATTATGACGCAGTTTCTTCCGATTGCATTGAGGGGTCTTCTACCGGAAAATGTTTGAGTACCCATTCTGAAGCTGTGTGCATTCCTCAATGCAATATCTCAGAAGGTAATCAATCCAGATATTCTGCCAAGGTTATAGAAGGATGTGGTACAATGTCTTGTTAGTTTTGAGTTGGTGTTCCCACCATCCTTCTTCAATATTATGACGCATCTCCTGGTTCACCTAGTGGAAGAGATTGCCATTCTCGGTCCTATATTTATACACAATATGTTCCCCTTTGAGAAGTTCATGGGAGTCTTAAAGAAATATATTCATAACCGTGCTAGACCAGAAGGAAGCATCTCCAAGGTCTATGGAACAGAGGAGGTCATTGAATTTTATGTTTACTTTATTCCTGACCTTAAGTCGATTGGTGTTCTTGACTCGCGGCATGAGGGAAGACTAAGTGGAAAAGGCATGCAGGGAAAGAAAGCAATGATATGTAGGGACGGGGATTATTTCACTAAAGCACACTACACAGTTCTACATAATTCCACCTTGGTAGCTCCGTATATCGAGGAAAACAAGAATATTGTACGCTCCAAAAACCCGGGGAAGCGTGACTCATGGATTATAGATGAACACATGAAGTCTTTCGACGGTTGGATGCAGACACATCTCTTGAATGACACCACTATTGGAGATCAGCTATACTTGTTGGCCGCGTCACCATCTTCTACTACTCCCTCCGATCCATATTACTTGTCGTTGGAATGGATGTATCTAGCACTAAAACATGTCTAGATACATCCATTTTAGTGACAATTAATATGGATCGGAGGGAGTATATTGAATTTCCAAGGGTACGAAATAAATGGGAATACATTCTACATGATCGCCCAAGATAAAAAGAGCACCAACCAAAAAAGTGGTGTCCGCTTTGATTCAAAGGACGAGAATGGGCAAAAGGACACATACTATGGTTACATAGAGGAGATATGGGAACTTGACTATGGAGTCTCTTTTAAGATCCCTTTGTTTCGCTACAAATGGGTTAACCTGAATGGGGAAGGGGTAAAGATAGAGCAGTTTTACAGAATCACAACAATGGATCTCAACAATCTTGGTTATAGAGATGAACCATTCGTGCTAGCCAATGACGTGTCTCAGGTTTTCTATGTGAAGGACATGTCTTCCAGAATGAAAAAAAGAAAAAATAAGCAAACGAATACATCATATGATGAGCCAAAGCATCACATAGTTGTTTCACGGAAAAGAAATATCGTGGGAATCAAGGACAAGACAGACATGTCAGAAGATTATAATAAGTTTGATGAAATTCTGCCCTTCACAGTGAAAACTGACCCAAACATTTCGTTAAGTAAATAAGATGCTCCATGGTTACGTCTGAAGCAATCATAAGGAAGGACATATGCCAAGAAGTTCATGCTCATATTGTGTACCTCTAGTTCATGTCTGGCCGGTCGGCCGCATATTGTGAACCTAAATGCCAGGAGACATGATAGCTCATTTTGTGGCTAGACCGGTACTATAGGGGGGGCCTTTAGTCCGGATTTTGTAGTCTCAGTTTTTAATATTAATAAATGTCTTGAGTGTTAGTCCTATTTTGTGGCTGGACCAGGACTAAAGGGGGGGCCTTTAGTCCCGATTTGTAGAACGACTTTCCCGAACTATGAAGAAGTTGTCCCGATTCGTACTTACCATTAAGATTTGATCTCCAAATGCGTGTGGTCACATATTAGGGAGTGCCTCTATGCCAAGTTTCTTGGAGATGCCAGAGGACTAGGCTCCGGTGACATCTCCCTAAAACTGGCCGTAGTGGTGTTCCTGCTCTCGCACACCATCTTGCAGCTTGTACCTTCTCTAGCTAGATCAATATGCCTGGGAGATAACTAGCTAGTTTCACATATTAGTATGGCCAGCTTATTGGAGATGCCGGGGGACTGGGCTCCGGTGGCATCTCCTTCGAGCTGGCCATAGTGGTTTCCTTGCTCTCGAAAACCATCTTGGAGATGCCTCAAACTGGCTGGAGGACTGGACTCACAATGATGCCTATTTATAGTACAAGCAGCTCGTTATTGTGTCGACACTCATGACATAATGTAGACACTCACCCCTATTATTAGTGATGACTCATGTTTTGTCCCGGTTGGTGTCTCCAACTGGGACTAAAGGTTCATCTTTAGTCCCGATTGGTGACACCATCCGGACAAGGTACAAGCAACACGACATAATTTCGACACTCGCCCCTATCATTAGTGATGCCTGGCCCAGCCTGCCAAAATCCGTCCAACCGGGACTAAAGATGAACCCTTTCCCTCTATTTATAGGTCTTTCCCTCTATTTATAGGCTGCCCACCTCAACCTGACCTATCATGTTCGAGGTTTCATGGCTTTCGGTCCAAATGACCGATGTTATGTGCTGAATCGCGGCATAGTTTGTGATACTGTGCCCATATTATGCAATCATGTGACATTGGGATGGAGAACAATGTTGCAAGAGGAAGTTTTCCTTTTTGTCCCACGGAAAAGCCATTTTCCATTTTATGGGGTTTTAGGGTTTTAGGGTTTTCTTTTTTCTTTTTTTGTGTTTAATTATTTTTCATTTTATGTTTTTATTTCCAATAAGTTTTCATATATATATTATTCTAGGCTACTACATGTTTTATATGTTGATGCATATATAATATAATTTCTCTCACGATTACATACAGACATATATAAAAGAGACAGATATAGTGCGCTAATGTTTGAAATTACTTTTGGAGCATATCAAGTATGTTGCGGTAGTCTTTCATCGGCTTCTTTACCGAGTCCGAGATTTCAACTTTTGCAGGGTTGACTTTAATATTTAAAATAATTCAGTGGAAGATGCACACGTTTATATACACTTAACATCGAGTAACAAAAAGTGAATGTGTACAAGACAGTAAGACTCTCACCGGTAGTTGTAAGGAAATAGTATTTGCGTCTTGTAATGTTGCTCCATTAAAAACATTAGCAAGTTGTCCTCCGTTTCCTCGGGGTTATTTATTAGTGTATGTCCATTAACTCTGTTTGGGTCAACGAACCCAATGACGTAGATTGACTTTATTCTACATTAATGAATCTTTATTCTGCATATATAATAGCATACAAAAGGAGATATAGTGAGAACAACTACAGGCAATGAATTGAACAAGCTGAGTTAGAGACTTAATTACTTACAAACCCAACAACAGCTGAGGAGGGACTTGTGAAGGGCGTCTAGGTTGAATAACTGAAATAGTTCACAAAGTTCAATAGAGATCATGTCCGGACTGAAGTACTCCTCTCTAACTTTACATAGGATAAATTGTCACTC
Organism: Avena atlantica; assembly: GCA_910589765.1. Taxonomy (NCBI): domain Eukaryota; kingdom Viridiplantae; phylum Streptophyta; class Magnoliopsida; order Poales; family Poaceae; genus Avena; species Avena atlantica. The sequence continues at coordinate 16,689,633 of OU342736.1, forward strand.
TTTCTTCCTGACTTTCAAGTACCAGGCATGCAAAAGTCGCATATGTGTTGGAAAATCATCGAAATACCTCATCGTTGACCAGAGGCTCCCCGTAGAGAAATTTCCGTGCTTTCGGTGACGTGGCGACATCTCCGCCGCTTAGAATTTGTTCGATAGGCATGTTACACTCCTTGGCTAATTTAATAGCTTCTTCCATATCTATTGCGCCTTGAGTGGGCTTGGGTAACACCTTGAGCGGGACGATCGATTGGTTTGCCTATTTGCCTAGCTAGGGAACTTCTTTTGATCTTCTCCCGCTTGAAGTACTGCTTGATGAGTTCTCTTTCAGTGTCTTCGTAGGACAGCGTGTATAGTCATCTTTCCTATGTAACACATATCGGGGTGGTTGCTCAAGGAATTCCTTGAAGTGCTTCTTGACTTTTGGATCAAATTGCACCTGTGGCTCACGTTGTTTTGGTGCAAAATGGGCCTTCACTTTGGCTTGGGAGATCATCATGTTTTCCTCATCAGTCTGGTGATAAAATAACTTGGGAGGTGACGGCGGTACTCTTGGGAGGGGCTGTTGTCGTTTTTGGCGATGGTTATCCCTCGACGTAGCGGTGCACTGGCGGAGGCGCCAGAGATGGAGATGCACTCGCATTGTGGTCCCTCCCGGGGAGGGGTGGGCTACTGTTTCTTGGTGGAGACGGTGGACTCGAAAATAATGGTGGCCTCGGAGGTGATTAATTTCTTCTCGGAGGAGAAGATTGCCTTGGCGCCTTGATGGAGGAACTTTTCGTTGGGAACCCCAAGATCAAGGTGTGAAGCAGCACACCAACAAGTTTTCCCTCAGTAAAAACCGATCTTATCGAACTAGTAGGAGGAAGGAAACGTCACTCAAACTGAAGACTTTGCCCCAATGAATCAGTGAGGTTGTCAAGCTCACCGGTTTGCTGTAACAAAGGATGAAACGTATGGTGTGGAAGTTAATGGTGGTTTGCAGCAAGTAAACAAGTAACAGTGGAAGATGTAGCAATGGTAAATATTGGACCGGCGTCCATAGTTCACTAGAGGTGCTATCCTTAGATAAACAACATGGCATGAAGAGTAAACAAATTACAGCAGGGCAATTGATAGGAACTGAGCAAGGCATAACGATGCTATACTAGACAAAATATCCTATGAGATTCGATTGGGCAATACAACAAGATACATAGACAGCCATCCAACTGCATCTATGACTAGAAGGCCACCTTCAGGTTATCATTCGAACCCCCTCCAGTATTAAGTTGCAAGCAACAGACAACTAGTTTAAGAAAAGTGTGTAAGGTAAACAATCCTCTTGTTCCATGAACAGGAGAACGCTGTTTTCTCCCTAGTAGCAACGGCACATCTACAACCGAAGAGATTTCTGTCACTTCCCTTGGAAACTAGAGACATGGACCCACTATCGAGAATAAATACCCCCCTTGGAGTCACTAGCAACTACTTGGCCCAGATAGATACTAACAATGGATGGCATGCAAGATCACAAACAACACATACATGATAGAATCATAAGACAAAACCATTAATCAATCTGACATACTAATCTCAATATCCATCGGATCCCCGCAAACACAACACGCATGATTAAAAATAGATTAGATCTTGATTATAAATGAAGCTCACAAGATCTATACATGAAAGCACTAGGAGGGGATACAACCATCTAGCTAATACATGGACCCATAGTCCAAGGTGGAACTACTCACACATCATACCGGAGAAGAAGGCCTCCGGGATGATCTCCCCTCCAGCAAGGTGCCGAGAAGATGTTCAAATCGCCCCCGATATAGGGACGATGGTGGCGCGGCGGCTACAGACGGTTTCATGGAGTTTTGATCCTAAACCCTAAACCTAAACCCTAATCCCTAAACCCTAAACCCTAAACCCACACCCTCCCGAGGCGCGGTATAGGCTTGGCCGCGCCCAGGGGGATCTAGCCACTCTCTAGTGCCTCTCCGTCTCGTCTTCTGGATTCGTGTCGCCCACGGTAAAATATTGACTTTGGCTTTTGTCCCGTCCAATTCCGAGAATATTGATTTTCGGCCTTTCTGGAACCAAAAACAGAAGAAAACAGGCAACTGGTACTATGGCAACTTGTTAATAGGTTAGTTGTAGAAAAGATATAAACACACCTCAAAGTGTAGACAAAGAAAAGCAAACTAGATACTAAACAACCATGGAACATAAAAAATTATAGACACGTTTCTGACGTATCAAGCATCCCAAACCTTAACTCCTGCTCATCCTCGAGTAGGTAAGTGATAAAAAGAATAATTTTTTAGGTGACATGCACCATCAAAACCAAGATCAAACCATTTGCAAGCATTGAAAGTTGGGATCAAAGAACACTAAACATGTGCATGGAGGTGTAACAATAAGACAAAGTAACTATGCATGCAACATGAAAGGCTACAAACAAAGATCATGAATAACATGCATTGAAAAATGTTTGTTTATTTCACATACAGAAAACATGGCATAGTGGCAATCAGCTTGTCCCTAATAGAGTAGCAAATAGATGCATAGTACACCTTCAAAGTTCAAATGGGTGACTATAAACAAATAGCACAAGAACAAGTAATATCACAATATGCATCAATCAATAAGTTTTGGGACACTGCACATAGAACTAAGAATGGCAACTATGCTCACTTAATGGTGCCTAAAAGTAGAAGGTGGAGACTCAATATAAGTGGAAGAAAGGCCCTTCATAAAGGGAAGCAGGGATTTCAAGTATCAAATAGAGCTTCCAAAATTTATGGTACTTGTTAGATTTCAGCCCTCATTGCCCTATCATAAGCATCTTGAAGTGATTAAGGTTAGAGTGAACAAACTATGGAGTATATCTTGATAAAGTATAAGTTGGCAATCTCAAGTCCCTTGAATACGAGGGCCACACCTCATGCTACTCAACTGCAGTCACCTGTAATTTCTTGTCATTGTAAGTACATACGTATCACAGAGAACCGCCAATGGAGTACCCCTTGCACATAGTACAGGAGCTATCCCATAACCAAAATGACAAGGCAAGTAGACAATGAGCATATCAACGATCTTTTTATTTACTATCTGCATAGCTTTTTATTGAGGATGCTTCATAGATAGCTCACTATGGTGATGATGCAAGTTTCCACCATGATTAGGCATCACTAGTGGAAAGAGGGCCATCTGTTCGCGACCCCTCAGAGCATTAGTCCCGGTTGCGCCACCAACCGGGACTAATGCTGGCACGCGTCCCGGTTCGAGCGGGCACGGGGGCAGGGGGCATGCGTCTCGGTTGGTAAGGGGGAATACGCCCCGGTTGGAGCCACCAACCGGGACTAAAGGTTTGGCCACAGCCACTTGGCGTGGCACACAGCTTTAGTCCCGGTTGCTGGCTCCAACCGAGACGTATTCTCCCACCCTCTATAAATGCAACGCCCCAGCCCCCTCTGCCTCCACTCTATTTTTTCTCTTGGTGGAAGGTGTGAGGGGTGTGCTAGTTTTTTCTCTTCTATGCATGCATTGAAGGTGTTTGATGAAATGTTTGAGTGAATAATCCTGTTCAATTTCTCATAGAACAAAAATATAGAAGGTGTCTGAGACGCACTTGAGCTTTCTCCTCTTTATTTCCCTCGATCGAGGTTAGCAATCTTATCTTTTCTCTGTCATTGATACAATTCATGTGTCGATGTGAATTGGTTATTTCACTATTTATGATGTCCTGTTTTTGATAAACTTACTTGTATGATGCAGATGAATGGTCGGGAATGGATGTACGGTGACCGGCACGTAGCCGGGTATATGAAAGGCATGGATAAATTTATCGATGTGGCTACGGAAAGCAAAGAGAATGGTTTTATACGTTGTCCATGTGTTCAATGTCGGAACAACAAGGATTACTCTTCCTCGAAAATCATTCGCTGCCACCTGATTATGAAAGGTTTCATGCCCAACTATAATTGCTGGACCAAGCACGGGGAAAGAGGGTTTATGATGGAAGATGGTGAAGAAGAAGATGATGATAACAACTATCATCATATGTTTACTGAATACAGTGATACTGCAATGGAAGACAATGGAGAGGAAAGAGGTGAAGAACGGGCATCAGATGAGCCAGCTGATGAACTTGGTAGGGTCATTTCTGATGCAAAGCGAGACTGTGAAACAGAAAATGAGAAGTTGAAGTTAGAGGGCATGTTAGAAGATCACAAGAAATTGTTGTACCCAAATTGTGAAGATGGCAGCACAAAGCTTGGTACCACACTGGAATTGTTGCGATGGAAGGCAGAGTGTGGTCTAACTGACTCCTCATTTGAAATGATGCTGAAAATAATGAAGCCGAAGTTTCCAAAACATAACGAACTTCCCGAGAGTACCTACGAAGAAAACAAGACTCTCTGTCCTCTGGGATTAGATGTGCAAAAGATAAATGCATGCATTAATGACTGCATCCTCTACCGCGGTAAGGAGTATGAGAATTTAGATAAATGCCCGGTATGAAAGGCGTTGCGGTATAAGATCAGACGAGATGACCCTGGTGATGTTGAGGGAGAGCCCCTCCGGAAGAGGGTTCCTTCTATGTTTATGTGGTATGCTCCTATAATACCAAGGTTGAAACGCATGTTTAGAAACAAAGAGCATGCCAGGTTGTTTCGATGGCACAAAGAAGAACGTAAGAAAGACGGGAAGTTGAGACACCCTGCTGATGGGTCACAGTGGAGAAAAATCGAGAGAGACTTCCCAGACTTTGCAGGTGACGCAAGGAACTTATGGTTTGGTCTAAGTACGGATGGCATGAATCCTTTTGGGGAGAAGAGCTGCAGTCACAGCACCTGGCCCGTGACTCTATGTATCAACTACCTGCCACCTTGGTTGTGCATGAAGCGTAAGTTCATTATGATGCCAGTGCTCATCCAAGGCCCGAAGCAACCGGGCAATGACATTTATGTGTACCTTAGGCCATTAGTTGAAGAACTCTTACATTTGTGGGGCAAACCAGGTGTACATCCGTGGGATGAGAACAAACAGGAGCCATTTGATCTACGAGGGTTGTTATTCGTAACCATCAATGATTGGCCTGCTCTTAGTAACCTTTCAGGACAGACAAACAAGGGATATAAGGCATGCACCCACTGTTTAGATAAGACTGAAGGTACATATTTGCATAAATACAAGAAGGTTGTGTACCTGGCGAATCGACGATTTCTTCCGACCAATCATCCCGTAAGAAAGAAAGGCAAGCATTTCAAAGGTGAGGCGGATCACCGGAAGAAGCCTGAACTCCCTGCTGGTGATCATGTATTTGGTATGGTTATGGACATAGAAGCAATCTTTGGAAAGGGTCCCGGCGGTCAATCAGTTCCGAACGACGTCGCTACAGGACACGCACCCATGTGGAAGAAGAAATCTATATTTTGGGAGCTGCCATATTGGAAAGTCCTGCATGTCCGCTCTTCAATCGACGTGATGCACGTGACGAAGAATCTTTGTGTGACCCTGCTAGGATTCCTAGGCGTGTATGGGAAGACAAAAGATACACCTGAAGCACGGGAGGACCAACAAATTATGAAAGACCCAAAGAACATGCATACACATAACAAGACGGATAAAGAGCGTCACTTAAGTCGTGCCAGCTATGCTCTTACCAAAGCAGAGAAGGAAATCTTTTTTGAAATCCTTTACAGTATCAAGGTGTCGTCGGGCTTCTCATCTAATATAAAGGGGAAATAAATATGGCAGAGAAAAAGTTCCAAAACCTGAAGTCTCATGACTGTCACGTGATTATGACGCAGTTGCTTCCGATTGCATTGAGGGGGCTTCTACGGAAAAATGTTCGAGTACCCATTGTGAAGCTGTGTGCATTCCTCAATGCAATATCTCAGGAGGTAATCAATCCAGATATTCTGCCAAGGTTATAGAAGGATGTGTCACAATGTCTTGTTAGTTTTGAATTGGTGTTCCCACCATCCTTCTTCAATATTATGACGCATCTCCTAGTTCATCTAGTGGAAGACATTGCCATTCTCGGTCCGGTATTTCTGCACAATATGTTCCCCTTTGAGAGGTTCATGGGAGTCTTAAAGAAATATGTTCATAACCGTGCTAGACCAGAAGGAAGCATCTCCAAGGGATATGGAACAGAGGAGGTCATTGAGTTTTGTGTTGACTTTATTCCTGACCTTAAGCCGATTGGTGTTTCTGACTCGCGGCATGAGGGAAGACTAAGTGGAAAAGGCACGCTAGGAAAGAAAGTAATGATATGTAGGGACGGGGATTCTTTCACTAAAGCACACTACACAGTTCTACATAATTCCACCTTGGCAGCTCCGTATATCGAGGAACACAAGAATATTGTACACTCCAAAAACCCGGGGAAGCCTGAATCATGGATTACAGATGAACACATGAAGTCTTTCGGTGGTTGGATGCGGACACATCTCTTGAATGACACCACTATTGGAGATCGGCTATACTTGTTGACCGCGTCACCATCTTCTACTGTATTGAATTTCCAAGGGTACAAAATAAATGGGAATACATTCTACACGATCGCCCAATATAAAAAGACACTGGTGGAAACGGGGCTATAGGTCCCAGTTGGTTCGGGGATTTAGTCCCGGTTGCCCAACCGGGACGGGGCAATCGGGACTAAAGCCCTAACCTTTAGTCCCGGTTGCCCCACCAACCGGGACAAAAGGGGGCACACGTGGCAGCGGTAGAGGGCGAGGGGGGTGGAGCAGTTACGAACCGGGACTAATAACCTTCTACCGCGGCAGAGATTTGGCCCATTTCTCTACCGCGGCAGAGAATTCATTTTGGCACACTTTGTTACCACGACAGAGATTTGGCCCATTTCTCTGCCGCGGCAGAGAATTCATTTAGGTTGTTTTATTGTTTATTTAGTGATTTGCACTTATCAATGAAGGAACCTTATATTACATCATGAATATCATGACAATATTACATTGAATACAAGGATCGAGTTCATGCACTACATACAAAAGTTTCTATTCGATGCTACCGGCCAATTCCTTCAAAGTTGCTATTTTTACAATCCCTATTGTCTATACTCAGCTGAATAGTATTCCCCTTTTGGGTCTAGGACTTCTGCATCCAAGAATCCCGCCAATTCCTCCTGTAATGCTCGTACGCGATCCTTTGGTAGAAGACCGTCCCATAGATGTTCGATCTGATTTAAAAAAGGAGTCAACCTATATGAATGAAACTAAACACAATTTGATTGTAATTAAAAACTATAGAAATTGTTTACGTACATGGAGTTGCTCTAAATTTCTGCTCTTCTCATCGCACGTCTACCGGATGAACTCGCAAACATAGTATCCACATAGATTGTTACCTGGTCCCTGCGTCAGGAACTTTACGATAACAGAGTTCAATCAAAATAATAATCAAGCATGATAATAACTGTATCAAAACTAGAATCAAAGAGATGCGCAGATATAGCTAGTGGTGCTTACATTTAGTGGTTGAAATGTAAGCTCCTCTTTCCAAACACCCCTAGCCTTGTTGGTGAACCGTTTCCAAGCGCTGCCCAGCGTAGAAAACGAATAAAATAAGTTATTAAGTACTTGATATCATAAAATTCACGAACGTTGTCGATATAGTGTCGTAATGATTAGAATTACCGCTGGAAGTTGAATGATTAACAGAATATAGAGGAGTCCATGACTAGTACACGCCCTTTGTCAAGTTGAATGATTAACAGAATATAGTGGAAGCTGCAAATGCATAACTAATCAATTATATACTTAACATCGACTAAGCGAAATAGAAAGTGTATACAAGACAATAACACTCACTCGAAGTTGTAAGGAAATAGTATTTCCCTTTTGGTTTCTTGAAACCTTAACGTGTGTACAATATTATCCTCCGTATCCTGGGGGCTTATTTTGAGATTAGCTTCATGAACCCAATATGGGTCAATGAAGCCAATGTCATAGATTTGTCCTCTGCTGCATTCGAGAATCTTCATTCTGCATATTACAGTATGATTATATACATGCAATAAACAAAATAATATAGCTAGAGACTAAATTAATTACAGAATTAGTACTTACCGAAAATAGGAACTGATGATCGATTTTTCCAAGGCGTCTTGATTGGATAATTGAAATAGTTCATCAAATTCAATGGATATCATGTCATCCTTTTCTTTCCCATGATGCTTTTTTGTAACCCTCAGCACTATCCAGTTAGCCCCGGCCCTTGTGGCATGCATGTACCAGTTATGCAATCTTCGCATTTTTGTTGCAAGATTGTTTACCTCCTCAGGTTTGACGAGAGGTTTGCCGTACTGGTATTTGTATGCTACTTCACTCACGGGGAAGAACTCTAACTGGGATAAGTACTGGGCAATACTCATACCTTGAGCAGCGGCAGCTTCTCCGTATTGTGCAACTACCTCTGGATCATACTGCTCTTCGGCCCCATATTTGCTCGACCCCACATTGGTTTGAGAAATCACCTTGAGAGGGGCGCAAGTCTGTTTTGCTTGTTCTCCGAGCTGGGCAACAGATTTCTCGCTTGCATTAGTACTGGTCTTCGAGGCTTTTTGTGCCGCATGTGACTTGAGAATAGAACGCTCATAGTCTGATGACAGCTTTGGCTCGGGTTGATGAAGAGTCTTTAGCATTTTCAACACTTTGGATTTTTCTTATTTGGTGCTGGGGAACTCTGGCTCTTTCGGCCGCCTCAGCTTAGCGAAAAACGCTGTCGTTTCCGTATCAACGATCGCCGTAGTCTCCTCTTCAGTACAGTCATAAGCTCTCTTGGGAGGAACCTTTGGTACTTTTGGAAGAGGCTCTTGTTTATGTTTCGGCGATCGCTTACGACGCATAGTAGCGGTATGCTTACGCTTTTTATCCTGAGGCGCCGGTGATGGCGGCGAAGATGGCCTTGGCGTGTGATTTCGAAGCACGATACATTCCTTCGGCCATAGAATGGTGACGTTTTTTGTGTCTCCCAGTACAGTCACATCCCCTTCACCTGTAGGGTAGTGAAGATCCAAAACCTCAAAGGTGGGCATGATTTCATCCACGCCGACAACAGCGTAGCCCTCTGGAACCGGACGACAGTGGTAAGTTGGTGTGGGTCCAATTGGTAAGGCATAGCCGACCGTCACCTTCATTGATATGTTCACAACTTTTGTAGGGGTTCGTAGCATGGAAAACAAAAAATTTCTATCGCATACAAACAAACAAGCCAAGATCTATCTACTAGATTGTAGCAACGAGTCGATGGAATAACTTACCCTCGAAGATTCCAAAGCGTTTAACGAGAGCGGATTCTCGTGGGTGATGTAGCCGTACTCTTCCCGATCTCAAGATCGTGTAGACGATCCTTCCGGCGCTGCGTTCCGGCAGCGCTCCCACAGTCGCTCACACGTTCGGTACTCGACGAAGACCTTCCTCTACCTTGTTCCAGCAGGCAGCGGAGGTTGTAGCACTCTCCTCGCGATTCCGGCAGCACAACGGCGTGGTACCGGAAGTAGAGGGGAAATCCCGCAGGGCTTCGCCTTAAGCCGGTGCGAGTATGGTGGAGTATGAGAGAGGCTATTAGTGGTCTAGTAATTATACACACCAATTAGAAGGCTCTAAACCAATTAGAAGGCTCTAAACCGAAGGCTAAAGCAATTAGAAGCTCTAAACCCAAACGGCTCTAAACCGGAGGTAGAAGATAGGAACTTGTGTGTCCTAGGAGGGGAGCCCTGTCCCTCCTTATATAGATGGGAGGGGCCGGCGGCCAAGGGGAGGAGTCCCTCCCCAAGTCAGCCTTGGGAGGCGCGCCGGCCAAGGGGACTCCTCCCCCAAGTCGGCCTCCACCAATCCTCCTTCTCCTCTTTCCGAAAACTGGCAGTTTGACTTTTCAAACTAGCCGTTTGACTTTTCAAACTAGGATTTGAATTAATCCTTTATTTCGGACAGCGATGACACTTAGTACATGATGCAATCATACCAACTTTGATATAACACATTCATGTACCCTCCCCCCCGTAGTGCCGGACATTCCGGAACCTTCTAGAACATTCCCGATAAAAACACCGGAATCATTCCGGAACTCCGAAACGGGACTTTCCTTATATGAATCTTATTCTCCGGACCATTCCGGATCACCTCGTGATATCCCGGATCCCATCCGAGACTCCGAACAACATTCGGTCTCTTTCTCATAATACCATAACTACTCAAACAACGTCGAATCCTTAAGTGTGTCTCCCTACGGTTCGTGAATTATGCGGACATGATCGAGACACTTCTCCGAACAATAACCAATAGAGGAATCTGGAAATTCATATGGCTCCCACATATTTCTACGATTACTTTGCGATCGAATGAACCACTTACATACGATACCAATTTCCCTTTGTCTCACGATATGTTACTTATCCGAGGTTATGATCGTCGGTATCTCTGCATACCTAGTTCAACCTCGTTACTGATAAGTACTCTTTTCTCGTTCCCGTGATATGTGATCTCTTGTGAGCCAGTCACATGCTTGCAAGCTAATTGGATGACATTCCACCGAGAGGGCCCAGAGTATATCTATCCGTCATATGGATGGACAAATCCCACTCTCGATCCATGTGTCTCAACCAATACTTTCCGAACACTCAATGCCACCTTTATAACCACCCAGTTACGGTGTGGTGTTTGATGTAATCAAAGCATCCATCCGGTAAAGGTGATATGCATGATCTCATGGTCGAAGGAATTAGGTTACTATGTATCAGAAAGCATATAGCAATTGAACTATTGAAATGACTTGATCTTTATGCTACGCTTATCTATAGGAGTATGTCCACCATATCATTCTCCTAACGATATGATCTTGTTGTTGATAACATCTCAATGTTCATGATAGGGAAACCACAATCATTAATCAACCAACAAGCTAGTGAAGTATAGAGGCTATACTAGGGACTTCAAATTAAGTTCACACAAGTATCAATGTTTCCTTGTTAATACTATTATAGCATGAATGTAAACATTTATCATAAACACAAAGATATAATAATAACTACATTTATTATTGCCTCTAGGGCATATCTCCAACAGTCTCCCACTTGCACTAGAGTCATCTAATCTAGATTACATGGTAATATACCGAACACCCATGGCAGTTTGGTGTTGGTCATGTTTTGCCCTCGGGAGAGGTTTAGTCAACGGATCCGCCACATTCAGATTTGTGTGTACTTTGCAAATCTTTATATCCCCATCCTGGATATGTTCTCGAATAGCGTGAAAACGTAGCTTGATATGCTTCAGCTTCTTGTGTGACCTTGGTTCTTGCGCATTGGCTATGGCGCCCATGTTATCACAGTAGATAGACATTGGGTCCAGCGCACTAGGAACCACACCCAACTCTGTAATGAACTCTTTCATCCATATCGCTTCTTGTGAAGCCTCCGAAGCAGCCATGTATTCCGATTCAGTTGAAGATCTCGCCACAACGCTTTGCTTTGCACTCCTCCAGCTAACTGCTGCACCATTCAAAATAAATACGTATCCGGATTGTGATTTAGAATCATCCGGATCGGTGTTCCAACTAGCATCGGTGTAACCATTAACAACGAGCTGTTCATCACCTCCATAAGAAAGAACCATATCCTTAGTTCTTCTCAATTACTTAAGGATGTTTTTGACCGCTGTCCAATGATCCACTCCTGGATCACTTTGATATCTGCTAGTTAAACTAACAGCATATGCAATGTCGGGTCTAGTACATAGCATGTCATACATTAGAGATCCTATGGCTGAGGCATAGGGAGTCTTACTCATCCTTTCTCTATCTTCTGCCGATGTCGGACTTTGAGTTTTACTCAAGGTCGTATTGGGCAACATGGGAAAGAACCCTTTCTTGCTTTCTTCCATTCCAAACCTCTTTAGAACTTTGTCCAAATATGTACTCTGTGACAATGATATTTGGCTTTTCGATCTATCTCTATAAATATTTATGCCTAATATGTAAGCTTCTTCGCCAAGATCTTTCATTGAAAAACTATTATTCAAATATTCCTTGACACTATTAAGAAGGTCTACATCATTCCCAATCAACAATTTGTCATCCACATATAGTATTAAGAATGCTACAGAGCTCCCACTCACTTTCTTGTAAATACAAGCTTCTCCATAAGTTTGTATAAAACCAAAACTTTTGATTACCTTATCAAAACGTTGATTCCAACTTCGGGATGCTTGCTTCAATCCATAGATGGACCGTTGAAGTTTGCATACCTTGTTAGCATCTTTAGGATCGACAAAACCTTTGGGTTGCATCATATACAACTCTTCATCAATGTCTCCATTGAGGAATGCTGTTTTGACATCCATCTGCCATATCTCATAATCATAATATGCAGCGATTGCTAACATAATCCTCACAGACTTTAGCTTCGCTACTGGTGAGAAAGTCTCATCGTAGTCAACTCCTTGAATTTGTCGAAACCCTTTTGCGACAAGTCGAGCTTTATAGACAGTAATATTACCATCAGCATATGTTTTCTTCTTGAAAATCCATTTGTTCTCGACAGCCTTTCGGCCATCCGGTAAGTCCACCAAAGTCCATACTTGGTTTTCGTACATGGATCCAATCTTGGATTTCATGGCTTCTTCCCACTTATGGATGGCACTCTTGTAGCCACCTGTCCCCATTTTATGATGGTATTTCTTTTCGGCAGCATTTAACGCGTTCTTTGCCGACTTTGCCTTTGCTTTATCAGATTGCTTGTACTATAAAAAATCGGGCCATTGTTCACTCAACTTCTCGTTTACTCCTTTGAAGTCTTGAGTTTTCTTTTTCGCGTATAAGTTTTTCTTGTGGTTGTGGTACAGTTCAGCCATCTTGATTAGTGCCCACTCCTTAATTTTCGCTCTATTTTCAAGCCCACCCGGCCTTGGGGTAATACCATCTACCTCAAATTCCTCATACTCTGGGGGTAGTATGAAATGCGCTATGAGCTTCTGCCAAAGGTCATCTTTGGCATCATCGGTGACATAGATGTTGGATTCTTCACCGGGTTTCTTTGACTTATTCCATTCTTGGATGGTGATCAGCAGGTTGTCCCTAACAAGCACCCTGCATTGATTTATAAACATCCTCCAGTTTTTCTCTGGAGCAATCGGTTCACCATCATCATCTATTTCTTCGATGGTGAACCTCTGATTACCATCCAACTTTTTGTTCGGCCCTCGTTTCGTTCGAGCTGTCGATTGCTTTGATCCGGTGGGCTAAAAGAAGAAGAGAGAGTGATTAATATATATCTAGATCAGTTAATGAATAGAGGTAACACGAGACTTTATATATATATATATATGTACCTCGCCGGATCCTATTGAGGGGCCATCATTATTGTTGTTATTTGTTTTCCCTTCGTCCATCTGGTCTTCCCCTTGGTTTTCCTCGAGTCCATCACCGGATGGATTTAGATATGAGGATATCTCTTCCTCGAGCAAAATATCTTCAGTGCCGGTAGTAATAAGAGGAATTTCACCTCTTATCATGCCCTGAAGAAAACCTTCACCGATGCGACCAGGATCTTCAGATGGATCCATGACTTAATTATTTATAACAAAAAGAGAGTTAAACATGTTAGAAAAAACAATAATCCTAATAACTAAAACAATATAATCCTAATTATAATAATCCTAATATTATTTGTGCTAAAACAATAATCATAATAACTAAAACAAAATAATAACACTAATCGTAATCCTAATTCTAATCTTAATAAATAAAACAAAAAAATCACTAAAACAATAATACTAATTGTGGTAAAACAATATAATCATAGCTAATAACTAAAACAAAAAAATAACCCTAGCTAATTATAATAAAAACAATAATTAAAAAAATAACCCTAGCTAATTATAATTAAAACAATAATTAAAAAAATAACCCTAGCTAATTATAATTAAAATAACCCTAGCTAAAAATATAATCCTAATCCTATCTAATTATAATTAAAACAATAATTAAAAAATAACCCTAGCTAATTAGAATTAAAACAATAAATAAAAAAATAACCCTAGCTAACAATATAATCCTAATCCTAGCTAATTATAATTAAAACAATAATTTTAAAAAATAATATAAAACAGATTTGTATTTAAAAAATACAAAGAGAAAAGGAAAAACAGAAAAAGAAATTTTTTTGGAAAAAAAAACAGTTGCCCGACCCCAACCAGGCCGGCCCATCTCTCCCTCTCTCCCCTACCAGCCCAGCAGCCCAATACGGCCCACCTCGCCGGCCGTCCTTCCCCGTCCTCTGGCGCGCGACGCCCTCGCCGGCCTCGCTCGCCGCCCTTCCCCGTCCTCTGGCGAGCGACGCCCTCGCTCGCTCCCTCTCTCTCGTTTCATTCCCTAACCATCGCAGAGGCGCCGTCATTGCGGAGCGGCGCGGCGGCGGCACGACGGAGCGGCGCCACGTCCTGGAGAACCATCTCACCTGCGGAGCGGCGGCGGAATCGGACAGCACCTCCCCTGTCTTCGTCTGTGCTTTGTCTTTGTCTGTGCTTCGTCGTCGATGAGAAATGCCAAGTGTTGGGTCCGCTGGCGCCAGAATATAAAGGGACAGACCTTTAGTCCCGGGCTAAGCCATCGCCCGCGACTAGAGGGTCTTTAGTCGCGGGCCGTGGCTTAACCCGCGACTAAAGACCCCCCCTTTAGTCACGGGCTAAGCCACGGCCCGGTACTAAAGGGTTTTTTCGGCCGCTTCGTTTTCGCGCGCGCACTCACCCTTTAGTCCCGGGTCCAGCCACGACCCACGACTATTTGTTTTTTTTTTCTTTTTTTAATTCAAATCAAATATAAAAACTTTGGAAAATCATATCTTTTATTTTAATAATCCAAATAAAACAAATAATATGTCTATTATTATCAGAAAAATATAATGAATCTTAATATAATATACATTTATCAGTTTGCATCATTTATAAATTATTTCATTTGTAAATTTTCTTTTTTAATTCAAAACTAATATAAAAACTTTGAAAAATCATATCTTTTATTGTAATAATCCAAATAAAACAAATAATATGTCTATTATTATCAGAAAATATAAAGAATTTTAATATAATATCCATTTATCTGTTTGCATCATTTATAAATTATTTCATTTGTAAATTTTCTTTTTTTAATTCAAATCAAATATAAAAACTTTGGAAAATCATATCTTTTATTGTAATAATCCAAATAACACAAATAATATGTCTATTATTATCAGAAAAATATAATGAATCTTAATATAATATCCATTTATCTGTTTGCATCATTTATAAATTATTTCATTTGTAAATTTTATTTTTTAATTCAAAACTAATATAAAAACTTTGAAAATCATATCTTTTATTGTAATAATCCAAATAAAACAAATAATATGTCTATTATTATCAGAAAAATATAAAGAATTTTAATATAATATCTATTTATCTGTTTGCATCATTTATAAATTATTTCATTTGTAAATTTTCTTTTGTAATTCAAATCAAGTATAAAAACTTTGGAAAATCATATCTTTTATTGTAATAATCCAAATAACACAAATAATATGTCTATTATTATCAGAAAAATATAATGAATCTTAATATAATATCCATTTAGTCCCGGATGTAGTCACAAACCGGGACTAAAGATATTTTCCGCCATCTCCCACCTCTTCCCGCCAAGTTTTCCCGCCCTTTCCTTTATACGAGAGCTTTTACTCCCGGATGTAGTCACTAACCGGGACTAAAGATATTTCCCGCCATTTCCCAAAGCTTCACGCCAAGTTTTCCCGCCCTTTCGTTCTATATTTAGGGCGATCGTGCCATGGCTATCCACACATCCACACCTTCCTCTCTTAGAACAATGGACAACGCCTACTGGGCCATTCTGACCCTCGAGGAGACCGAGGCGCTATGCGCCTCCAACTACCCTTGTCCGCCGGGCTACCGGCCGCCCGCCGACTGGATGCTGTGAAGGGTTTCGCGGCATAGTAAATCAAAATTTTCTACGGATGCGAACAGAGGGAAGCCAAGATCTAATCTAGGAGATGCAAACAACGAGAGAGATTGGATTAGATCTTCATACCCTCGAAGATTCACACAGCGGAACGTTCGTCGGAACGTGGGTGATGTAGTCGTACCCGCTTCTCCTCCTCGCGATCCGATCCGATCTAGCACCACAAGTGGTGATGCCTCCGTGAGATGCACACGTGCAGCACCTCGACGTCTCCTCCTTCCTTGGTCCAGCAAGTATGGTGGAGAGATGGATTGGATCTACAACGCGATGGTGCGGTGTATGTGGTGGAGAGTTTCTACAGCAGGGCTTCGCTTACACGCAGTCGGGAGGGAGAGAGAGAGGAGGGCAGCAGGGCGGTTAGGGTTGTGGAGGAGGCGTGGGGGGGTGGTGCGCCCTAGCCCTATATATATAGAGGGGTGGGCGCCTGCCCTAACCCCTCCCCCAAGCCCTAGGCCGGCGGCCAAAGGAGGGAGGAGTGGGCGGCAAGGAAACCCCCCCTTCTAGAAGGTCCAATCTAGGGTTTCCCCTTGTTTTGCCGGCTGGGCCCTATGGGGCCTTGTGCCCCTGGCCCAATGCGGCCAGGGCACTCCCTCATAGGCCCATGTCCCCTCCCGGAAGGTGGGGCCACGTTCGTCCCCTTCCAGAAGGTTCTAGAATCTTCCGGTACAATACCGATTAACCCGGAATAATTCTGAACTCCAAAAATTGCACTGCCTTATATGAATCTTATTCTCCGGACCATTCCGAAACCTCTCGTGATATCCCGGATCCCATCCGAGACTCCGAACAAAAACTCAGAAACCAATTATCCAATCTATCCTAGCGTCGAGACACGTTAAGCGTGTGACCCTTCGGGTTGGAGAATATGCGGACATGATCTTCTATCAATAATCAACAGCGGGGTCTGGAAACCCATATTGACTCCCACACATTCATCGATGATCATATCGGATGAACCACGATGCCAGGATTCAATCAATCCCATATATATATTCCCTTCGTCTCGCTATATTTTACTTGCCCGAGATTTGATCGTCGGTACCGTCATACCTAGTTCAATCTTGTTCACAGCAAGTACTTTACTTGTTCCGTAATCTGATATCACTTTGTGATTAACTCCTTAACCACATGCTTGCAAGCGTTGTTGATATCGATTACCGAGTGGGCCTGAAGTATATCTCTCCGACTCAGGAGGGACAAATCCCATCTCGATACATACAACCCAAAAAATACTTTCCGATCAACTTAGAGACACCTTTATGATCACCCTCTCATAGGATGACGTTTGATGACCTCAAAGCTTTATTCCGATACCAGGGAGTTGTATTATCTCATGGTCTAAGGAATACAATATTTGACATAAGAAAAGCTTCGCAAAGATGAACACGATGACACGATCTAATTGCTTCGCTTAGTTTGGGTCTGTCTATCACATCATTCCCCCAATGATATGATCTCATTATTAATCGACAACTCATGTCCATGGTTAGGAAACCATAACCATCATTAATCAATGAGCTAGTCCATAGAGGCGTACTAGGGACACGGTGTTGTTCACAAACCACACCAGTATTAAAGTTTGCGCTTAATACAATTCTAGCATGGAATATAAACATTATCATGAACAAGATTTATAATAATAACATCTTTATTATTGCCTCTAGGGCATAATTCCAATAGTCTCCCACTTGCACTAGAGTCAATAATCTAGTTTACATTTGGCAACAATCTCACACCCATGGCACTGAGGTGTTGATCATGTTTTACACGTGGAAGAGGTTTAGTCACTGGATCTGCGACATTCAGATCTGTATGTACTTTGCTAATCATCAGATATCCATCTGCTATATAATCTCGGATTATATGAAACTTGCGATTGATATGCTTGGTCTTTGGATGATATCTTGGTTCCTTAGCGAGTGCTATGGCGCCAGTGTTGTCACACAATATCTCCAGTGGGTCTAATGCACTTGGAACCACGCCAAGCTCAGTGATGAAGTTCCTGATCCAGACTCCTTCACTTGATGCTTCTGCAGCAGCCATGTATTCCGCTTCTACTGTAGATCCCGCGATCACGCTTTGCTTGCAGCTTCTCCAGCTCACAGCTCCTCCATTCAAAATATACACGTATCCTGTCTGAGATTTAGAATCATCCTTGTCGGTGTCAAAACTAGCATCGACGTAACCTTTTACGACGAGCTGTTCATCACCCCCATAGACTAAGAACATTTCTTTAGTCCTATTTAGGTACTTTAGGATGTTCTTCACGGCTGTCCAGTGTTCCACTCCTGGATCACTTTGATATCTGCTCGTCAAACTAAGTGCATTGGACACATCCGGTCTAGTACACAGCATGGCATACATGATAGAACCTATGGCCGAGGCATAAGGCACTTTTCTCATAGCTTCCCTATAATTTACCGTAGCTGGACACTAAGCCTTGCTCAATATCTTACCTGACAACATAGGCACTAAACCTTTCTTTGCCTTATCCATTCTGAACCTTTTCAGAACTTTGTCTAGGTATGTACTCTGGCTTAAAGCTATCAGGCCTCTTTGTCTATCTCTATAGATCTTGATACCCAATATATAAGCAGCTTCACCTAGGTATTTCATTGAAAAACACTTGTTCAAATAACTCTTCACATCGTTAAGCATGTTAATGTCATTTCCAATAATCAATATGTCATCCACATATAGTACCAGAAATGTCACCGAGCTCCCACTCACTTTCTTGTAGATGCAAGCTTCGTAGCAATTTGGAACAAATCCAAAGCTCTTGATCAGTTGATAAAAACGAAGGTTCCAACTCCGAGATGCTTGCTTCAGTCCATAAATGGAACGCTGAAGTTTGCATACTTTATCAACATCCTTAGGATCGACAAAACCTTCGGGTTGCATCATATACAACTCTTCATCAATGTTGCCATTGAGGAACGCAGTCTTGACATCCATCTTCCATATTTCATAATCATGAAACGCAACAATTGCTAATAAAATCCGAATGGACTTAAACATCGCCATGAGAGAGAAAGTCTCATCGTAGTCAACACCTTGAACTTGTCGAAAACCTTTCGCGACAAGCCGTGCTTTATAGACGGTAACATTACCATCCGCGTCCGTTTTCTTCTTGAAGATCCATTTGCACTCAATGGCCTTTCGGTCGCTAGGAGGGTCCACCAAAGTCCATACTTGGTTTTCGCTCATGGATCCCAATTCGGATTTCATGGCTTCTAGCCATTTCTCAGAGTCTGGGCTCATCATCGCTTCCTCATAGCTCGTAGGTTCACTGTCTTCTACCAACAAGACAGTCAAGACAGGGTTTCCGTACCACTCAGGAGGGGCACGCGACCTTGTTGACATGCGACGTTCAGTAGCAGCATCGTCCGAAGCTTCATGATCCTTGTCATTAGCTTCCTCTATTGTTGGTGCAGGCGGTACTGGAACAATTTCAAGTGCTGCGCTACTCTCCAACTCAAGAGAAGGTTCAATAACCTCGTCTAGCTCTACTTTCCTCCCACTCACTTCTTTCGAGAGAAACTACTTCTCAAGAAAGGAACCGTTCTTTGCGACAAACACTTTGCCTGCGGTCCTGTGATAGAAGGTATACCCAATAGTTTCCTTAGGGTATCCTATGAAGACGCATTTCTCCGCTTTGGGTTCAAGCTTATCCGGCATCAACTTCTTGTCGTAAGATTCGCATCCCCAAACTTTAAGAAACGACAACTTAGGTTTAGAACCAAACCACAGTTCATACGGTGTCGTCTCAACAGATTTAGATGGAGCCCTATTTAAAGTGAATGCAGCGGTTTCTAATGCATAACCCCAAAATGATAACGGCAAATCAGTAAGAGACATCATCGATCGGACCATATCTAATAGGGTTCGGTTCCGGCGTTCAGACACACCATTGCGCTGTGGTGTTCCGGGTGGCGTGAGTTGCGAAACGATTCCGCTTGGTTTAAGATGCGTGAGAAAATCATAACTCAAATATTCACCTCCACGATTAGATCGTAGAAACTTAATCTTTCTATTACAATGGTTCTCCACTTCATTCTGAAATTCCTTGAACTTTTCAAATGTTTCAGATTTATGTTTCATTAAATAGATATACCCATATCTACTTAACTCATCGGTAAAAGTGATAAAATAGCGATATCCACCGCTCGTCGAAACACTCATCGGTCCGCATACATCGGTATGTATGATTTCCAATAAGTCCGTTGCTCGCTCCATCATACCGGAGAACGAGGTTTTGATCATCTTGCCCATGAGGCATGGTTCGCATGTGTCAAATGATTCAAAATCAAGAGACTCCAAAAGTCCATCAGAATGGAGTTTCTTCATGCGCTTTACACCAATATGACCTAGACGACAGTGCCTCAAATAAGTAGTATTAGCACTATCTACTTTGCATATCTTAGCTTCAATGTTATGGATGTGTGTTTCATCCCTTTCGAGATTTAGAAGAAATAAACCATTCACAACAGGTGCATGACCATAAAAGATGTTACTCATATAAATAGAACAACCATTATTCTCCGATTTAAATGAATAACCGTCTTGCAATAAACAAGATCCAGAAATAATGTTCATGCTCAACGCAGGCACATAATAACACTTATTAAGGTTTAAAACTAATCCCGAAGGTAAAACTAAGGAGAGCGTGCCGACGGCCATCACATCAACTCTTGATCCGTTGCCAACGCGCATCGTCACCTCATCCCTCGCAAGCCGCCATCTATTCCGTAGATCCTGTTTCGAGTTACAAATATTAGCAACTGAACTAGTATCAAATACCCAGGCACTACAACGAGGGCTAGTAAGGATAACATGTATATCAAATATACCTTTGATGGTGCCAGCCTTCTTGTCCGCTAAGTACTTCGGACAGTTGCGCTTCTAGTGACCCTTGTCCTTGCAATAGAAGCACTCAGTGTCTGGCTTAGGACCAGACCTGAGCTTCTTCTCAACAGGGGCAACACGCTTGCCGCCGCCTTTCTTGAAGGGCTTCTTTGCACCCTTACCTTTCTTGAAGGTGGGGGGCTTGTTGACCATCAACACATGATTATCCTTTTTGATGTCCACCTCCGCAGCCTTCAGCTTTTCGAATAGCTCGGTGATCATATCAGTGGAACCAATCTGATTGTGAGTCACTACAAAACTTTTGTAGCTGGGAGGGAGTGATTGCAGAACCCTGTCAATCTTGAGCTCCTCCGGAATCTTGCAGTCCAGTTGCTCAAGGCGTTGAGTGTAGCCCGACATCTTAATGGCGTGCTCACTAACGGAACTCCCTTCCTCCATCTTACAGTTAAAGAACTTCTCAGAGATCTCATATCTCTCAGAACGGGCCTGAGTCTGAAACATGGTTTTCAGCTCCTCGAGAATCTCAAAGGGCCCGGGATAGTCTTCAAAACGATTTTGAAAGTCCTCTTCCATAGAAAACAACATGGTGCTCTTAATCACACCATAATCATCTTTGCGCGACTGATAGACAGCTTTCTCATCAGCCGACGCAGTAGCAGCAGGGGCGTCACCTAAAGCACTCTCAAGGACATAGTCCTTTTGACCGCTAGAGAGAATGATTCTCAGATTGCGGAACCAGTTGGTGAAGTTAGACCCATTGTTTTTAAGCTTTTCCTTCTCAGCAAAAACGTTGAAGTTGAAGTTGGACTTAGCCATTTGATCTACAATATTTGCAAGTACAAATTAGACTATGTTCCTGATAACTAATACAACTTTTAATCAAATTACTAGATGAACTCCCACTAAATTCAAAATCCCTCAAGTTGTTTAGTGAACACGATCCAAATTCACCACACCTAATCCGATCTTCACGAGAGGAGATGTGGTTTCAATGGTGGACAAAGAAGTGTCGATCATATCATTCATATGACTCATGCTTAACCTTTCGGTTCATGTGTTCCGAGGCCATGTCTGTACATGCTAGGCTCGTCAAGTTAGACCCAAGTATTTCCACGTGTGCAAAACTGGCTTGCACCCATTGTATGTGAGCGTAGAGTCTATAGCACACGATCATCACGTGATGCTTGGACACGACGAACTTTCGCAACGGTGCATACTTGGGGAGAACACAGTTTTTATCTTGATCTTTAAGTGAGGAATCATCTTATAATGCTACCGTCGCGATCTAAGCATAATAAGATACATAAAAGGATAAACATCACATGCATATAACTTTATGTGACATGGTATAGCCAATCTTCGCGCAATGATCTCCATCTTGTGCGTGCCGGAATGATCTCCATCACTCGACCACGAATAGCAACTACAATTATTGCTAACTACTTAGCGATAAAGTGAAACTATTACATGGCGTATAAGAAGTTGACACACAGGTCATACACAATTATAAAGACATGCAAGTCGTGAAACATTACAAAACATGATCATCGCATACAATATACACATCACATCTTGGGCCATACCATATCACAGAAAACACTCCCTTCAAAAACAAGTTAGACGCCTCTACTTTGTTGTTGCATGTTTTATGTGGCTTATGGGAGTAGCAAGCTAAGAACGATTCTTACCTACGGAAAGCCACAACGGTGATATTATGATTTCCAAACTCCGGTGTAGATCCCATGACAACTATAGTGAGAGAAACTGGTATCCACCAGCCGCATGTGTGGAACAAGCCACACGTCAAGTGCGGAGCCGGTCTCGCGAACGACGTCGCGTAAGGTTGGCCTAGACCGCTTCAATCTCACTATCCCGCGTCATAAGAAGAACACAAACAAGAAGCTTGCAACAGAAAACATCAATGCCCGCAACAACCATGTTGCGTTCTACTCGTGAAACACATCTACGCATAGATCTAGCTCTGATACCACTGAAGGGTTTCGCGGCATAGTAAATCAAAATTTTCTACGGATGCGAACATAGGGAAGCCAAGATCTAATCTAGGAGATGCAAACAACGAGAGAGATTGGATTAGATCTTCATACCCTTTAAGATTCGCAAAGCGGAACGTTCATCGGAGCGTGGGTGATGTAGTCATACCCGCTTCTCCTCCTCGCGATCCGATCCGATCTAGCACCACAAGTGGCGATGCCTCCGTGAGATGCACACGTGCAGCACCTCGACCTCTCCTCCTTCCTTGGTCCAGCAAGTATGGTGGAGAGATGGATTGGATCTACAACGCAACAGTGCGGTGTATGTGGTGGAGAGTTTCTGCAGCAGGGCTTCGCCTACACGCAGTCAGGAGGGAGAGAGAGAGGAGGGCAGCAGGGCGTCTAGGCTTGAGGAGGAGGCGTGGGGGGGTGTTGCGCCCCAGCCATCTATATATAGAGGGGTGGGAGCCTGCCCTAACCCCTCCCCAAACCCTAGGCCGGCGGCCAAAGGAGGGAGGAGTGGGGGGCAAGGAAACCCCCCCTTCTAGAAGGTCCAATCTAGGGTTTCCCCTTGTTTGGCCGGCTGGTCCTTATGGGGCCTTGTGCCCCTGGCCCAATGCGGCCAGGGCACTCCCTCATAGGCCCATGCCCCCTCCCGGAAGGTGGGGCCACGTTGGTCCCCTTCCGAAAGGTTCTAGAAGCTTCTAGTACAATACCGATTAACCCGGAACAATTCCGAACTCCAAAAACTGCACTGCCTTATATGAATCTTATTCTCCGGACCATTCCGGAACCTCTCGTGATATACCGGATCCCATCCGAGACTCCGAACAAAAACTCATAAACCAATTATCCAATCTATCCTAGCATCGAGACACGTTAAGTGTGTGACCCTTCGGGTTCGAGAATATGCGGACATGATCTTCTATCAATAATCAACAGCAGGGTCTGGAAACCCATATTGACTCCCACACATTCATCGATTTTCATATCGGATGAACCACGATGCCAGGATTCAATCAATCCCATATATATATTCCCTTCGTCTCGTGATATTTTACTTGCCCGAGATTTGATCGTCGGTACCGTCATACCTAGTTCAATCTCGTTCACAGCAAGTACTTTACTCGTTCCGTAATATGATATCACTTTGTGATTAACTCCTTAACCACATGCTTGCAAGCGTTGTTGATATCGATTACCGAGTGGGTCCGAAGTATATCTCTCCGACTCGGGAGGGACAAATCCCATCTCGATACATACAACCCAACAAATACTTTCCGATCACCTGAGAGACACCTTTATGATCACCCTCTCATAGGATGACGTTTGATGACCTCAAAGCTTTCTTCCGATACCAGGGAGTTGTATTATCTCATGGTCTAAGGAATACAATATTTGACATAAGAAAAGCTTCGCAAAGATGAACACGATGACACGATCTAATTGCTTCGCTTAGTTTGGGTCTGTCTATCACATCATTCCCCCAATGATATGATCTCATTATTAATCGACAACTCATGTCCATGGTTAGGAAACCTTAACCATCATTAATCAATGAGCTAGTCCATAGAGGCGTACTAGGGACACGGTGTTGTTCACAAACCACACAAGTATTAAAGTTTCCGCTTAATACAATTCTAGCATGGAATATAAACATTATCATGAACAAGATTTATAATAATAACATCTTTATTATTGCCTCTAGGGCGTAATTCCAACATGCTGAGCGCTGGAGGGGTTCCTGTCCCTCCTGTCCCTCAAGGTTCCGCACGCCAGGCGGCCATCACAAACCACTTATACCACGAGCTCACGCCGGAGCAGCGGATGGATCCCCAGTGGAATCCCGATAACTACGACACCTGGAATGCCTTCTTCGCTAATAGGCGGGAAAGGGAGCTCACCAGGTACGAGGGTGATGGCCCACCACCGGTGAACCACAACGAAGCCGGTCGTCGTCTGTGGTGGGCGAACCGTACTATCATCGGAGTGATGTGCTACATCGTCGGGTATACCATCCTCGCCTACGGTGCCTACGAGTCCACCCGTCACAGGCCCCACACTGTCCCGGCGGTAGTGACATCGTCTTCCAGGAGACCCCTCTCCCGCCCGCCGTAAATCCGAGGCTGGAATGGCCCCTGGTATATGTCATGGATGGGCTGAGGATCCCCGGAGTGGTAGGTGACGGTGACGATGATGATGAAGATGACGATGAAGACCCTGAAGTTGCGTACTATAGGACTAGGGATGATTATGACTAAAGGGGGCGGCTTTAGTCCTGAGTGTTAGCTAGTCCCGGTTTGTCCCTGTTTTTAATATTAATAAATGTCTTGAGTGTTACCTAATAAATAGGGGGAAATGCCTATATAAAGAGAGGGTTCATCTTTTATTCCCGGTTGGAGAAACCAACCGCGACTGAAGGGATTGCGGCAGGCTGGGCCAGGCAACATTAATAATAGGGGTGAGTGTCGACATTATGTCGTGCGGCTTGTACCTTGTCCCGGATGGTGTGAGTGTCGACTAATAATAGATGAACCTTTAGTCCCAGTTGGAGACACCAACCGGGACTAAAGATGAGTCAGCACTAATAATAGGGGTGAGTGTCGACATTTTGTCGTGAGTGTTGACATTATGTCGAGCTGCTTGTACTATAAATAGGCATCCTTGTGAGTCCAGTCCTCCAGCCAGTTCGAGGCATCTCCAAGATGGTTTTAGAGAGCAGGGACACCACTATGGACAGTTTCAGGGAGATGCCAACGGAGCCCAGTCCTCCGGCATCTCCAAGAAACTGGTCATAGAGGCACTCCCTAATATGTGAAATTAGTTAGCTCACATGCGTATTGATCTAGTTAGAGAAGTTACAAGCTGCAAGATGGTTTTCGAGAGCAGGAACACCACTACGGCCAGTTTCAGGGAGATGCCGACGGAGCCCAGTCCTCCGGCATCTCCGAGAAACTGGTCATAGAGGCACTCCCAAATATGTGACATCACGCATTTGGAGATCAGATATTAATGGTAAGTATGAATCAGTACTAAAGGCCCTCCTTTAGTCCCGGTCCAGCCACAAAACGATACTAACACACTCAACATTGTTTGCAGACAACACTATAAAAATGGACACATGCATGGAACATCTTCACTCATAAAATGTTACAGTTATTACATATCATTTCTTCGTGTGTGTTCCTTTCTGATCCCGTCGTATCCATGGAGCATCTTCATTCATTAACATGATGCTTGGGTCATCCTTCACCGTGAAGGGCGGAATTTCATGAAACTTATCACAATCTTCTGACATGTCTTTCTTGTCCTCCACTCCCACGATGTTTCTTTTTCCTGAAATAACTATGTGGCTCTTTGGCTCATCGTCTGATGTATTATTTTTCTTATTTTTTCGTTTTCTAGGTTTGGTAGACATGTCCTTCACATAGAAAACCTGGGCCACATCATTGGCTCGGACGAATGGTTCGTCTAAGTACCCAAGATTGTTGAGATCCAACAATTTCATTCCGTATTTCTTGTCTACCTCAACCCCTCCTCCCGTCAGCTTGAACCATTTGCATGGAAACAAGGGGACCTTAAAAGTAGGTCCATAGTCAAGTTCCCATATCTCCTCTATGTAACCATAATATGTGGTCTGTGACCCATTGTTGTCTTTTGCATCAAAGCGGACACCACTGTTTTGGTTGGTGCTCTTTTTATTTTGGGCTATCGTGTAAAATGTATACCCATTTATCTCGTACCCTTGGAAAGTCGATATATTCGAAGATGGTGACCTAGACAACAAGTATAGCTGATCTCCAAGAGTGTTGTTTTTGATGAGATGTTGCAACCAACCGCCGAAACTCTTCATGTGTTCATATCTAATCCAAGAGTCATACTTTCCAGGGTTGTTGGAGCATAAGATTTTCTTGTGTTCCTCGATAGATGGGGTTGCCAAGATAGTATTCTGTAGAACGGTGTAATGTGCTTCGGTGTAAGAATGTCCGTCTCTACATATTATTGATTTCCTTCCTAGAGTACCCTTTCCACTCAGTCTCCCCTCATACCGCGATTGAGGAAGACCAATCGGCTTAAGGTCAGGAACAAAGTCAACACAAAATTCAATCACCTCCTCTGTTCCATAGCCCTTGGAGATGCTTCCTTCTGGCCTAGCACGGTTACGAACATATTTCTTTAAGATTCCCATGAACCTCTCAAAGGGAAACATATTGTGTAGAAATACAGGACCGAGAATGGAAATCTCTTCGACTAGGTGAACCAGCAGGTGCGTCATAATATTGAAGAAGGATGGTGGGAACACCATCTCAAAACTGACAAGACATTGGACCACATCATTCTGTAACCGTGGTAGATCTTCAGGATTGATTATCTTCTAAGAGATTGCATTGATAAATGCACATAGCTTCACAATGGGTACTCGAACATTATCTGGTAGAAGCCTCCTCAATGCAATCGGAAGCATTTGCGTCATAATCACGTGGCAGTCATGAGACTTTAGGTTTTGGAACTTTTTTTCTTCCATATTTATTATCCCCTTTATATTCGACGAGAAGCCAGATGGGACCTTAATAGTGCTTAGGCATTGAAAAAATATTTCCTTCTCTTGTCTGTTAAGAGCGTAGCTGGCATGACCTTGAAACCATTCTGGATGCAGGCCATCTAGGTCTTTCATATGTTGATGGTCCTTTCGTTCTTTCGGTGTATCGTTTGTCTTCCCATACACGCCCAAGAAGCCTAGGAGGTTCACGCAAAGATTCTTCGTCACATGCATCACATCGATTGTAGTGCGGACCTCTAAGAATTTCCAATAAGGTAGCTCCCAAAATATAGATTTCTTCTTCCACATGGGTGCGTGTCCTTCAGCGTCTTTCGGAACAGATTTTCCTCCAGGACCCTTTCCAAAGGTTACCAGTTGATCCAAATCTTTGACCATATCAAATATATCAGCACCAGTACGCTCCTTAGGCTTCGTCTGGTGACATGCCAGACCGTTGAAATGCTTGCCTTTCTTTCTTAAGGGATGCTTGGCCAAAAGAAATCGACGATGCACATTGTATACATTCTTCTTACAATGTTCCAAATATATACTTCCAATCTCATCTAAACAGTGTGTGCATGCATTGTATCCCTTGTTTGACTGTCTAGAAAGGTTACTAAGAGCAGGCCAATCTTTGATTGTTATGAAAAGCAATACTCGGAGGTTAAATTCTTCCTACTTGTGCTCATCCCACACGCGTATCCTGGGTTCGTGCCACAACTGTAAAAGTTCTTCCACTTATGGCCTTAGGTACACATCAATGTCGTTGCCGGGTTGCTTTGGACCTTGGATCAACACTGGCATCATAATGAATTTCCTCTTCATGCACAACCAAGGAGGAAGGTTATAGATGCATAGAGTCACGGGCCAGGTGCTGTGACTGGAGCTCTGCTCCCCAAAGGGATTCATGCTATCTGTACTTAGACCAAACCTTAAACTCCTTGCGTCATCTGCAAAGTCCGGGTACTTTCTATTGATTTTTCTCCATTGCGACCCATCAGCGGGGTGTCTCAACATCCCGTCTGACTTACGTTCCTCTTTATGCCATCGCAACAACTTGGCGTGCTCTTTGTTTCTGAATAAGCGTTTCAAACGTGGTATTATATGAGCATACCACATCACCTTCGCAGGAACCCTCTTCCGGGGGTCTCGCCCTCAACGTCACCAGGGTCATCTCGTCTAATCTTATACCGAAGTGAAGTGCATACCGGGCATGCATCTAAATTCTCATACTCCTCACTGCGGTAGAGGATGCAGTCATTAGGGCATGCATGTATCTTCTGAACCTCTAAACCTAGAGGGCAGACAACCTTCTTTGCTTCGTATGTACTAGCGGGCAATACATTATCTTTTGGAAGCATATTCTTCATCATTTTCAGCAACTTTTCAAATGAGGAGTCAGGTATAGCACACTCAGCCTTCCATCGCAGCAATTCCAGTGTGCTGCCCATATTTTTCAGACCATTTTCGCAATTTGGTACAACTTTTTGTGATCCTCTAGCATCTGATTGAACTTCTCCCTATCCTTTTCAGTTTCAAAATCTCTTCGTGCATCGGCAATGGTCCAACCAAGATCATCAGCGGGTTCATCATGTGTCTCTTCTTCATCCTCCCCTTCAGCATCCCCCATGGAAGTATCTCCGTACTCAGGGAAACCATGATATTTGTCATCCTCCTCCTCTTCTTCATTGTCTTCCATTATAACCCCTCTCTCTCCATGCTTGGTCCAACAATTATTACAAGTTATATTGAGAGCTTCTAGAGCATTAATTTTGAATTTTGAAAAATTTACATGCACCAATTTTTGAATTGGAGAAAACAATCACCATGATAAATGTGGAGTTTTTTATTATTGTTCCATCAGTGAAAACCTCATTCCATTATAAGCTCTGAAACTCTTAAATTACACATTTCAATTTTCAGTAACTATGTGCCTAATCAAAATTTGTTACACATATATATCAAAATCCTTCTAGAGCATGCATGCATTTGATCCATATCTCTATACTTCTAGAGCATTATATAGAGCTAAAGTAGCAATAAGAGATGAAAGAATGAAGTTCTAACATTTTAAAGCTTTGGATTTAGGTGTTGCAAACTAAATCTTGACAAATCTTGAGAAAAAAAATGGCATGAACTCTCTTGCTTTCTTTGAGAAAAATGGCCACCATATGCTTTAGGGAAGCTGGACAGGGAGCTGTATATATAGTGACGGACAATTAGTCCCGGGCCGTGATACGACCCGGGACTAATAGTCCCCGAAAAGAGATGTTGCCATGCTCCAGCTTATTAGTCCCGGGTCGTATTACGGACCGGCACTAATGCTCTGGTCCGGCCCGGGACTAATGCTTATGTCTATTTCTAGCCGTTGGAGGCCTCACGGACCGGGACTAGTGCTAGCACTAGTCGTGGTTCGTGACGGGCCGGGACTGCTGGGCTTGTTCTGATCGAACCGAAGATGGTTTTTCTAGTAGTGCCAGCGGATGGTCATGGACGAGATGCTTCAAACCATCCGCTTGTACAACTGCTGGCTCGGGCGGCGACTTGTTCCCCTGGCCCGCCGCGACCATTACATGTACGAGTACATGGGCAGGGAAGACTCGACGAAATCCTGCCTCGCCGAGTGAAAACTCGAAGACTACGTCCTGGCGCTGAAGAAGATCACCCAGGCAGCATACCTGGACGCAAAGGCTGGGGTCGCCCCCTACACCGCGAATCATCCAGCTCCGATGGTAAATCGCTGTTTTCACTACCATTCACAGTCGCAGTTGATGTTGTCGCGGTTATATTGATATTGTCTTGTGCCTGCTGCAGTTATTTCAAGTGGTGGAAGGGTGGCTCACACCCACGGACGACGAGAACTCGAGCTCGTCCGTCGAGGTCGGGGGCGAGTCACCTCCTGCGAAGGGCGGCGTCGGAAGCGACACGAGTGATGACGACGACGACGATGACTAGCCCAAGGAAGACGCCGCCCCGATGGTTCGCAAAACTCGCGGGCAACACCAGCGCGAGCTCGAGGCGAGTAGAAGCCTCGAACGTCATGATGATGACGACGACGAGCTTCCCGAGCACACCTCGCGTCGTGAAGCTACACCGTCGAAGAAGAAGAAGAAGGAAGTGAAGGCTCCACCAAAGAGAAAGACGAAGCCGGCGAAACAGGCATCTCCACCTCGCTCGGCGAGTAGTTCCGACGCCACCATCTTGTCCATGAATGAAGCGCTGTAGATGACCGCAGCACCGGATGTCGCTGCCGCCCTGGATGAGGTACCTCTGGCCTCGCTTCCACCCCTATTCGCCCCGGTATCTGGGTTGGGGGCTGCTCCAGCCGCTGCAGCTTCACGTCCTAGGAGAACTCCTGCCGACGTCGTCTCAGAGGCTCCTGTCGCGGCCTCGTCATTTTGGATATTGGCCTCAGTCAGAAACTAGGCCCCGAACTGGAGAAGCCGGCCAGTATCCACACGGGACTGCAGTTCATACCAGTCGCCAAGTAAGTTTTGTCCATCTGCTTGTCTTTCGTTGTACTCGGACAATTTTGCTCATATCGTTGTTTCACAGGACTGGAGTTAAGAAGATCGGCCACCCTTCCGTGTCCAAGGTGCCACCAGTCTTCGCCGAAGAGGACCCCTCACGGAAGAGGAAAGTTGATCAGGTCGCTGCCCCCGCAGACAGTGCTAAGAAGGCCAAGGGCGACGACGTCGTCACGGTCTCTAACGACACGACGGTCGCTCCGAGTGATCCTCCGACTGCGATGGAGGTGGCCGTGAAGACCAAGGAGGCTGTTTCCTCGCCTGGAATTGCTGAACCGGCTCCTAGTGGCGCTAGAGCATCCACCGCGACCTTCCCCCGCTTTATGGCCAAAGCGGCTACAGCGAGTGGTATAACGCCATCGAGCCGCACGCCTGGGGTTGCCGAAACGGAGGTCGAGCAGCGTCGCGGACACACTCCGGCTCTTCTCGCATCTGTGGACGCGCTACAGCTCCATGGCATGTTGGGCGCAGCCATCCATGTATGCCCAGTCCCCGAGGATCGGGCCACTGAATTTCAGTGTTCAGATTCTTTTGGTGTTTGTTTTTATTTGTAGCACCCAGTCCCCGAGTGCCTAGTCGCTGAATTTCAGCGGTTGGGCACTTAGGATTTTTGATCTCCAGTCCCGAGTGTCTAGTCGCTGAATTTCAGCGGGTGGGCACGTAAGATTTTTGATCTCCAGTCCCCGAATGTCCAGTCGATGAATTTCAGCGGGTGGGCACTTAAGATTTTTGATCTCCAGTCCCCGAGTGTCCAGTCGCTGAATTTCAGCGGGTGGGCACTTAGAATTCCATTGTTGTTATCTTGTTTGATTTGTGCGCAGGGCTTGCATCGTGAGTCAGCCGATCGGCTTGTTGGGAAGTGTCGCGCAGAGAAGGAACTTGTTGTCGTCCAAGAAACGAGCAAGGGACTCCAGGCGATCGCTGCCAAGGCAGAGGAGGTCCGCCAGGGCCTTGTCCCGGCGAGTGAACTGACGGCGGCTCAGTCTGCGTTGAGTACGGCTGAGAAGCGGATTGTTGATCTGGAGCGCGAGCTCAAGGAAGCGAAAGCGGAGGCGAGCGCGGCGGATGGGCGAGCAAAAGCTATTGTTACGGCTGCGGATGAAAAGCAAAAGGTCTCTGACGCCCTCGTTATTGGGCTGCAGAACGACTTCTCCTCGCTTCAAAGCTTCATCACGGGCCTCTGCCGTCCTTTAATTGGTAAACTTCCTGCCTCTGCCTGTAGTAGATGCATTATGTAATCTTTTTTGTAGTCACTACCGCCCTCTGCCCACAGGTCGGATTATCGACAGCTCAGAGGAGGCGCAGTCGTATGAAGCACGACAGTGTGTGACCACTTTGCTCGACTCGGCCACGTTGTCCGTGGCTTGCATTCGGGCGTATCTTCAGGAGATGTCGCCTACGGAAGTGATTCCCAGCGACCTCGTCGAAGTATGGTGATATCTGGAGAAGGCGCCGTCAGTCGTCGAGTTCATGATGCGGTCGGCGTTCCGACGCGGGGAGACAACGACGCTTAGCCTTGGGCTTGCCCACTTCCCGGAGGACTTCGACCTTGACAACGTGATGAGTGGTTACCCCTCGTCGACGGGCTCGGTGGAAATCGCCGAGGTGCTGAAGCTGACGGACCGGGCCACGGTATATTCCGATCGCGTCTGGGCGATGGGCGACCTCCTCCCTTATCAGGAGATGACTGTCGCGCCCAACGATCCCGAGCCGGCGCATCGGGACTTCAAGGTCGAGCAGTCGTTTCGTGCGGTGATGGTGGGTGAGTTGACGACGTACCCGTCGAACCCGTACACGCCCTTCATTCGCAACCTCAGGGGTGGCGACGAGTCGTCGTCGAAGCCTGCGGAATAGAAACATTGTGCCCTAGGGCGTTAGTAGCAATTTGGCCATTGTGCTCAACTTTGTATTTTGTAACGACTTTGTTCTGCTGTAATGGAATTTCGCGTTATTTTGTGAATTGTCTTGCGATTTTGATTGCTGATTGGACGAGTCCCCGAGCGCGTCCGCCCTTTTTATGGGGTTTACCTCGTTTGTTATGTGTTTGTGGTTTTGAACGTTTTGTCAGTTGTTTTGTTATTGAGGTCGACTCGCCCGAGCTTGGGAAGCCAGTTGCAGGGCGACTCCCGTGAGTGCTCTTTACTTGACCGTTTTCCCTTGCGGAACGAGGTCTGGTGGCCGAGTCCCCGAGCATGGTACTTGGTGGTTCTAGTCGCTGCTCAAGGGTGGGTGAGGACTGAGCACGTTAGAGTGAGCGCATCACTCCTGCCTAACCCGTAGGGTCAGTCGCATGTCGAGTCCTAGGCACGCTCTCGTACTTGGCGTTTTCCCTAGTCGCTCGTGCTTAACTGGTCGTCAGTCCCCGAGCGTGGTACTTGGCCGTTCGAGTCGTTGTGTGGAGGATGTGGAGGATCATGGTCGCTGTGAGGAGCGAAGGCAGTTGTCTTGGCTCATTAAGCCAATCGAGCTAGGCGACTCCAATGGGGCTTCGGGTAGGCGTTTTTCGTGGACGTTACGAGTCCTGGGGTAACCCAGTGCCCTCGTAACGCACTACTTGGCCGTGCCGGTCATTGTACCAGAGGTTGACTTCTGCAGTTAGCTTGATGCTGTTATTACGAGTGTGAGTGGCACAAGACACGGAGAGTAGACGCAATTTGCGGTAACCAATATGTTTTATTTCATAGCTAGTGGAGGGTACATGTATGGAGTTCTAGGAGTAGAACTTCCATGGGAGGTTTACATTCCACGATCGCTTGACGTCGAGTTTCCCGTCTCCGCGGACGTCAGTGAGGTAGTAGGCGTCGTTGCCGAGTACTCGCCCGATGGCGAATGGTCCCTCCCACGGGGGGGAGAGCTTTTGCATACCGTTCTTGTCCTGTATGAGGCGTAGCATAGGTCGCCTTCCTGGAAAGTGCGAGTCCTCACTCGCCGGCTATGGTAGCGGCGGAGTCCTTGCTGGTAGATGGCAGTGCGGGAGCGAGCTAGGTCACGTGCCTCGTCGAGTTGATCGACTCCATCCTGGCGTGTAGTCGACAACCCTTGGCGAGACATGCTCTAGGTCGGTGGGCATGACTGCCTCGGCGCCATACACCATCAAGAATGGGGTGAACCCTATCGACCTATTGACAGAGGTGCGGATGCCCCAGATGACGGAGGGTAGCTCCTCGACCCAGCACCCGGCGGTGCACTCGAGTGGTACTTGGAGCCGTGGCTTCAGGCCATGGAGGATGCTCTGGTTGGCCTGTTCCGCCTGGCCGTTGGACTCCGGGTGGGCGACTGAAGCAAGGTCGAGTCGGATGTGCTGTTCTTCGCAGAACTCGACCATGGCTCCTTTGGCAAAGTTGGTGCCATTGTCCGTGATGATGTTGTTTGGGAACCCGTAGCGATATATGAGCTCGCGTAGGAACTTGGTGGCGGTCTTCCCGTCGCATTTCCGGACTGGCTTGGCCTCAACCCACTTTGTGAATTTGTCGACCGTGACCAGGAGGTGAGTGAAGCTGGAGGGTGCCTTTTTGAAAGGGCCTACCATGTCCATACCCCACACGGCGAACGGCCAGGTGGTGGGGATTGTCTTGAGCGCCGAGCTCGGCACGTGGGTCTGGTTGGCATATTTCTAGCATCCGGCACACCGCTGGACGATGTCGACAGCGTCTGCGTGTGCGGTGGGCCAGTAGAAACCGTGTCGCATAGCCTTTGCGACCAGAGAGCGGGCCCTGACGTGGTGGCTGCAGTCGCCGGAGTGGATGTCGTGGAGGATTTTGCATCCTTCAGCGGGTTGGACGCAGCGTTGGAACACGTCGGTCACGCTGCGCTTGTGGAGCTCGCCGTCGATGATAACGAAGGATTTGCACTGGCGCTCTATCATCCGGGCGTCTGTTTCATCTGCTGGTAAGGTGCCTCCCTCCAGGTAGGCGATGTACGGCGTAGTACAGTCTTCTGGCTCGGCGATGAGTGCGACCAGGGCTGCCTTTGGTTGCAGCGGGACTCCGAGGTCGATCTCCATTGGGGGAGGGACGGAAGGCTTGGTGATGGTGTCGAGGAAGACGCCGGCGGGTGGTGCGAGTCGAGCCGAGCCGGTACGAGAGAGTGCGTCGGCCTCCTCGTTTTTCCGCCTGTCGATCCACTCGACGGAATAGCCTGCGAAGTGTCCGCCCAGCTTGTCCACTGCTTGGCGGTATGCTGCCATGGTGGGGGAGACGGCGTTGCAGGTGCCGGCGACTTGCCCAGCGACGAGGTCGGAGTCTCCGTAGCAGCGTAGGCGGTTGACATTCATCTCCTTGGCGGCTCGCATGCCGTGGAGTAGTGCCTCGTCCTCGGCCATGTTGTTGGTGCAGGGGTGAAGTCGAGGCAGAGGACGTAGCGGAGCTTGTCGCCCTTCGGGGAAGTCAGCACGATCCCTGCCCCTGCGCCGTCTGCGTTCTTGGAGCCGTCGAAGTGCAGACTCCAATAGTGGAGGTACGGCAGCTTTTCTGGCTGCTGGGCCTCTTCCCAATCGGCGATGAAGTCCGCGAGAGCCTGCGACTTGATCGCTTTGCGCGGCTCATACTTGATGTTGTGGACGCCGATTTCGACGGCCTACTTGGAGACTCGCCCGGTCGCCGGATTTCACGTATTTGGTTTAAGCCATTTATTTTATTTTGGAAATTCTTTATCCTTTTATTTTATTTGGATTTGTATTATATTCATTCCATTTGTTTAAAGGATTGGGCCAAGATTTATCTGGTCTTTCAAATATTCTTTAATTAATATTTCTTCCTCATCTTATAAAATTCATATCATTTTATTTAGAGATCCAAACTTGGTGATTCCAATTTGTGAAATCTTGTTTATTATTTGTTTATCCTTTTAAAGATCTTTAGGATTATTTGCTCACCAATTGGTATGGATTTTAGATAAGGGCTTGATTAGCTTTGGGAATATAATTTCTTCATCTTATTATATTCACAAGATTTTTATCTATTGTTCCAAATTAAGTGAAACCAATTTATATGGTCTTTTAATATTTCTATTTGTCTTTCTTGATCATTTGTAAATGTTTGTTGACAACTTTTTATATGGATAAAATCCATAAGCTTGGAGATAACTTGGAAATGATTTTATTCCATTAGATCATTTAGGATTTGGATTTGTTTTCCAAGTGTCTAACTTCCAGATACATTCATTGAGGAATCCATTTCCCTTGATTTGGATTTTGTTGAATTCAAACTTTATTTAAAGTTTGTTCAAGATGGGATTTTTAAGTTTCCATTTAGAAACAAAGTTTCTTTTCACCCTGATTTTCAACAAAAAATTATTTTGTCTATTTTATTTTTCACATTACAAGAGTTGGAAAATCTTGGGATGCGACAGGCTACCACCCTTAAAATAAATCTCGTCCCGAGATTTGGGGAGGCTAGGGGTTAAAGTTGTCTCAAAGCATCTAGGGTACTACCACCCTTAAAATTTTTCCAACTAGGTTACATATTGGCCTTCTTGGGATCCTGTTGAAATCTCTCTGGGCAAACATCTGCATAGTGTCCTTGGTTTCCACACTTGAAACATGTGACAAGGTTGAGATCCTTCATAGGCTTGTTTATCTTGTGCTTCATCTTTTCTGGAAAGTTGCTTGCATAATGTCCTTGGTTACCACAATTGTAACATGTGATAAGATTGAGTTCATCACGTATCTTCTGTGGGCAAGTTGCTACATAATGGCCTAGCTCTTTAAAGTTGTTGCACCACACTTGGCTAATATCCTTATACTTCTGCTTCTCGGGACATTCCCTGGCATAGTGTCCCATTTCTTTGCAATGACCACATTGCACATGGCTTTTGTCCTTCTTTTTCTTGGGTTTCTCCAAAGCTAGGAGTGCTTCTAGTTCATGTTCTTCATATGTTATCTCATAGGTAGGAATGTCTACTGGTTTCCTTGACCTTCTATTGCTCCTTGGATAATACATATGTCTCTTTTTTGGTCCTTTAAATTGGGTCATGTTGCTGGGAGGTACAAGCTGAGATTTTCCTTTGTCTTCATCCTTCTTGGTAGACTTGGTTCTCTCATGGTAGTCTGCAATCAATTGTTGCACTCCACCTTGTTTCCTTTGCTCAACTATGGAATAAATGGGGCATTGGATAGGGACATGATTGTTTCCTTCACATAGGTAACAAGTAGCTTGGGATGTGGGGCATTGGTCAATTGGATGTTTCTCTTCACAATTGGGGAGTTGATCTTCATGCTCTTTGGAAGTGTGATCCTTTTCTCCACAAATATTGCATGCTTGGGTTCCTTCTAGAATAACATCTTTGTCATCCTTGTTGTCATTAGCTCCTGGGGAAGAGTTTTCTCCCATGTTGATCATTTGAGTTGCCAACCCTTGCAACAATTGGGATTGAGTTTTCAAAATTTCTTGCATGGTTGGGTCTATCTCATTGTTGTTGGCTAAAAACTGAGTTGTCACTTGGTTCAACTGGGTTTGTCTGGCAAGAAGTTGGTCTCTCACGTGAATTTCTTGGTTTTTGTTGTTGTCATCATCCTTGATGTTGGGGTTTCTTGGAGAAGTCATATGTTTGGGTTGGATTGGGATTAGAATAGGGAAAATATTTCTAAGGAGATAATTCTAATCACACACGTCACAATTCATACAAGCAATGTGCAAGCAATCACAAACAAACATTCCACTCAAACAACAAGTTTCAAGCATATTTTTAGGCAACCAAAAATATTTTTGTTACACCACATAAGTTGGTGGGTTTGTCTTAAACTAAATATGGTGGTCCATCTATATGGTTCACTTGTGATCTTTCCGTCCTTCTTGGTTGATTCCTCTTGAACAAGATGTTTGTATCCTTAGAGAATTTCTTGCATCTTGATCTCAAACCTCAAGGTGATGATGGTTCCTTCTAAGTTGTGTTTCCTTAGTCTTCAAGTCTTGAGTAACATTTCTTGTCTCACTTGTAGTCCTTAGTGATATCTAAGGTTGAAGTCCTTGGTGAAAATGTTGAAGATGTAGAAGTCATTAGAGTTGAAGATGTTGAAGTCATTAGAGTTGAAGATGTCCTTTGCACAGGGTGAAGTCTTTGGCCAAGGGAAGGGCTTTGTCCATCAAGTTTGAAATAGAAGAGATGTAGAATCAAAACTAAAATGGTGGAGGAAAGAGTTTACAAGATTGTTTATAGATAAGTTTTGGAACAAATACAACTCCTATTTTCTAAGGGGTTTTGTCCCATCCTAGGGTTACAATCCTACAGGCAACACAGTGCTCTGATACCATCTGTAAGGTTCCCAACCTTTAATAAGGTAGAGATACCTGTGTTTACAATGCTAGTCCCTGGATCAATAGCTAGCATCCACAGTTAAGATGTAATATCAAGAAACAAAGGTCATAATACAACTTTATAACCAGGAATAACATAATTTATTACATCTTACATAGCTCATTTGGCTATTACATTACATTGTAGTAGAATATCTATAAGCATGGGGTCCTTCATCTTCAAAGTGCCACAGGCAGACATGTTGGTTATAGACTTGTAATCCTAATCAATAACTTCACTAATATCAAACAAAACCTGCAAAAAAACAAGTTACAGCCACAAGGGTCAATACATTTGAATTGTATTGGCAAGTGATACTATAGTAGTATAATGGAGTCTATCATCTATATGCATTTGTCTAAGTGGAGCTTAGGCTTGCTTTGCTCAAAATAGATTTTCCTTATCATTTGAAAACACTAAGTTTTTGTTTGACAAAAATCACCCAAGGAACCACCAATAGAAATTGGTGAACCTTAAACCCTTGTTCAACCACAAGTTTTTAACTTAAAAATTTGGATGATGAGATTCTTGATAGCTTCCATGTCTTGATGCTCAAATTGTCCTTTGCCAGGGACATGGCTAAGTACTTAGATTTTACACTCTGCAGAGGTGGTGCACTTTCCCCACAAGACTTGGTTTCACCAAGACAAGATCTTTCAGAAGCCTTCCCTTAGACCAGAATGGACGCGTTCCAACCTATCATACCCCTACCACCAACTGTCCATTTGGCTAAGTTCTTGCAACCTATATGATCCAGGCAGAGCCCATAATGCCAAGTGGCTGCACTTGAAGCTTCTCAACATTTGACATCTCAAATCTCTTTGTTCCTGGGTGGCCATCCACAAGTGAGATACACAAGGTTCACCAGTCCCCTGGCCTTGTGTAACCACTCAACATAAACCATTCCTTCCATTCCACCCAGGTGATTCATTCACTTAGTTGTTTTATTAAACAAAACACAAGTCCACCACTACTTGGAAAATGGCCTTTAGTGGCGCACCTAGAAACATCATCTGTGGCGCACTAGCAGTGCGCCACGGGCCTTGCGCTACGGCTATCTCTCAGCCGTGGCGCACTGCCTAGTGCGCCATAGTTGTGTAGAGACAGCCGTAGCGCACCTACTAGTGCGCCACAGATGTTTGGGCAGGTGCGCTACCCCTGGGATCTTCTGTGACGCACTACCTAGTGCGCCACTATGCTTCCATAGTGCGCTTTAGGTGTAGTGCGCCACAGAAAGTAGACCATGTGCGCCACAG
This sequence comes from Avena atlantica, assembly GCA_910589765.1. Taxonomy (NCBI): domain Eukaryota; kingdom Viridiplantae; phylum Streptophyta; class Magnoliopsida; order Poales; family Poaceae; genus Avena; species Avena atlantica. Next base: position 16,729,132 of record OU342736.1, read on the forward strand.
ATGTATTTTTTGTTTTTTTTAGTTTCCGAGCCAGATTATATACAATACAGATTATATACAATATTACAGCAGATATACACACACAGATACAAGATATACAATTATATATATAAATACTCAATATGAAAAACAAGATTGAAACAAATACATATAGATAAGTTTCATACATGAATACATAGTCTAGGTTACATTGTTTCTATCATGTTACAAAGTAGTAGTTGGTGACATGCGAATACATGTGTCGATCGAACAAGTTAGAGCTCGGAAGCTCGCGTAGACATCTAAACTAGCTAGCTAGACACAAACGCGGGATAAATAACCAAAGAAGATAAGCATGATCACCGCCGCGACGAAGGTGTAGGTCTTCATCCGGTTCCTTGTCCTAACTCCCGCTAGATAGCGCGTGCATCTATCTTCCGCCTCCGCCATAGTGTTGTACCCTTTGTAGCTATTGCCGCTGAAACGGTGCACCTGTCTCCGGCAGTCTTCCCAATCATCGTAGACTCTGGGAACCCGTCCCTTGTACACGACGTACCATGTCATCTATAAGTTGACAATAATAATTAACCGGTGATTGAGAAAAAAAACATATATAATTAAAGTCGCATATGAAGATACACTTATAGAAAGTACTCCTAAATCAAAAAGACCAAATTCAAAAAGCATGCCTCATATATATACATAGGTCGTTGGACATAGGAATATGCTACGACGGAACGGTGAGCCAAGTAGGATGCATAAGACCTAGACTTGTGCATATCACAAGGCTCACAATCCCGTCGTAGCACATTCACATATATAGTGTGCCACGACATTTCAATCATCGGCATTATTCTCGAAAAATACCAAAGTAACTCAAAAAGCATGCCTCATATATAAACATAGGTCGTTGGACACAGGAATATGCTACGATGGAACCGTACGCCAAGTAGGATGCACAACACCTGGACTTGTGCATAGCACACGGCTAACTATCCCGTCATAGCACATTCACATATATAGTGTGCCACGACATTTCAATCATCGGCATTATTCTCGAAAAAGACCAAAGTAGATCGAAAAGAATGCCTCATATATATACATAGGTCGTTGGACACAGGAATATGCTATGATGGAACCGTGAGCCAAGTAGGATGCATAAGACCTGGACTTGTGCATATCACAAGGCTCACAATCCCATCATAGCACATTCACATATACATTGTGCCACGACATTTCAATCATCGGCATTATTCTCGAAAAAGACAAAGATAACTCGAAAAGAATGCCTCATATATATACATAGGTCGTTGGACACAGGAATATGCTACGATGGAACGGTTAGCGAAGTAGGATGCACAAGACCTGGACTTGTGCATATCACAAGGCTCACAGTCCCATCGTAGCACATTCACATATATAGTGTGCCACGACATTTCAATCATCGGCATTATTCTCGAAAAAAGAGTAAGGAAAAAAAGAAGGACCAAATTGAGCAAAGGACCAAAGAGTAAGCAAAAAAACGAAGCATTGATTGATATATAATAACAATAAGCAAAATAAGTAAGCGGTGATTCATAAACCTAATAATATAAGTACACTTGTCCACACACACACAAAGGTCATCTATAGTTTGTAACTACAACTAGGCCAACATCAAGCCTTCTGGCTCGGCTTAGGGAACGGTAGGACGCCTTGTCTCGTCATGAACTTCCTATAGTCACCCTGCATCTCTTGGCGATCTTCTATGTCATGGTTATTCGGGATATTTGCTCCGTAGAAGATCCCTCCCGAAGTCATGACATCACGAAAGATGATTGCCCCAAACTGCTGCTGGATACGATACATCTCTTGTCTAATATACGAATCATTGATCTCTGCCTTTGCTTCGGCCCACTGTTTGAGATGATCTGGCAGCGTAGAATTCTGCTGGTCAAGTAGGAACGCCCTCATGTGATGGAGTGTGTATCACGCAGGGGAACTCCGTTACGTGGTTGAAGACGTGTCTGCCGAACTTGACCTTCGTACGCACGAAGGTGGTGCCTTCCGTCGAGGCAAAGCCAGTGAGAGCATCATCCAGAACTTCCTTGATCTTGTCGTAGTTTTTCTTCTTTTCGAGACTCCCCGAGTCGAAATACGTGGCGTGGGAATGCTTCGGCGATAAGGAGATGAGCGTGCAGTGTTCATCTCTGCGCAAAAAATTCAAATGGAATGTGTTGGAAAAAGAATGATGATGATCTAATAAATCCAATCGACGGTGGCGAGTGAATAACGACTTACTCGGGAAAGTAAGGCACAAGAATGTATTCCTTTGTCTTGTTCGCCACGAGGATTATTTTTAGGTACGAGGCCACGATACGTCGTTCGGCGGTGGAACCCAAGCAGCCGTCACGCATGTAGTAGGGGTCCACTATAGCGATGCCCGGTGTGTTCTCTCTAATGATCTGCATGGCCAGGCTGAGAGAAAACAGACGGACCATGGTATAGTGCAGCGGGTATAGGTGGAACATATTGAAGATGTCGTCGAACCGCAGGAAGAACAGATCCGCAGGGGCATTGTCGACGAAGCCCAAGCATGGTGGCACCTTAACCACTAATACCGGGTGCAAGGGATCTTTCTCCGATACAAGGCGTCTCTCTATCGTCAGCACGCCGTCATGCACACTCTACAGTTCCGAACTGGCGTTCCGCAAATTCTTAGGTAGCTTGGGCTCACCCGCCACATGAATCCTCCACATAATACCCTCGGGTCTTGGTGGCCCGTCCCGAAACCTGATCGGATTCGCAGTTGTTGACGCCACCGGCTGGCTCGAGCTGCTATATTTTCTTTTCCTGCCCTTTTTTCCTTTTGTAGAGCGGGCAGGCACCGCAATCTAAGCATCGTCCGCCCTATGTAGTGTGTTAAGGCTTAGAATAAAGGGCCGGTTGGTTGTATCAGCTGGCTCTGTAAAGGCGCAAGATGGAGGCATCTCCTGAGAACCAAACAGACGCTTGGTGATAGTGGCTTTCTCTGTGGGGCCACCAGCTAGGTCTTCTTCGTTGCCAAACTGAGTGCTGAAGAAGTGATCATTCTAGTCTTCATCGTCCTCGGACGGATCCTGCGCCATGTGCATACCATCAACATGATCATCCGATCCACCGCGTGGAGGTGACGGCGAGGGCGGTAAGGGGGCCTTGCCACCGCTTGTCGCTGGCACGACAGGCGGTGCTGTTGTCTGTGGCGTGATGGACCCCGCCGTCCCCAAACGGATCATGCTCTTTGGCCATAGCAAGAATAAGCCGAAGCAAGTTCTGAAGACAGACGACTCTTCTTCATCCGCTCCTGGGGGTTGAATGTGAGGTTCCAGGTCGTCGCAGCCCCTTAGCACCCGACTAATTTTAACCCTGTGCGCGCTATCTGACATCGGCCTTGAGTGGAACGTGCGCTGCAAGGGTTGAACGATGGTACCCTTGGCAACATCCCTCAGCTCGTTGTTCACGTAGCATAAGAGAGTGCAAGGAACATCCGTCTGCGGAAAACATGTACGACGTCGTCAGAGATGCCATAAGAGTAATAGATGGCATGAAAGGCGGTAATTAAAGCAATTTTTTTACCATGATGGCGTCGAGATCGGCTAATGTCGACGCACCGCATACGGCGACGGGCGTGCAAGAGACGGAAGGGATGCTTGATGGCGCGGTGCTGGCCGCCGGTGTATTCTCCCTACCGACGGGTGCTTGGAGCTCCGGTGCCGCCGCGACGATGGCAGGGGGCACCAACATGTACTCCGGCGCCGCGGTGATGGCAGGGGGAGTCACCAACACTTGCGGCGCCGCGGTGCTAGCGGGCGGAGTCACGAACACGTAGTTCGCCTGATTCGTCGGGGCCGCGTTGTTCGAGTGGCTGCTGACCATGCTTGGAATCGGGCACGGCCCTACTCGACCACCCGCACTCCAGTTCGCTATTGACTCCACCAAGGTAGGCAGGAAGGACGTGAGGGTGATTGCCAGGTTGTCTTGGACAATCTGCGGGATCCGCGCCACTTGTGCCTTAAGTTCTTGAACCTCGCGGTTTTCCTCCTCGCTCCTTCCCGACGGCGCCACATGCGTCCTCGGCGGTGGACCAAAATGATCCACTCAATTCTTACCCCCGAGGCCAGCCAGACGGCCAGCCGACGACGGCTTCTTCGTAACCAGCTCTATTTTCTTGGCCCGGTTCATCGCCATGTTAAAAGGGTTATCCCACCGGGTGGCCACCGTCGACCCCTAGGATGAGGAACCCTGGGATCCATGACTAGCAACAATTTCCTCCTCCTGCAGAAGAAGTAATAGTGAATCATTTAGATCATCGATTAGATTGCAATCATGTTGATCCGCGGTAATTAGATTATAATTACCACAATTTCCTCGAATTCCTTCACCGCAGGATCCGCGGTGAGTTGTTTGGTTTTTGGGTCCACATGGTAACGGGCCCTGATGAAGTTTCGAACCTGCCCGGGTTCGAATTTAGCAAAGGGGTTTTCTATCCCCTTGGATCTATACTCTTCGTTCTCCTTATTCCATTTGGCCTCCGTGGTTCTGTATCCACCTGATCCGAGATGGTGATGACCTATATTCATCTCCTGCAGAACCTTTCCCCGATTACTATTGGCCAGGGGTCTTTCGGATTCACACCTCTCCTTGAACTCCCGGAACTGATCTTCAGTGATCTGCGGGTCAATCTTCTGGATCTCCTCGAGAATTTTGCCTTCTTTATAGATCTTCTTCTTTATCCGGGTTCTCCAGCTGGCCAGGGCGGTGCTCATCTTTGTGAGGGCGGATTTGTTTCTTTTGTTCCCATGATAATTTGTATTCTGATACTTAGCGGGGAACTTGTATCTTGCGTGCAGCTTCTCGAAGAGGAGTGTGCGCAAGTGGCCATTATCTTTATGCCGGAGATTATCGGTGTTGATCGAGATGGTTGTCCGGGTGATCGCCTCCACTTGCCCAACGTACCCTTTGACGACAAGGGCGGGCTACAAAGGAACCCCTGATGGGCTCACTTCGGTAATTTCCTCCCTGACCGTGCCGACCGTGTTCGGGCGCCGGTCCTTCGGGTTCTTCTTCTTCTTAGGAGGGTTGCTACCACTCCCTGTTCCCTCGCCGCCATCAGTGGTTTCATCGTCCGCCGTTCCTTCGGCTTCTTCCTCCACGTCTTCCATCTCATCATCCTCACTCTCCGAAGGATGGTATTCTTCATCGTCTTCTAGTCGCTGGGCCGCCTCCCAGAATGTCAATTGTTTATTCGGAGGTCTGAGTTCTCCTTCAGCGCTGATGCGCTTAGAACATCCAGCCTCGTCGTTGTCACACATCTTTGCACTAATAAAAAACAAATAATTGGTTAAATGCACGGAAAAATCCGGCATGACCTTTTCTAATTTTCTTAAACTAGGAGTGCCCGATTTCTGCCGAAACGGAAGTTAATCAACATTCCGACAAAAATCGGGACTCATTTCATACAAGAACCTACATATATATGGCCATCATAGCTAGCACACAATAAATGGCCATCATAGCCAGCACAACCAGCACACAATAAACGGCCAACACAGCCAGCACATAATCTGGTCACATAGGATAATCTGGCCAACACAGCCAACACATAAACATCTAGGTAGAAAACACATTGGTTAAGAATGCATCAACATGACCCTCTATGGTGGTGCCCCTGGTGTTTCCTGATGTAATATACACTTATCTAACTGCATAACATGAAGTAGTCATTAATAACCAAATACAAATGCAAGACATTCTTACTACTGCACATGGTTTCCAAAAGTGGACAAAAGAAAATGGACATGGAAAAAACAGAAACAAAATGGACATGGAAACAGTTTTGGTGTTTGGGTTTGTGCTTTTCTTGTCGAGGAGGGCTGATTTGGTTGTTATTACTTGCCATTTTTTTCATGGTCCTGGGATGGAGAGATGTTTCTCCGATTCAAACTGGATTTTGTGGTGTGAAAAAGTGGATTGCAGTGGTGACAAAGCTACTTCAGCTTTCCCTCCACCTCTACAGTACCCTCTATCTATCTACACAAGGTTGTTGTAGACCTGTAGCAATCATGTAGCTCAGTCAGGTAGCAGCATCTAGGATTAGTACTACGGGGTGTGCTCCACAGTGGCTGTAATCCCTGTAACTAGATTGCTGGTTTGTTTTTTTGTGTGCATCATGTGTGTGTGAGTGTAGACCTGTAGCAATCATGTAGCTTAGTCAGGTAGCAGCACCTAGGATTAGTACTACGGGGTGTGATCCACAGTGGCTGTAATCCCTGTAACATCATGCCTATCATTATAAAATGAAAAAAAATACTGAAACATAGTAGCTTAGCCAAATGCTATGCATCAAAGTGAGCAAACAACTGGTCCTCCTGAGTGAGCAAACATCATGTGCATCAAAGTGAGCAAACATCATGACCACTATTTTCTTTCAGAAGCAAAGCCTGAAAAAGCACTAGACCATAAACAAAACTGCCAGCAGTCATTTCAACATTTTCCCCTGGAAGAAATATGATGGGGTTTGGGTTGATATTTTCCCCTTTAACTAAGTAACATATGTTTTCAGTGTCTAAAGTGTGTAATTAATCTAGGCATAAATAGATAGAGAAACAGGTGTAAGACGTCAAAGGATAGCAAGGGAAACATGCTGTTTTCAAGCTGGTGTGTTTTGATCACTAACAGTAGAGTGAGAGCCAACATGGTACTATTCTCCCATTACTAAAATGAATGTAGCAGGGTGCATAGAACATCTGGGTGTGTACCTTGTCTCGATCTAAAAGAGTTTCCTTTCCACTTGTGTCGGTCCACTGAAATTTCACCATCTTGGTTTGCGCTTGTTCCAGAGACTCCTCGCCAACACTGGCTATAGAACCAGTGCCAGAGGAGACTCCTCCTTGACTTCAATATGACCAAGGTGTTGGACCTGATCAGGTGACATGGAGAGGCATATAAATTCTGTAGCATGAGACACGCTGGAGGTGCATAGAACAAACTGACACAACTGTATTATATCTACATCCATTGGTTCCACACAGTTGCTACTGGTGTGCTACTTGTGGGTAAGTCAAGCAGGAGAGCATTGTAGGTAGTAAGGTGATCTATCAAGCAGCATGTCAGTGAACAGGTTCCTCGGCATTGCATTCACACTTATGTTTCTAGAGGAAAATTCCAACACTTATGTTTCTAGAGGAAAATTCCAACACTTGTTCCTGGCATTGCATTCACACTTGTTCTTGCTGTAACTTGTCTCTGATAAGACCTACCTAACCAGATGCAACAGAATCATGAAGGAAAAAATAACTAGATGGAATCTTGCTGTAACTTGTCTATGATAAGACCACTATTTGCTGAACAAGAGTTTGTTTGAGCCGAAATGAGGATATTACAGTAGTTAAGAGAGGGGAGAGAGGGAGAGAGAGGGAGAGAGGGAGAGAGAGGGAGAGAGGGAAAGAGGGGAGAGGCGACGCTCACCTCTGACGGGCGGACGACGGCGGCCTCCCCACCTCCTGAGACGCGGCGGCTTCTCCTCCTCGGACACGGGCCTCCTCCTGAGACGCGGGCGGACCTCCTCCTCGGACACGGGCGGATCTCCTCCTCCTCGGGCGCGGGCAGGCCTCCTCCTCCTCAGACGCGGCGGCGGCGGATCGAGAGCGGCGGCAGCGGCGGATCGTGCTCGGGCTGAGAGATGGAGAGGTGGAGAGATGGGGATGAGAGAGGGGGGTCGGGTGGCACGTGTGGATAAAGCCACTTAGGCGTAGCGCACTGATCCATAGTGCGCTACGGATATATGTAGCGCACTATGGGGTAGTGCGCTACGCCTATCGGCTTCTAACTACTGCATAAGAGAACTACAGACCCACTAGCTAACAACTATACTAGCCTATCCCACTGGTTCTGCCCACTACTCTGTTCTAAACCTGAGAGCACCCAGGTTCGAATCCTGGTGCCCCAATTTTTTGTTTTTATTTTCAAAATACTTTTAAATGTTCCAAAAAATTCCCAAAAGTGGTGATATATGCCATAGAAGTTTTGTTTTGATTTTAAAATACTTTTAAATATTCCAAAAATGCCCAAAAGTGATAATATATGTCATAAAGTGGTATAAATATGATTTAAAGTATAACTAAATTTCATAATAATTTGTCCATGAATATTACAATCTTTTTCGACAACGCGTTTTACAATATTTTTTGAGCTAGCGTTTTACAATCTTTTTTCCCTTCTTTGTCGCGGTTGAATAATTTAGCCCCGACACTTTAATGTTTCTTCTTTTGAACGGGCTACCTTTTTTGGGTAGGGTTGTCCTTTTTCTTCTTGTGATGTATGTTGTTGCATCGTAGTCGTCGTCATCTTCAATCTTTGGATCGTCGTACTGGTCGAAGTCTTGCTCGTTGGCGACTCCATCCATTCCGATGATGTTTCTTTTTCCTCTCCTCACGACAACACGGCTAGGATTTGTCGGGTCGGTAATGAAAAAACATTGGTCCACTTTGGTAGCCAGTACCCACGGTTCATTTTTCGCGGCCACGTTTGCACCGGCGGCCTTGGATTTGGCTGCTTCGGGTATAACCATGGTTGTGAAATACCGGTCTTCTATTTCGACGCTCTTTGCCCATCTGACACGGAACATCGACACCTTTTATCCACAGTAGTCGAGCTCCCAGATCTCCTTGATTCTTCCGTAGAATCTTTCCTTCACGTTGTTATCGGTGTAGAATTACGACGTTACGCCTGAGTTCTGATAATCACACTTGTTGTCCTTTTCCTCCATGTCGAATGTGTAGCCGTTGATATCATACGCCTGATAGGTCACCAGGTTTTGCATCGGTCCCTGCGACAAGGTGAATATGATCTTTTCCGTGTCAGAAGAATGCAATCACGGGGGATTATCAAGGAGCGTCTGCCTAAACCAACGCGTGAAATCTGAGTTGTGCTCTTTGATTATTTCTCCCTGCGTCCTCTGTATGCCCCGGTCACTGTACTTCTTCTCGATTAACCTTTTGTGCTTCTGTACCCAAGGATCGACTAGTTCTAAATGCTGTAGCACGACAAGGTTTGCTCGATCAAAGTCTGCGCGTCGAAAATCGAAGTCTACATGCAGTATGCGATGACCCTCTCGGTGACCAGATCCGTCGAGCTTGCCAAGGTGCCTGTTGACGGGAAGGCCGACAGGGTTCTCGATGTCTAGATAATTCGTGCAGAAAGAGATGCACTCTTCGGCCAGAAAGCCCTTGGCTATGCTTCCATCTGGACGGGACCTGTTGCGAACGTATCCTTTGATGTGTCCGTTCATCCTTTCGAACGCCATCATGCTGCAGAGGAACATCGGCCCAAGTTGTACGATGTCCTCCACGACATGGACCAGCAGATACACCATAATGTCGAAGAATGCGGGTGGGAAGTAGACCTCAAGCTCACATAGTATCACCACGATCTCCTCCTGTAGCCTCCCGAGCTGATTCACGCCAATCGACTTCCTAGAGATGACGTCGAAAAACTTGCATAGGCCAAATAACGTTTCACGGACGTGCTCGTCCATTATCCCTCTTAGTGCGACCGGAATTACCTGCGTCATTAGCACGACACAGTCGTGAGACTTCATGCCACTGAACCTCTGCTTCGCCTCATCTAGGTATCTGCCTATCTTGCCTGCGTAGCCGTAAGGAAATTTGACTCCTAGAAGGCACTTGAAAAACTGTTTGATCTCATCCTGGCTTAGAGTGAAGCAAGAAGGAGGGCAGTAATATTCGTTCTTCTTGAACTTTTTACCCTTCTGACGACCTTGTGTCGTCTCCGACTCATGACCATCGTCATCTTCCTGATCATCAGGAGTAGTGCGTCCTCCGTGAAGCTCCTTCCGGATACCCAAGCATATCAGGTCGTGCCTTGCTTTCGGACCATATTTCGTCCTATCTGGCATGTTGATTATGGTGGCGACCAGACTCTCGCACACGTTTTTCGTGATATGCATGATGTCGAGGCTATGAGGCGTGCGGAGAAACTTCCAGTATGGCAACTCCCAGAAAACAGACCTTGTTTTCCATACCTTCATCAGCGGCTTGTCTTGTTGCTGCCTCTTTCGCTTCTTTCCAGGCTTAGGAAAATCTTTCCAGTTTTTCAGCAACTCTTCCACTTCTTCGCTGCTCCTACGCTCTGGGATTCCTCGGGTCTGTGATTTGCCATCGAACATCTCTCCACGTTTTCTCCATGGATCATTCTTGCCGATCCACCTCCGGTGCGCCATGAACACGGTTTTTGATGACCCTGGATCTTTCTCTAGTTGGAGATAGCTTGTGTTATCCATGCACCTAACGCATGCGCAGAATCCTTGGATAACCTGCCCCGAGATATACCCGCAACCTGGATAGTCTTGCACCGTAGTGACCAACGCGGCTCTCATAGTGAAATAATCTTGTGCGACGGCGTCGTAAGTATTGGCTCCAGATTCCCATAACGTGGCTAGCTCCTCTTTCAACAGCCCGAGATAGAGATTGATGTCGGTACCAGGTTGTTTCGACCCTTGAATTAGCATACTCATTTGTATATACTTCTTCTTCATGCACAACCATGGAGGGAGGTTGTACATCCATACAAACACGGGCCAAGTGATGTGCGTGCTGCTCTGGCTACCGAACGGATTGAGTCCATCGATGCTCTCACCAAGCCTGATGTTCCTCGAATCTCCACCGAATTCTGGGAATTCGACGTCCAATGCTTTCCACTGGCTAGCATCTGAAGGGTGCGTCAGCAGCTCATCCTTTTCGGGGTCATCATCTTCTCCTGGCTTCTTCCTTTCCGCATGCCATCGCATGAGCTTCGCTTCCTTCGGGTCCACGAAATAGCGCTGCAGACGAGGAGTGATAGGAAAGTACCATACCACTTTTCGAGGTGCTTTCTTCCCTTTCTTGTATCGACTCACGCCGCACACCGGACATGTGGTTTTCTCCGCATCCTCGCCCCGATAAATGATGCAATCGTTGATGCATACGTGATATCTAACGTGAGGTAGATCGAGAGGACAGACGATTTTCTTGGCATCCTCGATACTAGTTGGACATGTGTTCCCCTCCGGGAGACGATCGTGCCAGAATGCCATAATATCGTTGAAGCTTGCGTCGCTCAATTTGTGTTTTGCCTTCATCTCCATAGCCTTGAGCGTTACATTCAACCGGGTATCATCGGGCCTGCATCCTTCATACAATGGAGTAACCGCGTCTTTCTCAAGTTGCGCAAGCTTGGCTTTCTCTCTAGCGGCAGCCCTGGCGTTACTCGTCTGCTTGAGAAGCAGCTCTTGCACATAAGGGTCCCGCACCCAGCCTGATGTTGTTCCATCGTCTTCTTCTCCTCCGGCATCTAGATCATCATCATCCCGGTCTTCTTCCGCACCTTCACCATCTCCAGGAGACTCTTCATCATCTCGCCCGTTCTCGCCGTGATGATGATCATCGTCATGTTGGCCACCTTCACCGTCTCCATCGTCTACGTCATCGCTTATCCAACGAGTGTATCCATCCATGAAACCATGGCGGAGCAGGTGCGCCTGCAGATTCCCGAAATCTGGGTCGCTCACCCAGTTGAGTTTGCATCTTCTGCACGGACATCTTATATCTGTCTTGTTATTTCGTATCATGTCGTCCGTCGCACATTTCAAAAATCTAGCCACAATGCCTTCGCTCATTATGCGGACCATTTTTGCCTGCACGGTGTACACGGTACAATTTTTAAGTCTATTAGAACAACATAATGAATGCATGCATGCAATGGTCGATAGAAAATTTCGGCATGACCTATCCTAAAATTAGGACCTTTGCGAAATGCCAAAGTCTTGCCAAAATGGAAATGAATCAACATTTTGGCAAAACAAATGGCAACTTATTCACATACAAACACAAGAGAGAGAGACCGATCCATACACACATGAACATATCATTATCCTCTCCATACACACATGCATGAGCATCATCGATACTCTCCATATAGACACACACATATGACCATCGATCCTCTCCACATACACACATCATGAGAATCGATCATCTACATACATATGAGCACATCATCCATATACACATGAACACATCCTTACGTGGACAACTTACCGAGATGAGAGACCGATCGCGAGAAAGATGGAAAGGAGAGGTGCGCGCGTCGACCGGAGAAGGAGATGAGAGACCGGAGACCTCCTCTATTACTTATGTAACATCCAAAGCAAGTTTTACATGCTAAAAATGGTGAATGGGTGGAGAAATTGAGGTGGGAAGGAGAAGATCCCGACTAGATCTAAGGAGGAAGAAGAAGGGGAAAGTGAAGTGTGGGGTGGTGGATGTGGTCACACATGTGCACATAAAGAGCTGTCCTAAAAAAATCGACACATCCGTGGCGCACACGGCCCTAGTGCGTCATAGGGAGTACAAACATCTGTGGCGGACTATGCCATGTGCGCCACGGATGCTCCTACTCCCTGTGGCGCACTAGGCCGAGTGCGCCACAGATGCTTGTGGCCGTTTCACAGCAGAGGGGGGCGTGCGCTTAGGCGTAGCGCAAACCCCCATGTGTGCCACAGATGACACTAACAACCGTGGCGCACATGACTATAGTGCGCTACAAATGTTTGGCTTGCGGCCAACAGGGCCCTGGCCCACACACATCTGTGGCGCACTATAGTCATGTGCGCCACGGTTGTTCTAGTTACTAGTAGGGCACTGCCCACAAGTGAGCCACGCCTGTTTTAGACGTGGGGCACTTCAACCATGTGAGACACGGATGTGCTGATTACCTATAGCCGTTTTCCTAGTAGTGCATAGACTTTGAGATTTTTCTATAGTATGAATATACATTCCACCCTTGTTTTCTATTAGCTAAGCTAAGCATGATTGTAGTAGGAATCTTAACTTAGGAAATTCTACTAAAGTTTCATCTACTAGGTTTTCCCTTGGCATAGTTTATACTTAGCAAAATTCCATGCAAGTCTTACTTAGAAATATCACTAATGCTTAGTGAAAATAATGGGACAAAAGTATGAAGCATCACTTGCCTTTTTGGTAGAGAGTATAAGTTCACTTCCTTGTTCTTTGCAATGTTCACACACTTCAAATCACTACAATTCAATCAAGCAAACAATATTTCAATCCACCATTCAAGCAATTCATCACATAAAATCATAGTAACAAAACAATGCATGCAAGCATGCTAAAGATTGTTTTATTTGTAAAAGTGGTTTCTAATGGTTCATAAACATTTGAAAACATCTAATGGTCATTTTATAAAGTGGCAAAATCATTTGCAAAAGTTTTTGCTCCATAAACCATTTTAAAACCATGTCATTATTTTATGTGGTGAAGAAATGCTTTTAATAAGGCAACATTCTATAGGTTTAACAAAATATGTTTTCAAATCATGAAATCTTGTGTTTAGGGTCAGAGAGTATATTTCCAAAACATTTCCCAAAGGTTTTCCCCCAAAATCATTTTTAACAATTAAACCATATTTTTATTTGACTAGAAATTGTTTAAATCAAAGATTTATTCTTTTGCTTCACCAAATACATTTTTGAATCCACAATTTGTTTCTTATGGTCAGTAAGTTCAAAATACACCATTTGCCAAAGATTTTATCCTCAAAATCATTTTGGAATAAATTTTATAACCTAAACATGCATACACAAGTTTCTGCAAAAACACACAACTTAACAGAAGCTTTTTACTAAACAAAGTGCATGGTTGGCCACGACTTGTTTTGCTGAATCCATTGATATCAAGTTTGCAAAAATTGGACGTGTAGATTAAAAGTTATGCAATTTAGAAAACCTTGTATCTAATAGATCAAATCTATTTTAAAACAAATCAACAGAGACACGTGTCCTATTCCTATTCGACCATACCGCTTCGGTTGGATCGAGCGATGGCAGACGTTTGATTTAAGTGGGATCACACGGCTCAGAAGCGCGCGTACCCTTTCTCTCACATTCTATCCTAATCGTCAGATCCAAATCCTACGGTCCTAACTGCTTTGACCATTACTCAGCGGCGCTCTGGCGGCAGCGCTCAGACCAGGTCGTCGCCGGTGATACAAGACGCTAGGGAGAGGGGGAGAAGGCTCACCGTGTTCTCCGAAGCTTGGGGAAGCTCAAGGTGGTACTGGCTGGCGAAGGGGCGCATGGGGGCGATGACAATTTCTCGCTGAAGTTGCTCACCGGCTCGGGCACGTGTTAACGTTGTCGGAGACAAGCTCCTAGGGCGTAAGAAGGCAAGGTAACATGTCAGGGAGGTGCGCACAGTCTAGAGAGTTGCAGGAGTACTCACCAGAACACGAGGGGCGCTCGGGGTTGGCGTCAGTAGTTCGCCGGAGAGGTAGCGGACGGCGGCGCTTGCTCAGTGATGTCGTTGTCGACAATTTACAGCATGCGCGGATGAACGGGCGACACTGGGAGGTGCGCCATGAGGTGGGGAGTATGTGAGATTTGTCGAGGAGGCAAGGGAAGGTGTCTACTGGCCGGAATCGCTTGCGGAACTCGCCGGAGATAGTGGCAATGCGAGGCAGAATTGTCGCAGCCTGGTGGCTCCTGTGAGGTGTGGTCTGGGGGAGAAGGGAGAGGAGACTAGGGCATTTAAGAGGCGTCATTGCAGCGCGGGATTTAATCAGTCATTAACGCGAATTGATAGCGCGCATTCACGGCGGGAAACAACCGGCGAGGTGAGGGGAGAAGAAGAAGTCACGGCGGGTGAGGAAGAAAGCTAGGGAGTGGGACCCGGTTGTCTGTGAGTGAGAGAGAATGAGGGTGGGGTCCATGCGTCGGCGACTGAGCGGGTTTTTTTCGTGGTGCGAAGCGTTTTTCTGCGGGGAAGAGAGGAACTGGGCTGGACTGGGCCAGGTGGGCTAGTTGGGCTGGGTCGTCTTGGTTCTTTTTTTTATTCTGTTTGTTTTTCTTTTTCCTTTTTCCTTTATTCTGGTTTGATTTTATTTACTCAATTCAGGCACCCATTTGAATTCAAAACTTTGTCAGATTTTGTGTAGGTTTAAATACTGATTAGTATTGTAATCTGGTTTCAATTTTTGAATAAAACCTTATTCATTTTGGGGTCTTTTATTTATTAAAATATGTTCTAGTTTTAAATCAAATAGATTTAATAAATTTCTAAACCACCATTTGATTTTTCTAAAACCTTCCAAAATATTTTCAGTAGGTTTTAATTACTTAAAGAGGTGTCAAATAATTCATCTTGAATTATTTGAAAAAGTTTTTAATATGATTTATTATTCATTTATAATTTGGATTTGACTTTATTCCAATAGGATTTGGTTTAAGCCATTTATTTTATTTTGGAAATTCTTTATCCTTTTATTTTATTTGGATTTGGATTATATTCATTCCATTTGTTTAAAGGATTGGGCCAAGATTTATCTGGTCTTTCAAATATTCTTTAATTAATATTTCTTCCTCATCTTATAAAATTCATATCATTTTATTTAGAGATCCAAACTTGGTGATTCCAATTTGTGAAATCTTGTTTATTATTTGTTTATCCTTTTAAAGATCTTTAGGATTATTTTCTCACCAATTGGTATGGATTTTAGATAAGGGCTTGATTAGCTTTGGGAATTTAATTTCTTTATCTTATTATATTCACAAGATTTTTATCTATGGTTCCAAATTAAGTGAAACCAATTTATATGGTCTTTTAATATTTCTATTTGTCTTTCTTGATCATTTGTAAATGTTTGTTGACAACTTTTTATATAGATCAAATCCATAATCTTGGAGATCACTTGGAAATGATTTTATTCCATTAGATCATTTAGGATTTGGATTTGTTTTCCAAGTGTTTAATTTCCAGATACATTCATTGAGGAATCCATTTCCCTTGATTTGGATTTTGTTGAATTCAAACTTTATTTAAAGTTTGTTCAAGATGGGATTTTTAAGTTTCCATTTTGAAACAAAGTTTCTTTTCACCCTGATTTTCAACAAAAAATTATTTTGTCTATTTTATTTTTCACATTACAAGATTTGGAAAATCTTGGGATGTGACATGTGGCCATCGGATCGCCTACCCCCCTAGACATTCCTCTAACAGGGGTCGCCCGGCATAGCACTCTCTTATTTTGTGTTTTTTAGGTCATATGATGATGTAAAACCATGTTGGTTCATAAGGGGGAGGGCACTATCCTGCCCGGGTTTCACCGGAACGGGGAGTTTCCCCCTTATATAAGTCAACAACCTTCTCTTTAGGTTACAACGCACGCATGCGAAGGGGTACACATGCACTCAGGGACTAGGTTTTGCATGTTTCAACATAGCACCACACTTCCAAGCATGTGCTAGGGCCACATGGAAATCCTTGAGGTATTCCGATTCCCCATAGCGTGGTCTGCTGCGAAACCCTGATTTGTGGTCATCGTATCGTCTACCCCCCCTAGTCGTTCATCTGACAGCGGTCGCCCGGCATAGCACTCTCTTATTTTGTGTTTGATTAGGTCATATGATGATGTAAAACCATGTTGGTTCACAACGGGAGGGCAGTAGTATCCTACATGGTTCACCGGAACGGGGATTTCCCCCCTTATATAAGTCAACAACCTTCGCTTTAGGTTACATCGCACGCATGCGAAGGGGGACACATGCACCCGGGGACAAGGTTTTCCATGTTTCAACATAACACCACACTTCCATCCATGTGCTAGGGCCACATGCAAGTCCTTGAGGTATTCTGACGGCCCATTGCGTGGTCTATTGCGGAACCCTGATCTGTGGGCATCGGATCGTCTACCCCCTAGATTTTCCTCTGACATGGGTAGCCCGACGTAGCACTCTTTTGTTTTGTTTTTGTCTAGGTCATATGATGATGTAAAACCATGTTGGTTCACAAGGGGAGGGCAGTTTTCCATCCGGTTTCACCGGAATGGGGAGTTTCCCCCTTATATATGTCCAGAACCTTCGCTTAATGTTACAGTGCACGCATGCGAAGGGGGTCACATGCACCCGGGGACTAGGTTTTGCATGTTTCAACATAACGCCACACTTCCATGCGTGTGCTAGGGCCACATGCAATTCCTTGAGTTATTCAAATGCCCCGGAGCGTGGTCTGCTACGGAACCCTGATCTGTGGGCATCAGATCGTCTACCCCCATAGGCGTTCCTCTGAAAGGGGTAGCCCGACGTAGCACTCTCTTGTTTGTATTTGTTTAGGTCATATTATGATGTAAAACCATGTTGGTTCATAAGGGGAGGGGAGTATCCTACCCGGTTTAACCAGAACGAGGAGTTTCCCCCTTATATAAGTCTAGAACCTTCGCTTTAGGTTACAGCACATGCATGCGAAGGGGGACACATGCACCCGGGGACTTTGTTTTGGATGTTTCAACATAACACCACACTTCCATGCATGTGCTAGGGCCACATGGAAGTCGGTGAGGTATTCTGACATCCTAGAGCGTGGTCTTTTGCGGAAACCTGATCTGTGGGCATCAGATCGTCTACCCCCCTACATGTCCCTCTCACAGGGGTAGCCCGGCGTAGCACTCTCTTGTTTTGTGTTTTTCTAGGTCATATGATGATGTAAAACCATGTTGGTTCTGAAGGGGAGGATAGTTTCCCACCGGTTTTCACCGGAACAGGGAGTTTCCCCCTTATATAAGTCCAGAACCTTCGCTTAAGGTTATTGTGCATGCATGCGAATGGGGACACATGCACTCGGGGACTAGTATTTGCATGTTTCAACATAACGCCACACTTCCATGCATGTGCTAGGGCCAAATGCAAGTCCTTGATAGTATTCAGACGCCCCGGAGCATGGTCTGCTACGGAACCCTAATCAGTGGGCATCAGATCGTCTACCCCCCTAGACGTTCCTCTAACAGGGGTAGCCCGGCGTAGCACTCTCTTGTTTGTATTTGTTTAGGTCATATGATGATGTAAAACCATGTTGGTTCATAAGGGGAGGGGAGTATCCTACCCGGTTTAACCGGAACGGGGAGTTTCCCCCTTATATATGTCTAGAACCTTCGCTTTAGGTTACAGCGCATGCATGCGAAGGGGGACACATACACCCGGGGACTAGGTTTTGCATGTTTCAGCAAAACACCACACTTCCATGCATGTGATAGGGCTACATGCAAGTCCTTGAGGTATTCTGACTTCCCAGAGCGTGGTCTATTGCGGAACCCTGATCTGTGGGCATCAGATCGTCTACCCTCTAGATGTTCCTCTGACAGGGGTATCCCGGCGTAGCACTCTCTTGTTTTGTGTTTGTTTAGGTCATATGATGATGTAAAACCATGTTGGTTCACAAGGGGAGGGCAGTTTCCCACCCGGATTCACCGGAACGGGGAGATTCAACCATATATAATTCCAGAACCTTCGCTTAAGGTTACAGTGCACGCATGCGAAGGGGAATACATGCACCCGGGGACTAGGTTTTGCATGTTTCAACATATCGCCACACTTCCATGCATGTTCTAGGGACACATGCAAGTCCTTGAGGTATTCAGATGCCCCAGAGCGTGGTCTGCTGCGGAACCTTGATCTGTGGGCATCGGATCGTCCACCCCCCTAGACATTCCTCTGATAGGGGTATCCCGGCATAGCAATCTCTTGTTTTGTGTTTGTTTAGGTCATATGATGATGTAAAACCATGTTGGTTCACAAGGGGAGGGCAGTATCCTACTTGGTTTCACCGGAACGGGGAGCCCCCATATATAAGTCAAGAACCTTCGCTTTAGGTTACAGCGCACACATGTGAAAGGGGACACATGCACCCGAGGAATAGGTTTTGCATGTTTCAACATAACACCACACTTCCATGCATGTGCTAGGGCCACATGCAAGTCCTTGAGGTATTCTGACGCCCTAGAACGTGGTCTGCTGCAGAACCCTTATCTGTCAATATCGGATCGTCTACCCCCTAAACGTTGCTCTGACAAGGGTCGCCCGACATAGCACTCTCTTATTTTGTGTTTGTTTAGGTCATATGATGATGTAAAACCATGTTAGTTCACAATGGGAGGGCAGTATCCTACACGATTTCACCGGAACAGGGAGTTTCCCCCTTATATAATTCCAGAACCTTCTCTTTAGGTTACAGAGCATGCATGCGAAGGGGGACTCATGAACCCGTGGACTAAGTTTTGCATGTTTCACGGACGTGCTCGTCCATTATCCCTCTTAGTGCGACCGGAATTACCTGCGTCATTAGCACGACACAGTCGTGAGACTTCATGCCACTGAACCTCTGCTTCGCCTCATCTAGGTATCTGCTTATCTTGCCTGCGTAGCCGTAAGGAAATTTGACTCCTAGAAGGCACTTGAAAAACTGTTTGATCTCATCCTGGCTTAGAGTGAAGCAAGATGGAGGGCAGTAATATTCGTTCTTCTTGAACTTTTTACCCTTCTGACGACCTTGTGTCGTCTCCGACTCATGATCATCGTCATCTTCCTGATCATCAGAGTAGTAGTGCGTCCGTGAAGCTCCTTCCGGATACCCAAGCATATCAGGTCGTGCCTTGCTTTCGGACCATATTTCGTCCTATCTGGCATGTTGATTATGGTGGCGACCAGACTCTCGCACACGTTTTTCGTGATATGCATGATGTCGAGGCTATGAGGCGTGCGGAGAAACTTCCAGTATGGCAACTCCCAGAAAACAGACCTTGTTTTCCATACCTTCATCAGCGGCTTGTCTTGTTGCTGCCTCTTTCGCTTCTTTCCAGGCTTAGGAAAATCTTTCCAGTTTTTCAGCAACTCTTCCACTTCTTCGCTGCTCCTACGCTCTGGGATTCCTCGGGTCTGTGATTTTCCATCGAACATCTCTCCACGTTTTCTCCATGGATCATTCTTGCCGATCCACCTCCGGTGCGCCATGAACACGGTTTTTGATGACCCTGGATCTTCTCTAGTTGAGATAGCTTGTGTTATCCATGCACCTAACGCATGCGCAGAATCCTTGGATAACCTGCCCCGAGATATACCCGCAACCTGGATAGTCTTGCACCGTAGTGACCAACGCGGCTCTCATAGTGAAATAATCTTGTGCGACGGCGTCGTAAGTATTGGCTCCAGATTCCCATAACGTGGCTAGCTCCTCTTTCAACAGCCCGAGATACAGATTGATGTCGGTACCAGGTTGTTTCGACCCTTGAATTAGCATACTCATTTGTATATACTTCTTCTTCATGCACAACCATGGAGGGAGGTTGTACATCCATACAAACACGGGCCAAGTGATGTGCGTGCTGCTATGGCTACCGAACGGATTGAGTCCATCGATGCTCTCACCAAGCCTGATGTTCCTCGAATCTCCACCGAATTCTGGGAATTCGACGTCCAATGCTTTCCACTGGCTAGCATCTGAAGGGTGCGTCAGCAGCTCATCCTTTTCGGGGTCATCATCTTCTCCTGGCTTCTTCCTTTCCACATGCCATCGCATGAGCTTCGCTTCCTTCGGGTCCACGAAATAGCGCTGCAGACGAGGAGTGATAGGAAAGTACCATACCACTTTTCGAGGTGCTTTCTTCCCTTTCTTGTATCGACTCACGCCGCACACCGGACATGTGGTTTTCTCCGCGTCCTCGCCCCGATAAATGATGCAATCGTTGATGCATACGTGATATCTAACGTGAGGTAGATCGAGAGGACAGACGATTTTCTTGGCATCCTCGATACTAGTTGGACATGTGTTCCCCTCCGGGAGACGATCGTGCCAGAATGCCATAATATCGTCGAAGCTTGCGTCGCTCAATTTGTGTTTTGCCTTCATCTCCATAGCCTTGAGCGTTACATTCAACCGGGTATCATCGGGCCTGCATCCTTCATACAATGGAGTAACGGCATCTTTCTCAAGTTGCGCAAGCTTGGCTTTCTCTCTAGCGGCAGCCCTGGCGTTACTCGTCTGCTTGAGAAGCAGCTCTTGCACATAAGGGTCCCGCACCCAGCCTGATGTTGTTCCATCGTCTTCTTCTCCTCCGGCATCTAGATCATCATCATCCCGGTCTTCTTCCGCACCTTCACCATCTCCAGGAGACTCTTCATCATCTCGCCCGTTCTCGCCGTGATGATGATCATCGTCATGTTGGCCACCTTCACCGTCTCCATCGTCTACGTCATCGCTTATCCAACGAGTGTATCCATCCATGAAACCATGGCGGAGCAGGTGCGCCTGCAGATTCCTGGAATCTGGGTCGCTCACCCAGTTGAGTTTGCATCTTCTGCACGGACATCTTATATCTGTCTTGTTATTTCGTATCATGTCGTCCGTCGCACATTTCAAAAATCTAGCCACAATGCCTTCGCTCATTATGCGGACCATTTTTGCCTGCACGGTGTACACGGTACAATTTTTAAGTCTATTAGAACAACATAATGAATGCATGCATGCAATGGTCGATAGAAAATTTCGGCATGACCTATCCTAAAATTAGGACCTTTGCGAAATGCCAAAGTCTTGCCAAAATGGAAATGAATCAACATTTTGGCAAAACAAATGGCAACTTATTCACATACAAACACAAGAGAGAGAGACCGATCCATACACACATGAACATATCATTATCCTCTCCATACACACATGCATGAGCATCATCGATACTCTCCATATAGACACACACATATGACCATCGATCCTCTCCACATACACACATCATGAGAATCGATCATCTACATACATATGAGCACATCATCCATATACACATGAACACATCCTTACGTGGACAACTTACCGAGATGAGAGACCGATCGCGAGAAAGATGGAAAGGAGAGGTGCGCGCGTCGACCGGAGAAGGAGATGAGAGACCGGAGACCTCCTCTATTACTTATGTAACATCCAAAGCAAGTTTTACATGCTAAAAATGGTGAATGGGTGGAGAAATTGAGGTGGGAAGGAGAAGATCCCGACTAGATCTAAGGAGGAAGAAGAAGGGAAAGTGAAGTGTGGGGTGGTGGATGTGGTCACACATGTGCACATAAAGAGCTGTCCTAAAAAAATCGACACATCCGTGGCGCACACGGCCCTAGTGCGTCATAGGGAGTACAAACATCTGTGGCGGACTATGCCATGTGCGCCACGGATGCTCCTACTCCCTGTGGCGCACTAGGCCGAGTGCGCCACAGATGCTTGTGGCCGTTTCACAGCAGAGGGGGCGTGCGCTTAGGCGTAGCGCAAACCCCCATGTGTGCCACAGATGACACTAACAACCGTGGCGCACATGACTATAGTGCGCTACAAATGTTTGGCTTGCGGCCAACAGGGCCCTGGCCCACACACATCTGTGGCGCACTATAGTCATGTGCGCCACGGTTGTTCTAGTTACTAGTAGGGCACTGCCCACAAGTGAGCCACGCCTGTTTTAGACGTGGGGCACTTCAACCATGTGAGACACGGATGTGCTGATTACCTATAGCCGTTTTCCTAGTAGTGCATAGACTTTGAGATTTTTCTATAGTATGAATATACATTCCACCCTTGTTTTCTATTAGCTAAGCTAAGCATGATTGTAGTAGGAATCTTAACTTAGGAAATTCTACTAAAGTTTCATCTACTAGGTTTTCCCTTGGCATAGTTTATACTTAGCAAAATTCCATGCAAGTCTTACTTAGAAATATCACTAATGCTTAGTGAAAATAATGGGACAAAAGTATGAAGCATCACTTGCCTTTTTGGTAGAGAGTATAAGTTCACTTCCTTGTTCTTTGCAATGTTCACACACTTCAAATCACTACAATTCAATCAAGCAAACAATATTTCAATCCACCATTCAAGCAATTCATCACATAAAATCATAGTAACAAAACAATGCATGCAAGCATGCTAAAGATTGTTTTATTTGTAAAAGTGGTTTCTAATGGTTCATAAACATTTGAAAACATCTAATGGTCATTTTATAAAGTGGCAAAATCATTTGCAAAAGTTTTTGCTCCATAAACCATTTTTAAACCATGTCATTATTTTATGTGGTGAAGAAATGCTTTTAATAAGGCAACATTCTATAGGTTTAACAAAATATGTTTTCAAATCATGAAATCTTGTGTTTAGGGTCAGAGAGTATATTTCCAAAACATTTCCCAAAGGTTTTCCCCCAAAATCATTTTTAACAATTAAACCATATTTTTATTTGACTAGAAATTGTTTAAATCAAAGATTTATTCTTTTGCTTCACCAAATACATTTTTGAATCCACAATTTGTTTCTTATGGTCAGTAAGTTCAAAATACACCATTTGCCAAAGATTTTATCCTCAAAATCATTTTGGAATAAATTTTATAACCTAAACATGCATACACAAGTTTCTGCAAAAACACACAACTTAACAGAAGCTTTTTACTAAACAAAGTGCATGGTTGGCCACGACTTGTTTTGCTGAATCCATTGATATCAAGTTTGCAAAAATTGGACGTGTAGATTAAAAGTTATGCAATTTAGAAAACCTTGTATCTAATAGATCAAATCTATTTTAAAACAAATCAACAGAGACACGTGTCCTATTCCTATTCGACCATACCGCTTCGGTTGGATCGAGCGATGGCAGACGTTTGATTTAAGTGGGATCACACGGCTCAGAAGCGCGCGTACCCTTTCTCTCACATTCTATCCTAATCGTCAGATCCAAATCCTACGGTCCTAACTGCTTTGACCATTACTCAGCGGCGCTCTGGCGGCAGCGCTCAGACCAGGTCATCGCCGGTGATACAAGACGCTAGGGAGAGGGGGAGAAGGCTCACCGTGTTCTCCGAAGCTTGGGGAAGCTCTAGGTGGTACTGGCTGGCGAAGGGGCGCATGGGGGCGATGACAATTTCTCGCTGAAGTTGCTCACCGGCTCGGGCACGTGTTAACGTTGTCGGAGACAAGCTCCTAGGGCGTAAGAAGGCAAGGTAACATGTCAGGGAGGTGCGCACAGTCTAGAGAGTTGCAGGAGTACTCACCAGAACACGAGGGGCGCTCGGGGTTGGCGTCAGTAGTTCGCCGGAGAGGTAGCAGACGGCGGCGCTTGCTCAGTGATGTCGTTGTCGACAATTTACAGCATGCGCGGATGAACGGGCGACACTGGGAGGTGCGCCATGAGGTGGGGAGTATGTGAGATTTGTCGAGGAGGCAAGGGAAGGTGTCTACTGGCCGGAATCGCTTGCGGAACTCGCCGGAGATAGTGGCAATGCGAGGCAGAATTGTCGCAGCCTGGTGGCTCCTGTGAGGTGTGGTCTGGGGGAGAAGGGAGAGGAGACTAGGGCATTTAAGAGGCGTCATTGCAGCGCGGGATTTAATCAGTCATTAACGCGAATTGATAGCGCGCATTCACGGCGGAAACAACCGGCGAGGTGAGGGGAGAAGAAGTCACGGCGGGTGAGGAAGAAAGCTAGGGAGTGGGACCCGGTTGTCTGTGAGTGAGAGAGAATGAGGGTGGGGTCCATGCGTCGGCGACTGAGCGGGTTTCTTTCGTGGTGCGAAGCGTTTTTCTGCGGGGAAGAGAGGAACTGGGCTGGACTGGGCCAGGTGGGCTAGTTGGGCTGGGTCGTCTTGGTTCTTTTTTTTATTCTGTTTGTTTTTCTTTTTCCTTTTTCCTTTATTCTGGTTTGATTTTATTTACTCAATTCAGGCACCCATTTGAATTCAAAACTTTGTCAGATTTTGTGTAGGTTTAAATACTGATTAGTATTGTAATCTGGTTTCAATTTTTGAATAAAACCTTATTCATTTTGGGGTCTTTTATTTATTAAAAATTTGTTCTAGTTTTAAATCAAATAGATTTAATAATATTTCTAAACACCATTTGATTTTTCTAAAACCTTCCAAAATATTTTCAGTAGGTTTTAATTACTTAAAGAGGTGTCAAATAATTCATCTTGAATTATTTGAAAAAGTTTTTAATATGATTTATTATTCATTTATAATTTGGATTTGACTTTATTCCAATAGGATTTGGTTTAAGCCATTTATTTTATTTTGGAAATTCTTTATCCTTTTATTTTATTTGGATTTGGATTATATTCATTCCATTTGTTTAAAGGATTGGGCCAAGATTTATCTGGTCTTTCAAATATTCTTTAATTAATATTTCTTCCTCATCTTATAAAATTCATATCATTTTATTTAGAGATCCAAACTTGGTGATTCCAATTTGTGAAATCTTGTTTATTATTTGTTTATCCTTTTAAAGATCTTTAGGATTATTTTCTCACCAATTGGTATGGATTTTAGATAAGGGCTTGATTAGCTTTGGGAATTTAATTTCTTTATCTTATTATATTCACAAGATTTTTATCTATGGTTCCAAATTAAGTGAAACCAATTTATATGGTCTTTTAATATTTCTATTTGTCTTTCTTGATCATTTGTAAATGTTTGTTGACAACTTTTTATATAGATCAAATCCATAATCTTGGAGATCACTTGGAAATGATTTTATTCCATTAGATCATTTAGGATTTGGATTTGTTTTCCAAGTGTTTAATTTCCAGATACATTCATTGAGGAATCCATTTCCCTTGATTTGGATTTTTTGAATTCAAACTTTATTTAAAGTTTGTTCAAGATGGGATTTTTAAGTTTCCATTTTGAAACAAAGTTTCTTTTCACCCTGATTTTCAACAAAAAATTATTTTGTCTATTTTATTTTTCACATTACAAGATTTGGAAAATCTTGGGATGTGACATGTGGCCATCGGATCGCCTACCCCCCTAGACATTCCTCTAACAGGGGTCGCCCGGCATAGCACTCTCTTATTTTGTGTTTTTTTAGGTCATATGATGATGTAAAACCATGTTGGTTCATAAGGGGGAGGGCACTATCCTGCCCGGGTTTCACCGGAACGGGGAGTTTCCCCCTTATATAAGTCAGCAACCTTCTCTTTAGGTGACAACGCACGCATGCGAAGGGGTACACATGCACTCAGGGATTAGGTTTTGCATGTTTCAACATAGCACCACACTTCCAAGCATGTGCTAGGGCCACATGGAAATCCTTGAGGTATTCCGATTCCCCATAGCGTGGTCTGCTGCGAAACCCTGATTTGTGGTCATCGTATCGTCTACCCCCCTAGTCGTTCATCTGACAGCGGTCGCCCGGCATAGCACTCTCTTATTTTGTGTTTGATTAGGTCATATGATGATGTAAAACCATGTTGGTTCACAACGGGAGGGCAGTATCCTACATGGTTTCACCGGAACGGGGATTTCCCCCCTTATATAAGTCAACAACCTTCGCTTTAGGTTACATCGCACGCATGCGAAGGGGGACACATGCACCCGGGGACAAGGTTTTCCATGTTTCAACATAACACCACACTTCCATCCATGTGCTAGGGCCACATGCAAGTCCTTGAGGTATTCTGACAGCCCATTGCGTGGTCTATTGCGGAACCCTGATCTGTGGGCATCGGATCGTCTACCCCCTAGATTTTCCTCTGACATGGGTAGCCCGACGTAGCACTCTTTTGTTTTGTTTTTGTCTAGGTCATATGATGATGTAAAACCATGTTGGTTCACAAGGGGAGGGCAGTTTTCCATCCGGTTTCACCGGAATGGGGAGTTTCCCCCTTATATATGTCCAGAACGTTCGCTTAATGTTACAGTGCACGCATGCGAAGGGGGTCACATGCACCCGGGGACTAGGTTTTGCATGTTTCAACATAACGCCACACTTCCATGCGTGTGCTAGGGCCACATGCAATTCCTTGAGTTATTCAAATGCCCCGGAGCGTGGTCTGCTACGGAACCCTGATATGTGGGCATCAGATCGTCTACCCCCATAGGCGTTCCTCTGAAAGGGGTAGCCCGACGTAGCACTCTCTTGTTTGTATTTGTTTAGGTCATATTATGATGTAAAACCATGTTGGTTCATAAGGGGAGGGGAGTATCCTACCCGGTTTAACCAGAACGAGGAGTTTCCCCTTATATAAGTCTAGAACCTTCGCTTTAGGTTACAGCACATGCATGCGAAGGGGGACACATGCACCCGGGGACTTTGTTTTGGATGTTTCAACATAACACCACACTTCCAGGCATGTGCTAGGGCCACATGGAAGTCGGTGAGGTATTCTGACATCCTAGAGCGTGGTCTTTTGCGGAAACCTGATCTGTGGGCATCAGATCGTCTACCCCCCTACATGTCCCTCTCACAGGGGTAGCCCGGCGTAGCACTCTCTTGTTTTGTGTTTTTCTAGGTCATATGATGATGTAAAACCATGTTGGTTCTGAAGGGGAGGATAGTTTCCCCCGGAACAGGGAGTTTCCCCCTTATATAAGTCCAGAACCTTCGCTTAAGGTTATTGTGCATGCATGCGAAGGGGGACACATGCACTCGGGGACTAGTATTTGCATGTTTCAACATAACGCCACACTTCCATGCATGTGCTAGGGCCAAATGCAAGTCCTTGATAGTATTCAGACGCCCCGGAGCATGGTCTGCTACGGAACCCTAATCAGTGGGCATCAGATCGTCTACCCCCCTAGACGTTCCTCTAACAGGGGTAGCCCGGCGTAGCACTCTCTTGTTTGTATTTGTTTAGGTCATATGATGATGTAAAACCATGTTGGTTCATAAGGGGAGGGGAGTATCCTACCCGGTTTAACCGGAACGGGGAGTTTCCCCCTTATATAAGTCTAGAACCTTCGCTTTAGGTTACAGCGCATGCATGCGAAGGGGGACACATACACCCGGGGACTAGGTTTTGCATGTTTCAGCAAAACACCACACTTCCATGCATGTGCTAGGGCTACATGCAAGTCCTTGAGGTATTCTGACTCCCCAGAGCGTGGTCTATTGCGGAACCCTGATCTGTGGGCATCAGATCGTCTACCCTCTAGATGTTCCTCTGACAGGGGTAGCCCAGCGTAGCACTCTCTTGTTTTGTGTTTGTTTAGGTCATATGATGATGTAAAACCATGTTGGTTCACAAGGGGAGGGCAGTTTCCCACCCGGATTCACCGGAACGGGGAGATTCAACCATATATAATTCCAGAACCTTCGCTTAAGGTTACAGTGCACGCATGCGAAGGGGAATACATGCACCCGGGGACTAGGTTTTGCATGTTTCAACATATCGCCACACTTCCATGCATGTTCTAGGGACACATGCACGTCCTTGAGGTATTCAGATGCCCAGAGCGTGGTCTGCTGCGGAACCTTGATCTGTGGGCATCGGATCGTCCACCCCCCTAGACATTCCTCTGATAGGGGTATCCCGGCATAGCAATCTCTTGTTTTGTGTTTGTTTAGGTCATATGATGATGTAAAACCATGTTGGTTCACAAGGGGAGGGCAGTATCCTACTTGGTTTCACCGGAACGGGGAGCCCCCATATATAAGTCAAGAACCTTCGCTTTAGGTTACAGCGCACACATGTGAAAGGGGACACATGCACCCGAGGAATAGGTTTTGCATGTTTCAACATAACACCACACTTCCATGCATGTGCTAGGGCCACATGCAAGTCCTTGAGGTATTCTGACGCCCTAGAACGTGGTCTGCTGCAGAACCCTTATCTGTCAATATCGGATCGTCTACCCCCTAAACGTTGCTCTGACAAGGGTCGCCCGACATAGCACTCTCTTATTTTGTGTTTGTTTAGGTCATATGATGATGTAAAACCATGTTAGTTCACAATGGGAGGGCAGTATCCTACACGATTTCACCGGAACAGGGAGTTTCCCCCTTATATAATTCCAGAACCTTCTCTTTAGGTTACAGAGCATGCATGCGAAGGGGGACTCATGAACCCGTGGACTAAGTTTTGCATGTTTCAACATAACACCACACTTCCATGCATGTGATAGGGCCACATGCAAGTCCTTGAGGTATTCCCACGCCCCCGAATGTGGTCTGCTGCGGAACCCTGATCTGTGGGCATCTGATCGTCTACCCCTAGACGTTCATCTGACAGGGGTCACCCGGCATAGAACTCTCTTGTTTTGTGTTTGCTTAGGTCATATGATGATGTAAAACCATGTTGGTTCACAAGGGGAGGGCAGTTTCCCACCCGGTTTCACCGGAACAGGGAGTTTCCCCCATATATAAGTCCAAAACCTTCGCTTAACGTTATAGTGCACGCATGCGAAGGTGGACACATGCATCCGGGGACTAGGTTTTGCATTTTTCAACATAACGCCACACTTCCATCCATGTAGTAGGGCCACATGCAAGTCCTTGAGGTATTCAGACGCCCCGGAGCGTTGTCTGCTGCAGAACCTTGATCTGTGGGCATCGGATCGTCTACCCCGCTAGACATTCCTCTGACAGGGGTAGCCCGACATAGCACTCTATCGTTTTGTGTTTGTTTAGGTCATATGATGATGTAAAACCATGTTGGTTCACAAGGGGAGGGCAATGTCCTACCCGGTTTCACCGGAATGGGGAGCCCCCATATATAAGTCAAGAACCTTCGCTTTAGGTTACATCGCAAGCATGCGAAGGGGGACACATGCACCCGGGGACTAGTTTTTGCATGTTTCAACATAACACCACACTTCCATGCATTTTCTAGGGCCACATGCAAGTCCTTGAGGTATTCCGACGCCCTTGGGCATGGTCTGCTGCAGAACCCTGATCTGTGGGCATCGAATTGTCTACCCCCCTAGACGTTCCTCTGACAAGGGTCGCCCGACATAGAACTCTCTTATTTTGTGTTTTTTAGGTCATATGATGAAGTAAAACCATGTTGGTTCACAACGGGAGGGCATTATCCTACACGGTTTCACCGGAACAGGGAGTTTCCCCCTTATATAAGTCTAGAACCTTCGCTTTAGGTTACAGAGCACGCATGCGAAGGGGTACACATGCACCCGTGGACTAGGTTTTGCATGTTTCAACATAACACCACACTTCCATGCATGTGCTAGGTCCACATGCAAGTCCTTATGGTATTCCGATGCCCCGAAGCGTGGTCTGCTGCAGAACCCTGATCTGTGGGCATCTAGTCGTCTACCCCCTAGACATTCCCCTGACAGGGGTAGCCCGACGTAGCACTCTCTTGTTTTGTTTTGGTTTAGGTCATATGATGATGCAAATCCATGTTGGTTCACAAGGGGAGGGCAGTATCCTACCCGGTTTCACCGGAATGGGGAGTTTCCCCCTTATATAAGTCAACAACCTTCGCTTTAGGTTATAACGCACACATGCGAAGGGGGACACATGCATGCGGGCACGAGGTTTTGCATGTTTCAACATAACACCACACTTCCATGCATGTGTTGGGGCCACATGCAAGTCCTTGAGGTATTCCAACACTCCAGAGCATGGTCTGCTGCAGAACCCTGATCAATGGGCATCGGATCGTCTACCCCCTAGACATTCCCCTGACACGGGTCGCCCGGCATAGCACTCTCTTATTTTGTGTTTGTTTAGGTCATATGATGATGTAAAACCATGTTGGTTCACAAGGGGAAGGCAGTATCCTACACGGTTTCACCGGAACAGGGAGTTTCCCCCTTATATAAGTCAAGAACCTTCGCTTTAGGTTACAGCGCAAGCATGCGAAGGGAGACACATGCACCCGGGGATAAGGTTTTGCATGTTTCAACATAACACCACACTTCCATGCATGTGCTAGGGCCACATGCAAGTCCTTGTGGTATTTCGACGCCCCAGAGTGTGGTCTGCTGCTGAACCCTGACATGTGGGCATCAGATCGTCTACCCCCTAGACGCTCATCTGACGGGGGTACCCCGGAGTAGCACTCTATTGTTTTGTGTTTGTTTGTGTCATATGATGATGTAAAACCATGTTGGTTCACAAGGGGAGGGCAGTATCTATGACATCCCCGGGATCAAGGCTAAACAAATCCCAGACCTCCGTGTGGCATAACCTTAACCTTGAGCTCAAGAATATACAGTGAAGAATTGATAACACAGCAGTGACCCTACGACACAAAAATTTATTATAGCAAGCTCATAACTGAGCAAAGAACCAAATTATTATAGGCAGGGGTCACTGACCACAAACATCAAACAACGGAAGGAAAATTATGGTATTAAGTATAGGAAACTTAACAAATGGCCTAAGAGGCCTGAAGCATAACGATGACGTCCCAGCCCCTAAATTCCAGGCTGTCGGCCGGGAACCCCAAGGTACTCGTCGATGTCGATGTAGTACCAAACTGATATTCAGGGAATACTTACTCTGCCAAAAGTATCAACACAACAAGGGTGAGTATAGGGTGTACTCCACAAGACTTATGGCTGGTGAAGTTGTTTATAAAACAAGAGAGAGAGAGAAGAAGCTCGTCTATTCATAATATTTTAAAAGGGGATAAGAGAGCGACATCTCCAAAGTATTGATCATCATCTTTTGATATCCACCAAATCATCATCATCTGAACTAGGATCACCCCCTCATACCCATGAGGAAGCATCCTTAACAAACATTAGTTTCCAAGTTTTACGATTAGGTTCATGTTCTCTATGATCTCCCGTCCATTCCCAAGTCGTCCATAACCGTGGACACGGCTTTCCGAAACATTATTACCCTGGAGGGGTGTACAACTTTACCCACACGTACCAACCGACTATTAATGCCACTTGACAAACTTCCTTGGTGTGCTGACAGAGGGTGTGGTTGGACCCGACCTTTACCTTGCTTTCGCAAAGACCATGAGTCACGCAATAAGTATGGTTCCTCCATAACGGGTCAATCCCGAAGTCGGTACTTAAAGATGTGAGGCGAGGTTGGTTTACCAGGGGCGCCATCTACCCCAAGCAACCCCGGCCACGCTTACCTACCTGTTATGAATGCACCTGCACCCAAATCTTTCAAAAGGTTTTCTATGCATATGTCGAATGGAACGCCCGAACTATGTGACTCATGGAAACTAATAGGAAAGTTAGTCAATCATGGGGTCCCCATTTACCCCGTGTGGTTGTACGCTCGTCTTGGTTCAAGAGGCAAGTAATCGTGTCCTAGTGGTGGCGAGCATGGGACTAGAAAAACCACATCCCACCGTGGCCTCCCATACAAGCCTTAGCATGTTTACTCTCATATCACTTATCTCATCTCATCACGTTCTCCTGTCATCTAGATTCTCTGCATCTAATACATCATCTGGATGGACCAGAACTGACAGCTATGCATGGCTAAGCAGGACACATATATAAGCTTTAGCAGTGCACACAAGCCAAAACTAGTTATGCTAGGAGCAGTGGATCAAGTAATATAAGCTCAAAGGAGTAATGCAATAGAAAGGATACTATATCTATCGATAGAAAACCACAATAGAATCGTATGCAACATGGCAGAATTGAAATGCTTTCGAAATCATACGATTATATCATGGTGGGGCTATGCTTTCCTTTGCCAGTTGATAACAGATAATTAGATCTTAGAGAGCCTTCGTCTTGACTTGATTATTGTTGGTCAAGTATTGTTCGTCGATCTTCGATGGTCTTGATCTCGGTCTTCGAGCTCGATCTCGATATCATATTCTACCGGGAAGAACCAAATCACCGGAAAGAAAGGGAAAACAATCAACACATGGCATCGATGCAATGCTCAACCAATGAAGATGATATGACAAGTTGAGTCGTATTGAATTGAAACACTAAGGAATGATCGACAATTTAATCGGAGTTTCGAGGGGTGAAAACCCTAACTCGGGGAAAACTCCGGAATCACCTTGAGGGGTTACTATGTTTTTCTAGTTAAACTTAACATTTAAGTTTCCTAAAAATGCATGATGATAGCTTAGAGAGGTAGTTCTCATTTTTCTGAACATTTTGATATATTATATGTATTTTTATGATTTATATATAATAAGTTATTCAATTTACAAGATTTAAATCAATTTCAGAAATTATTAAACTAAGTAAAAGGGTTTATTGCGTCACTGTGACATCAGCTGGGGGGGTTTAATTATTTTTACACCGAGGCTTACCCAGCCACAGTGACTGACAGAGGGTCCCCAGGGCCACCTCAGCGAGCCACGCTGGAAGGCAGCGTGTTGGCCATGTTGACTCCACGCGGCTACCACGTAGACGCCACGCGGGACCACGTCAGCTCACCAGCGTACACACCAGACGGTGGACGGAGACAGCGGAGGAGGGCACGCGGGGTTGCCGGAGCTAGCCTACTCGAATCAGCGCTTCACTGCGAACCTAAATACGGCGGCGCCGCTCGCGTTTGGTTGCCGGAGCAGCGAGCACGGCCATGTCCTGCGGCGGCGCACGGCAGAGCACATCGCCAGCACAAAGCAGAGCGAGAGGGGAGGAGTCACTACAAGAAATGTGTCAACTTATGACCTTTTGATAGTGACTGTGGACAAAATCGTCACAGAGTTATGACGATTTCGCACCAAATCGTCGCAAGCCATTAGGAAGGGCCAAAACCTTATTAAACTATGACGATATCACTCAAAAACGTCATAATTTCTATGGATGAAATCATCATAATCGTTAGGGA
The DNA here is from genome assembly GCA_910589765.1 of Avena atlantica. Lineage (NCBI taxonomy): Eukaryota > Viridiplantae > Streptophyta > Magnoliopsida > Poales > Poaceae > Avena > Avena atlantica. The sequence continues at coordinate 16,762,492 of OU342736.1, forward strand.
GATCGAGATATAAGAAAAGGACAGTATCTACCGTTGGATGTAAATAGAATGAACGGGTGAGATTATGATTTGTAGAAATATGTTATGGATCGATGACCTGGCATCCATTGCCTGCACACATGGCACCCTTCTCTAACCCTAACCCTTATCTCTCCCCAACCACCACACTGCGCCCATATCTGCTCGCCCCCTTCTCCACCCCGACCTGCTTCCTTGTTCCCCAGATCCGCCAGCGCCGGCGCTCTCTTCCTGACTCACTTCCCCGGGCGTTAGATCCTTATTCCAAGCCACCCCGAATCTCTCGATCCCGTATCGACCCGACCCATCCCTAGCCAGATCCTCAAACCTTATCCTACTACTGTCTCTCCATCGTGACCCAATATGGCGTGTACATCGTCGGCGCTGGCGGCGGCACGCATTTTGTGATGTACCAGTTCCTTACCCACGGCATCGTCGACATCATCATCTGGGCTGCAGGATCCCTCTCGTCTCATCCACCGCGGGCTCTCGCGTCGGGGCGCTCGCCGCGGGCTCCCTCGTAGGCGCTCCAGGTCCCTCCCTTCTCCCGCAACCCTAGAGGTTCAGTCCCAGATCCCTCTTGAGGAGGGCCTGCTCGCATACACCAAGGCTGCGCCAGACTACTCCAGATCCGTGGAGTTGAGGGGTTCGGAGCTGGGCGTGTCGGCGGCGATGGCGATGTCGCCATCATCTCTGTCAAGGACGGCGTGTCTCCCTCAGGCTTGAAGGTAAATTGTATTTCTCGCCTTGCGTACATACACAAATTCGTGGCTAATCCATCGGGACGTCAAATCTGACCCTGATTACCAATTTACCGTAGTCTCAAGGAGAAATTCTGTGACGCCATCAAGGACATCCGCAAGGTGTTTTACAGGGACCAGCCATCGGCAAAGGCTGAGGAGGTATACCACCACCAGGCCAATCTCGTAACTGACTCATAAGCAGTGTCGAACTCCTTACACGCTACCGGTACAGAGATGTGTCTTCTCTGTTACACGCTACTGGTACCACACCTCTGAACTAGTAGTAGTAGTACATCTCTGGAGTGTTGGATGATGATTACATTTTCCTCCTATGCTGCTTGACTTCGAGAGACTACTTCTGTGAAGCGTCATATACTAGCATAGATTTGGTTTAATGATATTCGATGCAATCTAGTAAGTATAACTGAAAATGACATTAATTAGAAAAACTACTGTGAAGTTGGTGGTAGGCATTGGGCATTTGAGCATGGGAGCTGCAATATTTGTCATGTTTATCTACAAACAACTGTATGATATTTATATTTGTGAACTATATTGACATCAATCAATCTAGGGTTAGCGAATGTTAGTAACTTGGTAAAATTAAGTTGGTCTTCCTTCCATTCACAGTAGAACAATAGAAGTAGGGTTAGCATTTCTGAATGTTACAAACAACCATTTCTGGAGTTGATGTTGGTGTGTTTAGGCTAGTGTAGCATTTTGGTTTATTAGGTGATCTTCTCTAAGTCTAGACCATTGGCCCGCTTATATAGAGTAGCTATCATGTATGATTCTGGTTACTTTTCTTCATGAACCTTGTTCAGTTTTGGCCGTTGTGTTTATGGTTTGCAATTTTTCAATCTTACACAACCAATAACTAGCAGCACTAGCACTGTCATAGAACTTGCCTATTCTAAATCGACCCTTCTTATACTTAGCTTTTGCTATGACTTGTTTGATGATGCTTCAAATTTTGCATGGTTATGTGTTATGTGACTATGTCACTCCCAAATTCTAATGATAGTATATGATTTATTTTGCAAGTACCACGAGGAGGATTTATTTGTCCATCGCCAGGATCCCAGGTAATGTATCCCTCTCTCCCCCTCGCCCTTTATCCCCTCCCCTCTTTCTTCTCCCTCTTGGTCCCTCTCTCAGTATCCCTCTATCTCAATGCAGACGCCACCGCACCCGAGGGAGGATGATGACGAGGTGATCACGTAGGAATCCGTGTCCATGGAGGGCAAACAAATGAGGCAGGGCAAAGAGGGTTGAACACTTGTGTCTATGCCTCCTGGCTTCACAACTCACTGTCGCTGGAGAGATCCCGTACCCTTCCCGTGATCTCCAGTTGCGGGCTTCCCGTCCCACGCATCTGGCAGCGCCGCTCCACGACACGACGAGGTCATACGAACTGTAAGCCCCCAATTCCTTCCCACGCCTGTCTCTATGTTCAATGCATATCTGCGCCGATGAACAGGATGCAGTAATTGATGTACTGTACATAGAATTATATTGTCTAAGATAGTTGTTCAAGCACCCATCTCTCATCATAGATGTTCAAGTACTTGGAATATGTTGATGTGATGATTCTAAAGAGTGGACTTGTTCAAGCCCAGATCAAGTCTTATCTTTGATTAAGTGTGCAATCTGATGTTTCCATGGAACTCTGAGCTACTCTGTTGAAAATGCTCCATGCCTGTATGCTTTATTTGGTTCTAGTTAAGTATACAAGATATGTAGATAAATCTGCATGATGTTTATGTTACCACTGCATATTTCAAATTAACTCAATGCTCCACATTAAATATTTCAACAGTGTGAAGCTATTTGAGCTGTTTTGAGTCGGTGTGATTTCTTGAGTACTTTGTTATATGATTTCTTCTACTAGATTAATTTGTCATCCCGTTTGTTCGTGTGCTTGTTTGTGTGTCTATTGTTGATGTGCATGAAGTTGTGATAAGAAGCTATTATCTCCTTATGTATGGTTCTGATGTAACCTGTGAATCTCCATAAAATTTGTGCCATATCCGTTTCACACTTGGCACTTGCCACTGTATCTCCATACTGATGTAACATGTGAATATGTTGTTCCTGTTTATGATCATATTGTTCCTAGTAATATGGTTTTGCCTGGATGTTGAATTACTTGCTAAGTACTTACATGATTAGTAGGCCTAGTACTTACATGACCTGTATCCTGTGAATAACAACTCGAGTCCATGCATGACCTGTTCCTAGTAATATGGTTTTGCCTGGATGTTGAATTACTTGCTAAGTACTTACATGATTAGTAGGCCTAGTATTTACATGACCTGTATCCTGTGAATAACAACTCGAGTCCATGCGTGAATAGGGATTGTGGTAGTTCCATTGCATCATTCTATTATGCACAATGAAATAAGATATTGAGCAGTGCTTGTTATTTTGCAAATAAATACTTGTAAAGTAACTAGTATCTATTTTGATGCTTATTAAGAATCTGGTTTACCAATTTTATTAATTGTCATGTGTTTTTGTTCTAGAAGCAAACATATATAAGGAGCAACGGCCGGCAGCGGCGGATGGTAGCATGGAGGAGCAGTTGCGGCCAGCAGTGGTGGTTCACAGCAGCAACGCCCCTGGGATGGATTGGGGGCTGACAACATGACCGTTCTCTTGCTAGCCAGTGCCCCAGCTGATCAACTTGCATTCTCTTGCTGAGGTTGTCTATTCTGCTTTATATGTGTGATTGGTCTTTGAAATCGTTTTTAACTATGTTGATTATCAATAGATGAGATGTATGTTTGGTTAAATGTTCAGATGCACCAGCAAAATGCTTTACTGCTGTAATATTTGTTCATTATTCCACTTGCTTGGCTGTTGTACTGCTGTACCATTGAAATGTATTGCACATGGTCTCTTAAACGAACCGGAATAGTCCCAAAACACATTTTATCAGTGTGCATTTCAGCTAAAAAGCCTGAAGCACATAAACTAAATGGACTGAAAGAAAAAGAAACAGACAATGGAAAGGATGAAGCCCAAAAATTAAATAAATTGAAAAAGCCCAAAGCCTAAAACTACCTAGGCATAAAAGAAAAAAGGCCCAAAAAAGGCCAAGGCCCATTTAATAAAGGCTCATTTGTTGGGCTCAGTCCATATAAAACATTGAAATGGACCAGGCCGAATTCACATTATGACGATCTCGTTTCGTCACAATTTTGCCACGTCGGATTAGCCACGTAGGATCTGACCTGGCTTGGCTAGATGGCTCATGACGATATTGGATCATCATAATGGTTATGACGATCCAATATCGTCATAGACGGTTATGACGATTTTGTAAAAATCGTCGTTATATTTAGTTTGCGACGCCCAACTTTCGACGATCTCAAAATCGTCATAGAATCGTCATAAACAAACTACTGTGATGATTTTGTGACAAAAATAGAGGGTCATATATAGCCAAATTACTTGTAGTGAGTGAAGAGGTTCCTGAGAACCACCAGCTCACCAGGATGCTCAAGGGAACGTCGTCGAGGCAGGGCCAGGACGGATGTGGCCAGAATCGACGGAACAACGGCGGCCGGACTTCGGGATGGAGGGCTTGATTCAGCCGATTGAGGTCGCGCCAGCTTGATTTGTTGGTCGGAGATGAATGAGGTTGGCGAGGTGGATCTCCTGGGACAGACGTCGAGGCCCAAGACGATCCAGAGCGACGACGGCATGCGGTTACCGGCGAGCTAGGGTTCGGTCGCCTGGCGGGGAAGGGAGAGGGAGGTATCTGGAGAGGGGGCGAATGGATGAGGATGGCCAGGGAGACGCCGCGAACACCTTATCCTCCTCCACACGGCGGCGGACGGCCGGATGCAGGCGGTGGGGATCGACGGTGACGTCACGGACACGGAGCAGCTCGGCGTCGGGGAGGAAGACGATAAAGAAGTGGTGAAGCGGTATTGGGCCAGTGATGGGCCTGGTGGGCTTCTGACTTGCTCACGTGGGCGGAAGGGAGAGGAAATAGGAAGGGAGGGGCAAGCTGGGCCGGCCTGGGTTGCTGTTGGCTGCTATTTTTTTAGCAAACAAACATTTTTCGTTTTCTGTTTTTCATTTTTGTTTTGCATTTTTCATTTCAAATCTGTTTTAAGTATTTCAAAAATAGTAGGGGGGTTTTGTGAAATATAGAAAGTGATCAAGAGCCCTTATACTCAAATTGGATCCATTATTTTTGTCATTTCAAAATTTAAAACTAGTTTGAATAAATTCAAAGAGGGAGGGAACATAGGGTTTTAGGGTTTTGTGTATTCATCTTTACATGAAATTTTAAGAATGATGATAATGACGCGCAATCAAAACCTAATTACTATTTAACTAAAACTGGGGTGTTACAGCTCTATCCCCCTTACGAGAATCTCGACCCGAGATTCCAAAGGTAGGAAAAGAGACAGAAAGAGAAGGAACAGTGTCACTCTAATGATAAGAGGGAAACACACTAGACAACACACAGAGTATCTCATGGTCAACTAATGAATGGAGTGTTTAGAAACAACTCTGAGATGACAAACATGAAACACGTCAAGGTAGCAGAGGAAACAAGAGGAGATGGTTTCAAATGTTAGATAGATGGTCTTTATAGGGTTGAGACCATGGAGCTCACAGAAGAGTTTAAGCTCCTGGAAAGGAAATCTTCCAATATATAGAACATGACGATAGACTTCGATATGAAACTCTACTAAACGGCTTAAGTAGAGATTTCAGGTTGCAAAGATATGGATCAACAAAACCAAGCTGTTGAACTACTTTTGACACAGAAGGTTCACTCTTTCGTCTAGCAGAAGGTCAAGACAGGGATGTGTTTTGGTGGAGAGAACTCATAAGAGTCACAAGGAACATGTAACAAGAGAAACTTATGATTATCAAAATCATAGTCAATCTTAAACATGGTTGAGAAAACGAAGGAAACTCTTTATTCACCTAGGTTTATCAAAATCTTTGCCAAAGATCATGAAATCAATTCGCACCACAAAGATGAATAGTTAAGAAGATTCCTAATGACACGAGAAGAAAGAAACTTCATTCTCAGACTTCAATTACTTGGCACAACAAGACGCTTGCCAACATAAAGGGTCTGGAGGGTTGACCGAGAGACATTTAGCAACACTACTTTAAATGTTCTCCTTGATGTTCGAGAAATCTATCATCAAGTAAAGATCAAACGTCGGATACAAACAATACCATAAGAATAACTCCTATTATGAATTATAGAAGAAGCCTCATGAAGAGTGGTTGTTGTGGCCGAATCAAGGGAATATGGAAATAGATCTTTCCGGCTAGGTGTATCAACCATTACACCAATCTTGCCAAGTTTACAAAGAAACCTATGTCAAAACCATGAGGAACGCCAACCATCATTGCTGCTTGAGATTCAGCTTTGGGTAGGTGGTATGATACTTCAGACGCAGCATGTCTGAATAGAAAGTTTGCAACATTTAACACAAAGGTAAAGTCACTAGATTCTCAAGACACAGACTACGGTGTAAAGCTCCAAAAGAGTGAGCTAAATTGTTAGACCCATGTATTTAAAACTTGTCGAGAGACAACTGCTCACACATAAGGTACTAACCATAAAACACAAATATGTCTTTAGGGAATGGAGATAACTCTACTCGAATCCATGGCGACATCTTTCAACATTTGCCCGTGAACCGGACAAGGTTACTTCTAACATCCAGAACACATACTTCAAGATGACTCGAAGATGTTTCTCGAAAGTTTCCAACATTGATGCCAAATGTTCCATATGAACCAAATCTATTACGGAGAAGATGAGGATGTCATCGATGGGCTCAACAACAAACTTATCAAGACACTCTAAAAGATGGACTCACATGTTGCTTGAACAAGGCAAAAGTATTGGTCAGATCAAAGGACATGAAGATGTACTCAAGTGAAACATCACGAGAAGAAACACCGTCAAGATAGTCTGTAACATCCCTAAAATCATGTTTCAAACTCATGCATATCATCCATGCATCCATGATCATGTAGAGTTCATTTCAAACAAATCATTTCAAAAAAAGGAGCATATGAGCTCATTATTTTATGTGATCACCATTTGAATCAAATACTCCTCTCCAATGGGAGATTATTGTTCAAAGAAACCAAACCTTGTTGTCTTATTGCTCTCAGGTTGTATTGCTAGACTGCTAAGATTTAAACCAAAGTTTCAAAATAAATACAATTTGAAAACCAATTTCAAAACCTATTCAAACTAGTGCTATGCCACTGCTTATTTTATTTTATTCCAAGTGACTAAGCGAATTCAAAGTGACCACTTGGTTTTATGCCAAGAAATGTGACTGTTGCACACTACAAAAATCCTGAAAAGATTTGAATTCAAATAGATTTTGAAATCATTTGAAATTGGTTCCTGAAATTGAAAACAGAAAAAGAAAAGGAGAAAAGAAATGGAAAAAGGCCAGCGCCACCTATCTAGCCCAACTACGAATCCAGCCCATTAAGCCCACCCGGGTTCCCTCTCTCTCTGTCTCACTCACGGACACACCCACCGTGTGACTGACACCAGGACCCCACCTCCTCTCTGTTTAACTCGCTAACGAGTGGACCCTGCGAGCACGTCGTCGTCGTCAATCACGCGCGGCCGCGACGCTCGCTCCACCGTTACCTCGCCGCAGTCACTGCGGGCTTAATTTCCATTGATACCGTGCGCGATCCTCGCCCCCATCCTGGCTATAAGACCACCTCCACCACGCGGCCATTTCCCCCAACAAAGCCAGACAGATACGCCCCCAGGCTGCCCGCAATCGCCCTCGCACCGTTGTAGACAGACGCACTCCGGCGACGAATCTCGGTGAGTACTGACCGCCCCCGAGCCTCTAGTTCAAACCGTCATGACCTGCATGACCTTGCGCATTTACTGATGGCCTCTTTTGCTTTCTCATGACCCAGAGCGACGTCTTCGTTCTCACCCGCGAGCACCTGAGACGCCGCTCGACTCCGACGTGCGATTCAGGTAAAATGAGACCGCCCCTTGCCTCCCCTTTGGTACTGTATTGATCGCCAGGCCCTTGCGCATCTCCTAAACCATCTGGCTTGTGCTAGGTCGACGCAGAGCCTCCGCAACGTCTTCGACAGCAAGCATCTGATGCCGCTAGCAACTCCGACGAGCTCCCTCGGCCACTACAGAGCGCCCCTTGACCAGCCTTCGCCAGGTTGAGCATCAGTGCATCGCTACGAGCCCGGTAAGAACCTCCGACGACCCTAGAACCCCCTGTAGCCACCGCGCCGTCGTAGTCAGAGTTTCCGCCGCCAGTAGCCACCGCCCATCAGTGGTCGCTTGATCCAGGACCGTTGGATCTAGATCCAGCGCATATAAACAGATCACTTAACGAAACGGTATAGGTAGATCTGGGCCGTGCAGATTAAGTAGATCTAATGGCTCACAGACGCGATCCTGAGCGAATCGGTACGCGCCAATCAGAGCGTGACGCATGGCCAGGGATTAGATTTAAAAACAAAATTTGAATCTATTAGTTGTTCGAATTTGTTTTAGGTATAACTTTTGATCCCCACATTCAAATTTGACAAATTTTATATCATTGGAATCAGGAGGATAAGCCCTTTCTATTTATGCAATGTGTTTAATGTTTTTCTTCTGTTAAAATGGTTTTATTTACAGAAACATGTGTAGGGCTATTTTGAGTATATGAATTGTTTAAGAAATTTTTTAAGGTTTAAATAAATGTTGTTTGGCAAGTTTTGAACTTGTTTATGAACCTTGTTGAGTTTTAAAAATCATCACATATCATATTGCATGCATTCATATATTCTTGTTTGTATATATTTGTATGTGATTTTTTGCTATGATTTTATGTGTAGATTTTGGTGCCAATAGTTATTGTGATTGTGAGGAGTGTAGATACTCTCCAAACTACCAAGGCAAGTGGTGCTTCATGATATTTTTATCCCTATGTTTTCTACTAAGCATTAGAAATATTTTGCTAGTCTTGCATGTTATATTTTGCTTATATGCCATGTTGGGAAATCCTAGTAGTTATAGAATTGCTAGGAAATTTCTAAGTTAATATGCTTATCTATGCCATGCTTAGCCTAGCTAGTAGAAACCAAGGGTGGTGAAATATACATGCTATGATGAAAATATTTCTAAGTCTTTGGACTTGTGTTTTGCCTAATAAAACAACTAAGTAAATGAAACACCTGGGTGGAATGGAAGGAATGGTTTATGTTGTGTGGTTACACAAGGCCCATTTCTATGGTTTACCTTGTGTATCTCACTTGTGGAAAGCCACCCAGGAACAAAGAGATTTTAGAGGCCAAATGTTAAGAAGCTTCTAGTGCAGCCACTAGGCAATATGGGCTCTGCCAGGTTCGTATAGGTTGCAATAACTTAGCCATTTGGACAGTTGGTGGTAGTGGGATGATAGGTTGGAGCGCGTCAATTTGGTCTAAGGGAAGGCTTCTGAAAGGTCCTATCTTGGTGAAAATCAAGGCTTGTGCGGAAAGTGCACAACCTCTGCAGATGGAAGAATCTAAGTACTTAGCCATGTCCCTGGAAAAGGACAACTTGAGCATCAAGACATGGAAGCTATCAAGAATCTCCTCATCCAAATTTCTAAGTAAAACTTGTGGGTGAACAAGGGTGAAGGACCTCAATGTCTATTGGTGGTTCCTTGGGAAAAGTTTTGATAAAGAAAAACTTAGTGATTTCAACTAATAGGAAAAACCTATTTTGAGCAAAGCAAGCCTAAGCTACACTTAGCCAAATTGCTTATAGTATCTAGTCCACCAAAATTATACTAAGGTATCACTTGCCAATACTATTCCAATGTATTTACCCACTGTGGCTGTAACTTGTGATGTTGCAGGTTACTCTGATGAGGATTAGAGTCATGAGTCTACACTCAACATGTTTGCCTGTGGTACATGAAGATGAAGACTTTTATCTATTTACTTATTTAAACTCTTGTAATAGGCCTGTGGCCATGGAGTTGTAAAGACTATGTTGTCTCTGGAATGACTGTAATAATGACCTTTGTTTCTGTGTACTTCATCTTAAACTGTGGATGCTAGCATTGATCCAGGGACTAGCATTGCAATCACAGGGATCCTTTTCCTTTATAAAGGAGGGATCCTACAGATGGTATCAGAGCCTATAGGATTATGATCCTAGGATTGGAAACCACTAAGGAAAATTTTTCAACAACTTCTACACTTGTCTATTCTTCTCGTAAACTTTTATAATCTTCTTTCTCATATCTATTTGTAGATGAAATCCATCAACGAAGCCGTAAGGAAAGGACCACTCATGACAATGGCTTTGGAGTGTGAGACAGAATTCCCCAAGGCTCTCAAGGACCTCACGGTTGCAATGGAAATACATGGTGCGGCTGTGTACAAAGGTTTTCCTGTGATGGATGAAGGAGTTGAGTACTGGTGGGTGCAACTTCACTTGTATAAAAACAAGGACGACAACCAAAAGGAATCAGGATTCTACATGTTCACCAATTCAGTGATGCACCCTACATTCTTTGATTCAGCAAGGGATGCAGCTTGGAAGACCATCAAAGAACTTGGTGATAGAGTCAAGTGCAGAATGCTCAACATCCAAAATGACCTAAAGGAAGATAAGAAACATACCCAAGAGTTGGAGGCTACCAACCAAACCTTAAGAGGAGACATTATAGACTTAGTAATGGAGTCATGTGCTCAAGATAGAGTGATAGCTTCTAGAAATATTGTGTTAGCCAACATATCTAGTGAGATAGGATTGTAAGCGTACTTCGCTAGTTGGACCACCACTTACCACCTTATTTTCCAAATGTTGCTTAAAATAAGTTGAACCTTAGTTGATGTAATGGATCCATGTATGCCATGACTTGTGTGTTTTGATTTCCAAGGATATGTATGTGATGCTTTGCCTTGTGTTTTATCTTAAATTGTGTTGTTCTAACCTTTTCTATCTTATAAATAGATGCCTAATGTTACCATCAGCACTGTTGAGGAGTTCCAGGGAACTCGCTTTGGTCCTCGTGTTATTGAGCTCACTACTTTGCTCAATCTCCCTCTTCCTGCCATCATGGTGCTTCCTCTCACCAAGTTTGAGAGGAAAGACCTTTGGGGTTTCAAGGTCAATCAGCCTGGACGCCAGACTGAGCCTACCACGGAGGCTATCATCTTCAAGCTCATGCACGATGACAAGGAGAGAGGCCTTGAGGTAGTCATGCAGGATCTGATAGGAAGTTTGCTAGGGAGACACTCTCGACAGGTTAGAGGTACTCACTTCCACGTCTTCGGTAGACGTGATGAGGATGGAGAGGCCATCGACTTCGAGGACACTTCGAGGGAGACAGCGGAGCCGATTCGTCTATACCTCCAGTACTTAGAGGCTCTCATTAGGCACGTGGACACTGATAGGACCAACGTCATGCTCAACAATGACGAACTCCAGGTGCAGCTTCGTGAGAAGGACAAGCTCTTTGCGGAGAAAGACGAGATAGTCAAGGAGATGGAGGCAAAGTTCGAGAGCCAGGGCAGAAAGTTCAAGAGTCAGGAGAAGCGAGTCCAAGATAGGAACAAGAGGATTCGGGACATGACTGAAGAACTGCAGGCCAAGGACTTCGAGCTCGAGAATCAGCATACTGTGATTGGGAGGCTTCGTTCTCAGAAGAGGGCTCTCAAAGCCAAAGTAGAGACCTTGACCACCAATGTCGAGGAATACAAGACCGCGATGGAGAATGCAGGTCTTACCTTTGTTGAGGAGGAGGTTGATGCCGAGGAGTAGAGTTGACTACTCATTTATCATTTATTATCATACTTTATTTGTGTCACAATGACAATCCAACATGTGGATGGCTTGTTACTAGTGTGTTTACTTTGCAAACTTGTCGTTTTTGTTGTTGAACTATTATTATTATGATGCATGTTTTGTGATTGTTTATGTGTTGTATTGTGCATGAAAACATCTATGGATATCTCATTCTTATCTCTATTGAACAAACCATGGATGCCTCCCCGTCGTGCCAATCCCAACCCCAATAACAAAAATATCACTCCTGAGATGCAGCAAATGATGATAGCTCAGACTCAGCTGATGCAAATGATGACGACGTTCATCCAGAACAAAAACAACAACAATAACAACAATAACAACAACAACAACAACAACAACAACCCACAGGGTTTTGACATGCTTACCAGGTTCTTGAGATTGAGGCTAGCAAAGTTCTCAGGAACAACTGATCCCATGGTGTCCAATGATTGGCTACGCTCTGTGAAAAAGGACTTGGTAACTGTGTGCTGTACTGATGCAGAAAAAGTCAGATTTACAGCACATTTGTTGGAAGGACCAGCAGCTACTTGGTGGGATAACTTCCAAATCACCACTCCTATTGAGGATGTGACATGGGCTATCTTTGAAGATGGTTTCCGTACTGCTCACATCTCATCCGGAGTGATGAGTCTGAAGAAGAAAGAGTTTCATAACTTGAAGCAGCGCCACCGTAGCGTGGCTGAATATATTGAGGAGTTCAACAATCTGGCGCGTTATGCACCGGATGAAGTTGACACCGAACCTAAGAGGAAGGAAAAGTTTCTTGAAGGGCTGAATGATGAACTGAACTTGTAGCTATCAGTAGCCTATGTTCCCACATACCAGTCTCTTTGTGATAAGGCTGCTATTTTGGAGAACAAAATGAAGCAAGTTGAGAGTACAAAGAGATATCACTCGGACAAGCACAACTCGGGATCGTCTCACAAACGTTCCCATTATGATGATAGTGGAAGCTCAGGATCCCACAAGCATGGGAAATTCAACAAGCACCACAACCACAACCGTCATCATGACAACAAGCATCACCGTAGTCATGACAATGACAAGTACAAGAACCACAAGGGTGGATATAAGAGCCACCACAGTGGTAGTGGAAGTGGCAGTGGAAGCCAGCCTGTCAAGAAGGACATTAGTCAGGTTGAGTGCTTCAAGTTCAAGAAGATGGGGCATTATGCAAATGAATGCCCAGAAAAGAAAGTTGAAGGACCCAACAAGCCCAACCCTTTTTAGAAAGGGCAAGTTAACCACATCAATGTGGAGTAAATCTATGAGGAGCCTGATGCTATTGCTGGTAAGTTCAGACTCAATTCTATTCCAGCATTTGTTCTTTTTGATACTGGAGCATCGCATTCATTCATACCAAAAGCATTTGTTGATAGAAATGGGTTTCCAACTGAAAACATTGGGCGTCCAATAAAAGTTAGTTCTCCAGGTGGAGATATGAAGTAAGTCTTGGATGCCGGGATCTAGTAATAGAGTTTGGAAAGCATAATTTCCAGTGAGTCTGATAATCCTAGATTCCCAAGGACTAGACGTAATATTGGGAATGGATTGGATGGCTAAGTATGAAGGAGAACTAGATTGTGCTAATCGTACTGTTGCACTCACAACCCCGGAAAGGAAACGGATTAAATTCAAGTCTAACTTTGAATCAAAAGGGAGTAAGCTAAATTCTCTTAAGGGGGTTAGCATAGACAGTGTGCCAATTGTGAGTGAATATCCGGCTTTGTTTCCGGAAGAATTGCCGGGAATGCCACCAGATAGAGATGTGGAGTTACTTATTGATTTGCTACCAGGATCTGGACCAATAGCAAAGAGACCGTACAAGATGTCAGTTGATGAACTGAAAGAACTCAAGAAACAACTTGGAGAGCAGTTGGAGAAAGGATTTATTCAACCAAGTTCTTCATCTTGGGGAGCCCCATTTTTGTTTGTGGAGAAGAAAGATAGAAATCAAAGGCTATGCACAGATTACCGTTCACTCAATGAGGTGACTATCAAGAACAAATACCCTTTGCCAAGAATCAATGACTTGTTTGATCAGTTGAAGGAGATTGTGTGTTCTCAAAGATTGATCTCCGGTCAGGTTATTTCCAACTCAAGATAAGGGAACAAGACATACCTAAGACAGCTTTCACCACAAGGTATGAATTGTATGAGTATACCGTGATGCCATTTGGTTTGACCAATACACGAACATACTTCCTGAATATGATGAACAAGGTGTTCATGGAATTTCTTGATAAGTTTGTTGTCGTTTTCAACGATGACATTTTAATCTACTCCAAGAGCAAAGAAGAGCATGAAGGACATTTGCGTTTGATACTTGAGAAGCTTAGAGAGCATAAACTGTATGCCAAATTCAGCAAGTGTGAATTTTGGCTAAATGAAGTTGGATTTCTTGGACACGTTGTGTCAGGAGATGGTGTTGCAGTTGATCCTGCTAAAGTTTCAGTTGTAACTGAATGGGAATCTCCCAAGTCAGTGAAAGAAGTTTGTAGTTTCCTTGGCATAGCAGGTTACTACAGAAGGTTCATTGAGAATTTCTCCAAGGTAGCTAAGCCTATGACAGAATTGCTAAAAAAAGACAAGAAATTTGCTTGGTCTGAAGGTTTTGAACTCAGCTTTCAAGAATTAAAGAAGAGACTTGTGACAGCACCAGTCTTATGTCTGCCAGATTTGGAGAAGGATTTCCAAGTATATTGTGATGCATCTCATCATGGATTGGGTGTAGTACTTATGCAAGACGGGAAAGTTGTGTCTTATGCCTCGAGACAACTCAAAACTCATGAAGTGAACTATCCTACTCATGATTTGGAGTTAGCCTCTGTTGTCCATGCACTCAAAACATGGAGACACTATCTTTTGGGAAAGCTATGTGAAGTGTTCACAAATCACAAGAGTTTGAAGTATATCTTCACCCAAAAGGAAATTAATATGAGCCAAAGAAGATGGCTAGGACTCATCAAGGACTATGATTTATGTTTGCAATACCACCCCGGTAAAGCAAATGTTGTAGCAGATGCTCTAAGCCGTAAGGTTTTTTTGAATGGCCTTACTAAGGGACAATTGAAAGATGATTTGTGTGCCCAATTTATAGATCTCAGATTGGAGATTGTGCTTGAAGGACATCTCATGTCTTTGGATGTTCAACCCACTTTGTTGGACAAGATCAAAGAAGCCCAGAAGATTGATAAGGAAATTGAAGAAATTACGGAAAAGATTGGCAAAGGAAAAGCAAAAGGATTCCAGGAAGATGAACAGGGTACTTTATGGCATGGGAAACGTATATGTGTTCCACAAGATCCGGAGCTTCGGAAACTGATATTACAAGAAGCACACAACTCACCGTTTTCCATTCATCCGGGTAACACCAAAATGTACTTGGATATGAAGGAAAGATTTTGGTGGAATAATCTCAAGAAGGACATCGCCGAAAATATTGCTTTGTGTGATGTGTGTAGTAGAGTGAAAGCGGAACATCAGAAACCAGCAGGTTTGCTTCAACCACTACCTATTCCTGATTGGAAGTGGGACAAGATTGGTATGGATTTCATTACCGGATTACCAAGGACCCGGTCAGGATATGATTCTATCTGGGTAGTAGTGGATCGCCTAACTAAAGTGGCTCATTTCATACCCGTGAAGACAACCTATACAAGTGCTAAGTTGGCCAAGATCTATATGAGTAGAATTGTGTGTCTACATGGAGTGCCCAAGAGTATTGTGTCTGATAGGGGAACTCAATTCACTTCCCATTTTTGGAGACAGCTACATGAGTCATTGAGAACGAGGTTGCAATTCAGTACTGCTTTTCATCCTCAAACTGATGGACAGATAGAAAGGACTAATCAGATTCTTGAATACATGTTGAGGGCATGTGCCCTAGACTATGGAGCCAGTTGGGATGAAAGTCTGCCTTACGCAGAATTTTCTTATAACAACAGCTATCAAGCCACATTGAGATGGCACCATTTGAGTTTCTCTATGGGAGAAGATGTACCACCCAATTACCATGGAATGGTGTGGGAGAAAGAAATTTGTTCGGACCAGAACTTATCAAAGAAGCTTAAGAGAAGGTCAAGTTGGTTAAGGACAGATTAAAGATAGCACAGTCCCGACAGAAAAGCTACGCAGATCCTAAGCATAGAGAAGTCACCTATGAAGTTGGTGATAGAGCTTATCTTAAAGTATCACCACTTCGTGGAGTGAAGAGGTTTGGAGTCAAAGGGAAGTTGGCCCCAAGATATGTTGGACCATTCAAAATTCTGAGTCGTAAAGGAGAAGTTGCTTATGAAATTGAATTTCCAGAGTCTTTGTCAGCTGTTCATAATGTGTTTCATGTGAGTCAGCTTAAGAAATGTCATCCAGAAATGGAAGAAACTTCTTTGAAGGATACTATACCTTTGGAAGTGGTTCAGTTGGAAAGTGACCTCACTTATGAGGAGAAACCTATCAAGATTCTTGAGACTGCAGAAAGAGTCACACGGACTAAGACTATCAAGTTTTGCAAAGTTCAGTGGAACCATCATTCCGAAGAGGAAGCAACATGGGAAAGTGAAGATGATCTTCGGAAAGACCACCCTCACCTATTTTATAGCCAATCCGAATCTCGAGGGCGAGATTCACCTTAAGGGGGTTAGATTTGTAACATCCCTAAAATCATGTTTCAAACTCATGCATATCATGCATGCATCCATGATCATGTAGAGTTCATTTCAAACAAATCATTTCAAAAACAGGATCATATGAGCTCATTATTTTATGTGATCAGCATTTGAATCAAATACTCCTCTCCAATGGGAGATTGTTATTCAAAGAAACCAAACCTTGTTGTCTTATTGCTCTCAGGTTGTATTGCTAGATTGCTAAGATTTAAACCAAAGTTTCAAAATAAATACGATTTGAAAACCAATTTGAAAACCTATTCAAACTAGTGTTATGCCAGTGCTTATTTTATTTTATTCCAAGTGACTAAGCCAATTCAAAGTGACCACTTGGTTTTATGCCCAGAAATGTGACTGTTGTACACTACAAAAATCCTAAAAATATTTGAATTCAAATAGATTTTGAAATCATTTGAAATTGGTTCCTGAAATTGAAAACAGAAAAAGAAAAGGAGAAAATAAATGGAAAAAGGCCAGCGCCACCTATCTAGCCCAACTAAGAATCCAGCCCATTAAGCCCACCCGGGTTCCCCCTCTCTCTCTCACTCGCGGACACACCCACCGAGTGACTGACACCAGGACCCCACCTCCTCTCTGTTTAACTCGCTGACAAGTGGACCCTGCGACCACGTCGTCGTCGTCGTCAATCACGCGCGGCCGCGATGCTCGCTCCGCCGTTACCTCGCCGCAGTCACTGCGGCCTTAATTGCCATTGATACCGCGCGCGATCCTCGCCCCCTCCCTGGCTATAAGACCACCTCCCCCATGCGGCCATTTCCCCCAAAAAATCCAGACAAATACGCCCCCAGGATGCCCGCAATCGCCCTCTCGTCGCCGCAGACAAACGCACGCCGGTGACGAATCTCGGTGAGTACTGACCGCCCCAGCCTCTAGTTCAAACCACCGTGACCAACACGACCTTGCGCGTTTACTGATGGCCTCTTTTGCTTTCTCATGACCCAGAGCGACGTCTTCGTTCTCACCCGCGAGCACCTGATCCGCCGCTCGACTCCGACGTGCGATTCAGGTAAAATGAGACCGCCCCTTGCCTCCCCTTTGGTACTGTCTTGATCGCCAGGCCCTTGCGCATCTCCTAAACCATCTGGCTTGTGCTAGGTCGACGCAGAGCCTCGGAAACGTCTTCGATAGAAAACTTATGATGCCGCCAGCAACTCCGACGAGCTCCCTCAGCCACTACAGAGCGCCCCTTGACCAGCCGTCGCCAGGTTGAGCATCAGTGCATCGCTACGAACCCGGTAAGCACCTTTGACGACCCTAGAAACCCCTGTAGCTGCCGCGCTGCCGTAGTCAGAGTCGCCGCCGCCAGTAGCCACCGCCAGCGCCGCCCATCTGTGGTCGCTTGATCCAGGACCGTTGGATCTAGATCCAGCGCGTATAAACAGATCACTTAACGAAGGTATAGGTAGATCTGGGCCGTGCAGATTAAGTAGATCTAACGGCTCACAGACGCGATCCTGAGTGAATCGGTATGCGCCAATCAGAGCGTGACGCGTGGCCAGGGATTAGATTTAAAAGCAGAATTTGAATCTATTAGTTGTTCGAATTTGAATCCCTACGTTCAAATTTGACAAATTTTATATCATTCGAATCCGGAGGACAAGCCCTTTCTATTTATGCAATGTGTTTAATGTTTTGCTTCTGTTATAATGGTTTTATTTACAGAAACATGTGTAGGGCTATTTTGAGTATATGAATTGTTTAAGAAATATTTTCAGGTTTAAATAAATGTTGTTTGGCAAGTTTTGAACTTGTTTATGAACCAGTACTATACACTTGCTTTGTTGAGTTCTAAAAATCATCACATATCATATTGCATGCATTCATATATTTTTTTTTGTATATATTTGTATGTGATTTGTTGCTATGATTTTATGTGTAGATTTTGGTGCCAATAGTGATTGTGATTGTGAGGAGTGTAGCTACTCTCCAAACTACCAAGGCAAGTGGTGCTTCACGATATTTTTATCCCTGTGTTTTCTACTAAGCATTAGAAATATTTTGCCAGTCTTGCATGTTATATTTTGCTTATATGCCATGTTGGGAAATCCTAGTAGTTGTAGAATTGCTAGGAAATTTCTAAGTTAAGATGCTTATCTATGCCATGCTTAGCCTAGCTAGTAGCAACCAAGGGTGGTGAAATATACATGTTATGATGAAAATATTTCTAAGTCTTTGGACTTGTGTTTTGCCTAATAAAACAACTAAGTAAATGAAACACCTAGGTGGAATGGAAGCAATGGTTTATGTTGAGTGGTTACACAAGGCACATTTCTATGGTTTACCTTGTGTATCTCACTTGTGCAAAGCCACCCAGGAACAAGGAGATTTTAGAGGACAAATGTTAAGAAGCTTCTAGTGCAGCCACTAGGCAATATGGGCTCTGCCAGGATCATATAGGTTGCAATAACTTAGCCATTTGGACAGTTGGTGGTAGTGGGATGATAGGTTGGAGCGCGTCTATTTGGTCTAAGGGAAGGCCTCTGAAAGGTCCTGTCTTGGTAAAAATCAAGGCTTGTGGGGAAAGTGCACAACCTCTGCAGATGGAAGAATCTAAGTACGTAGCCATGTCCCTGGAAAAGGACAACGTGAGCATCAAGACATGGAAGCTATCAAGAATCTGCTCATCCAAATTTCGAAGTAAAACTTGTGGGTGAACAAGGGTGAAGGACCTCAATGTCTATTGGTGGTTCCTTGGTAAAAGTTTTGATAAAGAAAAACTTAGTGATTTCAACTAATAGGCAAAACCTATTTTGAGCAAAGCAAGCCTAAGCTACACTTAGCCAAATTGCATATAGTATCTAGTCCACCAAAATTATACTAAGGTATCACTTGCCAATACTATTCCAATGTATTGACCCACTTTGGTTGTAACTTGTGATGTTGCAGGTTACTCTGATGAGGATTAGAGTCATGAGTCTACACTCAACATGTTTACCTGTGGCACATGAAGATGAAGACTTTTATCTATTTACTTATGTAAAATCTTGTAATAGGCCTGTGGCCATGGAGTTGTAAATACTATGTTGTCTCTGGAATGACTGTAATAATGACCTTTGTTTCTGTGTACTTCATCTGAAACTGTGGATGCTAGCATTGATCCAGGGACTAGCATTGCAATAACAGGGATCCTTTTCCTTTATAAAGGAGGGATCCTACATAGTCCTTGGAACTGAATTTGATTTGATGATAACCCAAATCAAATCAAATGTGGGGAAAGATAATATATCCACAAAGGAGATATTATCTAACTTCAGCACGAACAAAACTAGACATCCCTTTAAGGAGGAACTGGGTCGGATAGAACTTTTGTCTTACAACTCTCCAAGTTGTTGTTTAAGCTCAACCAACTAGTTCCAGGGTTTCCAGTACAGATCCTTGGAGAAAGGAGCAGTTCGGAGAACTTGCTTGCTCAAGAACTTGATAAATCAGTCATGTGGCAACATGGCGATACTTCTAGTGGATATCTAGAATATCACGAACCACCGATATGTCATTTCATTCGAGAGGAAACTTGCTTGGTAAGGCAAGAGGACATAGTCTTAGAGTTTTGGCACCAGCCTAACTCTTTGACTGAAGAGAGTTCACCAGAATAACGGGCTTGGAAGCACAGTCATACTTTTCTTAGTGATAAGGTTAACCAATCATGCTAAGAATGACACGAATGTCCTTAGAGTTCAAAACAATAATAATTGCTAAGAATCTCATATGACCACATTATTACGCACACGCATCACTCACAAGCATGAAAGCTCAAGGAAGGGTGGGTAAATATGTGTAAGTGCATCACTACATTAAGGGGTCATGAAACCCAGCACAATCTCTTAGTATAAAAGAGTGTGACACTTTAAGGTGGAACAAATAGAAGTTATCAATGCCTCTTAATCTGCAGATTTACAACACTTTGACCTTGTCCTACATATGATGAGGTACTGGAGTTTGTTTCTCCTGTCATTCTGAAATGGTTTGTCATGACGGACCACAAGAGCATCTTGAATAGAAAGACACCGATGCACATTTACTACTTGGCTACAAACTGGTCGACAAAGGTCAGAAAACAACAAAGGAAAAAGAACATTCTCAGGTTAGAATCCCAAGATGTGGATGCATAAGTCAACAATCTTCCGAAAACCAATGCAGAGAAGGGGTAAGGTGTGGCAGAGTCACGAATATATATATGCGAGACTCTCGAGGAGTACTCTTGTCGTGATCTACTGTTCCATTAAAGAACATCTGCCGTATCATGTGGTAGGGGAAGTCCTTAGTTTTCAAAATTCAATCGCGACAAAGACTACAAGATTGAAGGCTAGAATTGTAATACCATCCATCCTGAGGTAATGTGTGAACATTAACAACAGGGGTCAAAGGAATGAATCTTGGGTTAAAGATCATTTTCATGTACAAGATTCACAACACTAGAATCCAGCACAATCAGGGATCTTAGGTTCAAGTCCAAGGGATAAATCCCAAAGAAATAAGTAACTACTACTTGAGTGACATAGCATACACTACAAGGTAGTAAACACAAGGTAACTTCCAAAAGAAGAAACAACTTCTGGAGTACCCAAACAAATAGAAAGGAGGCACATGAGGCGAAAGGAAACCTCGAAGCCTAGCACAGAACACTACAGATCCAACAATATAATATTGTGGGTCCCAAAAGATAGAGAGATCATGATAGAAAGGAATCTCTCATGTGAACAGGAGCAAAGGGGAACAAGGAATTCACCACACACACAACTCTAGAGAACTCAACACTAGGTCAACTAGCTTAGAAACGACATGGCAAGAAGGCACCTAAAGTTTGAAAGACTAGAAGAGATATCAAAACTTTTTTAAAAAAAATCAACACCAGATAAGATAACCTAGAGTTAGAGCGAAATTGGGTAAGGATTAAAAGAAGCATACTAGAGTTTTCACAAATACTTTTCACCTTTTAAAATAGTTTTCTCAAACACTAGACTCAACATTGACCAATAGTAAGGTTTTCCTACAGTCGGTACTGTTCTGATACCAAGAACTATGACACCCCCGGGATCAGGTCTAAACAAATCCCAGACCTCCGTCTGACATAATCTTAACCTTGAGCTCGAGAATATACAGTGAAGAATTGATAACACAACATTGACCCTACGACACAAAAATTTATTACAGCAAGCTCATAACTAAGCAAAGAACCAACTTATTACAAGCAGGGGTCACTGACCACAAACATCAAACAACGGAAGGAAAATTATGCTATTAGGTATAGCAAACTTAACAAATGGCCTAAGAGGCCTGAAGCATAACGATGACGTCCCAAGCCCTAGATTCCAGGCTGTCGGCCGAGAAAACCAAGCTACTCGTCGATGTCGATGTACCAAACTGATCTTCAGGGAACACTTACTCTGCCAAAAGTATCAACATAGCAACGGTGAGTACAGGGTGTACTCCGCAAGACTTATGGCTGGTGAAGTTGTTTTGCGTAAAGCCATCTTTTGTTTATAAAACAAGATAGAGAGAAGAAGATCGTTTATTCAGAATAATTTAAAAGGGGATAAGAGAGCGACATCTCCAAAGTATTGATCATCATCTTTTGATATCCACCAAATCATCATCATCTGAACTAGGATCACCCCTCGTACCCATGAGGAAGCTTCCTTAACAAACATTAGTTTCCAAGTTTTACGATTAGGTTCATGTTCTGTATGATCTCCCATCCATTCCCAAGTCGTCCATAACCGTGGACACGACTTTCCGAAAGATTATTACCCTGCAGGGATGTACAACGTTATCCACACGTACCAACCGACTCTTACACTACTAGGAAAACAGCTATAGGTAATCAGCACATCCGTGGCTCACATGGTTGAAGTGCCCCACGGCTAAAACAGGCGTGGCTCACCTGTGGGCAGTGCCCTACTAGTAACTAGAACAACCGTGGCACACATGACTATAGTGCGCCACAGATGTGTGTGGGCCAGGGCCCTGTTGGCCGCACGCCAAACATCTGTAGCGCACTATAGTCATGTGCGCCACAGTTGTTAGTGTCATCTGTGGCGCACATGGGGGGGTGCGCTACGCCTAAGCGCACGCCCCTCTCTGCTGTGAACCATCCACAAGCATCTGTGGCGCACATGGCATAGTGCGCCACAGAAGTTTGTACTCTCTGTGGCGCACTATGGCATGTGCGCCACAGATGTAGTGGCATGCACCAACTCCACACCCCCCCCCCCCGTGGATCGCCTTTTTAGGGTTTGCAAAAAATAAAAGAAAATGATAAACACTTCAAAAAATTAAATCCTTTCATATTTAGGTAGGTAATGTGGTATAGCTTCTAGTAAAATTAACAAAAATGAGTTTCGACTTTATTTGCAAAAAAAAGTTATGCCACGGTAAAAAGGCCGTAACTTTTGCATACGATATCGAAAAAAATCGTATAATATACCAAAATGACGAGAACGAGATTTCGCATCTTCTCGCAACCACCTACGGTTGTTTAGCGATTTTTTAGATTTTCAAAATTCGAAAAGAGTAAAAAGTTACGGTCAATAAACCGTTTTTTCCTGCAGAAAAAAAAAATACAGGGCGACTTATCCGTAGCGCACCTACACCTAGTGCGCCACGGATAAGCTTGGGCGGGATTCAAATTTGAATCCCCACCCCGCCCTCCTCCTCCCTTTCCCCTTTTCCCTCTTCCTCTCCCTTTCCCTTTCCACTTTTCCCTTCCCCTTTTCCCTCTTCCTCTCCCTTTCCCTTCTCCTTCTTCCTTCTTCCTTCTTCCTTCTTCCTTCTTCCTTCTCCTCCTTCCCCTTCTCCTCCTTCCCCTTCTCCTCTTCTTGCAGTGATGGCACGACGTCGACCTCCTTCTCCTCCTCCTCGCAGTGACAACGGGCGACGGCGGTGCAACGGCGGCCTCCTTCTCCTCCTCCTCGCGACGGCGGTGCAACGGCGGCCTCCTTCCTCCTCCTCTCCTCCTCCTCTGCCTCCTGTTCCTTTCTCCTCCTCTTCCTCCTCTGCCTCCTCCTATTCTTCTTCTCCTCCTCTTCCTCCTCTTCTCCTCCTCCTCCTCCTCTTCTTCTCCTCCTCTGCCTCATCTTCTTCTTCTCCTCCTCTTCCTCCTATTCTCCTCTTCCTCCTCCTTGCAGTTCCGACGACGACACCGACGCGCGACCGCACTGACGGCGATGGCGACCTGCACCGACGCGCGGCCGCACTGACGACGAGATCCAGATCTGCTTCTTTTTTTTTGAATTTTGCAATTTACATCTGTGGCGCACAGCACCTAGTGCGCCACGGTTATCGTTTCATACGCGTGGCGCACCTGCCCAAACTTCTGTGGCGCACTGGCATGTGCGCCACGCCTGTCTCTAAACTTCTGTGGCGCACTAGGCAGTGCACCACAGAAGTTTAAACTTCTGTAGCGCAAGGCACGTGGCGCACTGCTAGTGCGCCACAGATGATGTTTCATGGTGCGCCACTAAAGGCCATTTTTCTAGTAGTGTTAATACCACTTGACACACTTCCTTGGTGTGTTGACAGAGGGTGTGGTTGGACACGACCTTTACCTAGCTTTCACCGAGACCATGAGTCACGCAATAAGTATGGTTCCTCCGTAACGGGTCAAATCCCGAAGTCGGTACTTAAAGATGTGAGGCGAGGTTGGTTTACTAGGGGTGCCATCTACCCCAGGCAACCCCGGCCACGCTTACCTACCTGTTATGAATGCACATGCACCTGACAAATCTTTCAAAAGGTTTTCTATTCATATGTCAAATGGAACGCCCGAACTATGTGACTGATGGAATCTACTAGGCAAGTTAGTCAATCATGTGGTCCCCATTTACCCCGTGTGGTTGTACACTCGTCTTGGTTCAAGAGGCAAGAAGTCAGGTCCTAGTGGTGGCGAGCATGGGACTAGAAAAACCGCATCCCACCGTGGCCTCCCATACAAGCCTTAGCATGTTTACTCTCATATCACTGATCTCATCTCATCACGTTCTCCTATCATACTATATTCTTTGCATCTAATACATCATCTGGATGGACCAGAACTGACAGCTATGCATGGCTAAGCAGGACACAAGCCAAAACTAGTTATGCTAGGAGCAGTGGATCAGGTAATATAAGCTCAAAGGGAGTAATGCAATAGATAGGATACTCTATCTATCGATAGAAGACCACAGTAGAATCGCATGGAACATGGCAGAATTGAAATGCTTTCGAAATCATAGGATTATATCATGGTGGGGCTATGCTTGCCTTTGCCAGTTGATAACAGATAAGTAGATCTTCGAGAGCCTTCATCTTGACTTGATTATTGTTGGTCAAGTATTGTTCGTAGATCTTCGATGGTCTTGATCTCGGTCTTCGATCTCGATCTTGATATCGTATTCTACTGGGAAGAACCAAATCACCAGAAAGAAAGGGAAAACAATCAACACATGGCATCGACACAATGCTCAAGCAATGATTATGATATTACAAGTTGAGTTGTATTGAATTGAAACCCCAAGGCATGCTCGACAATTTAATCGGAGTTACGAGGGGTAAAAACCCTAACTCGGGGAAAACTCCGGAATCACCTATGAGGGGTTACTATGTTCTTCTAGTTAAACTTGTCATTTAAGTTGCTTAACAATGCATGATGATAGCTTAAAGAGGTAGTTCTCATTTTTCTGATCATTTTGATATATTATTTGTATTTTTCTGATTTATAAATAATAAGTTATTCAATTTACAAGATTTAAATCAATTTCAGGAATTATTAAAGTAATTAAAGGGTTTATTGCGTCACTGTGACATCAGCTGGGGGGGGGGGGTTAATTCTTTTTACGCCGAGGCTTACCCAGCCGCAGTGACTGACAGAGGTGCCCCAGGGCCACCTCAGCCAGCCACGCTGGAAGGCAGTGGGTTGGCCACATCGACTCCACGCGGCTGCCACGTAGACGCCACACGGGACCACATCAGCTCGTCGGCGTACACACCAGACGGTGGCCGGACACGGCGGAGGAGGGCACGCGGGGCTGCAGGAGCTAGCCTACTCGAATCAGCGCTTCACTGCGAACCTAAATAGGGCGGCGCCGCTCGCGTTTGGTTGCCGGAGCAGGAAGCACGGCGAGGTCCTGCGGCGGCACACGTCGGAGCACATCGTCAGCACAAAGCAGAGCGAGATGGGAGGAGTGAAGAGGTTCGTGAGAACCACCAGCTCACCAGGATGCTCAAGGGAACATCGTCGAGGAAGGGTGAGGACGGATGTGGCCAAAATTGACGGAACAACGGCGGCCGGACTTCGGGATGGAGGGCTTGATTCGGCCGATTGAGGGCGCGCCAGCTTGATTGGTTGGTCGGAGACGAACGAGGCTGGCGAGGTGGATCTCCTCGGACAGACTGCGAGGCTCAGGGCAGTCCAGAGCGATGGCGGCATGCGGTTATCGGCAAGCTAGGGTTCGGTCGCCTGGCGGGGAAGGGAGAGGGAGGTCTATGGAGAGGGTGGCGAATGGATGAGGGTAGCCAGGGCGACGCCGCGAAGACCTTATCCTCCTCCACACGGCGGCGGACAACTGGATGTAGGCGGTGGGGATCGACGGTGACGCCACGGACACGGAGCAGCCTAGCGTCGGGGAGGAAGACGACGAAGCAATGGAGAAGCGGTACTAGGCCAGTGATGGGCCGGGGTGGGCTTCTAACTTGCGCACGTGGGCGTCATGGAGAGGAAAGAGGAAGGAAGGGGCAAGCTGGGCCGGCCTGGGTTGCTGCTAGCTGCTATTTTTTTCGCAAACAAACATTTTTCTTTTTCTGTTTTTCATTTCTGTTTTGCGTTTTTCATTTCAAATATGTTTTAAGTATTTCAAAAATAGCAGAGGGTTTTTGTGAAATATAGAAAGTGATCAAGAGCCCTTATACTCAAATTGGCTCCATTATTTTTGTCATTTCAAAATTTAAAACTAGTTTGAATAAATTCAAAGATGGAGGGAACATAGGGTTCTAGGGTTTCGTGTATTTCTCTTTGCATGAAATTTTAAGAATGCTGATAATGATGCAAAATCAAAACCTAATTACTATTTAACTAAAACTGGGGTGTTACAATATCCTACCCGGCTTAACCGGAATAGGGAGTTTCTCCCCTATATAAGTCGAGAACCTTCGCTTTAGGTTACAGCGCACGCATGCGAAGGGGGACACATGCACCCAAGGGCGAGGTTTTGCATGTTTCAACATAACACCACACTTCCATTGTCACATCCCAAGATTTTCCAAATCTTGTAATGTGAAAAATAAATGAATAAAATAAAACTTTGTTGATTTTCAGGGTGAGAAGAACTTTTGAATCCAATCGGAAACTTTCAAAACCTATTTGGATCAAATAAAATCCTAAAGGGATTTAAAAAGATAAATAAACAATAAAGTTAAAAATATTTGGAATTACTATTTTGGATCTTTTAATAAAAAGATTTGGTTTTCAAATGAAAAGGTAGAAATATAAATAAGGATTATTTTATAAAGCCATACTAAAACTTGGCCAAGCCCTTGAAATAAAATATTTCTATTTGATAAAAATAGTAAAGGTTTATTTAAATAAAATAATAAGGATTTAATATCCAAGTTTATTAAAAATAAAGGTTTTACTATTTTAATTAAACATCAAAACATGTTATTTTATTTTAAACAATTTTTCCAAGTATTCTATATTTTCAAATAAAACCTACTTATTTGGTTTTGATAATTTTTAGATTTCAAATGGAGATTTTAAATAAATCAAAACCCATTTGATTTAATAACTAAGGTCCGTTTATTTAATTATTAATGGGTCCTAAAAAGAATAAAATTATTTTATTTTGGGACTTGGGTTTGTGTTGTTAAACAGGACCAAAACTCAATACAATGTTTGGTGGAAGTTGTTTTGATTTGGTTGTTTGAATTGATTGTTTGAATTTCAAAACAGAAATTGAATTAGAAAAAGAAAAGCATTCAGAACAATAAAAAATACAAAAGGGAGCCAGCCCAGCCGGCCAGCCCAACTAGGCCCAGCAAGCCCACCTATTTCCCCCTCCCCGAAACATTTTCCTCACTCGCGAAACGACCCGCGCAGTCGCAGACAGCAGGACCCCACCTTTCCCCTCTCTCTCGCTGACTGCTGAGCCCCACCTGCCAACTCAGCTCATCGTCTCCGCGACGACCTCTTCTCCCTCTCTTCGTCGCCGTTTCTGGCTATGATTCCGCGGCTTAAATTCGCCTTAAAACGGCCACCATTACTCGCAGTGATCACGCACGCTTAAACGCCCACGCCCCCTCTCCATTTGCCCTCTGTCGCCAGAACCTATACGCCCCCAGGCCGCTCCAATTAGCGCCTAGACCCCGCCCTGCTCCGACGAGCTCGCAACCAAATTCCGGCGACCCCGCATCGCCCCTTACCTCCCCAAGCACACGGGCAAGTTCCCCAGACCCAGGCGCACCTCCCCGTAGTGCCAGCTCGCTCGCGCGCGCCCCTGAGCCTCGACAACGACGACGACCACCGTACCACCATCTGCTTCCTCTCCGTTGACCCTCCTCATAAGCATGTGTCCGCCCCTCTCCTTCCCGATGACACTCCTGCACTCACCGCACTCACCCGCATCTAACCGTGCACTTATTTTACTTCGGTATGATCTGCAGCCTCGCCCTCGACCAGGACCGCGCGCAACCGACGCCAGCAAGAACTCCGGTGAGCAATAGCCGTGAACTCCGTGCGCCCCTTAACTCCTCGAGAACACCTTGAGCTTCCCCAGGCTTTAGCGAACACGGTGAGCATATTCATTTCCTCCCTTGCTTCCTGTAGCATCGACTCCGCCGCCGTCTGACCGCTCCGCCGCTAGTAGCCACCGCAGCGCCGCCCGTCTCTGGCAAGTGTGCTAGATGCCGTGCGATTAGGATCCAGTGGCTAGGATAGAAGCTAGACGAAAGGGTAAGTAGCATCTGCGTGCCGTGCGATATGACTTGATCCAACGGCCTGCTTCGCTTGATCCACGCGAAACGTTTTCGACGAATCAGAATAGGACGCGTGTCCCAGTCTGTTTGATTTAAACAGAATTTGATCTATTAGATTTCCAAATTTTGTAAATTGCATAACTTTAGTTCCACACGTCCAAATTTTGCAAACTTTATGTCAATGGAATCAGTGGAACAAGCCCTAGCCAACCATGCCATTTGTTTAGTAAAAAGTTTCTGTTAAATTGTTTGGTTTTGCAGAAACTTGTGTATGCTTGTTTAGGTTATAAAAATTATTCAAAAATGATTTTCAGGATAAAATCTTTGGCAAATGTGTGTTTTGAACCTACTGACCATAGGAAACACTTTGTGGATTCAAAAATGTATTTGGTGAAACAAAAGAATGATTCTTTGATTTAAAACCAATTCTAGTCAAATAAAAATATGGTTTATTTATTAAAAATGGTTTTGAAGGAAAACCTTGGGAAATGTTTTGGAAATAAACTCTCTGACCCTAAACACAAGATTTTATGGTTTGAAAACATATTTTGTGAACCCTATAGATTAAAGCCTTAGTAAAAAACATGTTTACACCACATAAATTGATACCTTGTTTTGAAAATGGTTTATGAAGTGAAAACTTTTGCAAATGACTTTGCCACTTTATAAAATGACCATTAGGTGTTTTCAAATGTTTATGTCCCATTAGGAACCACTTTTCCAAATAAAACAATCCTTAGCAGGCTTGCATGCATTATCTTGGTTCTATGATTTTATGTGATGTTTTGCTTGATTGGAAGATTGAAATTGTGCCTTGCTTGATTGAATTGTAGTGACTTGAAGAGTGTGATTGTTGCAAGGACAAGGAGTGAACTTATACTCTACCAAAAAGGCAAGTTATGCTTCATACTTTTGTCCCATTACTTTCACTATGCATTAGTGATTTCTCTAAGTAAAACTTGCATGTAATTTTTGCTAAGTATAAACCATGCTATGGGAAAACCTAGTAGATGAAACCTTAGTAAAATTTCCTAAGTTAAGACTCCTAATACTATCATGCGTAGCTTAGCTAATAGAAAACAAGGGTGGATATATATTCACACTATGGAAAAATTTCTAAGTCTGAGGACTGGTGTTTTTGCTTAATAAAACAACTAAGTTAATGAATCACCTGGGTGGAATGGTAATTGCTTGGTGGTTTTTGGTTGAGTGGTTACACAAGGCCCATGGCTATGGTTTACCTTGTGTATCACACTTGTGGATTGCTACCCAGGAACAAAGAGATTTGAGAGGTCAAATGTTGAGAAGCTTCAAGTGCAACCACTTGGCATTATGGGCTCTGCCTGGATCACATAGGTTTCTAGAACTTAGCCATTTGGACAGTTTGTGGTAGTGGGATGATAGGTTGGAACGCGTCCACTTGGTCCAAGGAAAGTCTTCTGAAAGATCTTGTCTTGGTGAAACCAAGTCATGTGGGGAAAGTGCACCACCTCTGCAGAGTGTAAAATCTAAGTACTCAGCCATGTACCTGGTAAAGGACAATTTGAGCATCAAGACATGGAAGCTATCAAGAATC
Source organism: Avena atlantica (assembly GCA_910589765.1). Lineage (NCBI taxonomy): Eukaryota > Viridiplantae > Streptophyta > Magnoliopsida > Poales > Poaceae > Avena > Avena atlantica. The sequence goes on from OU342736.1 coordinate 16,792,309, forward strand.
TCATCATCCAAATTTCTAAGTTAAAAACTTGTGGTTGAACAAGGGTTAAAGGACCTTCAATCTTTGATTGGGAGATGCCTTGGGAAAGATTATTTTGTCAAGCAAAAACTTAGTGTTTTCAAATGATAAGGAAAATCTATTTTGAGCAATGCAAGCCTAAGCCCCACTTATCCAAATGCATATAGATGATAGACTCCACTATACTACCATAGCATCACTTGCCAATACAATACAAATGTATTGACCCTTGTGGCTGTAACTTGTTATGTTGCAGGTTTGATTGATTTAGTGAAGTGTGTTGATTAGGATTACAAAGTCTACAACCAACATGTCTGCCTGTGGCACTTTGAAGATGAAGGACCCCATGCTTATAGATATTTTGCTGCAATGTAATGCAATAGCCAAATGAGCAATTTAATATGTAATAAATTATGTTATTCCTGGTTATAAAGTTGTATTATGACCTTTGTTTCTTGATATTACATCTTAACTTTGGATGCTAGCTATTGATCCAGGGACTAGCATTGTAAACACAGGGATCTCTACCTTATTAAAGGTTGGGAACCTTGCAGATGGTATCAGAGCATTGTGTTGCCTGTAGGATTTGTAAACGTAGGATTGGACAAAAAACCCTTAGAAAAAATAGGAGTTGTATTTGTTCCAAAACTTATTTAAAAACAATCTTGTAAACTCTTTCCTCAACCATTTTGGTTTTGATTCTACATCTCTTCTATTTTCAACTTGATGGATAAAACCTACCCCATGGCCAAAGACTTCACCATGAGCTAAGGACTTCTTCAACTCTAATGACTTCAACATCTTCAACTCTAATGACTTCAACATCTTCAGCATATTCACCAAGGACTTCAACCTTGGATATCACTAAGGACAAGTGAGACAAGAAATCTTGCTCAAGATTTGGAGACTAAGGAAACACCAAATAGAAGGAGCCATCATCACCTTTGAAGTTTTGTGACCAAGAGTTTTCCCAAGGAAACCATGACCTCATGCAAGAACGAATCAACCAAGAAGGATGGAAAGATCACAAGTGAACCATATAGATGGACCACCATATTTAGCTAAGTCAAACATACCAACTTATGTGGTGTAACAAACATATTTTTGGTTGCCTAAAAATATGCTTGAAACATGTTGTTGAGTGGATTGTTTGTTTGTGATTGCTTGCACATTGCTTGAGTGAATTGTGATATGTGTGATTAGAATCATTTCCTTAGAAATCTTTTTTCCTATTCTAATCCCAATTCAACCCAAACAGATGACTTCTCCAAGAAACCCCAACATCAAGGATGATGACAATAACAACAACAACCAAGAGAACCACATGAGAGAACAACTACTAGCAAACCAAACCCAGTTGAGCCAAGTGACAATCCAGCTTTTAGCTAACAACAATGGACTAGACCCAGCCATACAAAGGATTTTGAAAATTCAATCCCAATTGTTACAAGGAATGGCCACTCAAATGATAAACATTGGAGACAACTCTTCCCAAGGAGCTAATGAAAACAAGGATGACAAATATGTTATTTTAGAAGGAAATCAAGCTTGCAATATTTGTGGAGACAAGGATCACACTTCCAAGGAGCATGGAGATCAATGCCCCAATTGTGAAGAGGAACATCCAGTTGGCCAATGCCCCACATCTCAAGTTCTTGCTTCCTATGTGAAGGAAATAATCATGTTCCTATCCAATGCCCCATCTATTCCCTAGTTCAACAAAGGAAACAAGGTGGAGTGCATCAACAGTTTGTAAACCCTCATGAAGGAACAACTTCTACCCAGAAGGATGAGGACAAAGGAAAATCTCCACTTGTACCTCCATGCAATATGACCCAATTTAAAGGACCAAAGAAGAGACATATGAATTATCCAAGGAGCAACAGAAGGTCAAAGAAACCAGTAGACATTCCTACCTATGAGATAACATATGAAGATCATGAACTGGAAGCACTCCTAGCTTTGGAGAAACCCAAGAAAAAGAAGAAATGCCCCAACCCTAGCAAGAAGGATATTACTCAAGAACAATGTTACACTTGCAAAGAGATGGGACACTATGCCAGTGAATGCCCAGAAAAGAGAAGAGCCAAGAAGACAAACAAAAGCTAGTGAAACCCAAGATGAGGAAGGATATTAGCCAAGTGATGTGCAACCACTGCAAAGAGCTAGGACATTATGCATCATATTGTCTAGAGAAGCCACCTCAAGACCTCATCCTTGTCACATGTTTCAAATGCAAGGAGCTAGGCCACTATGCAAACTTCTGTCCAGGAAAGTTACATCAAGATCCCAAGCAAGCCCAGATGTAAACTAGTTGAAAAATTTTAAGGGTGGTAGTACCCTAGAAGCTTTGAGCCAATTTGTAACCCTAGCCTTCCCAAATCTCGGGACGAGATTTATTTTAAGGGTGATAGCCTGTCACATCCCAAGATTTTCCAAATCTTGTAATGTGAAAAATAAATGAATAAAATAAAACTTTGTTGATATTCAGGGTGAGAAGAACTTTTGAATCCAATTGGAAACTTTCAAAACCTATTTGGATCAAATAAAATCCTAAAGGGATTTAAAAAGATAAATAAACAATAAAGTTAAAAATATTTGGAATTACTATTTTGGATCTTTTAATAAAAAGATTTGGTTTTCAAATGAAAAGGTAGAAATATAAATAAGGATTATTTTATAAAGCCAAACTAAAACCTGGCCAAGCCCTTGAAATAAAATATTTCTATTTGATAAAAATAGTAGAGGTTTATTTAAATAAAATAATAAGGATTTAATATCCAAGTTTATTTAAAATAAAGGTTTTACTATTTTAATTAAACATCAAAACATGTTATTTTATTTTAAACAAGTTTTCCAAGTATTCTATATTTTCAAATAAAACCTACTGATTTGGTTTTGATAATATTTAGATTTCAAATGGAGATTTTAAATAAATCAAAACCCATTTGATTTAATAACTAAGGTCCATTTATTTAATTATTAATGGGTCCTAAAAAGAATAAAATTATTTTATTTTGGGACTTGGGTTTGTGTTGTTAAACATGACCAAAACTCAATACAAAGGTTGGTGGAATTTGTTTTGATTTGGTTGTTTGAATTGATTGTTTGAATTTCAAAACAGAAATTGAATTAGAAAAATAAAAGCATTCAGAACAAAAAAAATACAAAAGGGAGCCAGCCCAGCCGGCCAGCCCAACTAGGCCCAACAATCCCACCTATTTCCCCCTACCCGAAACATTTTCCTCACTCGCGAAACGACCCGCGCAGTCGCAGACAGCAGGACCCCACCTTTCCCCTCTCTCTCTTGCTGAATGCTGAGCCCCACCTGCCAACTCAGCTCATCGTCTCCGCGACGACCTCTTCTCCCTCCCTTTGTCGCCGTTTCTGTCTTTGATTCCGCAGCTTAAATTCGCCTTAACGCGACAACCATTACTCGCAGTGAGCACGCACGCTTAAACTCCCACGCCCCCTCTCCATTTCCCCTCTGTCGCCAGAACCTATACGCCCCCAGGCCGCTCCAATTAGCGCCTAGACCCCGCCCTGCTCCGACGAGCTCGCAACCAAATTCTGGTGACCCCGCATCTCCCCTTACCTCCCCAAGCACACGGGCAAGTTCCCTAGACCCAGGCGCACCTCCCCGTACCGCCAGCTCGCTCGCGCGCGCCCCTGAGCCTCGACAACGACGACGACCACCATCGCCACCATCTGCTTCCTCTGCGGCGACCCTCCTCGTAAGCATGTGTCCGCCCCTCTCCTTCTCGATGACACTCCTGCAGTCACCGCACTCACCCGCATCTAACCGTGCACTTATTTTGCTTCGGGACGATCTGCAGCCTCGCCCTCGACCACGACCGCGCGCAACCGACGCCAGCAAGAACTCCGGTGAGCAATAGTCGTGAACTCCGTGCGCCCCTTGACTCCTCGAGAACACCTTGAGCTTTCCAGGCTTCTGCAAACACGGTGAGCATATTCCTTTCCTCCCTCGCTCCCTGTAGCATCGACTCCGCCGCCGTCTGACCGCTCCACCGTCAGTAGCCACCGCAGCGCCGCCCATCTCTGGCAAGTGTGCTAGATGCCGTGCGATTAGGATCCAGCGGCTAGGATAGAAGATAGACGAAAGGGTAAGTAGCATCTGCGCGCCCTGCGATATGACTTAATCCAACGGCCTGCTTCGCTTGATCCACGCGAAACGTTTTCAACGAATCAGAATAGGACGCGTGTCCCAGTCTGTTTGATTTAAACAGAATTTGATCTATTAGATTTCCAAATTTTGTAAATTTCATAACTTTAGTTCCACACGTCCAAATTTTGCAAACTTTATATCAATGGAATCAGTGGAACAAGCCCTAGCCAACCATGCCATTTGTTTAGTAAAAAGTTTCTGTTAAATTGTTTGTTTTTGCAGAAACTTGTGTATGCTTGTTTAGGTTATAAAAATTATTCAAAAACGATTTTGGGGATAAAATCTTTGGCAAATGGTGTGTTTTGAACCTACTGACCATAGGAAACACTTTGTGGATTCAAAAATGTATTTGCTGAAACAAAATAATGATTCTTTGATTTAAAACCAATTCTAGTCAAATAAAAATATGGTTTATTTATTAAAAATGGTTTTGAAGGAAAATCTTGGGAAATGTTTTGGAAATAAACTCTCTGACCCTAAACACAAGATTTTATGGTTTGAAAACATATTGTGTGAACCCTATAGATTAAAGCCTTAGTAAAAAACATTTTTACACCACATAAATTGATATCTTGTTTTGAAAATGGTTTATGAAGTGAAAACTTTTGCAAATGACTTTGCCACTTTATAAAATGACCATTAGGTGTTTTAAAATGTTTATGTCCCATTAGGAACCACTTTTCCAAATAAAACAATCCTTAGCATGCTTGCATGCATTATCTTGGTTCTATGATTTTATGTGATGTTTTGCTTATTGGTAGATTGAAATTGTGCCTTGCTTGATTGAATTGTAGTGACTTGAAGAGTGTGATTGTTGAAAGGACAAGGAGTGAACTTATACTCTACCAAAAAGGCAAGTGATGCTTCATACTTTTGTCCCATCACTTTCACTATGCATTAGGGATTTATCTAAGTAAAACTTGCATGGAATTTTTGCTAAGTATAAACCTTGCTATGGGAAAACCTAGTAGATGAAACCTTAGTTAAATTTCCTAAGTTAAGACTCCTACTACTATCATGCTTAGCTTAGCTAATAGAAAACAAGGGTGGATATATATTCACACTATGGAAAAATTTCTAAGTCTGAGGACTAGTGTTTTGGTTTAATAAAACAACTAAGTTAATGAATCACCTGGGTGGAATGGTAATTGCTTGGTGGTTTTTGGTTGAGTGGTTACACAAGGCCCATGGCTATGGTTTACCTTGTGTATCACACTTGTGGATTGCCACCCAGGAACAAAGAGATTTGAGAGGTCAAATGTTGAGAAGCTTCAAGTGCAACCACTTGGCATTATGGGCTCTGCCTGGATCACATAGGTTGCTAGAACTTAGCCATTTGGACAGTTGGTGGTAGTGGGATGATAGGTTGGAACGCGTCCACTCGGTCTAAGGAAAGGCCTCTGAAAGATCTTGTATTAGTGAAACCATGTCTTGTGGGGAAAGTGCACCACCTCTGCAGAGTGTAAAATCTAAGTACTTAGCCATGTCCCTGGTAAAGGACAATTTGAGCATGAAGACATGGAAGCTATCAAGAATCTCATCATCCAAATTTCTAAGTTAAAAACTTGTGGTTGAACAAGGGTTAAAGGACCTTCAATCTTTGATTGGGAGATGCCTTGGGAAAGATTATTTTGTCAAGCAAAAACTTAGTTTTTTCAAATGATAAGGAAAATCTATTTTGAGCAATGCAAGCCTAAGCCCCACTTAGCCAAATGCATATAGATGATAGACTCCACTATACTACCATAGCATCACTTGCCAATACAATACAAATGTATTGACCCTTGTGGCTGTAACTTGTTATGTTGCAGGTTTGATTGATTTAGTGAAGTGTGTTGATTAGGATTACAAAGTCTACAACCAACATGTCTGCCTGTGGCACTTTGAAGATGAAGGACCCCATGCTTATAGATATTCTCCTGCAATGTAATGTAATAGCCAAATGAGCTATGGAAGATGTAATAAATTATTTTATTCCTGGTTATAAAGTTGTATTATGACCTTTGTTTATTGATCTTACATCTTAACTGTGGATGCTAGCTATTGATCCAGGGACTAGCATTGCAATCACAGGGATCCTTTTCCTTTACAACGGAGGGATCTTAAAGATGGTATAAGAGCATTGTGTTGCATGTAGGAATTGTAAACCTAGGATTGGACAAAACCCTTAGAAAAAAATAGGAGTTGTATTTGTTCCAAAACTTATTTACACACAATCTTGTAAACTCTTTCCTCAACCATTTTGGTTTTGATTCTACATCTCTTCTATTTCAACTTGATGGATAAAGCCTACCCCATGGCCAAAGACTTCACCATGTGCAAAAGACATCTTCAACCATAATGACTTCAACATCTTCTACTCTAATGACTTCAACATCTTCTACTCTAATGACTTCAACATCTTCAGTATTTTCACCAAGGACTTCAACCTTGGATATCACTAAGGACAAGTGAGACAAGAAATCTTGCTCAAGATTTGGAGACTAAGGAAACACAACTTAGAAGGAGCATCATCACCTTTGAAGTTTTGTGACCAAGAGTTTTACTCAAGGAAGCCATGATCTCATGCAAGAAGGAATCAACCAAGGAGGATGGAAAGATCACAAGTGAACCATATATATGGACCACCATATTTAGTTAAGTCAAACCCACCAACTTATGTGGTGTAACAAAAATATTTTATTGCCTAAAAATGTGCTTGAACTTTGTTGTTTGAGTGAAATGTTTGTTTGTGATTGCTTGCACATTGCTTGTGTGAATTATGATTTGTGTGATTAGAATCCTTACTTAGAATTCTTTTGCCTATTCTAATCTCAATTCAACCCAAACAGATGACTACCCCAAGATAATCAAACATCAAGGTTGATGATACCAACAACAACCAAGAGGACAACATGAGAGAACTTATAGAAACTCAAAACCAGTTGAACCAAATGACAGCTCAATTCATAGCCAACACCAGTGGGGAAGATCCAACCCTGCAAAGGTTTTTGGAAACCCAAGCCCAATTGTTGCTTAAGGTGACAGATCAAATGCTCAACATGGAAAGCAACTTTTCCAAAGGAGTTTGTGACAACAAAGATGACAAAGATGTTATTCTAGAAGGAACCAAAGCTTCCAATATTTGTGGAGACAAGGATCACACTTCCAAGGAGCATGGAGATCAATGCCCCAACTGTGAAGCAAAACATCCATTTGGCCAAAGTCCCACATCTCAAGCTACTTGTTACCTATGTGAAGGAAATAACCATGTCCCTATCCAATGCCCCATCTATTCCATAGTTGAAAAAAGGAAACAGGGAGGAGTACAACAAATGATTTCAAACTATCAAGATGGAGCTAAGTCTACCAAGAAGGATGGAGACAAAGGAAAATCTCCACTTGTACCTCCATGCAATATGACCCAATTTAAAGGACCAAAGAAGAGACATATGAATTATCCAAGGAGCAATAGAAGGTCAAAGAAACTAGTAGACATTCCTGCCTATGAGATAACATATGAAGAACATGAACTAGAAGCACTCCTAGCTTTGGAGAAACCCAAGAAAAAGAAGGACAAAAGCCATGTGCAATGTAATCATTGTAAAGAAATGTGACACTATTCCATTGAATGTCTGTAACATCCCTAAATTCATATTCCAAAACACATTCATGTCATCCTTGCATCCATCATCATTTTAGGATTTTCTCAAAATCATTTCAAAATCAGGAGCATTGTGGCTCATATTTTAGGTATGAAACCTAACCTTTGTACTACATACTTTGGGAAAGATGCTGTTATTCATTCAGAATGTTTTGAATTCAAACTTAAGTGGTCTCAAAAGCTTGAACAAAATATCAAAAGCAAAATATGAATTAAAACAGATCCTATGCCTATTATCACTCTCATAAAGGCATAGTTTATTTTATTTTCAAAAGGACCCATGTGTTCTGAAATGTTTAGATGGGTTTGACATTCATTTAAGAGCAAGTTTCATTTTACAAAAGGTTCTCTAAAGATTTGGATTCAAACAGATTTGAATTTAGGTTTTAAAACCATTTCTGGAAATTCAATCTGAAAAAGAAAAGGATTTAAAGAAGAAAAAAAAATAACCAAACCAGCCAATCTGGCCGATCCAGCCCAAACGGCCCAGCTAGCCCAACAACTCCCACCCTGCGAATTGTTTTCTTTCACCCGCTCTTGCACCCAACAGCTCACTGACCAAAGGGACCCGCTTCTACTCCCCTCTCTCGCTGACAACCGCGGCCCACTCGAGCATCGTCGTCTCCACCCGCATGACCTGTTCGTCCCCAAAATTGACGCGGCCGTTTCCTGTTGATTACGAAGCTTAAATTCGAGTTAAGGCACGAGTGATTCTCGCTCGCTAGCAGGCTACATAAACCCCCTCTGCCCCCTCTCTCTTTTCCCCCAAACCCCAAGCACAGAACGCCCCCAGGCTGCGCGCATTGCTCTCTGCAACCCCGCCGTATCCGACGACTGCGCCGGCGAATTCCGGTGAGTCTCGAGTTCCCCTCTGCCTCTCGTTCATGCTGTCTTGTTCAGTGAGTCTCGGCGCATTCACTGACACACCCCACTTACCTTCGCAGGACGCGTAGCTCCAGCAACGACGACGACTGGCGGCACCGTTCTCTGCACGAACTCCGGCGACTTCCCTCCGTAAGTAGCCACCGCCCCTTGCCCTCTGACTTGTATGCCTAGAATCAACGTCGATGTGCGCATCTAACGGTACCCTTATTTTGGCTTAGCGCGATGAGGAACCTAGCCAACGTCGACGACTGACCGTGCCCGACGTCTGCCTCTACTCCGACGAGCAATCCTCGCCGTGTCCGCGCGCCCCTCGACGAACCAAATCCACCTCAAGATTCAACACGCCACTGCGGTCCTGGTAAGCGCCTCCTTGCTTCCCCGGGCGACCTAGAGCGCTAGCACCGCCGCAGTCAGACGCGCCGCCGCCTATCGCCGCCGATAGCGCCGCCCGTTTCTGGGTAATAGATCGTAGCCGTCAGATCTTGATCCTGCGCGTAGAAACAGTTCACTTAAACGAAGAGGTATGGACAGATCTGAGCCGCGCAACGTTAGTTAGATCCAACGGCTGCAGAGCTTGATCCGCGCGAACCGGTACGCGCCAGTGAGGAGGTGACGCGTGGCAAGGATAAATTCAAAAACATAATTTAAAACCTGATTTAGATCCAAACTTCAAACTACTATAACTTTTGAATGCCACGTTAGAATTTTACAAACTTTATACCGTTGGATTCAGTGAAACAAGACCTTTCTAAATATCCAATTTCTTTGTCATATAGTAACAGTTAAAAATGATTTTATTTGTAGAACATGTTTAAGGCTATTTTAAGTAGGGATTTAATTTAGTAAATTGTATTGGAGCCAAAATAAGTTTAGTTGGAAAAATTGTAACTTGTTAAGTTTCTGTAAACATGTACATACTTGGTAGAGTTTTCAAAATCACCACTTAGTAAAATTCTTGCATGCATGCATTCATGTTATTTTTGATTGAATATATTGTGTGTAATTGTGTGCTATAATTTTTGTAAATTTTGCTAGTGATTGTGATTGTGAAGAGTGCTACTCTCCCCACTACCAAGGCAAGTGATATTTTCATGAACATATCTATCCTATGTTTTGTACTAGCATTAGATATTTTGCTAAGTCTTGCATGCTATCTTTGCCTAATGTCAAGATGGGAAATCCTAAGTAGTGTAGAATGGTAGATTTGCTAGGGAATTTTCCTAAGATAAGTTACCATAACATGCTTAGCCTAGCTACTTAGCAAACAAGGCTGGTGAACATCTATACTTATTATGATGAAAATATTTCTAAGTCAAGAGACTTATGCTTTCCTAATAAAACAACTAAGTCAAATGAACCTCCTGGGTGGAATGGAAAGATTGGGTTATGTTGAGTGGTTACACAAGGCCATGGACTTGGGTTGTGTATCTCACTTGTGGTATGCCACCCAGGCACAAAGGGATTTGGAGGCCAAGTGTTGAGAAAGCTTACAGTGCAACCACTTGGCAATATGGGCTCTGCTATGATCATATAGGTAGCTAGAACTTAGTCACTTGGACAGTTGGTGGTAGTTGGGATGATAGGTTGGAGCGCGTCCATTTTGACTAAGGAAAGGCTTCTGAAAGGTCCCGTCTTGGGAAACCAAGTCTGGTCGGGAAAGTGCACAACCTCTGCAGATGGAAAAACCTAAGTACTTAGCCTAGTCCAAGGCAATGGACAATTTGAGCATCAAGACATGGAAGCTACAAGAATCTCATCACTCCAATTTCTAAATAAAAATTTGTGGGTGAACAAGGGTGAAGGACCCCAATGTCTATTGGTGGTTTCTTGGAATGTTTTGACAAAGAAAACTTAGTAATTTCAACTAATAGGAAAAACTTATTTTCAAGCAAAGCAAGCCAAGCTACACTTAGCCAAAATGCATATAGTAAAATAGTCCACTTAAAATGTACTAAGGTATCACTTGCCAATACTATTCCAAAGTATTGACCCTCTGTGGCTGTAACTTGTGATGTTGCAGGTTATTCCGATGATGAATAGGAGTCATGAGTCTACACTCAACATGCTTGCCTGTGGCACATGAAGATGAAGACTTATGTTTATTTACTTATTCCATAAACTCTTGTACTAGGCCTTGGCCCTGAGTTGTAAAATACTATGATTTATCTCTGGAATGAATGTAATAAACGACCTTTGTATCTGTGTACTTCATCTTAAACTGTGGATGCTAGCATTGATCCAGGGACTAGCATTGCAATCACAGGGATCCTTTCCTTTATAAAGGAGGGGTCTAACAGATGGTATCAGAGCACTGTGTTGCCTGTTGGATTATGACCCTAGGATTGGAAAACCACTAAGGAAAAAGTTTTTCAACTACTTCTACACTTGTCTATTCTTCTCGTAAAACTTTTCTAATCTCTTTCAACTTTGTTTGTAGATGAACTCCATCAACGAAGCCGTGAAGAAAGGACCACTCATGACCATGACCTTGGAGTGTGAAACGGAGTTTCCCAATATTCTCAAGGACCTCATGGTGGCAATGGATGCACATGGTGCAGCTGTGTACAAGGGCTATCCAGTGATGGATGAAGGAGTGGAGTATTGGTGGGTGCAACTTCACTTGTACAAAAACAAGGAAGACAACCACAAAGAAAGGGGATTCTGCATGTACACCAACACTACAATGCACACCACATTCTTTGAGTCAGCCAGGGATGCATCTTGGAGGACTATCAAAGAATTAAGTGCTAGAGTCAAGTGCAGAATGCTCAACCTCCAAAAGGACTTAGAGAAAGAGAAGGAGCTTACTCAAGAGTTGGAAGCCACCAACCAAGAGATAAGGGGAGATGTTATAGACTTAGTGATAGAGTCAAGAGAGCAAGATTGATGGATTGCCTCTACGAACATTGTGTTTGCTAATAGATCCCGTGAGATTGGATTGTAAGGGCACTTCGTTAGTTGGACCACCACTTATCACCTTATTTCCAAAAATGATACTTTAAATAAGTATGGACCTTGATTGATGTAATGGACTTATGTATGCATGGCTTGTGTGATGATTGTGATCCATGGATATGTATGAATGTTTGTCTTGATTTACCTTGAATTGTGTTGTTCTAACTTTTTCATTCTTATAAATAGATGCCTATTGCCATCAGCACTGTTGAGGATTTTCAGGTTACTCGTTTTGGTCCTCTTATCGTTGAGCGTACCACTCTTCTCGATCTCCCTCTTCCCACCATCACGGTGTACCCACTTACCAAGTTTGAGAGGAAGGATCTATGGGGCTTTAAGGTGAACCAGCCCGGACGCCAGACTGAGCCTACTACGGAGGCCATTGTCTTCAAGCTGATGCACGACGACAGGGAGAGAGGCATGGAGGTAGTCATGCAGGACCTGATAGGACGACTGTTAGGCCGTCACTCCCGACAGGTTAGGGGCACCCACTTTCACGTCTTCGGAAGACATGATGTTGATGGAGAGTCTATCGACTTTGAGGATGACTCGAGGAGCACTGCAGAGCCGATACGTCTCTACCTTCAGGACTTAGAGACCCTTCTCAGGCACGTAGATACGGACAGGACGAATGTCATGCTCGGAAATGACGAGCTTCAGGTGCAGCTTCTCGAGAAGGACAAGCTTTTTGCGCAGCAGGATGAGATGATCAAGGAAATGGAGACAAAGTTCGAGGCCCAGGACCGCAAGTTCAAGAGTCAGGAGAAACGCGTCCAGGATAGGAACAAGAAGATCCGGGACATGACAGAGGAACTGAAGTCCAAGGATTTCGAGCTAGAGCAGCAGCAGATGGTTATTGAGAGACTTCGTTCCCAGAAGAGGACTCTCAAGGCCAAGGTCGATTCCTTGACCACTACGATTGAGGAGAACTAGACCGCGATGGAGAACGCAGGTCTTACCTTCGTCGAGGAGGAGATTGTTATCGACGATTAGAATTGACTATTCGTACACCTTTCATATTCATACTTGTTATTGTGAACTTGTTATTGGACCATCCGACATGTGGATGGGTTGCTACATGTGTGTTTTATTTCATGAACTTATCATCTGATTGTTGAGTTTTATTCTTATGTTGCATGTTATGTGAACTGCTTCTGATGTATTGTGCATAAAACATCTAAGGGTATCTCATACTTATCTATTTGAACAAACCACAGATGCCCCCCCGTCGCGCAAACCCCAACCCCAATAACATCACCCCGGAAATGCAACAAATGATGAATGCGCAAACACAGCTTATGCAAATGATGACGACATTCATTCAAAACCAGAACAACAACAACCCCAATAACAACAACAACAACCCCAATAACAACAACAACAACCCACCGGGTTTTGATATGCTCACCAGATTTCTGCGTTTGAGGCCAGCAAAGTTTTCGGGGACAACTGATCTCATGGTGGCCAATGACTGGCTACGTTCCGTGAACAAGGACTTAGTGACTGTGGGCTGCACGGATGCTGAAAAGGTCAGATTCGCAGCACATCTGTTGGAAGGACCAGCCGCCACATGGTGGGACAACTTCCAAATCACCACTCCTATTGATGAGGTGACTTGGGCTATCTTTGAAGATGGCTTTCGCACTGCTCATATCTCATCAGGAATGATGAGTCTGAAAAAGAAGGAGTTTCACAACCTGAAACAGTGCCACCGCAGCGTGGCAGAATACATAGAAGAGTTCAACAATCTGGCGCGCTATGCACCGGATGAGGTTGACACAGATGCAAAAAGAAAGGAAATATTTCTGGAAGGCTTGAATGATGAGCTGAATCTGCAGTTGTCTGTGGAATATGTTCCAACTTATCAGTCTTTGTGTGACAAGGCTGCTATTTTGGAAAGTAAAATGAAGCAAGTCGAGAGTAGAAAGAGGAAACACTCCGACAAACACAGCTCGGGATCGTCTCACAAACGATCTCACTATGATGACAGTGGCAACTCAGGATCCCATAAACATGGGAAATTCAGCAAGCACAACCACAACCGTCATGACAACAAGCATCACCGCAGTCATGACAAGGACAAGTACAAGAACCACAAGGGTGGACATAAGAGCCACTATGGTGGAAATGGTAGTGGAAGTGGAGGCCAACCTCCTAAAAAGGACATCAGTCAGGTTGAGTGCTTCAAATGCAAGAAGCTGGGGCATTATGCTTATGAGTGCCCTGAGAAGAAAGTTGAAGGACCTAACAAGCCAAATCCTTTTCAGAAAGGACAGGTTAACCACACCAATGTGGTGGAGGTCTATGAGGAGCCTGATGCCGTGGCTGGTAAGTTCATACTCAATTCAATTTCAGCATTTGTACTCTTTGATACCGGTGCATCTCATTCATTCATATCAAAGGCATTTGTTGATAGAAATGGGTTTGCATCAGAAAACATCGGGTGTCCAATAAAGGTTAGTTCTCCGGGGGGAGATATGATAGTAAGCCTTGGATGTCGGGATCTCATCATAGAGTTTGGTAAGCATAAGTTTCCAGTAAGCCTGATAATCCTGGATTCCCAAGGACTAGACGTAATTTTGGGAATGGATTGGATGGCTAAGTATGAAGGAGTATTAGATTGTGCCAATCGTACAGTTACACTCACAACCCCCGAAGGAAAAAGAATAAAATTCAAGTCAAACTTTGAATCCAAAGGAAGTAAGCTAAATTCTCTTAAGGGGGTTAGCATGGACAGTGTGCCAATAGTATGTGAATATCCGGATGTGTTTCCGGAAGAGTTACCAGGAATGCCACCGGATAGAGATGTGGAGTTTCTGATAGATTTGGTGCCAGGATCAGGACCAATAGCTAAGAGACCGTACAAAATGTCAGTTGATGAACTGAAAGAGCTCAAGAAACAGTTAGGAGAACAGTTACAGAAAGGGTTTATTCAACCAAGTTCTTCATCTTGGGGAGCCCCAGTATTGTTCGTGGAGAAGAAGGATAAAACACAAAGATTATGTATTGATTACCGTTCTCTCAACAAGGTAACCATCAAGAACAAATATCCTTTGCCAAGAATCAATGACTTGTTCGATCAGCTAGAAGGAGGATGTGTATTCTCGAAGATTGATCTCCGGTCAGGTTATTTTCAACTCAAGATAAGAGAGCAAGACACACCAAAAGCAGCATTCACCACAAGGTATGGATTGTATGAGTATACTGTGATGCCTTTTGGATTAACCAACGCTCCAGCATACTTCATGAATATGATGAACAAGGTGTTCATGGAATTTCTTGAAAAGTTCGTTGTCGTTTTCATCGATGATATCTTGGTGTACTCCAAGAGCAAGGAAGAACATGAAAGACACTTACGCTTGATACTTGAGAAACTGAGGGAACATAAACTTTATGCCAAATTCAGTAAGTGTGAGTTCTGGTTAGAGAAAGTTGGTTTTCTTGGTCATGTGATGACAAAGGATGGTGTGGCAGTTGATCCTGCTAAGGTTTCAGCTGTGACAGAATGGGAATCACACAAGAATGTGAAAGAAGTTCGTAGTTTCCTCGGCTTAGCATGTTACTACAGAAGGTTCATTGAAAATTTCTCGAAGGTTGCTAAGCCAATGACAGAATTTCTAAAGAAGGACAAGAAATTTGCTTGGTCTGAAGGCTGCGAAGTCAGCTTCCAAGAATTGAAGAAGAGACTTGTGACAGCACCAATTCTATGTCTGCCGGATTTAGAAAAAGATTTCCAAGTATATTGTGATGCGGCTCATCAAGGTTTGGGACCCGTACTTATGCAAGACGGTAAAGTCGTAGCCTATGCCTCGAGACAACTCAAAACTCATGAAGTAAACTATCCCACTCATGATTTGGAGTTAGCCTCTGTCGTCCATGCACTCAAAACATGGAGACATTACCTTCTGGGAAAGCGTTGTGAAGTGTTCACCGATCACAAAAGTTTGAAGTATATATTCACCCAGAAGTAAATCAATATTAGACAAAGAAGATGGCTAGAACTTATCAAGGACTACGACTTAAGTTTGCAATACCATCCCGGTAAAGCAAATGTAGTAGCGGATGCTCTAAGTCATAAGACGTTTGTAAATGGCCTTACCAAAGGTGATTTGTTAGAAGACTTGTGTAAGCAATTCAAAGAACTCAGATTGGAAATTGTGCCTGAAGGGCATCTCATGTCTTTGGATGTTCAACCCACTTTGTTGGACAAGATACGAGAAGCTCAGAAGACCGATAAGGAAATTGAAAAGATTAGGGAAAATATTAGCCTAGGGAAAGCTAAGAGTTTCCATATAGACGAACAAGGTACATTATGGCACGGGAAACGTATATGTGTTCCACAGGACCCGGAGTTGCGGAAACTGATCTTACAAGAAGGTCACAACTCTCCTTATTCTATTCACCCAGGAAACACCAAGATGTACATGGATATGAAAGAAAGATTTTGGTGGAACAACCTAAAAAGGGACATCGCTGAGCATATTGTATTGTGTGATGTGTGTAGCAGAGTAAAAGCGGAGCATCAATAACCAGCGGTTTTGCTTCAACCACTGCCTATTCCTGAATGGAAGTGGGAAAATATTGGTATGGATCATTACCGGATTACCAAGGACCAGGTCAGGGTATGATTCCATATGGCTAGTAGTGGATCGTCTAACTAAAGTGGCTCATTTTATACCCGTAAAGACAACATATACAAGTGCCAAGTTAGAAAAAATCTACATGAGAAGAATCGTGTGCCTTCACGGTGTGCCTAAGAGTATTGTATCAGATAGAGGAACTCAGTTCACTTCTCACTTTTGGAGACAACTTCATGAATCTTTGGGAACAAGATTGGAATTCAGCACTTCTTTTCACCCTCAAACTGATGGACAAATAGAAAGGACTAACCAAATTCTTGAAGACATGTTGAGGGCATGTGCCTTAGACTACGGAGCAAGTTGGGATGAAATCTTGCCTTACGCAGAGTTCTCTTACAATAACAGTCATCAATCTAGTATTGGAATGGCACCGTTTGAGTTACTCTACGGAAGGAAGTGTACCACCCCATTGTTATGGAATGGTGTGGGAGAAAGAAGCTTATTTGGGCCTGATCTTATCAAAGACGCCGAAGAGAAAGTCAAATTGGTTAAAGACAGGTTGAAGGTAGCACAATCCCGACAGAAAAGCTACGCGGATTCTAAGCGTAGAGAAGTCACCTACGAAGTTGGGGATAGAGCTTATCTTAGAGTATCGCCACTTCATGGAGTAAAAAGGTTTGGAGTCAAAGGGAAGTTGGCACCAAGATATGTTGGGACATTCAAGATTCTAAGTCGCAAGGGCGAAGTTGCATATGAAGTTGAATTGCCAGAATCTCTGTCAGCTGTCCATAATGTGTTTCATGTGAGTCAGCTCAAGAAATGTCACCTAGAGATGGAGGAATCATCTCTGAAGGATACCATACCTTTGGAAGAAGTTCAATTAGAAAGTGATCTCACCTATGAGGAAAAGCCTGTCAAGATTCTTGAGACCACAGAAAGAGTCACAAGGACAAAAACTATCAAGTTTTGCAAAGTGCAATGGAATCATCACTCCGAAGAGGAAGCAACATGGGAAAGAGAAGATGATCTTCGGAAAGACCACCCTCACCTATTTGCTAGCCAATCCGAATCTCGAGGGCGAGATTCATCTTAAGGGGGTTAGATTTGTAACATACCTAAATTCATATTCCAAAACTCATTCATATCATCCTTGCATCCATCATCATTTTAGGATTTTCTCAAAATCATTTCAAAATCATGAGCATTGTGGCTCATATTTTAGGTATGAAACCTAACCTTTGTACTACATACTTTGGGAAAGATGCTGTTATTCATTCAGAATGTTTTGAATTCAAACTTAAGTGGTCTCAAAAGCTTGAACAAAATATCAAAAGCAAAATATGAATTAAAACAAATCCTATGCCTATTATCACTCTCATAAAGGCATAGTTTATTTTATTTTCAAAAGGACCCATGTGTTCTGAAATGTTTAGATGGGTTTGACATTCATTTAAGAGCAAGTTTCATTTTACAAAAGGTTCTGTAAAGATTTGGATTCAAACAGATTTGAATTTAGGTTTAAAAACCATTTCTGGAAATTCAATCTGAAAAAGAAAAGGATTTAAAGAAGAAAAAAAAATAACCAAACCAGCCAATCTGGCCGATCCAGCCCAACACGGCCCAGCTAGCCCAACAACTCCCACCCTGCGAATCGTTTTCTTTCACCCGCTCTTGCACCCAACAGCTTACTGACCAAAGGGACCCGCTTCTACTCCCCTCTCTCGCTGACAACCGCGGCCCACTCGAGCATCGTCGTCTCCACCGGCACGACCTGTTCGTCCCCAAAATTGACGCGGCCGTTTCCTGTTGATTATGCAGCTTAAATTCGAGTTAAGGCACGAGTGATTCTCGCTCGCGAGCAGGCTACATAAACCCCCTCTGCCCCCTCTCTCTTTTCCCCCAAACCCCAAGAACAGAACGCCCCCAGGCTACGCGCATTACTCTCTGCAACCCCGCCGTCTCCGACGACTGCGCCGGCGAATTCCGGTGAGTCTCGAGTTCCCCTCTGCCTCTCGTTCATGTTGTCTTGTTCAGTGAGTCTCGGCGCATCCACTGACACACCCCACTTACCTTCGCAGGACCTGTAGCTACAGCAACGACGACGACTGGTCGCCACCGTTCTCTGCACGAACTCCGGCGACTTCCCTCCGTAAGTAGCCACCGCCCCTTGCCCTCTGACTTGTATGCCTAGAATCTACGTCGATGTGCGCATCTAACGGTACCCTTATTTTGGCTTAGCGCGAAGAGGAACCTTGCCAACGTCGACGACTGACCGTGCCCGACGTCTGCCTCTACTCCGACGAGCAATCCTCGCCGTGTCCGCGCGCCCCTCGACGAACCAAATCCACCTCAAGCTTCAACACGCCACTGCGGTACTGGTAAGCGCCTCCTTGCTTCCCTGGGCGACCTAGAGCGCTAGCACCACCGCAGTCAGACGCGCCGCCGCCTATCGCCGCCGATAGCGCCGCCCGTTTCTGGTTAATAGATCGTAGCCGTCAGATCTTGATCCTGCGCGTAGAAACAGTTCACTTAAACGAAGAGGTATGGATAGATCTGAGCCGCGCAACGTTAGTTAGATCCAAAGGCTGCAGAGCTTGATCCGCGCGAACCGGTACACGCCAGTGAGGAGTTGACGCATGGCAAGGATAAATTCAAAAACAGAATTTAAAACCTGATTTAGATCCAAACTTCAAACTACTATAACTTTTGAATGCCACGTTAGAATTTTACAAACTTTATACCGTTGGATTCAGTGAAACAAGACCTTTCTGAATATCCAATTTATTTGTCATATAGTAACAGTTAAAAATGATTTTATTTGTAGAACATGTTTAAGGATATTTTAAGTAGGGATTTAATTTAGTAAATTGTATTGGAGCCAAAATAAGTTTAGTTGGCAAAATTGTAACTTGTTAAGTTTCTGTAAACATGTACATACTTGGTAGAGTTTTCAAAATCACCACTTAGTAAAATTCTTGCATGCATGCATTCATGTTATTTTTGATTGAATATATTGTGTGTAATTGTGTGCTATAATTTTTGTAGATTTTGCTAGTGATTGTGATTGTGAAGAGTGCTACTCTCCCCACTACCAAGGAAAGTGATATTTTCATGAACATATCTATCCTATGTTTTGTACTAGCATTAGATATTTTGCTAAGTCTTGCATGCTATCTTTGCCTAATGTCAAGATGGGAAATCCTAAGTAGTGTAGAATGGTAGATTTCCTAGGGAATTTTCCTAAGATAAGTTACAATAACATGCTTAGCCTAGCTACTTAGCAAAAAAGGGTGGTGAACATCTATACTTATTATGATGAAAATATTTCTAAGTCAAGAGACTTATGCTTTCCTAATAAAACAACTATGTCAAATGAACCTCCTGGGTGGAATGGAAAGATTGGGTTATGTTGAGTGGTTACACAAGGCCATGGACTTGGGTTGTGCATCTCACTTGTGGTATGCCACCCAGGCACAAAGGGATTTGGAGGCCAAGTGTTGAGAAAGCTTACAGTGCAACCACTTGGCAATATGGGCTCTGCCTTGATCATATAGGTAGCTAGAACTTAGTCACTTGGACAGTTGGTGGTAGTTGGGATGATAGGTTGGAGCGCGTCCATTTTGACTAAGGAAAGGCTTCTGAAAGGTCCCGTCTTGGGAAACCAAGTCTGGTCGGGAAAGTGCACAACCTCTGCAGATGGAAAAACCTAAGTACTTAGCCTAGTCCAAGGCAATGGACAATTTGAGCATCAAGACATGGAAGCTACAAGAATCTCATCACTCCAATTTCTAAATAAAAATTTGTGGGTGAACAAGGGTGAAGGACCCCAATGTCTATTGGTGGTTTCTTGGAATGTTTTGACAAAGAAAACTTAGTAATTTCAACTAATAGGAAAAACTTATTTTCAAGCAAAGCAAGCCAAGCTACACTTATCCAAAATGCATATAGTAAAATAGTCCACTTAAAATGTACTAAGGTATCGCTTGCCAATACTATTCCAAAGTATTGACCCTCTGTGGCTGTAACTTGTGATGTTGCAGGTTATTCCGATGATGAATAGGAGTCATGAGTCTACACTCAACATGCTTGCCTGTGGCACATGAAGATGAAGACTTATGTTTATTTAATTATTCCATAAACTCTTGTACTAGGCCTTGGCCCTGAGTTGTAAAAGACTATGATTTATCTCTAGAATGAATGTAATAAACGACCTTTGTATCTGTGTACTTCATCTTAAACTGTGGATGCTAGCATTGATCCAGGGACTAGCATTGCAATCACAGGGATCCTTTCCTTTATAAAGGAGGGGTCTAACAATGTCCAGAGAAACAGAAGTATAAGGAGATTGGCCAAGTATGGTGCAACAACTGCAAAGAGCTAGGCCATTATGCAGCAACCTGTCCACAAGAGATACGTGAAGAACTCAAACTTATCACATGTTACAATTGTGGTAACCAAGGACATTATGCAAGCAACTGTCCAAAAAAGATGAAGCATAAGATAAACAAGCCTAGGAAGGATCTCAGGCTTGTCACATGTTTCAAGTGTGGAAACAAAGGACACTATGCAGATGTTTGCCCAGAGAAGTTTCCTCAAGATCCCAAGCAAGCCAATATGTAATTTAGTTGGAAAATTTTTAAGGGTGGTAGTACCCTAGATGCTTTGAGCCTACTTGTAACCCTAGCCTTCCCAAATCTCGGGACGAGATTTATTTTAAGGGTGGTAGCCTGTCACATCCCAAGATTTTCCAAATATTGTTATGTGAAAAATAAATGAATAAAATAAAACTTTGTTGATTTTTAGGGTGAGAAGAAACTTTTTGATTCCAATTGGAAACCTTCAAACCTATTTGATCAAAAAAATCCTAAGGGGATTTGAAAAGATAAACAATTAATAAATAAAATATTAAATATGTGAAAGTACTTTTTTTGGATCCTTTAATAAAAAGATGTGGTTTTCAAATGAAAAGGTAGAAATATAAATAAGGATTATTTTATAGAGCCAAATTAAACCTTGGCCAACATTTTGAAATAAAACATTTGCTTTGATTAAAAGAGTAAAAGGTTTATTTAAATAAAATAATGAGAGTTTATTAATAAACCAATTTTATTAAAGTAAAGGTATTTCCCATTTTAATTAAAAACATCAAAACATGTTAAAATTATTTTTAAACAAGTTTTCAAGTATTTTATATTCTCAAATAAAACCTACTGAAGTGTTTTTGGTTTTATTTTTAGTTTTCAAAATAAAGATTTTAATAAAACAAATCCTATTTGAATTAAATGATTAAGGTCTATTCATTTAATTATTAATGGACCCTAAAATAAAAATATTATTTTATTTTGGGACTTGAATTGTGTTAATAAACAAAACTAAAACCCAATACAAAGTGTGGTGGAAGTTTGATTGATTTGAATGTTTGGTTTGTTTGATTGCATTTCAAAACAGAAAACCAAATAGAAAAAGAAAAAGATTACTGAATAAAAAAAAGTGAAACAAACAGCCCAACCCATCTGGCCCAGCAAGCCCAGCTCCAGCCCAACTTTTCCCCCCATGCGCGAAGCGTTTTCCACCTAAACACGAACCGCGCAGTCGCTGACTAGCAGGCCCCACCTCCCCTCTTCCTCTCTCACTGACGACACGGTCCCGCCTGTCAGTTTTCGTTTCCACCCGCCGCGACTTCTTCTCCCCCAACCTCGTCGCCGTTTCTGCTGATTGATTGCGCGTTTGATTCCTCATTAACCACGCATTGGTTCAGCCCATGACCGCGTGCACTTAAGCATCCCTCTCCCCTCTCTGATCTCCCTCACTCGCCATACCCTCTTCTCCCCAGGCCGTCGTACTTTCGAGCTCGCGTATCACTGCTCCGACGAGCTCGCCGACAAATTCCGACGAACTCGACCCACCCCACCATCCCTGCTTCACACTGTCTTGCTTACCAGATCCTTGTGCACCTGCCCGTATCATCTGCTCGGCCGCGCTTGCCCTAGAAACTCGTCCACGTCTTCGACCGAGCGCCACCGTCGGCTGCCACTTCTCCGGCGACCCTTTCCCGTAAGTACTGTCCACCCCTTGCCCACTTTTGATGCTCAATTTTCTGCACGCGTGCGAAGCTAACAGCAACCTCCGTTTGCTCTCTCGTGCTCCGTAGCGTCGCCCTCGACGACGACTGACCGCACCCAAGGTGAAGCACAGCTCCGGCGAGCGATTCAGGACTACCTCGTGCGCCCCTCGACAAAAAGCGAGTACGTTGAGCTTCAGCACGACGAGGAGACCTCGGTGAGCCCTCTCTCCCTCTTACCAGCTTCCTGTATCACCGGAACCATCGCGAGCAGAGCCGCGCCGCCAGTCGCCACCGCGCAGCGCCGCTAGTTTCTGGTCGAGGCACTGGGAGCCGTCAGATTCAGATCGGAGCGATAGGATAGTTTCACTCAACGAAAGGGTATGCGATTATCAGAGCCGCACAGATCTCTTTTAATCCAACGGCCTGTATCTGTTGATCCACGTGAACAATTTTTGTCCAATCAGAAACAACCACGTGGACGAAGTTTGATTTAAAACAGAATTAGAATCTGATTTGGTATACAAATTTGAAAAATCCATGACTTTAGTTCTACACGTCCAAATTTTGCAAACTTTATATCAATGGATTCAGAAAAACAAGCCCTAGCCAACTATGCACTTTGTTTAGTAAAAAGCTTCTGTTAAAATGTTTGTTTTTGCATAAACTTATGTATGCTTGTTTAGGATATAAAATTTATTTCAAAATGATTTTAGGGTTCAAATCTTTGCAAATTGGTTTGTTGTGAACCTATTAACCTTAGGAACCAACTTATGGATTTAAAAATGTATTTTGTGAAGTTTAGGATTGAATAATTGAATAAAAATATTGATTTTGTTATGGAAATGATTTTTGAGAAAAACTTTGGAAAATGTGTTGATTCAAACTCACTGACCCTAAACACCAAGTTTTGTGAATTAACAACTTATTTGGTGAACAATATAAAAATTATTTCCTTACCAAAAGCATTTTCACCACATAAAATAATGATTGGATTTAAAAATGGTTTATAGATAAAACCCTTTTGCAAATGACTTTGCCACTTTATAAAATGACCACTTTGAGCCTTACAATGTATAGAGCCTAGTAGAAACCACCTTTGCAAATAAACTAACTTTTGCATGCTTGCATGCATTATCTTGTTTCTATGATTTTATGTGATGAATTGCTAGAATGGTAGATTGAACTTGTGCCTTGCTTGATTGAATTGTAGTGACTTGAAGAGTGTGATTGTAGCAAGGACAAGGATTGAACTTATACTCTACCAAAAAGGAAAGTGATGCTTCATACTTTTGTCCCATTATTTTCACTATGCATTAGTGATATTTCTAAGTAAGACTTGCATGGAATTTTTGCTAAGTATAAACCATGCTATGGGAAATCCTAGTAGATGTAACCTTATTAGAAATTTCCTAAGTTAAGATTCCTACTACTATCATGCTTAGCTTAGCTAAAAGAAAACAAGGGTGGAATATATATTCATACTATGGAAAAATTTCTAAGTATGAGGACTTGTGTTTTGTTTAATAAAACAACTAAGTGAATGAATCACCTGGGTGGAATGGAAGGAATGGTTTGTGTTGAGTGGTTACACAAGGCCAGGGGACTGGTGAACCTTGTGTATCTCACTTGTGGATGGCCACCCAGGAACAAAGAGATTTGAAATGTCAAATGTTGAGAAGCTTCAAGTGCAGCCACTTGGCATTATGGGATCTGCCTGGATCACATAGGTTGCTAGAACTTATCCATTTGGACAGTTGGTGGTAGTGGGATGATAGGTTGGAACGCGTCCATTTGGTCTAAGGAAAGGCTTCTGAAAGATCTTTTCTTGGTGAAACCAAGTCTTGTGGGGAAAGTGCACCACCTTTGTAGAGTGTAAAATCTAAGTACTTAGCCATGTCCCTGGTAAAGGACAATTTGAGCATCAAGACATGGAAGCTATCAAGAATCTCATCATCCAAATTTCTAAGTTAAAAACTTGTGGTTGAACAAGGGTTAAAGGATCTTCAATCTTTGATTGGTAGATGCCTTGGGTGATTTTTGTCAAGCAAAAACTTAGTGTTTTCAAATGATAAGGAAAATATATTTTGAGCAATGCAAGCCTCAACTCCACTTTGCCAAATGCATATAGATGATAGACTCCACTATTCTACCATAGTATCACTTGCCAATACAATTCAAATGTATTGACCCTTGTAGTTGTAACTTGTTATGTTGTAGGTTTGTTTGATATTAGTGAAGTTTAATGAATAGGATTACAAGTCTACAACCAACATGTCTGCCTGTGGCAGTTTGAAGATGAAGGGCCCCATGTTTATAGATATTCTGCTTCAATGTTATGTAATAGCCAAATGAGCTATGGTAGATGTAATAAATTATTTTATTCCTGGTTATAAAGTTGTATTATGACCTTTGTTTCTTCATATTACATCTTAACTGTGGATGCTAGCTATTGATCCAGGGACTAGCATTGCAATCACAGGGATCCTTTTCATTTACAAAGGAGGGATCTTACAAGAACCTTCGCGTTAGGTTACAACGCAAGCATGCGAAGGGGGAGTACACATGCACCCGGGGATGAGGTTTTGCATGTTTCAACATAACACCACACTTCCATGCATGTTCTAGGTACACAAGCAAGTCCTTGAGGTATTCCGATGCCCCGGAGTGTGTTCTGCAGTGGAACCCTGATATGTGGGCATCAAATCGTCTACCCCTAGACGCTCATCTGACAGGGGTACCCGGGCGTAGCACTCTCTTGTTTTTTTAGGTCATATGATGATGTAATACCATGTTGCATTGGTTCACAAGGTGAGGGCAGTATCCTACCCAGTTTCACTGGAACAGGGAGTTTCCCCCTTATATAAGTCCAGAACCTTCGCTTTAGGTTATAGAGCACGCATGCGAAGGGGGACACATGCAACCGTGGACTAGGTTTTGCATGTTTCAACATAACACCACACTTCCATGCATGTGCTAGGGCCACATGCAAGTCATTGAGGTATTCCGACGCCCTAGAGCGTGTTCTATTGCAGAACCCTGATCTGTGGGCATCGGATCGTCCACCCCCCTAGACGTTCCTCTGACAAGGGTCGCTCGACATAGCACTCTATTATTTTGTTTTTGTTTAGGTCATATGATGATGTAAAACCATTTTGGTTCACAACGGGAGGGCAGTATCCTACACGGTTTCACCGGAACGGGGAGTTTCCCCCTTATATAAGTCCACAACCTTCGCTTTAGGTTACAGAGCACGCATGCGAAGGGTGACACATGCACCCGTCGACTAGGTTTTGCATGTTTCAACATAACACCACACTTCCATGCATGTGCTAGGGCCACATTAAAGTCCTTGAGGTATTCCGACGACTCGGAGCGTGGTCTGCTGCGGAAACCTGATCTATGGGCATCGGGTCGTCTACCCCCCAAGACGTTCCTCTGACAGGGGTAGCCCGGCGTACCACTCTCTTGTTTTGTTTTTGTTTAGGTCATATGATGATGTAAAACCATGTTGGTTCATAAGGGGAGGGCAGTATCCTACCAGGTTTCACCGGAATGGGGAGTTTCACCCTTATATAAGTCAACAACCTTCGTTTTAGGTTACAGCGCACGCATGCGATGAAGGGATACGGGTAGGCTACACTAGCGCAAATCAAAAAAATTCTACCGCGTAAACTAGGATTCATGTTGTCATAGATCATGAGATTACCACTAGACACACAGTTGCGAAATTGATGAAGCGCGTCGAGGTAGTGCAGACGTTCCACGTCTCCTCCTCTTCCTCTTCCCGCGAGAAGCTCCCTTTGCGCGGCTCGTCCAAGTGCCACAGATGCAGCACCTCCGAGGTATCCACACATACAGTGTGGAAGCGTTAGACGCCGGACTGCTAGGTCCGCGCGTGCAACACAGGCATGAGGAGTGGCGGCTAGGTGGAGTGGTCTAACCCTGTTCAGCTCGCCCCACCCTCCCTTATATAGGCATCCCTCGTGGGCTTCTACATTAGGAGCCCATTAGTAGCCTAAGCCTGGTCTAATTCGGATCCAATCCTCATTAGGCTTCCAGCCCCTTAAGTGTGTGACCCTATAGGTTCATATATGTATAGAGATGACACGAAAACACTTATTCTGTCAATAGTTGGTAGCGGCCTCTAGCAAGACGTGCCAACTCCTAAACGTATACAAAGATCATATCGGACGAACCATCACAATGTTTAGTACATGTCTTTCCCTTTGCCTCACGATATTTGGTCTAGCTCCAAGCTGACCTTCCTTTCTTGATACCTGTCACATCCCAAGATTTTCCAAATATTGTAATGTGAAAAATAAATGAATAAAATAAAACTTTGGTGAATTTCAGGGTGAGAAGAAACTTTTGAATCCAATTGGGAACTTTTCAAAACCTATTTGGATCAAATAAAATCCTAAAGGGATTTAAAAAGTTTAATAAACAATAAAGCTAAAAATATTTTGAAATTACTATTTTTGGATCTTTTAATAAAAAGGATTTGGTTTTCAAAAGAAAAGGTAGATTTATAAATAAGGATTATTTTATGGAGCCAAAATAAACCTTGGTCAAGCTTTTGAAATAAAACATTTTGTTTTGATAAAAATAGTAAAGGTTTATTTAAATAAAATAATAAGTATTTAATATCCAATTTTATTTAAGTAAAGGCTTTTCCCATTTTTAAATAAACACTAAAACTTATTTATTTATTTTAAATAAGTTTTCCAAGTATTTTATATTCTCAAATAAAACCTACTGAAGTTTTTTGGTGTTATTTTAGATTTCAAAATAAAGATTTTAATAAAACAAATCCTATTTGAATTAAATGAATAAGGTCTATTCATTTAATTATTATTGGAAATGTTATTTTATTTTAAACAAGTTTTCCAAGTATTTTATATTTTCAAATAAAACCTACTGATTTGGTTTTGATAATATTTAGTTTTCAAATGGATATTTTATTAAATAAATCAAAACCTATTTGAATTAATAATTAAGGTCTATTTTATTTAATTATTAAATAGATCCTAAAAAGAATAAAATTATTTTATTTTGTTTTGGACTTTGGTTTATGATGTTAAACATAACCAAATTCAATTGCAAAGTTTGGTGAATGTTTGAATTGTTTGAATGTTTGAATTTCCAAAACAAAAAATAGAATTATAAAAAGAAAAAGCAATCAGGAAGAAAAAAAATAGAAATGGACACAGCCTAGCCGGCCAGCCCAACTAGGCCCAGCAGCCCATTTCCCTCTCTCCCTAGAAGCGTTTTTCTCTCACTCACCAGACGAACCGCAGAGCCAATGACAGGTGGACCCAACTCCCCTCTCCTCTCTCTCGCTGACTAGCCGACCCCACCTTCCTGTTCAACGTCTTCACCCACGCGCAAGCATCACCGGCGGTTTCGGCCGATTAAAGCTCGCGTCAATACTCGTTACTGCCGCGTTGATTCAGTCCAGTGACCACGCCCATTTAAACGCCAGTGTCTCCCTTCCATTTCCCCTTTGTCTCCTCCCCCAAGTGCGCCCCCAGGCTGCCGAATTTCGCCAGACACCGCCCACTGCCCGACGACGCACCGGCGAGGATTCCGGCAGCACCACGCCACCCCTTGTCCTCGGGCACGCAGCTGTGATCCCCATCTCCTGGCGGACCTTTCTGCATCCGCAGCTCGCTCGCGCGCCCCCCTGAGCCTTGACAGCGACGACTCCAAGCGCTGCCACCGTCTGGTTTAACTCCGGCGAGTGCCCCAGGTAGTTGCCGTCCGCCCCTTCCCCTCTTGTTCACACACGCAAGTTCTACTCTCCCTCGCGCATCTAATGGACCCCTTGTCTCGTCCTCCTGTGCCTTGTAGCCCTGCCCCCAACATCGACCGAAGCATGCCCGACGCCGTGTATACTCCAGCAAGCAATCCACGTCGGACCAGAGCGCCCCTTGACTCCTCGAGAACACCTTGAGCTTCCCCAGGCTTCTGCGAACGCGGTGAGCATCTCCCCAGCCACTCTAGCTTCCTATATCGCGGCACAGCCACCGTCTGGCCGCTCCGCCGCCAGTAGCCACCGCAGCGCCGCCCATCTATGGCTGGCACGCTGTACACCGTAGGATGTAGATCCCAGCGCTATTATAGAACCACTAACCGAAGGGGTACGAGTGATCCTGTGCCGCACGATCTGTGTAACATCCCTAAATTCATATTTCAAAAACTCATTCATACCATCTAAGCATTCATCATAATTTAGGGTTCTTTTCAAAAACAGAAGCTTGTGGTATGATTTCATGTGAGTAAATTTCACTCATTAGGTTATCACCTTTTGAAGCTTGAATGTTAAGGAACTTGTTTGCTTGCCCCACTATTGGAAAGATCAGGTGTAAAAGTTTAACCAAGATTTTTCAAATTAGAAATAATTTCAAAACCTCTATTTTCAAACATTTGTAATTTAGTGCCAAGTATGGTGGTTTGAAATCCAAGTTTGAACAAGCCTGAAATGGATCGTATGGGCACCTAGAGGGGGGGTGAATAGGTGCTAACCAATTTTTAATACTTTTTCCAATTTTAGGCTTTACACAAAGTAAATTCTCTAGATATGCAACTACGAGAATTTCCCTATATGAAACCCTAACTACTAAGCACGTAAAGGAGGAGCGAGGAAACCATAGTGGAGCACGCGGAGACACAGGGATTTGTTTTACTGCAGTTCCTTCCTTGTTAAGGGAAGTACATCTGCGTTGGAGGGGTGGGCGGTTCTAAGACCACCACGCCACAATAGGCCTCACCCTATTCTCCGATGGATCTCGCCACGAGAGGCCTGATCCACCTTCTCCACTATTGGATCCCTTCGAGGCGGGAACCGGTGCCTTTTACAATACTATCGGGGCACACACCCACAACCGAATTGGGGGCTCCCGGGATGACAACAAGCTGTCACAAAAACAAGGTTTATCAATATAAACGAAAACAAGGATCTAGATCTTTGCAAGAAATACTAGATCGAAGGTTCACCAAATGAATGGAGAGGAGATGAAGCGCTTAATTGCTGATGATGAAGGTCGAGTTCTCCTCCTTTGATTCCCAAAGGGATGGGGCCTTTGGATGGATCTAGGTGGAGCACTCTTGTATGAACTTTTGAGATCTGATCTGTTCTTTTTCGAGATGAATCAAGAGATCTGGCAGGAGGGGGAAGGCTGGCTTAAATACCCCCTCCCCAGATCTGGCCGTTGCTCAATTTTGGGGGCGGATTATCCGCCCCCCACTTGGGGCGGATCCCCCTGGGAAAATTCCGCCCCAAGGGCGGACTCTCCGGGGGAAACTCCACCCCCCTCTCTGGGGCTTGCGCCTTGGTGAAGCTTAGAGAAAAACTTGGGGGGCGGATTATCCGGCCCCCTCCTGGGGCGGATTATCCGGCGTAGCCGGAAAGTCCGGCCAAAACTCCGCCCCCTCTCTGGGGCTTGCGCCTTGGCGAAGAGCAGGAGGGGCGGATTATCCGCCCCCCTGGGGGGGCGGATTATCCGGCCTGGCCAGAAAGTCCGGCCAAAGTTCCGCCCCCCCTTCTGGGGCTTGCGCAGGCTTGAGCAGAGGGAGGGGCGGATTATCCGCCCCTGGTGGGGCCGGATTATCCGCCCCCAAAGGTAGATTTCTGAGCTGCAACACTTCAACACACATTAAATGATCCTTGGTATTGTTATCTAACACACAAAACACTAGGGATTAAGAAATGTTCTTTCAATCTCCCCCTTTTTGGTGTTAGATGACAATACTAGGATTTGCACTGAAAACGGCAAGTGCCACCTTAGATAATGAAAGACGCTCCCCCTAGATGTGTGCATATTTAAGATTTGCATTTGAATACAAATACACACACTAGGTAGAGCACTACTTTAAGGTTTGGTGAAAGAAAGTCATACCACCGGAATATATAGCCATGACATACATAGATGAACCCCTGAATCCAAATTTCATCAAATAAGCTCCATAATTCCAGACTTCAATGGGACTTCAATGGGGTCCATGATAGATAAATCCAGAAATCCATGAATACCAAACATAGTACCAAACTGTGGAGTACGACATAGTCTTACACAATCAACCACAAATAGCAACACAAATAGCAAACAAGTTCACGCTAGAAAAGGCACAAGCAAGCAAATAAAAACGACTAAAAACGAAGAGCTTGTGCCTGACCCTTGCAAATCCACGTGACCTACTAGAACTACTTCTCCCCCTTTGGTATCGAAACGCCAAAAAGGAAGAAGAGCGATGCTAACGAATTTGTGTGCAAGAATAGATGGTTCAAGGAGGGAGGGAAAGGCTTGGGTTGAGAGAATCAAACTGAGATGGTACTACGCACCCAAATTGGCAAGAATCAAATCAACCAAAAGCCAAATTTGAGTGAGTTTTCCATAAGAACAAGAGGTATGCAAGAAAATCCAATGAGACCCATGAAAAACCAACTCTTCTTGAGGAAGAGGGCGGTGGCCGAAGCCACCATGTTGGAGCGCATGGCATGACACCGCGAAGATGTATCTTGAGTTCAAAACCAATGCTCATCGATGACCCACATATCACAAAATGATATTAAGGGAAATGATTTTACTTGCTTTCGGCATGATGGGGGGAGGGTTGGCCCAATCAATTAAGACCACACTCCCCCTATGTCGATGCCCACATCTAAGCCAAATACATGAATAAGAGCAAGTGAGTGTGCAAGAATAGTCAAGCCAAGCTCCTTGAATCTACGATATTTAGCTCATTCCGTAAATAACAAAATCTTGCTTCATCGAGGGGCTTCGTGAAAATATCAGCAAGTTGGTTCTTCGTGCTTACAAATGACAGAGCAATATCTCCACGAGCAACATGATCCCGAATAAAGTGGTTGCGAATCTCTATATGTTTTGTTCTTGTATGCTGCACAGGATTGTAAGCAATTTTGATAGCACTTTCATTGTCGCATAAAAGAGGCACTTTGTCACAATTGACACCATATTCCTTTAAAGTTTGCCTCATCCATAACAATTGAGTACAAGCACTTGCAGCAGCAACATATTCAGCTTCGGCGGTTGAGAGTGAAATACAATTCTGTTTCTTTGATGACCAACACACTAGAGACCTGCCCAAGAATTGGCATGCACCAGAGGTTGATTTCCTATCATCTTTGTCACCAGCCCAATCTGAATCGGTGTAACCACATAGAGAGAAACTTGAACCCTTGGGATACCATAACCAAAAATTTGGGGAATGAACCAAATATCGGAAGATTCGCTTGACCGCCACTAAGTGGCTGTCTTTAGGAGCGGCTTGGTACCTTGCACACACTCCTACACTTAACACGATATCGGGCCTAGATGCGCAGAGGTAAAGGAGAGAGCCGATCATGGATCGGTATACCTTTTGATCCACATCTTTACCCTTGGGATCGAGCTCAAGATGACACTTTGTTTGCATTGGGGTAGCAACGCCATTGAGATCCGTCATCTTGAACCTTTTGAGCATGTCTTGGATGTATTTAGCTTGATTAATAAAGGTTCCCTCTCTAAGTTGTTTGATTTCAAAGCCAAGAAAG
Source organism: Avena atlantica (assembly GCA_910589765.1). Lineage (NCBI taxonomy): Eukaryota > Viridiplantae > Streptophyta > Magnoliopsida > Poales > Poaceae > Avena > Avena atlantica. Next base: position 16,824,193 of record OU342736.1, read on the forward strand.
AACCTGAGCTCACCCATCATGGACATCTCAAACCTGTCAGTCATAAGCTTTGAAAATTCATCGTTAAAAGCTTGGTTAGTAGAGCCAAAAATAATGTCATCTACATAGAGTTGGCATACAAAAAGCTCCCCATTGACCTTCTTAGTAAAAAGAGTGGGATCGATTTGCCCAACTTCGAATCCACGGTCTATCAAAAGCTCTTTAAGGTGCTCATACCACGCACGTGGGGCTTGTTTAAGGCCATAGAGCGCCTTATCGAGTTTGTAGACATGGTTCGGAAATTTGGGGTCCTCAAACCCCGGGGGCTGCTTGACGTATACTAACTCATGTAGAGGACCATTAAGGAAAGAGCTCTTAACATCCATTTGTTGTAACCTAAAATTATGATGAGTTGCATATGCAAGAAGGATACGGATGGACTCAAGGCGAGCCACTGGAGCATATGTCTCACCAAAATCAATTCCTTCTACTTGAGAGAATCCTTGAGCCACGAGTCGTGCTTTATTCCTCACAACAATGCCATTTTCATCCTGTTTGTTCTTGAAGATCCACTTGGTGCCGATAACATTGCGGTAATCCTTTGGCTTTTCTACGAGCTTCCACACTTTGTTGCGTTCGAAGTTGTTTAATTCTTCATGCATTGCAACAACCCAATCGGGGTCTTCAAGAGCATCAAAAACCTTCTTTGGTTCAACCATGGAAATGTGAGCTTGATGATCACAGAAGCTAGCAAGCTCTCTTCGAGTGGATACCCTTCGTCGTAGATCACCAACGACCTTGTCAAGGGTGTGACCTCTTAGTTCAAGGTTGCGATCAGCACGAGCCTTGCGACGAGCCTCAATATCCTTATTGTTTCTTGAAGGAGTGGATTCAATGGTTGTATCTTTGTCTTGATTACTGCCTTGACCTTGATCTTGGTCACTGGTACTGTCAGACGATTGGTGCTGAATATTTTCTTCAGGCCCGGATAATCCGCCCCTTGGAGGGGCCGGACTATCCGGCCTGGGCGGTGAAGAACCAGAACCATCTTCCTGAGAGAGCCTGACTGGATTTGGAGACCCAGGGCCGGATAATCCGCCCTTTGGGGCCGGAGAATCCGGCCTGGGAGCTTCAGAGTTGTTGACTTCTCCTTTGGATCCTCTGGAACAAGTTGGGGTGCCAGGGGCGGATTGTCCGCCCCTTGGAGGGGGCGGATAATCCGTCCTGGGACTACCATCTTGTCCAGGAGACTGGTGATCTTCAGCAGGTTGCGGTGTTGGTGCTGAGTTTTCTCCAACAGTAGGAGCTTGTTGATTTTGTGAAGATGAGGGCTCCACTTGAGTGGAGCATTGTCCTTCCCGATCCGCCACAAGGGGTTCCTCAATGGGGCGGAAAAATCCCACGCCCATTCTTCTTATGGCATCTTGGGGTATTTCAACATCTGCATCACAAACATCAACTTGCCCTACAAAGGAGCCGTTATTTTCATCGAACTCCACACTACAAGATTCTACAACAATCCCAGTGAGCTTGTTGTAGACTCTATAAGTGTGGGATTCGGCACCGTAACCAACAAATATACCCTCTAAAGCCTTGGATTCAAATTTTGACAAACGGACACCTTTAATAAGAAAGAAACACTTACACCCGAATACCCTGAAGTATGAGATGTTGGGTTTGTTGCCGGTAAGTATTTCATATGGGGTCTTGTCCAAGATCTTCCGAAGGTAAAGCCGGTTTGATGAGTGACAAGCAGTGGATATGGCTTCAGCCCAAAAGTTATAAGGAGACTTAAATTCAGCTAGCATAGATCTTGCCATATCCATCAAAGTCCGGTTCTTCCTCTCGGCTACACCATTTTGTTGAGGGGTGTACGCAGCGGAATATTGGTGTCTAATCCCCTCTTCGCTAAGAAACTCGTTTAAAGTGTAGTTCTTGAATTCTGTGCCATTGTCACTTCTAATTGCCAATATGGGAACATTGTGTTGTCGTTGAACTTCATTGGCAAAGTCGATGACAGTTTGTTGAGTCTCACTTTTCAGCTTGAAGAAATATACCCATGTATATCTTGAGTAATCATCGACGATGACCAAGCAATATTTCTTCCCACCAAGACTTGCATGAGAAGGAGGTCCAAATAAATCCACATGGAGTAATTCCAAGATCCTCTTCGATGACACAATAGTCTTCCTCTTGTGGGGAGAATCATGCATTTTTCCTTCAACACAGGCCCTACAAACACGATCTTTGGCAAAAGAGACATTGTCTTTTAGTCCAAGAATGTGGCCACCCTTTTGGAGACTTTGCAAAGTTCTCATGTTGACATGGGCTAAACGGCGATGCCATAGCCAGCCCACGTCGGCCTTTCCGAATAGACACATCGGACCCGAAGTGGTTTTCCCCGAGAAGTCCACCACATATAGGTCATTTTCGACGTATCCAACGAAAGCGACCTTTAGAGACTTGCTCCATAAGAGTACCACCAAATCATCATCGATAAAAACAGCAAAACCTATCTTGCCAAGGGCACGAACAGAAAGAAGATTATAGCCAAGGGTCTCAACAAGCATGACGTCCACGAGAGAGATATCGTGGGCAACCACAACCTTGCCAAGACCCAATACCTGAGATTTAGACTTATCACCATAGGATACTGTGATATTATCAAGATTTGGATGCATCTCCGTGATGATCTCCTTGCTTCCGGTCATATGACTAGTGCAGCCACTATCCAGCACCCATTTCGACCCACCGGAAGCATAGCCCTGCAAGAAAATTACTTCTTGGTTTTAGGTACCCATTTTTCAATGGGTCCTTTCATGTTAGTAACAAGGGTCTTTGGGACCCAAATAGACCAAGCAATAAATTCATCAACAGGACCAACATAATAAGCATAAACATCGCCATAATCATCACAAAAGAGTTCATAATTCGGATTGTGAGACCCTGCAAAACCAATATTATTAGTCTTGTCTTTTGTGACAACCTTCTCAGCCGTGCTTGTCTTTAATTGCACATTCTTGGTCTTGTTCTTCTTGGTTTTCTTCTTCTTGGACTTGGTGACATACCCAAGTCCCTCTCTACCATGATTTGACCTTTGCTTGTCAAGGACTTCATCAAGCACACCTTTGTCCTTTGTAGTGGTGTCCTTGATCACTCCTTTCTCCACATTAGCATTTTTCTTGTTACTATATGTTGAGTTGGACGAGCTAGGAGTATCATATATGGCCAATCGACTTTGAAGCTGATCATGTGACTCATTGAGGATAGAGAACTCGTTTTTCAACGCCTTGTGAGCATTGTCAAGTTTCTCCAATTCCTCGGAGAGTCTATCATGAGCAGCCCCAAAGTCAATCCTTTCCTTCTTTAACTTCTTTGCCTTGGTGACCGCATTGTCACGTTCCTTAACGAGTTTAGTCACAATTTCTTCATGTGACTCTTCCATAGACTCAAGCCTCTCTTCAAGAGAGACCCGAGCTTCTTCTTCTTCTTCAAGAGCATTTTTTAGGGATGCAATTTCCATTGCATCCTCCCTTTCAATTCTGCCCTTTTCTTCGAGGAGTGCTTCGTTTTGGGCCAACTGATCCATAAGAGCCTCAAAACGAACTTTGTGCTCACCTTGCAAGTTAGTATAGAAATAATCCAAGGCAATAATCTCTTCTTTAACCTTAAGACTAGCAGGATCATCCATGTCTATCATAGCCTTGGGAAAAGAAGAGTTAGAAGAAGTTACCTCGGAGCTTCTTGCCATGAGACAAGTAGGATTCTTGTTGATGATGTTTTCGTTTGGAGAGTCGAAGAGTGATGTTGATGTAGATGTGGTGGCTATAGCAGCCACCTCTTGAGAGCTATCGTCCTCGTCCTCATCTTCACTCCCCGATGAATATTCTTCTTGAGCTACTAGAACAATCTTTGGTTGCTTCTTGAAAGGAGCATTTTTCTTTACAAACTGTTTCTTACGTGGAGCTTTTGATTTGTCCTTGAAAATGAGTCTTCCTCCATTATCCTCTCTACTTTGATATGGACACTCAGCTACGAAGTGCAACCGGTCACCACAATTAAAGCAAGTTCTCAGCTTGGGACCATTTTCTTTTCATCCATAGGCTCCACTTTTGCGATCTAGTTCAGCTTTAGCCTTGGCTGGATCTTTCCAAAAGTTTCTTGCATAAAGAGCCAAGTATTGTCCGTGAATCCTTTTTATATCTTCGGGACAGTCCAGGCCTTCTACCGCATATTCATCATGATCAACCACACTAGTCTTCAAAGCCATGTTTACCCCCTTTTGCATCCCCATAGCTCGAGCACGAGCATCTTCAGCATTCTTGGCAGCCACTTTGAATGCGGCCATTTCTTGCATTACCTCGTTGGATGACATGAGGTGATAATTATGCCTACCTTGGAGACTTTTCAAATCTGTGGGCTCAAATGGCATAAGAGCACTGACATACTTGCGCTTGATCCAAGCATCATCAACATAAGCCGCGCCGTGGTTTCTGAAGGTAGTAGCTATTGCCTTTAGCCTCCTATACATGTCCTCGTGGTCTTCTCCATCCAGCATATAAAATCCTTCAGCTTCATTGCTCAAGGCATCATATCTATTCCTTCTCATACTTTCATTTCCGATGAAGAGCTCGGTGAGAGCATCCCACGCTTCTTTAGCTGTGCTAAGATGCTGAATGTGTGGCATGTCTTTATCTCCCACACCAAGCTGTATCATGTGTAGGGCCGTAGCATTGAGTTGGCTATCGACCACTTCTCTCCTTGTGAGATTGTTAGGATTTCCAACATGAAGACCATTTTCGATGATCTTCCACAACTCTATGGAGGAACTGCACACATGAGATTTCATCAAAAATTGCCATTGAGAGAAAGTAGAAGCTGACAATTTGGGTGGATCACCCCTATTATGTATATGAGGGTGAGGAATAGGCGGATCAGGGGAATACACATGAGAAACCTCATTGTATCCATCCTTACCGCTATCCTTTTTCGAGGAGGAGCTCTTACTTGTATCATCACCTACCACTTCGTTCTCTTTGGAAACAGTTTTACCCGTTTTCTTGGATTGCGGAGTGGTATCCTCAGAGTTAGATGGAGGTGATGCTGCAGATGTGGAGAGACGCATTATCAATTGACGCATCTCTTCCATCTTAGCCTCCATAGAACTCACCAAGGTTGTTTCCAACGTCTTGAGATCGTTCATGGTGACTACCTCCGGAGCATCACTCCCATCTCCCTTGGAACCCATACTTCTCTTAGGCTGTTAAGCCCGAAATAAGAGCCGAGGCTCTGATACCAATTGAAATGGATCGTATGGGCACCTAGAGGGGGGGGTGAATAGGTGCTAACCAATTTTTAATACTTTTTCCAATTTTAGGCTTTACACAAAGTAAATTCTCTAGATATGCAACTACGAGAATTTCCCTATATGAAACCCTAACTACTAAGCACGTAAAGGAGGAGCGAGGAAACCGTAGTGGAGCACGCGGAGACACAGGGATTTGTTTTACCGCAGTTCCTTCCTTGTTAAGGGAAGTACATCTGCGTTGGAGGGGTGGGCGGTTCTAAGACCACCACGCCACAATAGGCCTCACCCTATTCTCCGATGGATCTCGCCACGAGAGGCCTGATCCACCTTCTCCACTATTGGATCCCTTCGAGGCGGGAACCGGTGCCTTTTACAATACTATCGGGGCACACACCCACAACCGAATTGGGGGCTCCCGGGATGACAACAAGCTGTCACAAAAACAAGGTTTATCAATATAAACGAAAACAAGGATCTAGATCTTTGCAAGAAATACTAGATCGAAGGTTCACCAAATGAATGGAGAGGAGATGAAGCGCTTGATTGCTGATGATGAAGGTCGAGTTCTCCTCCTTTGATTCCCAAAGGGATGGGGCCTTTGGATGGATCTAGGTGGAGCACTCTTGTATGAACTTTTGAGATCTGATCTGTTCTTTTTCGAGATGAATCAAGAGATCTGGCAGGAGGGGGAAGGCTGGCTTAAATACCCCCTCCCCAGATCTAGCCGTTGCTCAATTTTGGGGGCGGATTATCCGCCCCCCACTTGGGGCGGATTATCCGCCCCCTGGGAAAATTCCGCCCCAAGGGCGGACTCTCCGGGGGAAACTCCGCCCCCCTCTCTGGGGCTTGCGCCTTGGTGAAGCTTTGAGAAAAACTTGGGGGGCGGATTATCCGGCCCCCTCCTGGGGCGGATTATCCGGCGTAGCCGAAAAGTCTGGCCAAAACTCCGCCCCCTCTCTGGGGCTTGCGCCTTGGCGAAGAGCAGGAGGGGCGGATTATCCGCCCCCCTGGGGGGGCGGATTATCCGGCCTGGCCGGAAAGTCCGGCCAAAGTTCCGCCCCCCTTCTGGGGCTAGCGCAGGCTTCAGCAGAGGGAGGGGCGGATTATCCGCCCCTGGTGGGGCCGGATTATCCGCCCCCAAAGGTAGATTTCTGAGCTGCAACACTTCAACACACATTAAATGATCCTTGGTATTGTTATCTAACACACAAAACACTAGGGATTAAGAAATGTTCTTTCAAAGCCTTTGCAAGGCAACCCCATGATCTTTGAATCATTTCTGAGACCAGGTCACCCCTGCAAAACCTCAGAAAGATTTGAATTCAAATTTATTTTGAAACTATTTGAAAACCTAATCAGAAAATCGAATAAGAAAAAGAAAAAGACTCAACAAAGGAAAAGGGCCAAGCGCCAGGAAACCGGCCCAGCAGAGGAACGAGCCCAACTAGCCCACCCGGGGATTCTTTTTTCTTCTTTCACGCGCAAGCGCACGCGTTCAGCCGCTGACAGACAGGCCCCACCCTCATTTCGCGCACGTCGCTGACAAGCGGGCCCTGTCCACACTGTCATCGTCTTCCCCAAACCTCGCCCGCGACCACATCGCAGCTGCAGTGACTGCCGGTGATGGCGCGGTTTAATTGGGCCATTAAACACAGACGTTTCCTGTCGAGGCACCGGCTATAAGATCCCCACCTCTCCACGATCATTTTTTCCCAGTCAATCGCACACTCACGCCTCCAGGCTGCCCACGACTCGCTCGAGACCGCCGCAGACAGAGCCAACTCCGGCGACCTATTCAGGTGAGCCCCGCCCGCCCCTTCCCCTCTGGATTGTTCGAGACACTTAGTAATCCTCTTGCGCACCTTCTAACCACAACAGAGCATCCTTTACTGCGCCAGGTCGACGTGTTCGCTTGACGCTGTAAGCACCCGACGACCACCCCAACTCCGGCGAGCAATCTCAGTAAGTTCCGAGCGCCCCTTGTTTTCTTATTCACCCGAGCGTGTTCGCAATTGTCCTGCGCATCTCCTAAACCCATTGGCTCGTGTTAGGGCGACGCAGAACCTCGGCAACGACTTCGACAACACCCACCCGACGCCAGACGCAACTTCGATGAGATCTAGAGCCCATCTCCGAGTGCCCCTCCGCAAGCCAGTACCACGACGAGCTTCAGCAGCCTCTGGCGAACCTGGTAAGACCCCTCTCCCTCTCGCAGATGATGTAGAACGCCGGCGCCGCCGTAGTCAGACGCGCCGCCGCTATTCAACGCCGCCAGCGCCGCCCGTTCATGGTTTGATGGTTTGGTCCGTTGGATCTGCATCGTAGGGCTAGGATAGATCTAGGCCGAAGAGGTACGAGCGCGTCTGGATCGTTAGATCTAAGTTAGATCCTACGGCCTGCAACTGCCGATCCGCGCGAAGCGGTACGCACCAGTAGAGTTGTGACGCGTGGCAAGGATGAATTCAAAAACAGAATTTAAAACCTGATTTAGATCCAAACTTCAAACTACTATAACTTTTGAATGCCACGTTAGAATTTTACAAACTTTATACCGTTGGATTCAGTGAAACAAGACCTTTCTGAATATCCAATTTTTTTTATCAAATAGTAGCAGATAAAATGACTTTATTTGTAGAACATGTTTTAAGGCTATTTTATGTATAGATTTATTTTGGTAAATTGTATTGGAGCCAAATAAGTTTAGTTGGCAAATTTGTGACTTGTTAAGTTTCTGTAAACATGTGCTCACTTAGTAGAGTTTTCAAAATCACCACTTAGTAAAATTCTTGCATGCATGCATTCATATTATTTTGATTGAATATAATTGTGTGTAATTGTATGCTACAATTTCTTGTGTAGATTTTGCTAGTGATTGTGATTGTGAAGAGTGCTACTCTCCCCACTACCAAGGCAAGTGATATTTTCATGAATATTTCTATCCTATGTTTTGTACTAGCATTAGATATTTTTGCTAAGACTTGCATGCTATTTTTGCCTAATGTCAAGATGGGAAATCCTAAGTAGTGTAGAATGGTAGAATTGCTAGGGAATTTTCCTAAGTTAAGTTACCATAACATGCTTAGCCTAGCTACTTAGAAAACAAGGGTGGGGAACATCTATACTTATTATGATGAAAATATTTCTAAGTCAAGAGACTTATGCTTTCCTAATAAAACAACTAAGTCAAATGAACCTCCTAGGTGGAATGGAAATATTGGGTTATGTTGAGTGGTTACACAAGGCCATGGACTTGGGTTGTGTATCTCACTTGTGGTATGCCACCCAGGCACAAAGGGATTTGGAGGCCAAGTGTTGAGAAAGCTTATAGTGCAACCACTTGGCAATATGGGCTCTGCCTTGATCATATAGGTTGCTAGAACTTGGTCACTTGGACAGTTGGTGGTAGTTGGGATGATAGGTTGGAACGCGTCCATTTGACTAAGGAAAAGCTTCTGAAAGGTCCTGTCTTGGGAAACCAAGTCTGGTGGGGAAAGTGCACAACCTCTGCAGATGGAAAACCTAAGTACTTAGCCTAGTCCAAGGCAATGAACAATTTGAGCATCAAGACATGGAAGCTACAAGAATCTCATCACTCCAACTTATAAGTAAAAACTTGTGGGTGAACAAGGGTGAAGGACCCCAATGTCTATTGGTGGTTTCTTGGGAATGTTTTGACAAAGAAAAACTTAGTGATTTCAACTAATAGGAAAAACCTATTTTTATGCAAAGCAAGCCAAGCTACACTTAGCCAAAATGCATATAGTAATTTAGTCCACTTAAAATATACTAAGGTATCACTTGCCAATACTATTCCAAAGTATTGACCCTCTGTGGCTGTAACTTGTGATGTTGCAGGTTACTCCGATGATGAATAGGAGTCATGAGTCTACACTCAACATGCTTTCCTGTGGCACATGAAGATGAAGACTTATGTTTATTTACATATTCCATAAACTCTTGTATTAGGCCTTTGGCCCTGAGTTGTAAAAGACTATGTTTTATCTCTCTGGAATGAATGTAATAAACGACCTTTGTATCTGTGTACTTCATCTTAAACTGTGGATGCTAGCATTGATCCAGGGACTAGCATTGCAATCACAGGGATCCTTTCCTTTATAAAGGAGGGGTCTAACAGATGGTATCAGAGCACTGTGTTGCCTGTAGGATTATGACCCTAAGATTGGAAAACCACTAAGGAAAAAGTTTTCAACTAATTCTACACTTGTCTATTCTTCTCGTAAAACTTTTCTAATCTCTTTCAACTTCCTTTGTAGATGAACTCCATCAACGAAGCCGTGAAGAAAGGACCACTCATGACCATGACCTTGGAGTGTGAAACTGAGTTTCCCAGTATTCTCAAGGACCTCATGGTGACAATGGAAGCACATGGTGCAGCTGTGTACAAGGGCTTTCCAGTGATGGATGGAGTAGAGTATTGGTGGGTGCAACTTCACTTGTAGAAAAACAAGGAAGACAACCACAAAGAAAGGGGATTCTGCATGTACACCAACACTACAATGCACACCACATTCTTTGAGTCAGCCAGAGATGCAGCTTGGAGGACTATCAAAGAACTAAGTGCTAGAGTCAAGTGCAGAATGCTCAACCTCCAAAGGACTTAGAGAAAGAGAAGGAGCTTACTTAAGAGTTGGAAACCACCAACCAAGAGATAAGGGGAGATGTTATAGACTTAGTGAGAGAGTCAAGAGAGCAAGATTGGTGGATTGCCTCTAGGAACATTGTGTTTGCTAATAGATCCCGTGATATTGGATTGTAAGGGCACTTCGTTAGTTGGACCACCACTTATCACCTTATTTCCAAAAATGATACTTTAAATAAGTATGGACCTTGATTGATGTAATGGACTTATGTATGCATGACTTGTGTGATGACTGTGATCCATGGATATGTATGAATGTTTGTCCTGATTTACCTTGAATTGTGTTGTTCTAACTTTTTCATTCTTATAAATAGATGCCCATTGCCATCAGCACTGTTGAGGAGTTTCAGGTTACTCGTTTTGGTCCTCGTATCGTTGAGCTTACCACTCTGCTCGATCTCCCTCTTCCCACCATCACGGTGTACCCACTTACCATGTTCGAGAGGAAAGACCTCTGGGGCTTCAAGGTGAACCAGCCCGGACGCCAGACTGAGCCTACTACGGAGGCCATTGTCTTCAAGCTGATGCACGACGACAGGGAGAGAGGCATGGAGGTAGTCAAGCAGGACCTGATAGGACGACTGTTAGGCCGTCACTCCCGACAGGTTAGGGGCACCCACTTCCACGTCTTCGGAAGACGTGATGTTGATGGAGAGTCCATCGACTTTGAGGACGACTCGAGGAGCACTGCAGAGCCGATACGTCTCTACCTTCAGGACTTAGAGACTCTTCTCAGGCACGTAGATACGAACAGGACGAACGTCATGCTCGGAAAAGACGAGCTTCAGGTGCAGCTTCGCGAGAAGGACAAACTTTTTGCGCAGCAGGATGAGATGATCAAGGAAATGGAGACAAAGTTCGAAGCCCAGGACCGCAAGTTCAAGAGTCAGGAGAAACGCGTCCAGGATAGGAACAAGAAGATCCGGGACATGACCGAGGAACTGAAGTCCAAGGATTTCGAGCTAGAGCAGCAGCAGATGGTTATTGAGAGGCTTCGTTCCCAGAAGAGGGCTCTCAAGGCCAAGGTCGATTCCTTGACCACTACGATTGAGGAGAACAAGACCGCGATGGAAACGCAGGTCTTACCTTCGTCGAGGAGGAGATTGTTATTGATGAGTAAACTTGACTATTCGTACATCTTTCATATTCATATTTGTTATTGTGAACTTGTTATTGGACCATCCGACATGTGGATGGCTTGCCACTTGTGAGTTTTATTTCATGAACTTATCATTTAGTTGTTGAGTTTTATTCTTATGTTGCATGTTATGTGGAATGCTTGTGAAGTATTGTGCATAAAACATCTAAGGGTATCTCATACTTATCTATTTGAATAATCCACATATGCCTCCCCGTCGCGCAAACCCCAACCCCAATAACATCACCCCGGAAATGCAACAAATGATGAATGCGCAAACACAGCTTATGCAAATGATGATGACATTCATTCAAAACCAGAATAAAAACAACCCCAACAACAACAACCCCAATAACAACAACAACAACCCACCGGGTTTTGATATGCTCACCAGATTTCTGCGTTTGAGGCCAGCAAAGTTTTCGGGGACAACTGATCCCATGGTGGCCAATGACTGGCTACGTTCCGTGAACAAGGACTTAGTGACTGTGGGCTGCACGGATGCTGAAAAGGTCAGATTCGTAGCACATCTGTTGGAAGGACCAGCCGCCACATGGTGGGACAACTTCCAAATCACCACTCCTATTGATGAGGTAACTTGGGCTATCTTTGAAGATGGCTTTCGCACTGCTCATATCTCATCAGGAATGATGAGTTTGAAAAAAAAGGAGTTTCACAACCTGAAACAGTGCCACCACAGCGTGGCAGAATACATAGAAGAGTTCAACAATCTGGCGCGCTATGCACCGGATGAGGTTAACACAGATGCCAAAAGGAAGGAAAAATTTCTGGAGGGCTTGAATGATGAGCTGAATCTGCAGTTGTCTGTGGCATATGTTCCAACTTATCAGTCTTTGTGTGACAAGGCTGCTATTTTGGAAAGTAAAATGAACCAAGTCGAGAGTAGAAAGAGGAAACACTCCGACAAACATAGCTCGGGATCGTCTCACAAACGATCTCACTATGATGACAGTGGCAACTCAGGATCCCATAAACATGGGAAATTCAGCAAGCACAACCACAACCGTCATGACAACAAGCATCACCGCAGTCATGACAAGGACAAGTACAAGAACCACAAGGGTGGACATAAGAGCCACTATGGTGGGAATGGTAGTGGAAGTGGAGGCCAACCTCCTAAAAAGGACATCAGTCAGGTGGAGTGCTTCAAATGCAAGAAATTGGGGCATTATGCTAATGAGTGCCCTGAGAAGAAAGTTGAAGGACCTAACAAGCCAAATCCTTTTCAGAAAGGACAGGTTAACCACATCAATGTGGAGGAGGTCTATGAGGCGCCTGATGCCGTGGCTGGTAAGTTCAGACTCAATTCAATTTCAGCATTTGTACTCTTTGATACCGGTGCATCTCATGCATTCATATCAAAAGCATTTGTTGAAAGAAATGAACTACCGGTAGAAACCATTGGGTGTCCTATAAGAGTAAGTTCTCCAGGGGGAGAAATGATAGTTAACTCAGGATGTCATGACTTAGTCATAGAGTTTGGAAAACATAAGTTTCCAGTGAACCTAATAATCCTGGATTCCCAAGGACTGGATGTGATTTTGGGAATGGATTGGATGGCTAAGTATGAAGGAGTATTAGATTGTGCCAATCGTTCAGTTGCACTCACAACCCCCGAAGGAAAAAGAATAAAATTGAAGTCAAACTTTGAATCCAAAGGAAGTAAGCTGAATTCTCTTAAGGGGGTTAGCATGGACAGTGTGCCAATAGTATGTGAATATCCGGATGTGTTTCCGGAGGAGTTACCAGGAATGCCACCAGATAGAGATTTGGAGTTTCTGATAGATTTGGTGCCAGGATCCGGACCAATAGCTAAGAGACCGTACAAAATGTCAGTTGATGAATTGAAAGAGCTCAAGAAGAAGCTCAAGGAGGATGTGTATTCTCGAAGATTGATCTCCGGTCAGGTTATTTTCAACTCAAGATAAGAGAACAAGACATACCAAAAACAGCATTCACCACAAGGTATGGATTGTATGAGTATACTGTGATGCCTTTTGGTTTAACCAACGCTCCGGCATACTTCATGAATATGATGAACAAGGTGTTCATGGAATTTCTCGACAAGTTCGTTGTCGTTTTCATCGATGACATCTTGGTCTACTCCAAGAGCAAGGAAGAACATGAAAGACACTTACACTTGATACTTGGGAAACTGAGGGAACATAAACTTTATGCCAAATTCAGCAAGTGTGAGTTCTGGTTAGAGAAAGTTGGTTTTCTTGGTCATGTGATGACGAAGTATGGTGTGGCAGTTGATCCTGCTAAGGTTTCAGCTGTGACAGAATGGGAATCACCCAAGAATGTGAAAGAAGTTCATAGTTTCCTCGGCTTGGCAGGTTACTACAGAAGATTCATTGAGAATTTCTCGAAGGTTGCTAAGCCAATGACGGAATTGCTAAAGAAGGACAAGAAATTTTCTTGTCTAAAGGTTGTGAAGTCAGCTTCCAAGAATTGAAGAAGAGACTAGTGACAGCACCAGCTCTATGTCTGCCAGATTTGGAAAAGGATTTCCAAGTATATTCTGATGCATCACATCAGGGTTTGGGTGCCGTACTTATGCAGGACGGTAAAGTCGTAGCCTATGCTTCGAGACAACTCAAAACTCATGAAGTAAACTATCCTACTCATGATTTGGAGTTGGCCTCTGTCGTCCATGCACTCAAAACATGGAGACATTACCTTTTGGGGAAACGATGTGAAGTATTCACCGATCATAAAAGCTTGAAGTATATCTTCACTCAGAAGGAAATCAACATGAGACAAAGAAGATGGCTAGAACTTATTAAGGATTACGACTTAAGTTTGCAACACCACCCCGGTAAAGCAAATGTAGTAGCGGATGCTCTAAGTCGTAAAACGTTTGTAAATGGCCTTACCAAAGGAGAATTGCCAGAAGACTTGTGTGAGCAATTCAAAGAACTCAGATTGGAAATTGTGCCTGAAGGACATCTCATGTCTTTGGATGTTCAAACCACTTTATTGGACAAGATACGAGAAGCTCAGAAGACCGATAAGGAAATTGAAAAGATTAAGGAAAATATTAGCCTAGGGAAAGCTAAGAGTTTCCATATAGACGAACAAGGTACTTTATGGCACGGGAAACGTATATGTGTTCCACAAGACCCGGAGTTGCGGAAACTGATCTTACAAGAAGGTCACAACTCTCCGTATTCTATTCACCCAGGAAACACCAAGATGTACATGGATATGAAAGAAAGATTTTGGTGGAACAATCTAAAAAGGGACATCTCCGAGCATATTGCTTTGTGTGATGTGTGTAGTAGAGTAAAAGCGGAGCACCAGAAACCAGCGGGTTTACTTCAACCACTGCCTATTCCTGAATGGAAGTGGGAAAATATTGGTATGGATTTCATTACCGGATTACCAAGGACCAGGTCAGGGTATGATTCTATATGGGTAGTAGTGGATCGCCTAACTAAGGTGGCTCATTTTATACCCGTGAAGACAACATATACAAGTGCCAAGTTAGCAAAAATCTACTTGAGCAGAATCGTATGCCTTCACGGTGTGCCTAAGAGTATTGTATCAGATAGAGGAACTCAGTTCACTTCTCACTTTTGGAGACAGCTTCACGAATCTATGGGAACAAGACTTGAATTCAGCACTGCTTTTCATCCTCAAACTGATGGACAAACAGAAAGGACTAACCAAATTCTTGAAGACATGTTGAGGGCATGTGCCTTAGACTACGGAGCAAGTTGGGATGAAAGCTTGCCTTACGCAGAGTTCTCTTACAATAATAGTCATCAATCTAGTATTTGAATGGCACCGTTTGAGTTACTCTACGGAAGGAATTGTACCACCCCTTTACTATGGAATGGTGTGGGAGAGAGAAGTTTATTTGGACCTGATCTTATCAAAGACGCCGAAGAGAAGGTCAAATTGGTTAAGGACAGGTTGAGGGTAGCACAGTCCCGACAGAAAAGCTACGCAGATTCTAAGCGTAGAGAAGTCACCTACGAAGTTGGAGATAGAGCTTATCTCAGGGTATCACCACTCCGTGGAGTAAAAAGATTTGGAGTCAAAGGAAAGTTGGCACCAAGATATGTTGGACCATTCAAGATTCTGAGTCGCAAAGGAGAAGTTGCATATGAAGTTGAATTGCCAGAATCTCTGTCAGCTGTCCATAATGTGTTTCATGTGAGTCAGCTCAAGAAATGTCACCCAGAGATGGAGGAATCATCTTTGAAGGATACCATACCTTTGGAAGAAGTCCAATTAGAAAGTGATCTCACCTATGAGGAAAAGCCTGTCAAGATTCTTGAGACCGCAGAAAGAGTCACAAGGACAAAAACTATCAAGTTTTGCAAAGTGCAATGGAATCATCACTCCGAAGAAGAAGCAACATGGGAAAGAGAAGATGATCTTCGGAAAGACCACCCTCACCTATTTGCTAGCCAATCCGAATCTCGAGGGCGAGATTCATCTTAAGGGGGTTAGATTTGTAACATCCCTAAATTCATATTTCAAAAACTCATTCATATCATCTAAGCATTCATCATAATTTAGGGTTCTTCTAAAAAAACAGAAGCTTGTGGTATGATTTCATGTGAGTAAATTTCACTCATTAGGTTATCACTTTTTGAAGCTTGAATGTTAAGGAACTTGTTTGCTTGCCCCACTATTGGAAAGATCAGGTGTAAAATTTTAACCAAGATTTTTCAAATTAGAAATAATTTCAAAACCTCTATTTTCAAACATTTGTAATTTAGTGCCAAGTATGGTGGTTTGAAATCCAAGTTTGAACAAGCCTTTGCAAGGCAACCCCATGAGCTTTGACTCATATATGAGACCAGGTCACCCCTACAAAACCTCAGAAAGATTAGAATTCAAATTTATTTTGAAACTATTTGAAAACATAATCAGAAAATCGAATAAGAAAAAGAAAAAGACTCAACAAAGGAAAAGGGCCAAGCGCCAGGAAACTGGCCCAGCAGAGGAACGAGCCCAACTAGCGCACCCGGGTGTCACATCCCAAGATTTTCCAAATCTTGTAATGTGAAAATAAATGAATAAAATAAAACTTTGTTTGATTTTTAGAGCCAGAAGAAACTTTTTTAATTAAAACGGAACCCCAAAACCCATTTGAATTAAATAAAATCCTAATAAGATTTAAAAGGATAAACATTTCATAAAAGGAAACAATTGGAAAATATTATTAAAAAAAACAATCAGATGAAAAGATTTGTTTTCAGATGAAATAGAAGTTTATAAATAAAGATTATGATATAAAGCCAAATTAATCCTTGGCCAAACTTTGGGAATTAAAAACATTTTATTTTAAAAATTAAGTAGCAAAGGTTTATTTAAAAATAATAAAAGATTGTTTAAATAAATTAATAGAGATTTTAATATCCTATTCATTTAAATAAAAGGTTTTACCATTCTAATTAATATATCAAAACTTATTAAATTATTTTAAATAAGTTTTTCTAAGTAAAGTATATACTCAAATAAAACTTACTGAAATGTTTTGGTTTATTTTAGATTTCAAAATAAATAATCTAATAAAACATATCCTATGGGAATTGAAATGAATAGGGTATATTCATTTAATTATTAATGGACCCTATATAACAAAATGTTATTTTTATTTTTAAACATGTTCCAAGCATTCTTTATTTCCAAATAAAACCTACTGAATTGATTAGGAAAATGTTTAGAATGCAAATAAGGAGTTTATCAAATAAATCAAAACATATTAAATAAATAAAGGATCCTCTTATTTAATTAATAAAAGGTTATGAAATATTATTTTAATTATTTGGTTTATGTTGTTAAACAAAACCAAAAACACATTACAAATGTTTGAAATTGTTTGAATTATATTGAATGCTTGAATAGTTGGCTGAAATTCAAATCAGGAAATAAAATAGAAATGGAAAAAGAACACAGAATAAAAAAAAATGGAAAAGGGCCAACCCAACCCAGGCAGCCCACTAAGCCCAACAGCCCACCTGTTCTTTCCCCCCCGAACCGTTTTCTCACTGCTGAAACAACCCGCAAAGCCCCTGACAAGTGGACCTCCCCTCATTTCTTTGCCCCACTGACCGCTGGACTCCCTCTCCACTGTTTTTCCTCTCCACCCCGCAACGACTAGTTCTTCTCCCTCGTCCTGCCATTGATTCCTCCCGCTTAAATTCGCCTTAATTCGACCACTGTTACCAGCTTTGATCATGCAGGTTGAAACGCCCAAGCCTCCTCTATAATTCCCCTCTGACACCTCGCACTGGCACGCCTTAGACCGCCCTCAATTCCTCCCCGAACGTCCTCTGCTCCGACGTGCTGTCGCAGCAATTCCGGCCAACTCCGACCACCCCACTGCCTCTACTTCACGCGAGTGGACTCCTCTCGACCTCACGCACCTCCTAGTACTCCCAGTTCGCCCGCGGGTGCACCAGAACCCCGACTACGACAAACCCCCGACGCCGCCACGCCTGCCTCTTTCTCCGACAAGCCCCACAGGTAAATTCTGGTCGCCCCTCTCCTCCCCGAGAACACGGTGATGATCTCCAAGCTCATAAGAACCTAATGGCACTTCCCGTTTGTCTTAGGGCGCCCCCAATCCTCGCCATCGTCAAGCACAGAGTGCCGCCGTGTCTGCTTCTTCTCCGGCGACGTCTCCCAGGTGAACCAGACCGCCCCGCGCCTTCTCGTTCACGCACACACCTTCGCTGTGTCCTTGCGCTCCTGACTATGTGTTTTGTTTACCTCCTGGTGATCTGCAGCATCATCCTCGACAGCAACCAGAGAGCACCGCCGCTCGCAGCTTCTCCGACGAGCAATTAGCAGCAACCCCTTGCGGCCCTCGCGTAACCAACACCCCCTCGAGCATCACCGTGACCTCCTGAACCCGGTGAGCTTCTTCTCTTTCTCTCTCACTTTCTAGAACCACCGCGAACCCCATGTCTGGCCGTGCGCCGCCGCTAGCCGCCGTCGGCGCCGCTCACTTTTGGTCCAGCGAGCCAGTACCGTAGGATCTAGTTTGAACGATTACGATTAGATCACTTACTGCGAAGAGGTACGCGTTCTGAACCATGCGATGTGACTTAGATCTAATGGCCTGCAGTGCGTGATCCGCGCGAACCGTTTTCGGCCAATTAGAATATGACGCGTGGCCAGCTCTAGTTTAAAACAGATTTTTGAATCAGAATTATATGCAAACTTCAAACTTTCAAACCACACGTCCAAATTTGGCAAATTTTATATCAATGAATTCAGGAGAACAAGCCCTAACCAACCATGGAATTAGTTTTGAAAATAGTATTTGTTAGCTTGTTTGAATTTACAGAAACATTTGTGTACTTGTGTAGTGTATAAAAATTGTTTAAAATTGATTCTAGGATTAAATCTTTTGCAAAATGGATTTGTGTGACCTTACTGACCCTAGGAACCAACCCATGGTGTTAAAAATGATTTTTGTGAAATTTAAGTTGAATTATTTAACTTAGCCATTTTCTAGCCAAATAAACTCATTGATTTTACTATGGAAATGTTTTTTGCAAGAAAAACTTTGGGAAAATGTTATGAACCAAACTTACTGACCCAAAACACCAAGCCTTGCCAAGGGCAACTCACTTGTTGAAAGATATAAAGTTTTACTTTGAAAAGAATAATTTTCACCACATGAAATGACAAATGGATTTTAAAATGGATTTTGAGCAAAACCCTCTAACTAATGACTTTGCCATTTTGGTAGATGACCAATGTGTACCTTACAAAGTTTATAAGCCTAGTAGAGACCATCCTTGCAATAGAACCAACCTTTGCATACTTATGCAAGACTTAGAATCCATTGCTTAGTGTGTGTGAAATATTGTTTGAATATTGGTTTGGAATGTTACTTGATACTATGCTTGTTTGAATGGTTGTAGTGGATTTAGCAAGTGTGAGACTAGCAAGATCAAGGAGTAAAATCCTCATTCCCTACCAAAAAGGCAAGTTACACTATCATACAAAAGACCTAATATTTTCATTATACTTAGTGGATTTTGTAAACATGCATGAAAATATTTTATACTTATGCTATGCTAATCCTAATAGGATTCCCTATACACTCCTTAGTAAAAATATTGAAGTTGTACATGCTTAGACATGCTATGTTTTGAAAAGAGATACATGTTGAGATTTTACAAAGGTTGAGAAAAGGACTTGTGTTTTACCTAATAAAACAAGGACTCAATGAACCACCTAGGTGGTGGACACTTTATGTTTTGGAGAAGGTGGCAACAAAAGGAACCATGTCTATGGCAATCACTTTATGTTGTGCTCCAAATGAAAACCACCTAGGAAACTTAGAGATTGAACATGTTTCTCCAATTGAGGCTTTCGTGTACAACCACATGATATTATGGCTCTGGCTTAGTCAATTACATTAGGAAGAACCATACATTGTCTTTAGTTACCGGACATGGGGATCTGGAATGCTTCATGGGGGCTGAAGACAAGCTAGCAATGATGTATGGAAGGACCTTTTGGAAAGACTTCGTCACACTCTCAGTCTGCCAGTACTCCATCATGGTGAGCACTAATCCAGTAGGCCACTGGTGGCAACAAGATGGGATTGTGTCATGTGGGTAAAGTGTACTCCTTCTGCAGAAGTTAATAAAATCTAAGTACTTAGCCGTGTCCCCGGTTATGGACAATACTGAGAAACTAAAGTTTGAACCATGGGAGATCTCGACATTCCAATTTCTAATATAAAAACTTGATGCACTTGGGGGTACCAAGGAATTCAAAGAGATTTTGTTAAGCTTGTTGCACTTGGGGTCACCAAGGTGCTCAAGAGCATGATGTACTTGGGGTTACCAAGGGACTCATGAGATTTTGATAAAAACTTGATGCACTTGGGGTTACCAAGTAGCTCAAGGGAATTTTTGACAAGGACTTGAACATTTGTGTTTCTACCAAGGAGTTCAAGGAACTTGGAAAAGAAGATTTGACAAAGGACAAAACCATTTTGAAAAGATAGGATAAATGTTGCTTTATGCAAAAAGCCTTAAACCCTACTTAGCCAGTTATGCATGTATTGATAGGATCCACTCATATTTACATAAAAGTGAAACTTGCCAATACAATTCAAAATGTATTGACCCTTGTGGCTGTAACTCGTAATGTTGCAGGTTGATTGTCTTATTACATGAAGATTGTTTGATTGACTAGGACTACAAAGTCTACAACCAACATCTGCCTGTGGCACTATGAAAATGAAGGACCCATGACTATTTATTCCGCTGCAATGTATTGTAATAGCCATATGAGCTATGTATGATGTAATAAAATTATGTTATTCCTGGTTATAAAGTTATGTTATGACTTTTGTATCTTGATATTACATCTTAACTGTGGATGCTAGCTATTGATCCAGGGACTAGCATTGTAAAACACAGGAGGGATCTACCATATTGGGTAGGGACCTCTACAGATGGTATCAGAGCATTGTGTTGCCTGTAGGAATTGTAAACCCTAGGATTGGACAAAAACCCTTAGAAAATAGGAGTTATACTTGTTCCAAAAACTTATTTACAAAACACTTGTAAACTCTTTCCTCAACCATTTTGGTTTCAAGTCTACATCTCTTCTATTTTAACTTGATGGAAAAGCCTACCCCATGACCAAAGATTACACCATGTGCAAAGGACTTCTTCAACTTCTTCAACTCTAATGACTTCAACATCTTCAGCATATTTCACCAAGGACTTCCAACTTGGAAACTACTAAGGACCACAAGTGAGACAAGGAAACCTTACTTAAGAATTTAGAGACTGAGGGAATGCAAAATAAGAAGAAACCATCAACAACTTTGAAATATTGTGACCATGGAGTTTTTCTCAAGGAACCATGATCACATGTAAGAGGAAGAAACCAAGAAAGAAGGAAGACCACAAGTGAACCATATAGATGGACCACCAAATTTTAACTAAGACAAAACCACCAACATATGTGGTGTAACAAAAATATTTGTTGCCTAAGTATGTACTTGAACCTTGTTTGAGTGAAATGTTTGTTGAGATTGCATGCACATTGTTTGAGTAAATTGTGATGTGTGTGATTAGAAATAATTCCTTAGAAATGACTTGCTTATTCTAACCACTCTGCAACCCCAACAGATGACTACTCCAAAAGACTCCAAGGTTGATGACACCAACACCAACCAAGCTGCCAACATGAAAGAACTCATAGCCACCCAACATCAGTTGAATCAACTGACAGCTCAGTTCATAGTCAACAATAGTGATAAAGATCCAGCACTACAAAAGTTTTTGGAAGAGCAGTCCCAACTGATGCTTAAGGTGACCAATCAAATGATCAGCATGGAAGAAAACTACCCCAAAGAAGTCTATGATAACAAGGCTGACAAGAATATTATTCTAGATGGAGCCCCAGCTTGCATTATTTGTGGAGACAAGGATCATACTTCCAAGGAGCATGAAGGACAATGCCCCAATTATGAAGAAGATCATCTCGTTGGACAATGCCCCACCGATCAAGCTACTTGTTACCTTTGTGAAGGAAGTGACCATACTCCTGGTCTGTGTCCCATCTATGCCATGGTGGAACAAAGGAAACATGAAGGATCCAAGTCTACCAAAGGAAAAGGACCACTTCTACCTCCTAACAAGACAACCCAATTCAAAGGATCAAAGAAAATCAAGAAGCCCAAGCAAGACATGAGCCTTGTACAATGTCGTAGATGTAAGGAAATGGGACACTACTCCAGTGGATGCCCAGAGAACAAGAAGAATAAAGAGATTGATCAAGTGTGGTGCAACAACTGCAAAGAACCAGGCCATTTTGTAGCAACTTGTCCACAAGAACAACGCAAAGAACTCAATGACATTCATTGCTTCAACTGGAAGAATCCAGGACATTATGCAAGCAACTGTCCAGAAAGGATGAAGAACAAGTTGAACAAGCCTATGGAGAAACTCAATCTTGGCCCATGAGTCAAGCATAGGAACAAAGCAAAAGTTTGACTTAGAGAAATTCCAGGACCCAAGAAGGCCAATATGTAATTTTTGTTTGAAGTATTTTAAGGGTGGTAGAACCCTAGTTGTTTGAACTTGCTTGAAACCCTAGCCTTCCCAAATCTCGGGACGAGATTTAGCCAATATGTAATTTTTGTTTGAAGTATTTTAAGGGTGGTAGAACCCTAGTTGTTTGAACTTGCTTGAAACCCTAGCCTTCCCAAATCTCGGGACGAGATTTATTTTAAGGGTGGTAGCCTGTCACATCCCAAGATTTTCCAAATCTTGTAATGTGAAAATAAATGAATAAAATAAAACTTTGTTTGATTTTCAGAGCCAGAAGAAACTTTTTGAATTAAAATGGAACCCCAAAACCCATTTGAATTAAATAAAATCCTAATAAGATTTAAAAGGATAAACATTTCATAAAAGGAAACAATTGGAAAATATTATTAAAAAAAAAACAATCAGATGAAAAGATTTGTTTTCAGATGAAATAGAAGTTTATAAATAAAGATTATGATATAAAGCCAAATTAATCCTTGGCCAAACTTTGGGAATTAAAAACATTTTATTTTAAAAATTAAGTAGCAAAGGTTTATTTAAAAATAATAAAACATTGTTTAAATAAATTAATAGAGATTTTAATATCCTATTCATTTAAATAAAAGGTTTTACCATTCTAATTAATATATCAAAACTTATTAAATTATTTTAAATAAGTTTTTCTAAGTAAAGTATATACTCAAATAAAACTTACTGAAATGTTTTGGTTTATTTTAGATTTCAAAATAAATAATCTAATAAAACATATCATATGGGAATTGAAATGAATAGGGTATATTCATTTAATTATTAATGGACCCTATATAACAAAATGTTATTTTTATTTTTAAACAAGTTCCAAGCATTCTTTATTTCCAAATAAAACCTACTGAATTGATTAGGAAAATGTTTAGAATGCAAATAAGGAGTTTATCAAATAAATCAAAACATATTAAATAAATAAAGGATCCTCTTATTTAATTAATAAAAGGTTATGAAATATTATTTTAATTATTTGGTTTATGTTGTTAAACAGAACAAAAAACACATTACAAATGTTTGAAATTGTTTGAATTATTTTGAATGCTTGAATAGTTGGCTGAAATTCAAATCAGGAAATAAAATAGAAATGGAAAAAGAACACAGAATAAAAAAAAATGGAAAAGGGCCAACCCAACCCAGGCAGCCCACTAAGCCCAACAGCCCACCTGTTCTTTCCCCCCCGAACCGTTTTCTCACCGCTGAAACAACCCGCAAAGCCCCTGACAAGTGGACCTCCCCTCATTTCTTTGCCCCACTGACCGCTGGACCCCCTCTCCACTGTTTTTCCTCTCCACCCCGCAGCGACTAGTTCTTCTCCCTCGTCCTGCCGTTGATTCCTCCCGCTTAAATTCGCCTTAATTCGACCACCGTTACCAGCTTTGATCACGCAGGTTGAAACGCCCAAGCCTCCTCTATAATTCCCCTCTGACACCTCGCACTGGCACGCCATAGACCGCCCTCAATTCCTCCCCGAACGTCCTCTGCTCCGACGTGCTGTCGCAGCAATTCCGGCCAACTCCGACCACCCCACTGCCTCTATTTCACGCGAGTGGACTCCTCTCGACCTCACACACCTCCTAGTACTCCCAGTTCGCCCGCGAGTGCACCAGAACCCCGACTACGACAAACCCCCGACGCCGCCACGCCTGCCTCTTTCTCCGACAAGCCTCACAGGTAAATTCTGGTCGCCCTTCTCCTCCCCGAGAACACGGTGATGATCTCCAAGCTCATACGAACCTAATGGCACTTCCCGTTTGTCTTAGGGCGCCCCCAATCCTCGCCATTGTCAAGCACAGAGCGCCGCCGTGTCTGCTTCTTCTCCGGCGACGTCTCCCAGGTGAACCAGACCGCCCCGCGCCTTCTCGTTCACGCACACACCTTCGCTGTGTCCTTGCGCTCCTGACTATCTGTTTTGTTTACCTCCTGGTGATCTGCAGCATCGTCCTCGATAGCAACCAGAGAGCACCGCCGCTCGCAGCTTCTCCGACGAGCAATTAGCAGCAACCCCTTGCGCCCCTCGCGTAACCAACACCCCCTCGAGCATCACCGTGACCTCCTGAACCCGGTGAGCTTCTTCTCACTACTAGGAAAATGGTCGTTTGTGGCGCACCTGAAAGGCCCATCCGTGGCGCACCTGTAGTGCGCCACGGGCCTTGCGCTACGGCTATCTCTCAGCCGTGGCGCACTGCCTAGTGCGCCACGGTTGTGTAGAGATAGGCGTAGCGCACCACCTAGTGCGCCACAGAAGTTTGGCATGGTGCGCTACCCCTTGGATCTTCTGTGGCGCACTACCCAGTGCGCCACTAAACATCCATGGTGCGCTTTAGGTGTAGTGCGCCACAGAAGGTAGAACATGTGCGCCACAGATGTATTTTTTGTTTTTTTTTTTAATTTCCAAGCAAGATTATATGCAATACAGATTATATACAATATTACAGCAGATATACACACACAGATACAAGATATACAATTATATATATAAATACTCGATATGAAAAACAAGATTGAAACAAATACATATAGATAAGTCTCATACATGAATACATAGTCCAAGTTACATTGTTTTGATCATGTTACAAAGTAGTAGTTGGTGACATGCGAATACATGTGTCGATCGAACAAGTTAGAGCTCGGAAGCTCGCGTAGACATCTAAACTAGCTAGCTAGACACAAACGCGGGATAAATAACCAAAGAAGATAAGCATGATCACCGCCGCGACGAAGGTGTAGGTCTTCATCCGGTTCCTTGTCCTAACTCC
Organism: Avena atlantica; assembly: GCA_910589765.1. Classification (NCBI taxonomy): domain Eukaryota; kingdom Viridiplantae; phylum Streptophyta; class Magnoliopsida; order Poales; family Poaceae; genus Avena; species Avena atlantica. Next base: position 16,849,136 of record OU342736.1, read on the forward strand.
TGCTAGATAGCGCGTGCATCTATCTTCCGCCTCCGCCATAGTGTTGTACCCTTTGTAGCTATTGCCGCTGAAACGGTGCACCTGTCTCCGGCAGTCTTCCCAATCATCGTAGACTCCGGGAACCCGTCCCTTGTACACGACGTACCACGTCATCTACAAGTTGACAATAATAACTAACCGGTGATTGAAAAAACATGTATAATTAAAGTCGCATATGAAGATACACTTATAGAAAGTACTCTTAAATCAAAAAGAGCAAACTCAAAAAGCATGCCTCATATATAACTAGCTAGGTCGTTGGACACAGGAATTGCTTATGACGGGACTGTTAGCCAAGTAGGATGCACAATTCCTGGACTTGTGCATATCACAAGGCTAACAATCCCGTCATAGCACATTCACATATATATTGTGCCACGACATTTCAATCATCGGCATATTCTCGAAAAAGACAAAAATAACTCGAAAAGCATGCCTCATATATAACTAGCTAGGTCGTTGGACACAGGAATTGCTTATGACGGGACTGCTAGCCAAGTAGGATGCACAATTCCTTGACTTGTGCATATCACAAGGCTAACAATCCCGTCATAGCACATTCACATATATATTGTTCCACGACATTTCAATCATCGGCATATTCTCGAAAAAGACAAAAATAACTCGAAAAGCATGCCTCATATATAACTAGCTAGGTCGTTGGACACAGGAATTGCTTATGACGGGACTGTTAGCCAAGTAGGATGCACAATTCCTGGACTTGTGCATATCACAAGGCTAACAATCCCGTCATAGCACATTCACATATATATTGTGCCACGACATTTCAATCATCGGCATATTCTCGAAAAAGACAAAAATAACTCGAAAAGCATGCCTCATATATAACTAGCTAGGTCGTTGGACACAGGAATTGCTTATGACGGGACTGCTAGCCAAGTAGGATGCACAATTCCTGGACTTGTGCATATCACAAGGCTAACAATCCCGTCATAGCACATTCACATATATATTGTGCCACGACATTTCAATCATCGGCATATTCTCGAAAAAGACAAAAATAACTCGAAAAGCATGCCTCATATATAACTAGCTAGGTCGTTGGACACAGGAATTGCTTATGACGGGACTGTCGGCCAAGTAGGATGCACAATTCCTGGACTTGTGCATATCACAAGGCTGACAATCCCGTCATAGCACATTCACATATATATTGTGCCACGACATTTCAATCATCGGCATATTCTCGAAAAAGACAAAAATAACTCGAAAAGCATGCCTCATATATAACTAGCTAGGTCGTTGGACACAGGAATTGCTTATGACGGGACTGTCAGCCAAGTAGGATGCACAATTCATGGACTTGTGCATATCACAAGGCTGACAATCCAGTCATAGCACATTCACATATATATTGTGCCACGACATTTCAATCATCGGCATATTCTCGAAAAAGACAAAAATAACTCGAAAAGCATGCCTCATATATAACTAGCTAGGTCGTTGGACACAGGAATTGCTTATGACGGGACTGTCAGCCAAGTAGGATGCACAATTCCTGGACTTGTGCATATCACAAGGCTGACAATCCCGTCATAGCACATTCACATATATATTGTGCCACGACATTTCAATCATCGGCATATTCTCGAAAAAGACAAAAATAACTCACACTTGTCGTCCGAGAACCAAAGAGTAAGCAAAAAAACCAAAGAGTAAGAAAAAAAACAATCATTGATTGATATATAATAATAATAAGCAAAATAAGTAAGCGGTGATTCATAAACCTAATAAGATAAGTACACTTGTCGTCCACACACACACAAAGGTCATCTATAGTTTGCAACTACAACTAGGCCAACATCAAGCCTTCTGGCTCGGCTTAGGGAACGGGAGGACGCCCTGCCTCGTCATGAACTTCCTATAGTCACCCTGCATCTCTAGGCGATCTTCTATGTCACGGTTATTCGGGATATTTCCTCCGTAGAAGATCCCCCCCGAAGTCATGACATCATGAAAGATGATTGCCCCAAACTGCTGCTGGATGCGATACATCTCTTGTCTAATATCCGAATCATTGATCTTGGCCTTTGCTTCGGCCCACTGTTTGAGATGATCTGGCAGCGTAGAATTCTGCTGGTCAAGTAGGAACGCCCTCATGTGATGGAGTGCGTAGTAGGCTTCCTTCTTACTATTTTCCGGCTGCTTCACGCAGGGGAACTCTGTTACGTGGTTGAAGACGTGCCTGCCGAACTTGACCTTCTTACGCACGAAGCTGGTGCCTTCCGTCGAGGCAAAGCCAGTGAGAGCATCATCCAGAACTTCCTTCATCTTGTCGTAGTTTTTCTTCTTTTCTAGACTCCCCGAGTCGAAATACGTGGCGTGGGAATGCTTCGGCGATAAGGAGATGAGCGTGCAGTGTTCATCTCTGCGCAAAAAATTCAAATGGAATGTGTTGAAAAAAGAATGATGATGATCTAATAAAGCCAATCGACGGTGGCGACTGAATAACGACTTACTCGGGAAAGTAAGGCACGAGAATGTATTCCTTTGTCTTGTTCGCCACGAGGATTCTTTTTAGGTACGAGGCCACGATACGTCGTTCGGCGGCGGAACCCAAACAGCCGTCACACATGTAGTAGGGGTCCACTATAGCGATGCCCGGTGTGTTCTCTCTAATGATCTGCGTGGCCAGGCTGAGAGAAAAGAGACGGACCATGGTATAGTGCAGCGGGTATAGGTGGAACATATTGAAGATGTCCTCGAACCGCAGGAAGAACAGATCCGCGGGGGCAGTGTCGACGAAGCCCAAGCCTGGTGGCACCTTAACCACGAATACCGGGTGCGAGGGATCTTTCTCCGATAGAAGGCGTCTCTCTATCGTCAGCACGCCGTCATGCACACTCTGCAGTTCCGAACTGGCGAGCTTCCTCAAATTCTTAGGTAGCATGGGCTCACCCGCCACATGAATCCTCCACATAATACCCTCGGGTCTTGGTGGCCCGTCCCGAAACCTGATCGGATTCGCAGTTGTTGACGCCACCGGCTGGCTCGAGCTGCTAGATTTTCTTTTCCTGCCCTTTTTTCCTTTTGGAGAGCGGGCAGGCACCGCAATCTGAGCACCGGCCGCCCTATGTAGTGTGTCAGGGCTTAGAATAAAGGGCCGGTTGGTTGTATCAGCTGGCTCTGTAAAGGCGCAAGCTGGAGGCGTCTCCTGAGAACCAAACAGACGCTTGGTGATAGTGGCTTTCTCTGTGGGGCCACCAGCTAGGTCTTCTTCGTTGCCAAACTGAGTGCTGAAGAAGTGATCATTCCAGTCTTCGAAGTCCTCGGCCGGATCCTTTCCCCGATTACTATTGGCCAGGGCTCTTTCGGATTCACACCTCTCCTTGAACTCCCGGAACTGATCTTCGGTGATCTGCGGGTCAATCTTCTGGATCTCCTCGAGACTTTTGCCTTCTTTATAGATCTTCTTCTTTATCCGGGTTCTCCAGCTGGCCAGGGCGGTGCTCATCTTTGTGAGGGCGGATTTGTTTACTTCGTTCCCATGATAATTTGTGTTCTGATACTTAGCGGGGAACTTGTATCTGGCGTGCAGCTTCTCGAAGAGGAGTGTGCGCAAGTGGCCATTATCTTTATGCCGGAGATTCTCGGTGTTGATCGAGATGGTTGTCCGGGTGATCGCCGCCACTTGCCCACCGTACCCTTTGACGACAAGGGCGGGCTCCAAAGGAACCCCTGATGGGCTCACTTCGGTAATTTCCTCCCTGACCGTGCCGACCGTGTTCGGGCGCCGGTCCTTCGGCTTCTTCTTCTTAGGAGGGTTGCTACCACTCCCTGTGCCCTCGCCGCCATCAGTGGTTTCATCGTCCGCCGTTCCTTCGGCTTCTTCCTCCGCGTCTTCCATCTCATCATCCTCGCTCTCCGAAGGATGGTATTCTTCATCGTCTTCTAGACGCTGGGCCGCCTCCCAGAATGTCAATTGTTTATTCGGAGGTCTGAGTTCTCCTTCAGCGCTGATGCGCTTAGAACATCCAGCCTCGTCGTTGTCACACATCTTTGCACTAATAAAAAACAAATAATTGGTTAAATGCACGGAAAAATCCGGCATGACCTTTGCTAATTTTCTTAAACTAGGAGTGCCCGATTTCTGCCAAAACGGAAGTTAATCAACATTCCGGCAAAAATCGGGACTCGTTTCATACAAGAACCTGCATACACACATAATAAAGTGCTTCATATACAAGCACAAGCACAATTTCAAGGTGCTATTGTCCCAGCACAGATAGTAGCAAAACCAACACTACTCTATTTTTCCTTCCAAACCATTTCACAACCACATCCATCCAGTCCCAGCACAGTGCCACAACCATATAAACTTTTGTTATCAATTTAAGCATAGCCATATGACAGAAGCTATCTCTTTAAGCAACAATGACAACCCAATTAAAATAAATCTTGTGAATAAGTAATGGTAAAAATGAGAATGATCTTACATAAGCATGCCACTTATTGTATGATTCCAATGAAGCAATGTCATTGTTCTAACCACAATGGATGCCCACAATCTGTGCTACAATAACTTTTGTGCATCAACACAATCAACCAAAATCTCAAACCTATGATAATATGCATCTACTGTTCAGACTTCAGAAGTGTTTTTTGTTCTTTGGTTGTTTATCTTAATTCCTTCAATCTATGCAGGAAGGCTTTAAGAAGCTTCAGTTGGAATTATTGAGGGGAAACAACACATATGAGCATAGCCTTGACATCTCTGTGGTGCATATGAATGTACAACTGAGGTGAAGTAAGTCTACACAGCTTTGCCTAGTCACGGCGGTTGCCCAAGACCATAGCTAAAAATATAAGCCCAATATTAATCAAAATATACGAACATCCCCATATGTATAACAAAGCACAAGAACCTACCCTTTGTCATCAAGTTCCACAGTCTTCAATTCAATAAAGAAAAGCAGGCCATAGACATGCCTAAACCCATGATATATGCTGATACATCAAGGATCAGGATATTTCACTTCCATAATATCAACTGAATCAGTTACCACACCATTGAATGGCCTGGAACTCTGAAAGTGGATTTGTGCATTGGTGTGAAGTGCGCAAACTCAACTAGATGGCCTGAAACTTTGAAAGTGGATTGATCTATGCAGCCTCTAACCTTGCTACTCTGAACCCTAAGCTTACCCTGAACCCTTGCTACTCTGAACCCTAAGCTATCTACAAGCTACATTTATCGTCGCAGTTCACAGCATCATCTGCATCAAAGGAACAAATGGTTCTTGTGCCTTGGTAATTTAACTGATCATGCATCAAAGGAACAAATGGTTCTTGTGCCTTGGTAATTTAACGATTTCTGGTTTTCCATAAGGACCAAATAAGGACCTGTGTAACAGTTGTCCATATGCACAAAAGGAAATGCACTTTCTTATACAACAGTAAAAAAAGGGAACTTGGTTTCATGAAACCTTCAGGTTACACAGGTTCATAGTTAGTGAGTGCAATGTAAACTACTGCATATCTTTGTTCTACTACTGCAATGTAAACATAGGAGACATGCATTAAAAAACACAAGTTTTACTACTGCATATCTTTGTTCTACTATTGCATTTTCATCTACTCTGAACCTAACCTAAACCTAACCTGAATCTTGCTACTCTGAACCTAACCTGAAGCTTGCTACACAGAATGTCATTCGGTCCTCTCACTCGAAAATAGTGTTCCTCCCCCTCTTCTTCCCAACTCTTCAGATTGACTTGCAGAACAACAACTAGTACTGATATGCCGGGACCAAGCTAGGTGTTTAGTGTTCAGCCAAGAATGGATCCATGGATCGGCAGCCAGCCTTCTCTGTACATGTTTATGAACAGCAAGTACTGAACAGCACGCATCAAGAACCAACAACACCATGGTTCTTCTTGTTCTGCCTGCTCTGTACATGTTTATGAGCTAGGACTGAACATTTCTGTTCTCTGTTTATATAGGTTGCGGTTCTTGAATCGGAGCTGCAGCGGGTGAGCGAGGAGAACCGGCGGCTGGGCGAGATGCTCAGGGAGGTGGCTACAAAGTACGAGGCCCTGCAGGGCCAGTTCACGAACTTGGTCACGGCCCATCAATCCAACGCCGGCGAGAGAGGGAGAGAGGGAGAGAGGAAGATAGGGAGAGAGAGAGGGGAGGTCGGCTGGAGACTCACCAGGAGGGAGCGCGGAGCTGGACGACGGCGGGCGGGCGGGCGGGCTGGCGGACGACGGCGGGTTCCTCCACGGACTCCTCCTCCTCGGACGCGCACGACTCGGGCTCCTCCTCCTCCACGCGCAGCTGGCAGGGCTCCTCCTCCTCCTCCACGTGCAGCTGGCAGGGCTCGGGCTCCACCTCCTCCACGTCCTCCTCCTAGAGCGGCGGCAGATCGAGAGCGCGGCGGCGGGGCACGGTTGAGATCGGCGGTGTCTGATCTGAGATGGGGAGAAGAGGCGCGCGGGGCGTGGCACGGATGACTAATAGCACCGAGTTAGGTGTAGCGCACCCTGGCCAAGTGCGCTACGGGTAACCGTAGCGCACTTGGCCAGGGTGCGCTACGCCTAACTCGGTGCTACTAGTCACATAAGAAGGCGCGGCCACCCCTATAGACAACTAACATTGCCCTATCCCACTGGTTCCACCAACTGCTCTAATCTAAACCTGTGAGCACCCAGGTTCGAATCGTGGTGCCCACCTTTTTTATTTATTTTTAAAATATTTTTAAATGTTCCAAAAAATGCCCAAAAGTGCTGATATATGCTACAAAAGTTTTGTTTTGTTTTTAAAATACTTTTATATATTCCAAAAATGCCCAAAAGTGATAATATATGTCATAAAAGTGGTACAAATTAAATATGCTTCAAATATGTCATAATAATTTGTCCATAAATATTACAATCTTTTTTGACCACGCGTTTTACAATATTTTTTGAGCTAGCGTTTTACAATCTTTTTTCCCTTCTTTGTCGCGGTTGAATAATTTAGCCCCGGCACTTTAATGTTTCTTCTTTCGAACGGGCTACCTTTTTTGGGTAGGGTTGTCCTTTTTCTTCTTGTGATGTATGTTGCTGCATCGTAGTCGTCGTCATCTTCAATCTTTGGATCGCCGTACTGGTCGAAGTCTTGCTCATTGGCGACTCCATCCATTCCGATGATGTTCCTTTTTCCTCTCCTCACGACAACACGGCTAGGCTTTGTCGGGTCGGTAATGAAAAAACATTGGTCCACTTTGGTAGCCAGTACCCACGGTTCATTTTTCGCGGCCACGTTTGCACCGGCGGCCTTGGATTTGGCTGCTTCGGGTATAACCATGGTTGTGAAATACCGGTCTTCTCTTTCGACGCTCTTTGCCCATCTGACACGGAACATCGGCACCTTTTCTCCACAGTAGTCGAGCTCCCAGATCTCCTCGATTCTTCCGTAGAATCTTTCCTTCACGTTGTCATCGGTGTAGAATTCCGACGTTACGCCTGAGTTCTGATAATCACACTTGTTGTCCTTTTCCTCCGTGTAGAATGTGTAGCCGTTGATATCATACGCCTGATAGGTCACCAGGTTTTGCATCGGTCCCTGCGACAAGGTGAATATGATCTTTTCCGTGTCAGAAGAATGCGAGCGCGGGGGATTATCAAGGAGCGTCTGCCTAAACCAACGCGTGAAATCTGAGTTGTGCTCTTTGATTATTTCTCCCTGCGTCCTCTGTATCCCCGGTCACTGTACTTCTTCTCGATTAACCTTTTGTGCTTCTGTACCCAAGGATCGACCAGTTCTAAATGCTGTAGCGCGACGAGGTTTGCTCGATCAAAGTCTGCGCGTCGAAAATCGAAGTCTGCATGCAGTATGCGACGACCCTCTCGGTGACCAGATCCGTCGAGCTTGCCAAGGTGTCTGTTGACGGGAAGACCGACAGGGTTCTCGATGTCTAGATAATTCGTGCAGAAAGAGATGCACTCTTCGGCCAGAAAGCCCTTGGCTATGCTTCCATCTGGACGGGACCTGTTGCGAACGTATCCTTTGATGTGTCCGTTCATCCTTTCGAACGCCATCATGCTGCGGAGGAACATCGGCCCGAGTTGTACGATGTCCTCCACGACATGGACCAGCAGATGCACCATAATGTCGAAGAATGCGGGTGGGAAGTAGACCTCAAGCTCACATAGTATCACCACGATCTCCTTCTGTAGCCTTCCGAGCTGATTCAAGCCAATCGACTTCCTAGAGATGACGTCGAAAAACTTGCATAGGACAAATAACGTTTCACGGACGTGCTCGTCCATTATCCCTCTTAGTGCGTCCGGAAGTACCTGCGTCATTAGCACGGCACAGTCGTGAGACTTCATGCCACTGAACCTCTGCTTCGCCTCGTCTAGGTATCTGCTTATCTTGCCCGCGTAGCCTTAAGGAAATTTGACTCCTAGAAGGCACTTGAAAAACTGTTTGATCTCATCCTGGCTTAGAGTGAAGCAAGAAGGAGGGCAGTAATATTCGTTCTTCTTGAACTTTTTACACTTCCGACGACCTTGTGTCGTCTCCGACTCATGATCATCGTCATCTTCCTGATCATCAGGAGTAGTGCGTCCTCCGTGAAGCTCCTTCCGGATACCCAAGCATATCAGGTCGTGCCTTGCTTTCGGACCATCTTTCGTCCTATCTGGCATGTTGATTATGGTGGCGACCAGACTCTCGCACACGTTTTTCGTGATATGCATGATGTCGAGGCTATGAGGCGTGCGGAGAAACTTCCAGTATGGCAACTCCCAGAAAACAGACCTTGTTTTCCATACCTTCATCAGCGGCTTGTCTTGTTGCTGCCTCTTTCGCTTCTTTCCAGGCTTAGGACAATCTTTCCAGTTTTTCAGCAACTCTTCCACTTCTTCGCTGCTCCTACGCTCTGGGATTCCTCGGGTCTCTGATTTGCCATCGAACAGGTCTCCACGTTTTCTCCATGGATCATTCTTGCCGAGCCACCTCCGGTGCGCCATGAACACGGTTTTCGATGACCCTGGATCTTTCTCTAGTTGGAGATAGCTTGTGTTATCCATGCACCTAACGCATGCGTAGAATCCTTGGATAACCTGCCCCGAGATATACCCGCAACCTGGATAGTCTTGCACCGTAGTGACCAACGCGGCTCTCATAGTGAAATAATCTTGTGCGACGGCGTCGTAAGTATTGGCTCCAGATTCCCATAACGTGGCTAGCTCCTCTTTCAACAGCCCGAGATACAGATTGATGTCGGTACCAGGTTGTTTCGGCCCTTGAATTAGCATACTCATTTGTATGTACTTCTTCTTCATGCACAACCATGGAGGGAGGTTGTACATCCATACAAACACAGGCCAAGTGCTGTGCGTGCTGCTCTGTCTACCGAACGGATTGAGTCCATCGGTGCTCGCACCAAGCCTGATGTTCCTCGAATCTCCACCGAATTCTGGGAATTCGAGGTCCAATGCTTTCCACTGGCTAGCATCTGAAGGGTGCGTCAGCAGCTCATCCTTTTCGGGGTCATCATCATCTCCTGGCTTCTTCCTTTCCGCATGCCATCGCATGAGCTTCGCTTCCTTAGGGTCCGCGAAATAGCGCTGCAGACGAGGGGTGATAGGAAAGTACCATACCACTTTTCGAGGTGCTTTCTTCCCTTTCTTGTATCGACTCACGCCGCACACCGGACATGTGGTTTTCTCCGCGTCCTCGCCCCGATAAATGATGCAATCGTTGATGCATACGTGATATCTAACGTGCGGTAGATCGAGAGGACAGACGATTTTCTTAGCATCCTCGATACTAGTTGGACATGTGTTCCCCTCCGGGAGACGATCGTGCCAGAATGCCATCATATCGTCGAAGCTTGCGTCGCTCAATTTGTGCTTTGCCTTCATCTCCATAGCCTTGAGCGTTACATTCAACCGGGTATCATCGGGCCTGCATCCTTCATACAATGGAGTAACCGCGTCTTTCTCAAGTTGCGCAAGCTTGGCTTTCTCTCTAGCGGCAGCCCTGGCGTTACTCGTCTGCTTGAGAAGCAGCTCTTGCACATAAGGGTCCCGCACCCAGCCTGACGTTGTTCCATCGTCGTCTGCTCCTCCGGCATCTAGATCATCATCATCCCGGTCTGCTTCCGTACCTTCACCATCTCCAGGAGCCTCTTCATCATCTCGCCCGTTCTCGCCGTGATGATGATCATCGTCATGTTGGCCACCTTCTTCACTGTCTCCATCATCTACGCCATCGCTTATCCAACGAGTGTATCCATCCATGAAACCATGGCGGAGCAGGTGCGCCTGCAGATTCCCGGAATCTGGGTCGATCACCCAGTTGAGTTTGCATCTTCTGCACGGACATCTTATATCTGTCTTGTTATTTCGTATCATGTCGGCCGTCGCACATTTCAAAAATCTAGCCACAATGCCTTTGCTCATTATGCGGACCATTTTGCCTGCACGATGTACACGGTACAATTTTGAAGTCTATTAGAACCACATAATGAATGCATGCATGCAATGGTCGATAGAAAATTTCGGCATGACCTATCCTAAAATTAGGACCTTTGCGAAATGCCAAAGTCTTGCCAAAATGGAAATGAATCAACATTTTGGCAAAACAAATGGCAACTTGTTCACATACAAACACAAGAGAGAGAGAGACCGATCCATACACACATGAACATATCATTATCCTCTCCATACACACATGCATGAGCATCATCGATACTCTCCATATACACACACATATGACCATCGATCCTCTCCACACATACACACATCATGAGCATCGATCATCTACATACATATACACATGAACACATCCTTACATGGACAACTTACCGAGATGAGAGACCGATCGCGAGAAAGATGGAAAGGAGAGGTGCGCGCGTCGACCGGATACGGATAGATGAGAGACCGGAGACCTCCTCTATTACTTATGTAACATCCAAAGCAAGTTTTACATGCTAAAAATGGTGAATGTATGGAGAAATTGAGGTGGGAAGGAGAAGATCCCGACTAGATCTAAGGAGGAAGAAGAAGGGGAAAGTGAAGTGTGGGTGGTGGATGTGTGGGCACACATGTGCACATAAAGTGCTGCCCTAAAAGAATCGAAACATCCATGGCGCACACGGCCCCAGTGCGCCACAGGGAGTACAAACTTCTGTGGCGCACTAGGCCGAGTGCGCCACAGATGCTCCTAGTCCCTGTGGCGCACTAGGAGGAGTGCGCCACAGAAGTTTGTGGCCGTTTCAGAGCAGAGGTGGGCATGCGCTTAGTCGTAGCGCACCATGCTCACGTGCGCCACAGATGACCCTAACAACCGTGGCGCACATGACTGTAGTGCGCTACAGAAGTTTGGCGTGTGGCCAACAGGGCCCTGGCCCACACACATCTGTGGCGCACTATGGTCATGTGCGCCACGGTTGTTCTAGTTATTAGTAGGGCACTGCCCACAGGTGAGCCACGCCTGTTTTAGCCGTGGGGCACTTCAACCATGTGAGCCACGGATGTGCTGATTACCTATAGCCGTTTTCATAGTAGTGTCTCTTTCTCTCTCGCTTTCTAGAACCACCGCGAACCCCACGTCTGGCCGTGCGCCGCCGCTAGCCGCCGTCGGCGCCGCTCACTTTTGGTCCAGCGAGCCAGTACCGTAGGATCTAGTTTGAACGATTACGATTAGATCACTTACTGCGAAGAGGTACGCGTTCTGAACCGTGCGATGTGACTTAGATCTAATGGCCTGCAGTGCGTGATCCGCGCGAACCATTTTCGGCCAATTAGAATATGACGCGTGGCCAGCTCTAGTTTAAAACAGATTTTTGAATCAGAATTGTATGCAAACTTCAAACACTTGTAACTTTCAAACCACACGTCCAAATTTGGAAAATTTTATATCAATGAATTCAGGAGAACAAGCCCTAACCAACCATGGACTTAGTTTTGAAAATAGTATTTGTTAGCTTGTTTGAATTTACAGAAACATTTGTGTACTTGTGTAGTGTATAAAAATTGTTTAAAATTGATTCTAGGATTAAATCTTTTGCAAAATGGATTTGTGTGACCTTACTGACCCTAGGAACCAACCCATGGTGTTAAAAATGATTTTTGTGAAACTTAAGTTGAATTATTTAACTTAGCCATTTTCTAGCCAAATAAACTCATTGATTTTACTATGGAAATGTTTTTTGCAAGAAAAACTTTGGGAAAATGTTATGAACCAAACTTACTGACCCAAAACACCAAGCCTTGCCAAGGGCAACTCACTTGTTGAAAGATATAAAGTTTTACTTTGAAAAGAATAATTTTCACCACATGAAATGACAAATGGATTTTAAAATGGATTTTGAGCAAAACCCTCTAACTAATGACTTTGCCATTTTGGTAGATGACCAATGTGGACCTTACAAAGTTTATAAGCCTAGTAGAGACCATCCTTGCAATAGAACCAACCTTTTCATACTTATGCAAGACTTAGAATCCATTGCTTAGTGTGTGTGAAATATTGTTTGAATATTGGTTTGGAATGTTACTTGATACTATGCTTGTTTGAATGGTTGTAGTGGATTTAGCAAGTGTGAGACTAGCAAGATCAAGGAGTAAAATCCTCATTCCCTACCAACAAGGCAAGTTACACTATCATACAAAAGACCTAATATTTTCATTATACTTAGTGGATTTTGTAAACATGCATGAAAATATTTTATACTTATGCTATGCTAATCCTAATAGGATTCCCTATACACTCCTTAGTAAAAAATATTGAAGTTGTACATGCTTAGCCATGCTATGTTTTGAAAAGAGATACATGTTGAGATTTTACAATGGTTGAGAAAAGGACTTGTGTTTTACCTAATAAAACAAGGACTCAATGAACCACCTAGGTGGTGGACACTTTATGTTTTGGAGAAGGTGGCAACAAAAGGAACCATGTCTATGGCAATCACTTTGTGTTGTGCTCCAAATGAAAACCACCTAGGAAACTTAGAGATTGAACATGTTTCTCCAATTGAGGCTTTCGTGTACAACCACATGCTATTATGGCTCTGGCTTAGTCAATTACATTAGGAAGAACCATACATTGTCTTTAGTTACCGGACATGGGGATCTGGAATGCTTCATGGGGGCTGAAGACAAGCTAGCAATGATGTATGGAAGGACCTTTTGGAAAGACTTCGTCACACTCTCAGTCTGCCAGTACTCCATCTTGGTGAGCACTAATCTAGTAGGCCACTGGTGGCAACAAGATGGGATTGTGTCATGTGGGTAAAGTGTACTCCTTCTGCAGAAGTTAATAAAATCTAAGTACTTAGCCGTGTCCCCGGTTATGGACAATACTGAGCAACTAAAGTTTGAACCATGGGAGATCTCGACATTCCAATTTCTAATATAAAAACTTGATGCACTTGGGGGTACCAAGGAATTCAAAGAGATTTTGTTAAGCTTGTTGCACTTGGGGTCACCAAGGTGCTCAAGAGCATGATGTACTTGGGGTTACCAAGGGACTCATGAGATTTTGATAAAAACTTGATGCACTTGGGGTTACCAAGTAGCTCAAGGGAATTTTTGACAAGGACTTGAACATTTGTGTTTCTACCAAGGAGTTCAACGAACTTGGAAAAGAAGATTTGACAAAGGACAAAACCATTTTGAAAAGATAGGATAAATGTTGCTTTATGCAAAAAGCCTTAAACCCTACTTAGCCAGTTATGCATGTATTGATTGGATCCACTCATATTTACATAAAAGTGAAACTTGCCAATATAATTCAAAATGTATTGACCCTTGTGGCTGTAACTCGTAATGTTGCAGGTTGATTGTCTTATTATATGAAGATTGTTTGATTGACTAGGACTACAAAGTCTACAAACAACATCTGCCTGTGGCACTATGAAGATGAAGGACCCATGACTCTATTTATTCCGCTGCAATGTATTGTAATAGCCATATGAGCTATGTATGATGTAATAAAATTATGTTATTCCTGGTTATATAGTTATGTTATGACTTCTGTATCTTAACTGTGGATGCTAGCTATTGATCCAGGGACTAGCATTGTAAAACACAGGAGGGATCTACCATATTGGGTAGGGACCTCTACACCGGGGATTCTTTTTTCTTCTTTCACGCGCAAGCGCACGCGTTCAGCCGCTGACAGACAGACCCCACCCTCATTTAGCGCACGTCGCTGACAAGCGGGCCCTGTCCACGCTGTCATCGTCTTCCACAAACCTCGCCCGCAACCACGTCGCAGCTGCAGTGACTGCCGGTGATGGCGCGGTTTAATTGGGCCATTAAACACAGACGTTTCCTGTCGAGGCACCGGCTATAAGATCCCCACCTCTCCACGATCATTTTTCCCCAGTCAATCGCACACTAACGCCTCCAGGCTGCCCACGACTCGCTCGAGACCGCCGCAGACAGAGCCAACTCCGGCGACCGATTCAGATGAGCCCCGTGCGCCCCTTCCCCTCTGGATTGTTCGAGACACTTAGTAATCCTCTTGCGCACCTTCTAACCACAACAGAGCATCCTGTACTGCGCCAGGTCGACGTGTTCGCTTGACACTGTAAGCACCTGTTATCGCCACATTTTGGCCAAAGGAGGAGATGGGCCGTAATCAAGATGGGCTTAGAAGATACGTATATGCAACGTATTGTTGAATCGGCCTTATGCATTGATTTGTGCTAAATTTCCTGTGTATCTTATATTGTAATAGGTTCCGTTTCGGTTTAGGTAAGAGATAGAGTTGTTAGAGTTATTCCAAAGATAGAAAGTCTCCGGACTGTAAATATGTACCTAAGGTTATTGAGAAAGGAGGACGATCACGTTCACAACAAACACAATCTCGGCGCATAGCCACCCCTTGTTTCTAGGGTTTTTCTCGGGTAAGTGCCATGCTGCCTAGATCGCATCTTGCGATCTAGGCAGTATCTACTTATGCGTTATTTGGTGTTACTCGTGCTGAAGCCTTGTTGATGGCGAGTAATACTGTTATCATAGATTTGTTTAGGCTAGCATCGGTACCCTTTTGCTATGATTGCTTAGTTATGCTGCCTTTACTCATCTCGTTGCCTTTGCACCTTTTTTGGGTGCAAGGGTAGCACCTTGCTTGATCTTTATTCAGTCGATTTGATCTATTATAGCTATGCCTTGTTCTCCAAGGTTTAGTTTGATATCTACATGATCAGGCCTTGCAAACGGGTTGAACGATCCAGTAGTATATAAGATATGGTTCGCCAATCCGAGAGGAGTTGTTCCGGGAATTGACTTTACGTTGGTTTTTAGGCCTTCTCTAGGGTTAGTTTTCTATCATGTTTTGTATTTACCAGGCTCAATTACGTGTAGGATGTTCCAATTATGTGGTGAAAACGTTAAACTGTCGTAGATCGATTTAACTTGTATTGATGAAGCAAAACCCCATGTTATCGTAGATCTAATGCAGGACCATGGGATGATCGGCTCTAGGAGCCGATTCACAGGGAAACCTGGGAGCCGGTCGCGGCTCGAATTTTACGTATGTTTGTTTGCCATGCAGGAAACCACTCGAAGCAACCCATCACCTTCCTGACCAGGTATAGGTCAGGTGGCACGCCCTCGCATCCGCCAGGACGTGTGCCGGAGTTTTGCGGGCCGTTGCCCGAGGGACCAGGGCCCACCAGCAGTTCTGGGAGCCTCCCGGCTCTTCGTGTTGCTCGTCGCTGCTCGCCTGTGGGTTTTGACAGGCAACACATTCTGGCACGCCCGGTGGGACATTCAACAACATCTGCATCAACATCCGACGCTGCGATGGAGGGCAGACCGGTCACGTACGACGATTTGCCTGAGGAGCACAAGGCAAAGTACGATGATATCAAAGCTCTCTTCGAAGCCGATCTCATCGGCTCTTTTGAGAGGACTCGTAAACATGGCATCAGGTGGAAAGGGTTCTCACCCGAAGGTGCTCTTGATGAGGTGGATCTGTCCGTTCCTTCGGAGGAGCGCACCAGAGCTCTGCGACAGGAAGTCAATTACATGGTAGCTCATTCTCTTCACCGCCATTCAGAGAGCTTAGTGAACGCTTTCGAGCGTGTCACGGTTCGCGTAGTTCAGGAGATCATGAAACATCAGTACTCTCTGTCGGGGCCTGCTTTAGGGACTCACCAGGGAGAAAGACCGCTCCAGACCAGGCCACAACTGCCATTCACGCTTGCAGCTCCGAAGCCACCAGGGGCACCGGCGTACGTCGTCTACAAGATCGGAGGTGACCCTGGCGATTGCCAATTCCTATGTGAACCACCTAAAGAAATCCCACATGGATATGTGTGCACCTACGTGCCGGACTGCAATAGCTTGACGCGCACGAACCAGATTGCAACCGCAGGGATCGCTGGGACATGAGTTTCTGGAGCAGGGGCTTCAGGAGAAGGTGTTTCTGGAGTAGGGATCTCTGGGATGGACGCTGATAAACAGGCATGGCTAGACAAGTATGCCACCGGAACAAGTCATGAGAATTTAGCCCCTGCAGCTCAAACGGTGGAACAAATCCGTACCATCTTGAGAGACCAGTTCGGCTTCGTACCGAAGAGAAGGACAATCGGCTATTCCAAGCCGTACCCCAATGAGTTCGATCTGATTCCGCTGCCACCGAAGTATCGGCTCCCTGAGTTCTCAAGGTTTAGCGGATCAGAAGGGTCGAGCTCGATCGAGCATGTGAGCCGATACCTGGCACAGTTAGGCATGATTTCAGCATCGGATCAGTTAAGCGTAAGGTTCTTTGCGCAATCGTTGACAGGACCAGCTTTTGGATGGTACACTTCGTTGCCGCCGGATTCGATCCAGACCTGGAAACAACTAGAAGAGCAGTTCCACATTCAGTATCATTCAGAAGCTACCGAGGCTGGCATTGCAGATCTGGCGCAGGTGTGGCAAAAGCGAGGAGAAACGGTAGCTGAGTACATTCAGCGTTTCAGGACTGTTAAGAACCGATGTTATTCGGCTCGTTTAACTGAGAAGGAAGTAGTCGAGCTGGCAGTATTGGGTCTCTCAGCACCGATCAAGGATCTGGCTTTCCAAGTAGAGTACAATTCATTGGCGCATATGACCCAGAAACTGACGATGTATGAACAGCGCCACCCTGAGTTGTACCAAGACAAGTTCAAACGCCCGATAGGCCTGGTCGATACAGAAGAAGAGGATCCTGTACAAGACCAGGAGGTGGCCGTGGCTGAATGGGCTCGGGGGGCAGATCCCGTGTCCTGCAAATGGGTAAAACAACAAGGGCCTGCAAAAGGGTTCGACTTTGATGTGAGCAAAGCTGAGCAGATATTCGATTTACTGCTGAAAGAAAAGCAGCTGAAGTTACCCGAAGGCCATAAAATCCCTACGGCTCAAGAAATGAACGGGAGACCATACTGCAAGTGGCATCACTCGTTCACCCACACCACCAATGATTGCAAATAGGTACGTCGCCAGATCCAAACGGCCATAGAACAGGGCCGTCTGATCCTTGGGCAATTCGCCATGAAAGTAGACACAAACCCATTTCCCGGCGTCAACATGGTAGAACATAGCCACTCCACGAGGCGCCAGTTGGATTTCTCGTTCGATGTTAACATGGCAGGACCTGTGTACCACCGTGACACATATAAGGAGGAAGGCGGTCGCTCTCGGGGAAGAGAAAGAGAGGAGGCTGGTCCACGTGACCGGCCCCGTTATGATGACAGGCGGTATTTAACCGAGGAGCAAGTGAGAAGCGTGCGATATCAGAAGCCACAATCCACGCATCTCCTTAACAAGTATGAGCGTTAGTATGACCGACGTCGTCGGCACGATAGGGACAATGAAGGATATGAGCACCTCGCTAGGAAAAAGTCGAAGGAAAAAGAAGGCGTGGATAAACATTGGGATTGTCCTTTCTTCAAGTATTGCTGGGACGCGGGAATGAGCCGATTGCCTACGATCGACAACTGCCCGGAGTGTGGACAGCAGAAGGATGACACAGGTCCAGTCTCAGTGTTCAAGCGTCTAGGACCCCTCCCACCTCAGAACAGGCAAGAGGAGTCATCTCAAGCACAAGGTCTCAAGGAGATAAAGGGTGAAAAAGAAGAAGACAGATATCACCAGCCAAGGTGGTGTCCCGATGGGCTCAGACACACCCAAAAGCGTAGAGTTCAGCGACTGCGTAGCTTGGAGGAAGCCGAGGCGCAGTACCTCAACGCTTTAAGGAAAGCACGGCCCGATCTGGCCGTGAAAGTTCGGCAAACCTTGGAAACGGAGGCTCGTCCGAAAAGGAAGGAGTGGCGCCCCAAACCAGTAAAAGCCGACGCAAAGACATCGGCTGGCACAAACATGGTGTTCACACTTCCGCTAGAGTTTTGCGCTCCAAGAACCAAAGAAATACCAGTGGCACAGTTTGACTGCGGCCCACGGACGGTCATCTTTGAGAAGCCACGAGAGAAGAGCTACAAACATCTGAAAGCCTTGTACCTGCGAGGTTATATGAATGGGCAGCCTGTCAGCAAGATGCTGGTTAACACCGGAGCGGCAGTCAATATAATGCCATACTCCATGCTACGGCGTTTGGGACGCTCCACTGCAGATCTGATCAAAAACAACGTCACGTTAAGCGACTTCAACGACCAAACTTCAGAAACGCAAGGCGTACTGAACGTGGATCTGACCGTGGGCAGAAAAACCATCCCTACGTCATTCTTTGTCGTGGACAGCAAAAGCACCTACGCTGTCTTGCTGGGGAGAGATTGGATTCACGCCAACTACTGCATTCCATCCACGATGCACCAGTGCCTAATACAGTGGGATGGAGATGAAGTGGAGGTCATTCATGCAGATGATTCGATCGAGATCTCCATAGCTGGCATGAACGTCTGGGAAGCAGACGACCAAGAGCCGATCTCTGGAATCAGTCTAGACGGCTGTGAGCGCATTGAAGTTACAAAAAACGGGGTGAGGCTGGTCTTATCCACTGGCCTGACAGAGTAGCAAAGTCCACGATCGTACGTGGTATGGCCGATCCCTGCGATCGGCCGCAAAAAATAAAAAGCAGTAATCTTGCGACAAGCAGGTCATGCAGTCGTAGTAGGGAGATTCCCTGCCATTGTGGAGCACAAATAGGTTGTAAACCTTCCTTGACTAATGCAATCAAAAAGGGGGCCGATTCAGGCAATCGGCCCAAATTATTTTTTTTACCCTCACCAACTGTTTGCCCCGTCTTTAGCATCGATTTAACAGGTGACGGAAAGCTAGGGTATGGGTTCACCTCCGCTGATGAGCTAGAAGAAATTGACATCGGTCCTGGGGATAAGCCACGACCAACATTTATCAGCAAGAAGTTAGATCCGAATCTACGGGGTCCGATGATAGCTTTGTTGAAAGAATATCCAGATTGCTTTGCCTGGGACTATACAGAGATGCCCGGGCTAGACAGGAGCATCATCGAGCATAGACTCCCGCTTAAAAAAGGGTTTCGGCCGTTCCAGCAGCGAGCACGACAGATGAAGGCCGAAATTTTGGAAGAAGTCAAGAAAGAGATCGAGAAAATGTTGACAGCTAAGTTGATCAGGCCATGCAGGTATGCTGAGTGGATTTCTAGTATCGTACCTATAGAGAAAAAAGATGGCCGCTGGCGTATTGCCGTAGATTTTCGGGATCTCAATAGAGCCACTCCAAAGGATGAGTATCCGATGCCGGTAGCAGAGACATTAATCAACGCAGCTGCTGGTCATAAAGTCTTGAGCTTCATGGATGGCAATGCCGGTTACAACCAATTTTTTATGGCTCCGGAAGATATACACAAGACGGCATTCAGAGTCCCAGGCTCGGTGGGGTTGTTTGAATACGTGGTCATGACGTTTGGACTGAAGAATGCCGGCGCCACGTACCAAAGAGCCATGAATTACATTTTCCATGATCTGATCGGCAAGCTGGTGGAAATTTATATCGATGACGTGGTGGTCAAGTCTGCATCAGTAGAAGGACACTTGGGCGATCTGCAGCGCGTCCTGGACCGAACAAGAAAATTCGGCCTACGGATGAATCCAAAGAAGTGTGCCTTCGGTGTAACGGCCGGTCAGTTCTTGGGTTTCTTGGTCCACGAACGCGGAATTGAGATTGGCCTGAAAAGTCAAGAGGCAGTGCGAACAATGAAGCCACCTACCACGAAGAAAGAACTGCAGTCTCTCATCGGCAAGATCAACTTCGTCAGAAGATTCATCTCCAATCTGTCAGGAAGAATAGAGCCGTTCATGGGACTGGTAAAAATTAAATCTGATGAGGAGTTCCGCTGGGGAACAGAACAACAACGAGCCTTCGATGAAATCAAAGAATATTTAACGAAGCCGCCAGTGTTGGTTCCACCCCAGCCAGATAGGCCATTCTTCATTTACTTGTCAGTAGCTGACACGTCCATCGCCTCGGTGGTGGTGCAAGTTTACGATGGCCTGGAGCGAGTTGTGTTTTACATCAGCAGAAGGATGCTGGATGCAGAGACAAGGTATCCTAAGGTTGATAAGTTGTGCCTCTGCCTGTTTTTCACCTGCACCAAGCTGCGCCACATCTTGCTCTCAGCAGAGATTATCATTATATGCAAATCAGATGTCATAAAGCACATGCTATCGGCTCCTATGTTGAAAGGCCGACTAGGCAAATGGATGTTTGCATTGTCGGAATTTGATATCCGGTATCAACCCGCGAAAGCGGTTAAGGGTCAGGCGTTGGCCGATCTTATTGCTGAAAGAATCAACACCAATATAGCAGCGCTGTCTATACGAGCGTGGTCTATGTTTTTCGATGGATCGGTTTGTGATGATGGTTGCGGCATCGGCATTCTACTCGTGTCGCCCCGGGGGGCAACATATTCCTTCTCCATCAGGCTATCTACCCCTTGCACCAACAACGTCACTGAGTATGAGGCGATACGCAAGGGAATGGAGTTGCTCATCGAAGCTAGAGCAGAAGCAGTGGAAATTTTTGGAGACTCCAAATTGGTGATTTCCCAACTCACGGAGGAATACAAGTGCCAGAGCGAGTCGCTCTTCCCATTATGGGTGCAATGCCGTGAGCTGATGGCACAGTTCCGGTACATAAACTTGAACTGGATCCCGCGATCGCAGAATATCGAGGCGAATGATCTCGCATAAATGGCTTCAGGATACAAGGACGTAGCAGATGGAGCTGATGTTCAGGTACAGTTCCTGGAGGCGGACGACTGGAGAGCCGATATCTTCAATTACTTGAAGGATTCGGCTCGGGGGGCACCTAAATGTATAAGGTACAAGGCCATGAAATATGTGCTTATTGGGGACGACATGTTCTACAGGACAATTTGAGCATCAAGACATGGAAGCAATCAAGAATCTCATCGTTCAAATGTCAAAGTGAAAAACTTGTGGTTGAACAAGGGTTAAAGGATCTTCAATATTTGATTGAGAAAAATGATTTTGTCAAAGCAAAAACTTAGTATTTTCAAATGTTAAGGAAAAATCTATTTTGAGCAATGCAAGCCTCAACTCCACTTTGCCAAATGCATATAGAAGATAGACTCCACTATACTACCATAGTATCACTTGCCAATAAAATTCAAATGTATTGACCCTTTGTGGCTGTAACTTGTATGTTGCAGGTTCGATTGATTTAGTGAAGTGTGTTGATTAGGATTACAATGTCTACAACCAACATGTTTGCCTGTGGCACTTTGAAGATGAATGACCCCATGCTTATAGATTTTCTTCTGCAATGTAATGTAAAAGCCAAATGAGCTATGTAAGATGTAATAAAATTATGTTATTCCTGGTTATAAAGTTGTATTATGACCTTTGTTTCTTGATATTACATCTTAACTGTGGATGCTAGCTATTGATCCAGGGACTAGCATTGTAAACACAGGGACTCTACCTTATTAAAAGATTGGGACCCTTTACAGATGGTATCAGAGCATTGTGTTGCCTGTAGGATTTGTAAACCTAGGATTGGACAAAAACCCTTAGAAAAATAGGAGTTGTATTTGTTTCAAAACTTATTTACAAACAAACTTGTAAACTCTTTCCTCAACCATTTTGGTTTCAACTCTACATCTCTTCTACTTCAACTTGATGAAAAAACCTACCCCATGGCCAAACACTACACCATGTGCAAAGGATTTCTTCAACATCTTTAACTCTAATGACTTCAACTTCTTCAACTCTAATGACTTCAACATCTTCAGCATGTTCAACAAGGACTTCCAACTTGGATATCAATAAGGACTACAAGTGAGACAAGGAAATCTTGCTCAAGATTTAGAGACTAAGAAAATGCAAAAATTAGAAGAAACCATCATCACCTTTGAAGTTTTGTGACCAAGAATTTTCCTCAAGGAAACCATGATCTCATGCTAGAAGAATCAACCAATAAGGAAGGGAGGATCTCAAGTGAACCATATAGATGGACCACCATATTTAGTTAAGTCAAACACACCAACTTAAGTGGTGTAACAAAAATATTTTGTTGTCTAAGTATGTGCTTGAAACTTGTTGTTTGAGTGGAATGTTTGTTTGTGATTGCTTGCACATTGCTTGTGTGAATTGTGAGGTGTGTGATTAGAATTGATTCCTTAGAAATATCTTGCCTATTCTAATCCCAATTCAACCCAAACAGATGACTTCTCCAAGAAACTCCAACATCAAGGTGGATGAAAACAATAACAACAACCAAGAGGACAACATGAGAGAACTTATAGTAAACCAAAACCAGTTGAGCCAAGAGACAACTCAGCTTTTAGCCAACAACAATGGACTAGACCCAGCCATACAAAGGATTTTGAAACTTCAATCCCAATTGTTGCAAGGATTGGTTACTCAAATGATCAACATGGGAGAAAACTTTTCTCAAAAAGCTAATGACAACAAGGATGACAAAGATGCTATTCTATAAGGAACCCAAGATAGCAATACTTGTGGAGACAAGGATCATGCATCCAAGGAACATGAAGATCAATGCCCCAAGAAGAGAGAAAGATTTCCTACCTATGAGAAAACATATGAAGAACATGAACTAGAAGAACTCCTAGCTTTGGAGAAACCCAAAAAGCAAAAGAAGGACAAAAGCCATGTGCAATGTCATAAATGTAAAGAAATGGGACACTATGCCAGTGACTGCCCAGAAAAGAAGAAGAACCAAAGAAACAAACAAGAGGCAATGATATCAAAGGAAAAGAGAGATATTAGCCAAGTGACATGTTTCAAATGCAAGGAGCTAGGCCACTATGAAAACTTCTGTCTAGGAAAGATACATCAAGATCCCAAGCAAGCCAATATGTAATTTAGTTGAAAATTTTTAAGGGTGGTAGTACCCTAGTTGTTTTGAGCCAGCTTATAACCCTAGCCTTCCCAAATCTCGAGACGAGATTTATTTTAAGGGTGGTAGCCTGTCACATCCCAAGATTTTCCAAATCTTGTAATGTGAAAAATAAATGAATAAAATAAAACTTTGTTGAATTTCAGGGTGAGAAGAAACTTTTGAATCCAATTGGGAACTTTTCAAAACCTATTTGGATCAAATAAAATCCTAAAGGGATTTAAAAAGTTTAATAAACAATAAAGCTAAAAATATTTTGAAATTACTATTTTGGATCTTTTAATAAAAAGGATTTGGTTTTCAAAAGAAAAGGTAGATTTATAAATAAGGATTATTTTATGGAGCCAAAATAAACCTTGGTCAAGCTTTTGAAATAAAACATTTTGTTTTGATAAAAATAGTAAAGGTTTATTTAAATAAAATAATAAGGATTTAATATCCAATTTTATTTAAGTAAAGGCTTTTCCCATTTTTACATAAACACTAAAACTTATTTAGTTATTTTAAATAAGTTTTCCAAGTATTTTATATTCTCAAATAAAACCTACTGAAGTGTTTTGGTGTTATTTTAGATTTCAAAATAAAGATTTTAATAAAACAAATCCTATTTGAATTAAATGAATAAGGTCTATTCATTTAATTATTATTGGACCCTAAAATAAAAATGTTATTTTATTTTAAACAAGTTTTCCAAGTATTTTATATTTTCAAATAAAACCTACTGAATTGGTTTTGATAATATTTAGTTTTCAAATGGAGATTTTATTAAATAAATCAAAACCTATTTGAATTAATAATTAAGGTCTATTTTATTTAATTATTTAATAGATCCTAAAAAGAATAAAATTATTTTATTTTGTTTTGGACTTTGGTTTATGTTGTTAAACAGAACCAAATTCAATTGCAAATTTTGGTGAATGTTTGAATTGTTTGAATGTTTAAATTGTTGTTTGAATTTCCAAAACAGAAAATAGAATTAGAAAAAGAAAAAGCAATCAGGAAGAAAAAAATAGAAATGGACACAGCCCAGCCGGCCAGCCCAACTAGGCCCAGCAGCCAATTTCCCTCTCTCCCCCGAAGCGTTTTTCTCTCACTCACCAGACGAACCGCAGAGCCAATGATAGGTGGATCCAACTCCCCTCTGCTCTCTCTCGCTGACCAGCCGACCCCACCTTCCTGTTCGTCATCTTCACCCACGCGCAAACATCGCCGGCGGTTTCTGCCGATTAAAGCTCGCGTCAATACTCGTTACTGCCGCGTTGATCCCGTCCAGCGACCACGCCCATTTAAACGTCAGCGTCTCCCTTCCATTTCCCCTTTGTCTCCTCCCCAAAGTGCGCCCCCAGGCTGCCGAATTTCGCCAGACACCGCCCACTTCCCGACGACGCTCCGGCGAGGATTCCGGCAGCACCACGCCACCCCTTGCCTCCTCGAGCACGCAGATGTGATCCCCATATCCTGGCGGACCTTTCTGCATCCGCAGCTCGCTCGCGCGCGCCCCTGAGCCTCGACAGCGATGACTCCAAGCGCCGCCACCGTCTGGTTTAACTCCGGCGAGTTCCCCAGGTAGTTTCCGTCCGCCCCTTCCCCTCTCGTTCACGCACGCAAGTTCTACTCTCCCTCGCGCATCTAACGGACCCCTTGTCTCGTCCTCCTGTTCCTTGTAGCCCTGCCCCCAACGTCGACCGAAGCACGCCCGACGCCGTGTAGACTCCGGCGAGCAATCCACGTCGGACCAGAGCGCCCCCTGACACCTCGAGAACACCTTGAGATTCCCCAAGCTTCTACAAATGCGATGAGCATCTCCCCAGCCACTCTAGCTTCCTGTATCGCCGGCACAGCCACCGTCTGGCCGCTCCGCCGCCAGTAGCCACCGCAGCGCCGCCCATCTATGGCTGGCAAGTTATACACCGTAGGATGTAGATCCAAGCGCTACGATAGATCCACTGACCGAAGGGGTACGAGTGATCCTGTGCCGCACGATCTGACTTGATCCAACGCACCGGAGTGCTCGATCCAACCGAAACGGTATGGACGAATAGAATTAAGACGTGTGGCACCAGACGATTTAAAATAGGATTTGAAATGAGATTTAGATGCAATTTTGAAACCCTTGTAAATTTTGATCCACACGTCCAAAAATTACAAACTTTATATCAATGGAATCAGTGGAACAAGCCCTAGCCAACCATGCCATTTGTTTAGTAAAAAGCTTCAGGAAAAATGTTTGTTTTTGCAGAAACATTTGTATGCTTGTTTAGATTATAAAAATTGTTCAGAAATGTTTTTGGGGATAAAATCTTTGGCAAATGGTGTGATTTGAACCTACTGACCATAGGAAACACTTTGTGGTTTCAAAAATGTATTTGGTGATGCAAAATAATGATTCTTTGATTTAAAACCATTTCTAGTCAAATAAAAATATAGTTTATTTATTAAAAATGGTTTTGGAAGAAAACTTTTGGGAAAATGTTTTTTTTTAAACTCTCTGACCCTAAAACACAAAGTTTTATGGTTTGAAAACATATTTGGTGAACTCTATAGATTAATGCCTTAGTAAAAATATTTTTACACCACATAAAATGATACCTTGTTTTTGAAAATGGTTTAGGAAGTGAAACCTTTTGCAAATGACTTTGCCACTTTACAAAATGACCAATAGGTGTTTTCAAAATGTTTATGACCCATTAGGAACCAATTTTACAAATAAAACAATCCTTGGTATGCTTGCATGCATTATCTTGGTTCTATGATTTTATGTGATGTTTTGCTTGTTTGGTAGATTGAGATTGTGACTTGCTTGATTGAATTGTAGTGACTTGAAGAGTGTGATTGTTGCAAGGACAAAGAGTGAACTTATACCCTCTACCAAAAAGGCAAGTGATGCTTCATACTTTTTGTCCCATTACTTTCACTATGCATTAGTGATTTTTCCCTAAGTAAAACTTGCATGGATTTTTCTAAGTATAAACCTTACTATAGAAAACCCTAGTAGATGAAACCTTAGTAGAAAATTCCTAAGTCAAGATACCTACTACTATCATGCTTAGTTTAGCTAATAGAAAAAAAGGGTGGAAATATATTCACACTATGAAAAATTTCTAAGTCTGAGGACTTGTGTTTTTGTTTAATAAAACTAAGTTAATAAATCACCTAGGTGGAATGGTAATTGCTTGGTGGATTTTGGTTGAGTGGTTCACAAGGCCCATGTCTATGGTTTACCTTGTGTATCTCACTTGTGGATGGCCACCCAGGAACAAAGAGATTTGAGATGTCAAATGTTGAGAAGCTTGAAGTGCAGCCACTTGGCATTATGGCTCTGCCTGGATCATATAGGTTGCAAGAACTTAGCCATATGGACAGTGGGTGGTAGAGTTTGATAGGTTGGAACGCGTCCATTTTGGTCTAAGGGAAGGCTTCTGAAAGATCTTGTCTTGGTGAAACCAAGTCTTGTGGGGAAAGTGCACCACCTCTGCAGAGTGTAAAATCTAAGTACTTAGCCATGTCCCTGGTAAAGGACAATTTGAGCATCAAGACATGGAAGCAATCAAGAATCTCATCATTCAAATTTCAAAGTTAAAAACTTGTGGTTGAACAAGGGTTAAAGGATCTTAAATCTTTGATTGAGAAAAATGATTTTGTCAAAGCAAAAACTTAGTATTTTCAAATGTTAAGGAAAAATCTATTTTGAGCAATGCAATCCTCAACTCCGCTTAGCCAAATGCATATAGAAGATAGACTCCACTATACTACCATAGTTTCACTTGGCAATACAATTCAAATGTATTGACCCTTTGTGGCTGTAACTTGTATGTTGCAGGCTTGATTGATTTAGTGAAGTGTGTTGATTAGGATTACAAAGTCTACAACCAACATGTTTGCCTGTGGAACTTTGAAGATGAAGGACCCCATGCTTATAGATTTTCTTCTGCAATGTAATGTAATAGCCAAATGATCTATGTAAGATGTAATAAAATTATGTTATTCCTGGTTATAAAGTTGTATTATGACCTTTGTTTCTTGATATTACATCTTAACTGTGGATGCTAGCTATTGATCCAGGGACTAGCATTGTAAACACAGGGGACTCTACCTTATTAAAAGGTTGGGACCCTTTACAATACCGTGATTCGGAATCCCTTTACTAGGTTAACTCTTAACCATATGTAGCGCGGACATGCATTTCTGGATCCGATCACTCGAGGGGACTAGAGATATCTCTCTCAAATAGAGAGGGGCAAATCCCATCTTGATTGACCATGCCTTGCATCATGCTTCAGGACAATCCCGAAAACTACCTTTATAACTACCCAGTTACGGAGTAGCGTCTGATAGCCCCAAAGTAGGTCGATCCACATCTCAAGTACATGCGACAATCTCAGGTCTAAGGACAAAACGTACACGATGTGTAGAGAGAGAGATACAACTAATTGTCAATCTCAAGTTCGGTCAGTCCAACCCCATGTTCATAACATGTGTCCACATCATTGGTTTGACATCTCCATGTCTATGACTTGTGAAACATAGTCATCAACCAATCGATGTGCTAGTATAATATTCACATGTGTCCTCACATGAACTCCGACTAGGGACAACTATTAAATAAACATACAAGTAAAGAGTTTCACAAACAATTCACATAATTGCCAATAAATACAAGTTGCCTGATATGAATATTCAAGGAACATTACAGTAACTCATGGATACATTAGAAATATAATCATCTCTATGATTGCCTCTAGGGCATATTTCCTTCAGTCTCCCACTTGCACTAGAGTCAATCTAGATTGTATCTAATACCTATTGCTCTTGCGCGTGCCTCATGCGCAGGCTGCGGGAGTGGCTTTGTAAAAGGATCAGCAACATTTTAGTCCATATGTATTTTGCATATCATGACACTACCATCCTCAACGAACTCTCGAATCTGATGGTAACGCATGCGAATATGTTTGTTCTTCTGGTGTTGTCTAGGTTCCTTGGCTTGTGCAATAGCACCATTGTTGTCACAATAAACGTCCATGGGATTGGACGCGCCCTGAACCACACCAAGAGCGATCGGGAAATTCCTAATCCAAACAGCTTCCTTTGCAGCCTCTGAGGCGACAAAATATTCAGCTTCTGTTTAAGAGGAGGCCACCGTATCTTTCTTGGAACTTTCCAACTAAGAGCACCACCATTCATGACAAACACATAACTAGATTGCAATCTGGAATCATTTGAGTCGTTAAGGTAACTCGCATATGTGTAACCCCTTACACTGAGTTCATCCTCACCTCCATAAACTAGGAACACATCCTTAGTCCTTCTCAAGTACTTAAGGATATTCTTTACCGCTGTCGAGTGACCTTCACCTGGATCAGCCTAATATCTGCTCGTAACACTTAGATCATAGGAAACATATAGGCGAGTACATATCATTGCATACATGATGGATCAAATAGCCGAATCATATGGAATCCTGCTCATGCGCTCATGCTCATCAGTAGTCGAAGGACACTGAGTCTTGCTGAGTTTTATTCCATGAGACATGGGCAAGAACCCTTTCTTAGCCTCTTCCATGCTGAACCGTTTCAACACTTTGTCAATGTATGTACTCTGGCTTAATCCAATTAGCCTCCTTGATCTATCTCTATGGATTTTGATGCCCAGAATATATGCCGCTTCTCCTAAGTCCTCCATTGAAAAACTATTTTTCAACGAGGTCTTAACAGACTCAAGCATAGGAATGTCATTTCCAATCAGCAATATGTAATCTACATATAAGATTAGAAATACAAGTGCTCTCCCACTTTCCTTCTTGTAAACACAAGGTTCTTGTTCGTTTTTGATGAAGCCAAACTCCTTTAAAACTTCATAAAATCGAATGCTCCAACTCCGACATGCTTGCTTCAGCCCATAAATGGACTTCAAAAGTTTGCATACCTTTCCAGCATTGTTTGGATCGACAAAACATTCGAGATGCATCATATACACGTCCTCAGTTAGGATTCCATTTAGGAAAGCCGTCTGCCATATTTCATAGTCGAAATGTGTAGCAATGGCTAGAATAATCCGTATAGATTTAAGCATCGCTACGGGCGATAAAGTCTCGTCGTAGTCAACTCCTCGAACTTGTCGAAAACCTTTTGCAACAAGTCGAGCTTTATGGATGTGAACATTTCCATCCATATCAATCTTCTTCTTATAGATCCATTTGCACTCGATGGCTTTAAACCATCAGGCAGGTCAACCAAGTTCCAAACTTGATTGTCTCCCATGGACTCTATCTCGGATCTCATGGCGATCAGCCATTTCTCAGAGTCTGGGTCCACCATCGCTTCTGCATAGGTCGTAGGATCATCATTGTCTAACAATAATAATTCCCGCGCTTCGCGGAGCCTCGCAGTGGTTGTGGTGGTTCTATTGCCACGGGTTCCTCAACTTGTTCTGCTATAATAGCATCACTCGTAGAAGCATATCCGACTGGCTCATCTTGAACTTCTTCAAGTCGCACCGACCTTCCACTCGTTCCCTTTGTGAGAAACTCTTTCTCTAGGAAAACACCACTACGAGAGACAAACACTTTGCCTCTTCTCGGTTGTAGAAGTAATGCCCTAAGGTTTCCCTCGGATATCCCATGAAAATGCACTTATCCATTTTGGGTGTTAGCTTGTCCAACTGAAGTCGCTTGACAAATGCATCACAACCCCAAATATTTAGAAAAGACAAACTGGGATTCTTTCTAGTCCACATCTCATATGGTGTCTTAACTACGGATTTAGATGGTACCCTATTAAGTGTGAAAGCTGCCGTTTCTAGAGCATAACCCCAAAATGATAATGGTAAATCCGACTGGCTCATCATAGATCGAACCATGTCCAACAAAGTTCGATTACGCCGTTCGGAGACCCCGTTTCTTTGAGGCGTTCCGGGCGGCATAAGTTGTGGAACAATTCCGCAACTCTTAAGATGATCGCTAAATTCGTGACTCAAATATTCACCTCCACGATCAGATCGCAAGGCCTTTATTTTCTTGCCACGTTGATTCTCTACCTCATTCTGAAACTCCTTGAACTTTTCAAAAGTTTCAGACTTATGCCTCATCAAGTAGACATAACCATATCTACTGAAATCATCAGTGAAAGTAATGAAGTAGTGATATCCTCCTCTGGCTGTCGTGCTCATTGGTCCACATACATCAGTATGTATGAGTTCCAACAAGTCTGTCGCTCTCTCGGGTAAACCCAAAAAAGGCGACTTGGTCATCTTTCCAAGTAAACAAGCCTGACATGTCTCGTATGATTCAAAATCAAACGAAGTTAGAAGACCATCACCATGGAGCTTCTTCATGCACTTTTCACTTATATTCCCCAAACGACAATGCCATAAATAGGTAGGACTCAAATCATTAGGCCGAAGCCTTTTAGCACTAACATTGTAAACAAATGCACCATCAAGATTTAAAATAAATAACCCATTCACAATGGGAGCATTAGCCATAAACATATCATTCTTAGAGACACAACCATTGTTTGCACTCGCGAATGAATAACCATCCCTCATCAAACATGAAGGTGATAAAATGTTTCGACCCATACTAGGAATGTAATAACAATTATTCAACTCCATAATAAATCCTGACAGAAGGTGAAGTTGCAAAACGCCGACGAACAATGTAGCAACCCTTGCTTTATTTCCGACGCGAAAATCCACTTCGCCTTTCTGCACTTCTCTAGTCCTTATTAGCCCCTGCATCGAATTGCAAATATGAGCAACCGATCCGGTATCAAATACCCAATAGTTAACATAGGAATCGGCGAGAAGAATGTCCACAACATTTACAACAAGCGTACCTGAGTGGGAAGTACTCTTACTTCCACTCTTCTTCAAATAAGCCTGGTACTTGCTGCAGTTTCTCTTCCAGTGGCCATGTTCATGACAAAAGAAGCACTCAGTGTCTTCTACAGGTCCAGCCTTTTGCTTGGGTGCAGGCTTAGGGATCGTATCCTTAGCCTTTCCCTTCTTCTTCCAAGAAGTACCCTTTTTCTTGAAGCTAGGCTTGTTCTGCATAGCCATTATATGGCTATGCCCTACACACTTCTTCATGTCACTTTCTGTTGTTTTTAGCATCCCGCATAACTCATTAAGGCCCTTCTGCACCCCATGCATATGGTAGTTCGAAATGAACTGCCCATAGCTAGATGGAAGAGATGCCAAAATGAAGTCAGTGGCCAACTCTTGGCATAGTGGAAAACCAAGCTTTTCCAAAGTCTGACTGTAACAAACCATTTTGATCACATGGGGGCCTACAGCTGATCCCTCAGCTAGCTTGCATTTGACAAAGGACTTGGCAACATTGTACCTTTCAGTCCTTGCCTGATCTTGGAACATGTCCTTAAGCGCCACGATCATATCGTACGCATCCTGATCCTCAAACTTCTTTTGGAGTTCAGGTTCCATGCATGCAAGCATAAGGCAGCTAACGTCAAGAGAATCATCACATGCTCTCTTGTAGGCGTTCTTTAGGGAAGCAGATACATTATCAACAAGTTCATCGGGGATTGGGGTATCCAGAACCGTTTCCTTTTTATCAGACCTGAGAAAAATTCTCAGGTTACGGACCCAGTCCGTATAGTTTGTTCCATTAAGTTTATCTTTGTCAAGAATCGAACGCAAAGAAAAAGGTGATGCAGTGTTCGGTGGCATTAATCTACAATAGAAAACATGCAAAATACTAAGCCATGTAACCATGAAAGAGTAAAACATATTAAAAAAATTAATAGCATATACTCCCACTTAAATCAATATCGCTCTATTGATACTAAGTGATTCAAGATACACAATTAACAAGTCGACTAGTGAGCTTTAGCATCACTGCTAGAATACAAGGTAAATCGGTAAGCAACACTTGCTAATCATATCACATATGACTCTTATTGTTGGGTGACATCTCTATGTCAAAACTAGGCGCCCAACCTTTATGCCCCATGGTCCTTAACTGTTAAGATGACCTTGTCAAGCTCACCAACCCTTATGCGTGTAGGTATCCGATACAAACCCATCCAGCCAAGGAAAACCGTGGCACCCTAATTTCATAGGCCCACCAACGATTGTACAGTGCATAGGATGGTGCAAGGTTTGGTTGGGAGGGAATGGTTTAACTTAAACTTTGTGAGGGATCGTTCTACTTATCATCTAAGCATGCATAGAGTAAAATGCATAAGAATAGCATTCACATAGTTGTGACACAGTATGGACCATTTTCTCATGGTGATCTCCGTCGCCATAGAACCTATCCACCATGATGATCTCCATCTTCATGTTCCATGTAAGACATCCTCCAAGTGATGAGTCCTCCAAGAACAAATACAAGCTATTACTCCTAACAACTAGTAATCAAAATTACATAGAATTGGGATCATCACAAGTTGGCACACAGACCATTACAATAATTGACAACACACATGGCTCTAGCCGTGTTGCCCTACTCACGACACGCAGGTCATGATAAATTTCATATATGCATCACATACATATATGGGCAATATTGATCACATACATCCTGCAAAAATAAGTTATGCATAGAATCGCATTCTACCGGAGCATGTGAACTCACAACACCTAGTTACCTTAACGAGATACAAAAGGGGCTACGACTAGGGGGGTCTAGGGGGTCTCCCCCTTCGGGGTTCGAAGGGGCAGCGTCCCTCGTGGTATCTAATTATCATAAACCGACTCTTTTTCCGATTCGGTCAAACTCCTTTGATCACGGTAAATATCGATTTTAGATCTAGGTTCTGATTCGATCAATCATATTGATCTTCGCGTGATTCAACAGGATTTATGTGTCATTGTCTACACCGTTAGCGGAAACCGACCGGTAGGGGTAAGTCATTCAATGACCTTAGAATCACGATCACAGAAAGAAAGATCATAGATCAATCCTGAACCACCACAATACAAACGATCACATCATTCATATCAATATGCATATCACCATATGCAACCATCCCGAACATATAACTAAACAGCATCGGCTCTGATACGACTGAAGGGATACGGGTAGGCTACACTAGCGCATATAAAAAAAATTCTACCGCGTAAACTAGGATTACTGTTGTCATAGATCACTGGATTACCACTAGACACGCATTTGCGGAATTGATGAAGAGTGTCGAGGTAGTGCAGACGTTCCACGTCTCCTCCTCTTCCTCGTCCCACGAGAAGCTCCATTTGCGCGGCTCTTCCAAGTGCCACAGATGAAGCACCTCTGAGGTATCCACACATACAGGGTGGAAGTGTCAGACGCCGGACTGCTAGGTCCGTGCGTGCAACACAGGCGTGAGGAGTGGTGGCTGGGTGGAATGGTCTAACCCTAGTCAGCTCGCCCCACCCTCCCTTATATAGGCATACCTAGTGGGATTCTACATTAGGAGCCCATTAATAGCCTAAGCCTTGTCTAATTCTAATCCAATCCTCATTAGGATTCCAGCCCCTTAAGTGTGTGAACTTATAGGTTCATATACGTATAGACATGACATGAATACACTTATTCTTTCAATAGTTGGTAGCGGCCTCTAGCAAGACGTGCCAACTCCTAAACGTATACAAAGATCATATCGGATGAACCATCACAAGGTTTAGTACATGTCTTTCCCTTTGCCTCACGATATTTGGTCTAGCTCCAAGATGACCTCCCTTTATCGATACCGTGATTCACAATCCCTTTACTGGGTTAACTCTTGACCATATGTAGCACGTCCATGCATTTCTGGATCCGATCACTCGAGGGGCCCAGAGATATCTCTCTCAAGTAGAGAGGGGCAAATCCCATCTTGATTGACCATGCCTTGCAGCATGCTTCAGGACAAACCCGAAAGCTACCTTTATGTAGAGGTCCCAATCTTTAATAAGATAGAGCGTCCTGTGTTTACAATGCTAGTCCCTGGATCAATAGCTAGCATCCACAGTTAAGATGTAATATCAAGAAACAAAGGTCATAATATAACTTTATAACCAGGAGTAACATAGATTTATTACATCTTACATAGCTCATATGGCTATTACATTACATTGCAGCGAAATAACTATAAGCATGGGGTCCATCATATTCAAAGTGCCACAGGCAGATGTTGGTTGTAGACTTTGTAATCCTAATCAATCAATCTTCACTAAAATCAATCAAACCTGCAACATACAAGTTACAGCCACAAAGGTCAATACATTTGAATTGTATTGGCAAGTGATACTATGGTATTATGGTGGAGTCTATCATCTATATGCATTTGGCTAAGTGGAGTTGAGGCTTGCATTGCTTAAAATAGATTTTTCTTATCATTTTGAAAATACCAAGTTTTTGCTTGTTAAATACATTTTTCTCAATCAAAGATTTCAAGATCCTTGTACCAAACCATCTCTCCATCAATGATTGAAGAATTCAAAGAACCCTTGTTCAAACCACAAGATTTTAATTTAGAAATTGGAATGATGAGATTCTTGATTGCTTCCATGTCTTGATGCTCAATTTGTCCTTTACCAGGGACATGGCTAAGTACTTAGATTTTACACTCTGCAGAGGTGGTGCACTTTCCCCACAAGACTTGGTTTCCCAAGACAAGATCTTTCAGAAGCCTTCCCTTAGACCAAAATGGACGCGTTCCAACCTATCAAACACTACCACCCACTGTCCATATGGCTAAGTTCTTGCAACCTATATGATCATGGCAGAGCCCATATTGCCAAGTGGTTGCACTTGAAGCTTCTCAACATTTGACATCTCAAATCTCTTTGTTTCCTGGGTGGCCATCCACAAGTGAGATACACAACCCAAGTCCATGGCCTTGTGTAACCACTCAACATATCCCAATCCTTCCATTCCACCCAGGTGATTCATTAACTTAGTTGTTTTATTAAACAAAACACAAGTCCTCATAATTAGAATATTTTTCCATAGTGTGAATATATATTCCACCCATGTTTTCTATTAGCTAGGCTAAGCTTGATAGTAGTAGGAAACTTAACTTAGGAAATCCTACTAAGGATTCATCTACTAGGTTTCCTATAGCAAGATTTATACTTAGGAAAATCCATGCAAGTTTTACTTAGCAAAATCACTAATGCATAGAGAAAGTAATGGGACAAAAAGTATGAAGCATCACTTGACTTTTTGGTAGGGAATGGTGGTTCACTCCTTGATCTTGCTAGTCTCTCACTTCACTACAAGTCAATCAAGCAAACACCAATTCAATTTACATTCCAACCAATAATCACTCAAACAAATTCACACATACAAGACAAAGGAAACCAATTCATGCATGGGAGCATGCACAAGATAGTTTTATTTTGCAAAGGGGGTCTCTATGGGGTTTCTAAACTTTGTAAGATCCAAATTGGTCATTTACCAAAGTGGCAAAGTCATTAGCAAGAGGGTTTTGTCCAAAAACTATCTTTAAATCCATTCATCATTTCATGTGGTGAAAAATGTTTTTATTAAGGCAAAACTCTTAAGCTGTTCACCAAATGAGTTGCTAATTTGCAACACTTGGTGTTTTGGGTCAGTGGGTTTGATCAAACCATTTTCTTAAAGTTTTCTTTCCATAAATATTTTTATAACAAAAACCATTCTTTTTATTTGGCTAGAAAATGGCTAAGTTAAGTAATCCAACCTAAATCTTTCAAAAATCATTTTTAACACCAAGGGTTGGTTCCTAGGGTCAGTAAGGTCACAACAAACCATTTTGCAAAAGTTTGACTCCTAAATTCTATTTTAAACAATTTTTATACTCTAAACAAGCTCACAAAAGAATCTGCAAAAACAAACAAGATAACAGATACTATTTACTAAACTAAGGGCATGGTTGGCTAGGTTTTGTTCTCCTGAATCCAACGACATAAAATTTGTAATTTTTGGATGTGTGGTTTGAAAGTTACACCAATTACAAATTTGCATTCTAATCAGATCAAAATTCTGTTTTAAAACGAATCCAGTCCACGTGGCAGTTTTTGATTGGGTGATACCGTTTCGTGTGGATCGCGTGATACCGGCCACAGGATTAAAAGGAGTGTGTGCGGCTCAGATGGTCGCGTACCCTTTCGAGGGGATCTAATCCTAGCCAGTCAAAACACATCCTACGACTACAGCGTGTTTGCCAGGAACTGGCGGCGAGATATTACCGGCGAGCGGCGGAGCGGCCAGTTGGCGGCGGTGCTGGCGAGGCAGGAAGCGAAACAAGGAGAGAGTAAGCTCACCGAGGTCGCGAGGATGAGGTGATGCTGGTCGTGTGGTCGTCGTGGCAAGGGACGCACGGGGACGGGCGGGATTCTTCGCCGGAGTTGGTTCTGGCGACGGACGCGTGCGGTCGAGGTCGAGGACGACGCTAGGAATCACTCGGAGACAAACTAAACACACTGTCAGGAGCGCAAGGACACGACGAAGACGTGTGCGTGAACAAGAGGAGTCGGGGTAGTCTGATTTACCAGAGAGGTTCCGCCGGAGTAGAGCCAGACGGTGGCGGTGCTGGGGTTGTCGTTGGCGAAGCTCAGGGGTGCCCGCCGGGAAGATGAGGTTACAGAGTGGTGCTCCTGAGTCTGGCGAACCTGCCTGCTTGCTCGGGAAGACAAGGGCGATGAGATGCCGCCGGAATTTGGCCGAGAACTAGTCGGAGACGGCGACGGTGCAGAAAAGATTGGCGACAGCCTGGTGGCTCTCGAGGCATGGGGTTTGGGGGAATGAAAGAGGAGGAAGAGGGGATTTATCATGCGTGATCACTGCGAGGTTTAATCGTGGCATTAAGTCGAATTGACGACGTGAAATCACTGCCAGGAACGGGGAGGAACGGTCGAGCGGGGTGAAGAGGAAGAACAGGAGGAGTGGGGTCCGCTGGTCAGTGGGAAAAGAAACGAGGGGGAGGTCCACCGGTCAGTGTCACTGCGGGTTAATTATTTGGTGCGAATTGTTTCTTTCGGGGTGAGGGGAAGCTGGGCTGTTGGACTGTTGGGCTGGGCCTTGTTGGGCTGCTGTTGTTTCTTTCTTTTTTTTTGTAAAGTAACTTTTGCCTTTTCTATTTCTATTTACTGATTTGAATTTCATCCAACTATTCAAGCATTCAAATAATTCAAACAACTCAAACAATTGTAATGAGTTTTTTGTTCTGTTTATCAACATAAACCAAATCTCAAAATAGAATAATATTTTTATTCTTTTTAGGTTCCATTTATTAATTAAATAAAATGGACCATGGTTTATTAAATAAATAGGGTTTGGTTTATTTAAATAAAAACCTCATTTAAAATCCAAATATTTTCAAAACCAAATCAGTAGGTTTATTTGGAAATAAAGAATATTTGGGAAACTTGTTTTAAACAAAATAACATTTTATTTTAGAGTCCATTATTAATTAAATATAATTAGACATTAATTATTAAATCAAATAGGATTTGTTTTATTGAGATATTCATTTTGAAATCTAGAATAAAACCAAAACACTTCAGTAGGTTTTAATTAAGAAAATAAATACTTAGAAAACTTATTTAAATAATTTAATAAGTTTTGATATTTTAATTAAAATGGTAAAACCTTTTTATTTAAATAAAGTTGGATATTAAACCCTTATTAATTTATTTAAACAAATATTTTCTAATTTTATTTAAAATAAAATGTTTGAAATCCAAAGCTTGGCCAAGGTTTAATTTGGCTTTACAAAAATAATCTTTATTTATGAATCCACCTTTCTTTTGAAAACTAAATCTTTTATAAAAAGATTCTAAAATAGTAATTCCAAAATATTTTATTTTCTTTTATCAAATGTTTACTCTTTTAATTTTTCTTTAGGGTTTTATTTGATCCAACTGGTTTGAAGTCCCAATTGTATTCAAAAAGTTTCTTCTGGCCTTGAAAAACCAACAAAGTTTTATTTTATTAATTTATTTTCACATTACAAGATTTGGAAAATCTTGGGATGTGACAGGATACCACCCTTAAAATAAATCTCGTCCCGAGATTTGGGAAGGCTAGGTTTACAAGCAAGTTCAAAACAACTAGGGTACTACCATCCTTAAAAATTTTCAAACAAAAATTACATATTGGCCTTCTTGAAAACTTCTCTAAGCAAACTTTTGCATTGAGTCCTTTGTTTCCACACTTGACTCATGGGCCAATGTTGAGATCCTTCATAGACATGTTTAACTTGTTCTCCATCCTTTCTGGACAATTGTTTGCATAGTGGCCTAGTTCCTTGCATTTGAAACATGTGGCAAGGTTGAGATCCCTCATAGGCTGGTTTATCTTATGCTTCATCTTTTCTGGACAGTAGTTTGCATAATGTCCTAACTCTTTGCAGTGTTTGCACATCACTTGGCTAAAATCCTTCCTTATCTTGGGTTTCACTAGCTTTTGTTTGTCTTCTTGTCTCTTCTTCTTTTCTGGGCATTCACGGGCATAGTGTCCCATCTCTTTGCAATTGTAACATTGCAACTGGCTTATGTCCTTCTTCTTCTTCTTGGGTCTCTCCAAAGCTAGGAGTTTTTCTAGTTCATGTTCTTCATAGGTGGGAGATCTTTCTCTCTTCTTGAGGCATTGATTTTCATGCTTCTTGGATGCATGATCCTTGTCTCCACAAATATTGTTAGCTTGGGTTCCTTCTAGAATAACATCTTTGTCATCCTTGTTGTCATTAGCTCTTTGGGAAAAGTTTTCTCCCATGTTTATCACTTGAATAACCAATCCTTGAAACAATTGGGATTGAAGTTTCAAAATCATTTGTATGGCTGGGTCTAGTCCATTATTGTTGGCTAAAACCTGAGTTGTCTCTTGGCTCAACTGGTTTTGGGTTGCTATAAGCTCTCTTATGTTGTTCTCTTGGTTGTTGTTGATGTCATCAACCTTGGAGTCTTTTGGGGTAGTCATCTGTTTGGGTTGAAGGGAGGTTAGAATAGGCAAGATATTTCTAAGGAAATATTTCTAATCACACACATCACAATTCACACAAACAATGTGCAAGCATTCACAAACCAAACATTTCACTCAAACAAGTTTCAAGCACATACTTAGGCAACAAAATATTTTTGTTACACCACATAAGTTGGTGTGTTTTTGACTTATCTAAATATGGTGGTCCATCTATATGGTTCACTCGTGATCTTTCCATCCTTCTTGGTTGCTTCTTCTTACATGAGATCATGGTTCCTTGAGAAAAACTCCTTGGTCACAAAACTTCAAGTGGTGTAGGCTTCTTCTAACTTTTGCATTCCCTCAGTCTCTAAATCTTGAGCAAGATTTCCTTGTTTCTCTTGTAGTCCTTGGTGATTATGCTGAAGATGTTGAAGTCATTAGAGTTGAAGATGTTGAAGAAGTCTTTTGCACATGGTGTAGTCTTTGGCCATGGGTAGGTTTTTCCATCAAGTTGAAGTAGAAGAGATGTAGAGTTGAAACCAAAATGGTTGAGGAAAGAGCTTACAAGTTTTTGTAAATAAGTTTTTGGAACAAAACAACTCCTATTTTTCTAAGGGTTTTTGCCCAATCCTAGGTTTACAAATCCTACAGGCAACACAATGCTCTGATACCATCTATAGAGGTCCCAATCTTTAATAAGATAGAACCTCCTGTGTTTACAATGCTAGTCCCTGGATCAATAGCTAGCATCCACAGTTAAGATGTAATATCAAGAAACAAAGGTCATAATATAACTTTATAACCAGGAGTAACATAGATTTATTACATCTTACATAGCTCATATGGCTATTACATTACATTGCAGCGAAATAACTATAAGCATGGGGTCCATCATCTTCAAAGTGCCACAGGCAGATGTTGGTTGTAGACTTTGTAATCCTAATCAATCAATCTTCACTAAAATCAATCAAACCTGCAACATACAAATTACAGCCACAAAGGTCAATACATTTGAATTGTATTGGCAAGTGATACTATGGTATTATGGTGGAGTCTATCATCTATATGCATTTGGCTAAGTGGAGTTGAGGCTTGCATTGCTTAAAATAGATTTTTCTTATCATTTTGAAAATACCAAGTTTTTGCTTGTCAAAAACATTTTTCTCAATCAAAGATTTCAAGATCCTTGTACCAAGCCATCTCTCCATCAATGATTGAAGAATTCAAAAAACCCTTGTTCAAACCACAAGATTTTAATTTAGAAATTGGAATGATGAGATTCTTTATTGCTTCCATGTCTTGATGCTCAATTTGTCCTTTACCAGGGACATGGCTAAGTACTTAGATTTTACACTCTGCAGAGGTGGTGCACTTTCCCCACAAGACTTGGTTTCCCAAGACAAGATCTTTCAGAAGCCTTCCCTTAGACCAAAATGGACGCGTTCCAACCTATCAAACACTACCACCCACTGTCCATATGGCTAAGTTCTTGCAACCTATATGATCATGGCAGAGCCCATATTGCCAAGTGGTTGCACTTGAAGCTTCTCAACATTTGACATCTCAAATCTCTTTGTTTCCTGGGTGGCCATCCACAAGTGAGATACACAACCCAAGTCCATGGCCTTGTGTAACCACTCAACATATCCCAATCCTTCCATTCCACCCAGGTGATTCATTAACTTAGTTGTTTTATTAAACAAAACACAAGTCCTCAGACTTAGAATATTTTTCTATAGTGTGAATATATATTCCACCCATGTTTTCTATTAGCTAGGCTAAGCTTGATAGTAGTAGGAAACTTAACTTAGGAAATCCTACTAAGGATTCATCTAGTAGGTTTCCTATAGCAAGATTTATACTTAGCAAAATCCATGCAAGTTTTACTTAGCAAAATCACTAATGCATAGAGAAAGTAATGGGACAAAAAGTATGAAGCATCACTTGCCTTTTTGGTAGGGAATGGTGGTTCACTCCTTGATCTTGCTAGTCTCTCACTTCACTACAAGTCAATCAAGCAAACACCAATTCAATTTACATTCCAACCAATAATCACTCAAACAAATTCACACATACAAGACAAAGGAAACCAATTCATGCATGGGAGCATGCACAAGATAGTTTTATTTTGCAAAGGGGGTCTCTATGGGGTTTCTAAACTTTGTAAGATCCAAATTGGTCATTTACCAAAGTGGCAAAGTCATTAGCAAGAGGGTTTTGTCCAAAAACTATCTTTAAATCCATTCATCATTTCATGTGGTGAAAAATGTTTTTATTAAGGCAAAACTCTTAAGCTATTCACCAAATGAGTTGCTAATTTGCAAAACTTGGTGTTTTGGGTCAGTGGGTTTGATCAAACCATTTTCTTAAAGTTTTCTTTCCATAAATATTTTTATAACAAAAACCATTCTTTTTATTTGGCTATAAAATGGCTAAGTCAAGTAATCCAACCTAAATCTTTCAAAAATCATTTTTAACACCAAGGGTTGGTTCCTAGGGTCAGTAAGGTCACAACAAACCATTTTGCAAAAGTTTGACTCCTAAATTCAATTTTAAACAATTTTTATACTCTAAACAAGCTCACAAAAGAATCTGCAAAAACAAACAAGATAACAGATACTATTTATTAAACTAAGGGCATGGTTGGCTAGGGTTTGTTCTCCTGAATCCAACGACATAAAATTTGTAATTTTTGGACGTGTGGTTTGAAAGTTACACCAATTACAAATTTGCATTCTAATCAGATCAAAATTCTGTTTTAAAACGAATCTAGTCCACGTGGCAGTTTTTGATTGGGTGATACCGTTTCGTGTGGATCGAGTGATACCGGCCACATGATTAAAAGGAGCGTGTGCGGCTCAGATGGTCGCGTACCCTTTTGAGGGGATCTAATCCTAGCCAGTCAAAACACGTCCTACGGCTACAGTGTGTTTGCCAGGAACTGGCGGCGAGATATTACCGGCGAGCGGCGGAGCGGACAGTTGGCGGCGGCGCTGGCGAGGCAGGAAGCGAAACAAGGAGAGAGTAAGCTCACCGAGGTCGCGAGGATGAGGTGATGCTGGTCGTGTGGTCGTCGTGGCAAGGGACGCACGGGGACGGGCGGGATTCTTCGCCGGAGTTGGTTCTGGCGACGGACGCGTGCGGTCGAGGTCGAGGACGACGCTAGGAATCACTCGGAGACAAACTAAACACACTGTCAGGAGCGCAAGGACACGACGAAGACGTGTGCGTGAACAAGAGGAGTCGGGGTAGTCTGATTTACCAGAGAGATTCCGCCGAAGTAGAGCCGGACGGTGGCGGTGCTGGGGTTGTCGTTGGCGAAGCTCAGGGGTGCCCGCGGGGAAGCTGAGGTTACCTAGTGGTGCTCCTGAGTCTGGCGAACCTGCCTGCTTGCTCGGGAAGACAAGGGCGATGAGATGCCGCCGGAATTTGGCCGAGAACTCGTCGGAGACGGCGACGGTGCAGAAAAGATTGGCGACAACCTGGTGGCTCTCGAGGCATGGGGTTTGGGGGGAATGAAAGAGGAGGAAGAGGGGATTTATCACGCGTGATCACTGCGAGGTTTAATCATGGCATTAAGTCGAATTGACGACGTGAAATCACTGCCAGGAACAGGGAGGAACGGTCGAGCGGGGTGAAGAGGAAGAACAGGAGGAGTGGGGTCCGCTGGTCAGTGGGAAAAGAAACGAGGGGGAGGTCCACCGGTCAGTGTCACTGCAGGTTAATTATTTGGTGCGAATCGTTTCTTTCGGGGTGAGGGGAAGCTGGGCTGTTGGACTGTTGGGCTCGGCCTTGTTGGGCTGCTGTTGTTTCTTTCTTTTTTTTGTACAGTAACTTTTGCCTTTTCTATTTCTATTTACTGATTTGAATTTCATCCAACTATTCAAGCATTCAAATAATTCAAACAACTCAAACAATTGTAATGAGTTTTTGGTTATGTTTATCAACATAAACCAAATCTCAAAATAGAATAATATTTTTATTCTTTTTAGGTTCCATTTATTAATTAAATAAAATGGACCATGGTTTATTAAATAAATAGGGTTTGGTTTATTTAAATAAAAGCCTCATTTAAAATCCAAGTATTTTCAAAACCAAATCAGGAGTTTTATTTGGAAATAAAGAATATCTGGGAAACTTGTTTTAAACAAAATAACATTTTATTTTAGAGTCCATTATTAATTAAATATAATTAGACTTTCATTATTAAATCAAATAGGATTTGTTTTATTGAGATATTCATTTTGAAATCTAGAATAAAACCAGAACACTTCAGTAGGTTTTAATTAAGAAAATAAATACTTAGAAAACTTATTTAAATAATTTAATAAGTTTTGATATTTTAATTAAAATGGTAAAACCTTTTTATTTAAATAAAGTTGGATATTAAACCCTTATTAATTTATTTAAACAAATCTTTGCTAATTTTATTTAAAATAAAATGTTTTAAATCCAAAGCTTGGCCAAGGTTTAATTTGGCTTTACAAAAATAATCTTTATTTATGAATCCACCTTTCTTTTGAAAACTAAATCTTTTATAAAAAGATTCTAAAATAGTAATTCCAAAATATTTTATTTTCTTTTATCAAATGTTTACTCTTTTAATTTTTCTTTAGGGTTTTATTTGATCCAACTGGTTTGAAGTCCCAATTGTATTCAAAAAGTTTCTTCTGGCCTTGAAAAACCAACAAAGTTTTATTTTATTAATTTATTTTCACATTACAAGATTTGGAAAATCTTGGGATGTGACACTTTATAACTACCCAGTTACGGAGTAGCGTCTGACAGCCCCAAAGGAGGTCGATCCACATCTCAAGTACATGCGACAATCTCAGGTCTAAGGACAAAACTTACACGATGTGTAGAGAGAGATATGCAACTAATTGCCAGTCTCAAGTTGGGTCAGTCCAACCCCATGTTCATAACATGTGTCCACATCATTGGTTTGACATCTCCATGTCTATGACTTGCAAAACATAGTCATCAACCAATCGATGTGCTAGTCTAATATTCACATGTGTCCTCACATGAACTCCGACTAGGTAAAAATATTAAATAACCATACAAGTAAAGAGTTTCACAAACAATTCACATAATTGCCAATCAATACAAGTTGCCTGATATGGATAATCAAGGAACATTACAATAATGTGAATTGGCAATTATGTGAATTGTTTGTGAAACTCTATACTTGTATGGTTATTTAAGAGTTGTCCCAACTCAGAGTTCATGTGAGGACACACGTGAATATTAGACTAGCACATCGATTGGTTGATGACTATGTTTCGAAAGTCATAGACATGGAGATGTTAAACCAATGATGTTGACACATGTTATGAACATGGGGTTAGACTGACCCAACTTGAGAGTGGCAATTAGTTGTACCTCTCTCTCTACACTTCGTGTAAGTGTTGTCCTTAGACCTGAGATTGTCGCATGTACTTGAGATGTGGATCAACCTACTTTGGGGATATCAGACGCTACTCCGTAACTGGGTAGTTATAAAGTTAGATTTCGGGTTTGTACTGAAGCATGCTGCAAGCCATGGTCAATCAAGGTGGGATTTGCCCCTCTCTACTTGAGAGAGATATCTATGGGCCCCTCAAGTGATCGGATCCTGAAATGCATGGCCGTGATGGTTCAGAGTTAACCTAGTAAAGGGACTCTAAATCACCGTATGGAGAAAGGGAGGTCAGCTTGGAGCTAGACCAAATATCGTGAGGCAAAGGGAAAGACATGTACTAAACATTGTGATGGTTTGTCCGATATGATCT
Organism: Avena atlantica; assembly: GCA_910589765.1. Taxonomy (NCBI): domain Eukaryota; kingdom Viridiplantae; phylum Streptophyta; class Magnoliopsida; order Poales; family Poaceae; genus Avena; species Avena atlantica. The sequence goes on from OU342736.1 coordinate 16,894,126, forward strand.
TTGTATGTGTTTAGGAGTTGGCACGTCTTGCTAGAGGCCGCTACCAAGTATTGATAGAATAAGTGTATTCGTGTCATGTCTATACATATATGAACCTATAGGGTCACACACTTAAGGGGCTGGAATCCTAATAAGGATTAGATCCGAATTAGACCAGGCTTAGGAAGGAAATGTCACACAGGTGTTGGAAGCAACATGGAGACCTGCACAACAGAAACTCAAGACTTTGTCCCAACGAATCAGTGAGGTTGTCAAGCTCACCGGTTTCCTATAACAAAGGATTAACTGTATGGTGTGGAAGGTAATGGTTTGCAGCAAGTAAACAAGTAACAGTGGAAGATGTATCAATGGTAAAGATTGGACCGGGGTCCATAGTTCACTAGAGGTGCTCTCCTTAGATAAACAACATCGCATGAAGGGTGAACAAATTACAGCGGGGCAATTGACAGGAACTGAGGAAGGCATAACAATGCAATTACTAGCCAGAAAGATCCTATGAGGTTGATTGGGCAATACAACAATATACATAGACCGTAATCCAACTGCATCTATGACTAGAAGTCCACCTTAAGGTTATCATCTGAACCCCCTCCAGTATTAAGTTGCAATCAACAGACAACTGCGTTAAGCAAAGTGTGTAAGGTAAACAATCCACATTTTCCATGAACAAGAGACCGTTGTTTTCTCCCTAGTAGCAACAAAACATCTACAACCGAAGATATTTCTGTCACTTCCCTAGGAAATTAGAGGCATGACCCACTATCGATCATAAATTCTCCCTCTTAGAGTCACTAGCAACTACTTGGCCAAGATAACCACCAGCAACGGAGAGCATGCAAGATCAAAAACAACACAGACATGATAGAATCATAAAGATAGAACCATTAATCAAACCAAAATAATAATCTCAATATCCATCGGATCCCCGCAAACACAACATGCATGATTACAAATTGATTAAGAACTTGATCATGAACGGATCTCACAAGATCTATACATGAAATCAAAAAGGAGGAGATACAACCATCTAGCTACTAAATGGACCCATAGTCCAAGGTGGAACTACTCACAAATCATACCAGAGAGAAGGCCTCTGGGATGATCTCTGTAACATCCCAACATTTAGGACTAAAGGAAGGGTAGATTTAGGATTTTGTGCATCTGCATGCATGCATCTGAAAATCTGGGTAAATTTTTCGCCAAATTAAAAGACTAGAGTGATCAGAATTCTCACTCCGATGAATTAGGTTTAGTATCATCAGTAGGGGAGTGAGATGAATTTTGACATGACCTCTATTGTTTTCTGGAGTTGTGAGGGAAGAAATTCGACTTACAAATAATTATTCATAATAATATAATACAAAAGAAATATAAATATTATACTGTCCTTCATAGAATAAACGTAAGATACTTCTTATTGTTTTCTCTATTCAGTAACAACTAATGAAATAAAGAAAAGAAGGAATATTACAATAATAATATTATTACATTGTTCCTTTACAAATATTTAAATGGAAATATAATAATACAATAAAGAAAGTAATAAGAAAGAAGTTACAATATTTGGAAGTTGTAGCAATATTTATGGTATAGAGAGTATCACTCTGTTCTTACAAGTGTTTGAAAGAAAAGAAAATTACAAAAGAATAAAGAAAATCCTAATCTAAATCTTGATCTCCATCTTCTTAGTGTTTTTGTTCCTGCAAGAGAAAAAACACAAACAAAGAAATATAGATAAAAACAAAAAGGAGTCTAACAGTCAACTCTAACAGTCAGATGGATCCAGAAGGGAGGCCCATGCCGGATAAAGGGAGGCCCATGCGTGTTAATAATATTGTTCTCAGTTTAACAGTCAGCTGCACTGTTCATTACATCATTGACCATATAAAAATGGGGCAAGTTCACCAAAATATCATCTGCTCTTATCAGTAACTTTGCCTTAGAAACACATCATAGGCAATTTAGGGGCAAGTTTCACCAAGGGCAGGTAAAAGGCAAAGAGGTAAAATCCAAGGAAATCTCAAGCCCTTTACTTGATCTGATCCATCTGGGTGAGGCATGCTCACACACAGCTCACACACACATGCATGTTTATGTGTTTTCAACACATGAGGCACTATGAGGGAGAGATAAGTACACAAACGTAGCAGGGGGAGTGCTCTGCTGAAATTACTTCACCATAACAAGAAACAAGCAACACAACCACACATGCCATCCTTACATTTGCAGAGTCCCTAGTTCAGCACCAAAACTCCATAGTGCAGTACCACCACATCACTAGCATCCTGGTTGCTCGAGGAAGCCATCCAAGGACACCAGTAGGAGGTCAGGAGCATAAGGAGTAGGCCAAAAGCACAAGAATCAAGCCAACAGAACAAGGAGAAGAAGACCAAGTAGCATCCACGAACAAGATCCATTAGGAACCAGAAGTCACAACACAGATTCAACAACACCAGGTTGTTCTATTATCAATCATGCACAATCTTTGTTCCTACCAGTTTCCAAGCATGATTTAGTGTTAAATGGTCATCTCCTCACATGTATACTCAAGTGGAGTGTAAAATCATCATAGGAGTAAAGCACTATGCCACATCCATATATATATATATATATACTTATGTTATCAATAAGGCCTCAGCCTATGCATCATTGGCTAATCAAGAAATCAAGTACACCAGTTATACTCATAAGCTTCCACCATGAATTGTTTAGAACCTGTGACGATCATTTAGATTTACAAATATCTAGCGGCTTAAAACAGACTAATCCACTTTAGCACACAAGCTAGTTAGATAAGTATAAATTTGTGCTTCCTCCAAAGAAGTACCACAGAGTTTATCTTAATTCTAATTAGTGGTACATGAGTTACTAAGCTGTGAATCGCCACTATCTTGATCTAGTCTCTGTCATCAGTCTAGTGTAATCAAGTGTCCATGAATTAAATCACTACTTGAGTGTACATGGAAACTTCTATGCTTTCAAACCTCTAGTTCACCCTATATGAACTCATGGAGAGCAGTAATGGCAATCTCTAGAAGATCACTAATCATTGTTGTATTCACAAACTCTCCTGCAAATAAATAGAGAGTGATTTTTAAATCATCTTCCTAGGTATGAATCTAGGAATCATACCTTACCAGTTTTTTGTTATCAAGATTAACAGAAACTAATCAAATAATTTCATCAAAGTAAAAGACCAATAAACCAAGATATGGAATAACCTCCACTGCAACCAATCTTAAGGCACTAGTCCAGATTAAGGCGAACACAACAACAGTACACCATTTCTTTGTCTGTAAGAAGTGGGCAACCCTATAAAATCACTTTTCTAGTTAATCAACGAGAAATCATATAGTTTCTAGCAGTTAAACTACCACAAAGGTTCTAGAGCATCAGGTTCAGTATTAATGAGCTCAGAGCATCACAATTTCATTATACAAATTTAGGACAAGGGACAGGGCTAATTCAATCATTTTAATTGAAGCATCAAAACTAGAAAAATATCCTTAATAGCTTAACCCCAATCTCACAACACTTGGTCAAAATGGATCAATAGAAGTTATAAACACACTCACAACTGTTAACAACAAAATCACTAGCCAAAATCAGTACCACTAGAGCACTTTCTCATCCAGGTTGAATTTTTTTAACTAGCAATAGATCAGCAACAAACAATTACAGCAGACCCATGGATTAAGGCCATCAGCACGAAGGCTCGTCATAACAAACCGAAGCTCACCGTGGGTGCCATGCACCTGTAGCGTAGTCGTGACAAAGCCTGAGCGCAGCGCATCAGCACTAGCAGCATCACCACCGCAAGTGCATCAACACCACATCATGGCCACATAGGTAGCAGGCCATGAATGCGGGGGTTGCCGCCATGCTGCCATCCCGCCGGCATCGACTCGAGGAGGGCATGAAGGAGAAGGAGCCCGAGAACGGGTAGTAGTTCGGGAGAAACCAGGAGGGCTAAGCTGCGATTCTATCAATGCCGAGCCTGCTGACGAACCCTAGGATTCTTCGTGGGTCACGAGGAGGCGCGGGGTCCACCTCTGAGAAGAGGCGACCTGAAGGTGGATTGGGAGGTCACCGGCGGTAGGTCTCGATCTAGAGGCGCGCATCGGCGGTGGCCAGGACCAAGGGAAAGCCGGGACACCCCGTCCTCAGTGTCGGTGACCAAGCTGAGCCGAGCTAGGGTTAGCCATGATGTCGCGTTTAGGGGCAGCGAGAGCGGGCGTTGGTGAGGATAGAGCAGAGGAGGGGTGGCGGAGCCACCCAGCATGGCGGCGGCGGCCGAGGGGGGGGGGGCAGAGCGCGTCGGAGCCGAGCAGAGACGACGACAGCGCCATAACATCGTGGGGAAGAGGGGTCGAGGTGAGAGAGAAGAGAGCGTATGGGCCGGTTGACCGACTCAGTCGGTAGGGCTCTGTGATTTGGTCCAACCACGGGGACTGGGCTGGGTTTTGGGCTATATGGGCCCAAGAAATAGGCCCAACTTATATAATAGCAAAAAAATGGAAATTACTAAAATACCCTCTACACATATTAAGATCTAGAAAAATGTAGACAAATCCTAAAAATATATTTAATACATCCTAGTGTTTATTAAAATAATATCCACCTAAGAAAAATATAAACATATTTATTTAAGTTTAATAAAATACAAATAAATATTAACACCCTTAAATATCTACATGAAATTTAATAAATTTAGGAAAATTCCTAAAATAAATAAAAATCACTTTCATAAATAAAAATAAATCTCTTATCTCACAAAAATACTAACTTAAAATTTTATTAATAAAATTTAAAACAAATATTTAAGGACATTAAAAATATATATAAATAATAATAATAAAGATAATGTTTAAAACAATAAATAAAATTCATTTTTAAGAATTTAAGCAAGTATATTTATTAGAAAGGTACTAAGTATATTATTATAAAAATAATTTAAAGTTCTTATATCATATAACTTGAATTATCTATGTTATTAAAATAATATAATTGTTTTGTTAATTGTTTAATATTATTTCCTAAGTAAGAAACGATCTTATTCAAAACATAATATTTTGACTCTAAGTACTCTAAACCATGATTTTAATTTAATATAAAATCTAGGTGTAAACAATTAACTTTATAACATTCTTTTAAAATCCTTAACTAACTATAAGTCAAGGATTTACAAAGTTATTCTTTACAAATCATTAATAATTCATAAATAATCATATTTATCAAACTTGAAATTCACTAAATAAATTATAATAAAATATATCTATTTTTATTTATAAAGAAAAATCTCAAAGTATGGTCTATAAATATTACACATGCTAAATTTAAATCTTTAAACAAAGTTCCATAACTATAATATTTCATCTTTAATTATACTTATGAAAAACTCTAATTAATAATGCTACAAATGCTATATCTCAAGTCCAATTACATTTTTATAGTTTACTTTGGTGTAAGATATCTTAAGCTAGATATATAATAACTCAAATCAATTAAACCTTATTACAACACCATAGCTTTAATCCTATTTATCTTCAAAGTTGAATAACTTAACATAAATAATATTTTCTTCAAATGTTAATCTTTTTGCCACTTCAAAAGAAACACTACACCATTTCTTTAAAACCATCTCAACTTAAAACATGAACTTAGTAATAATTACATAATATCATGAAACCTTAGAATTATATTATGATTGTACTTTACTCTTCATATCTATGTGTTTATCCTTCTTATGAAGTAAACTCAAACTAATGCAAATCTCAAATAAATCATTTAAATATATCGCTTTGGTAATAATTGAAGAATTACTTGGGATTTTGCAGTATGCATCTCATTACTTATGCATAACAACATATTGCTTCTTTAAACATTGTCCTTACCAGGAAATGATGATATTTTTGTAGAACCCGAGGTCCAGGGTCAAGTCGAGACATTCGACTACAATACTCCGTTATATCAAGGAAAGTTCACACTTACTCATGTCCTTTGATTATTTTCTGTAAAGTATTTTGCAAATCCGGTGTTATCATCACCTGCATTTCAAAAAGGTCAGAAAACACTATTTTTGATAATAATGTGAACTATTGGTTACTCATCCAGGGTGATCAGCCAATCTATTAAACCTGGTAGTTGGAATACCACTACTCAGGAGTATATCATCTAGGACCTAACAACCAATGTCGCCAGTGATTCTTGCGCCGTATATTACGCGTTAACCATGAGATTTGGAATGGGACGGAGAAGTCAGCTAGATCGGCTCCCTTTCGCATGCATTGGACACTGTTCTAGGAATTTGTGAGTTGCAGATCGTGGGTATAGCCGTTTTATACGGGGAAACGTCTACCGTGGATCTGGGCTTACAGAAGACAGATTACTAGTGTTAATGGTTGTTGTGTGTAACCAACTAAGGTATAGCCGTTTTTTATGGGGAAAGGTCTACCTTGAGTTTGGGCCTACAACAATTGTGGTGTATGCGGGGTCACGGAGAAGGACAGTGATTGTCTTGGATCATTTACTGGGCCCCACACCATAGGAAGTGTTGACGGGAAAGATTCGCCCGGTTCTGCATCAAGGATTTGATCTCTCATGGGTAAAGTGACGCCCCTCTACAGAGTGTAAGAAATGTAACTTGTTACTCCCTGTTCCGGGAAGGCGCTGTGAACGCTGCCAGAAATGAACTCCATGAAAGTTCTGGTAAACCTGTGAAGGATGACGGACATACCTCTTCAGAATAAAAGCAACCTTTGAAGAAATGTTTACGAAAACCTGCACTGCCTACGGCTTATGGTCCGTGGTTGTAGATATAGTGCATCAAACACTCCTTTTTAGTGAATTTGCTGAGTACGCTCATACTCAACGTATCTTATTAACCCTTGCTAGATTCTGAATACAATAACGGTCAAGAAGAGGAAATACTATATCCAATTGAAGACCAAGAAGAATTCCGCTATGAATAACTAGAAGTATCTGGAAGCGTCGAAGGGAACAATTACAAAACATCTATGGAATGGAGTCCGACGTATCAGAAGTTAGACGTAGCATATATAGAGATCTAGTCCAGTAGCATAGATTTACATCCTCTATCTATAACTAAATCTCATATAAACCTTAGTTTCTTCTTTATTCTATCCATCGAGTTATTATAGTTTAGCATGAGTCATCGGGATATCTCCATGGATCTAGGAGGATCTCAAAGTCATCATGTAATTTCTGGTTGTAATAATGATAATGTATGTTGTGGACCCGCTTTGTTTCTGTTGTACCACTCTGAAGATGTAATATTTGCGGAGTGGTACTCCGTTAGTGTTATGTCCACGACTATAGTATACTACAACATGCAGTGGTATGCTCGGTCACTGTAGCTGGTATCAGAGCAAAATCTTTGACCTTAGGTTGGAAACCTATTAAATGGGTAGAACTTGTAGGAAGTAAATATCAACGGTAAAGAGTTCTCTTGAAATATGATGAGTATTCACTTGAGAATTACATTGTCATGTTTCTAGTGCGATAATTCTTTATTATGATGCAATTTGGGGTAATATTAATAAGTTATAATCTAGTAGGACCAATTATAATCTCTTATCTACAGTAAGGAATGACATCTCGGTACTCAAACCAGAATGTTCAAGTGATATATTGTACTATGTAGGTGATTAGACAGATCTTTTGAGACAACTTATATGAAATATGGAGTAGGGAGTTGCAAATCTCGACTTCCTGTCAAGGTTTATAGTTTCCAACACGGAAAAGTGTTAGTAAAGTACTGTATAGTGCTTATCTTAACAAAGAGTTGAGGATAAGAGAAGTAATGACATCGGGGAAGATGAGATGTATGGCGGCGATGTATCAAATTGCAGTTTTAGAAGCAATAATTAAGCTTCGAAAATAAGAATCGAAGGAAATTAATAGGTAGTACTCTTACTAATATACCTCAAGATTCTATAAATGCGGAACTTAAGTTGGATCATGCTGCATTCGTGCAGATTGAATCCACTTAAGCTGCCGAATACATAGGTCATAGAAGGACATTACTCAAGACCTATCATGACACACATTAGGTTCTAGTCCAGGAATTGGATACAACCTTGAGGATTGTGTTGATCCGACTAAATAATTATAGTGCAAAAAGGAATTAGATAGAGAAGTTAGGCATTTTAGAACAGTCTTCTCAAAAGTGGTGTACCAAGAGAATAAGTTTGAGGGCCATAGTCTGAAACCTATGCTTATTATTAGAATGGGACTTAGAAACATGTAGACCTTGGACAAGTATAGAGTAATGTCGGAAACTTATAAAACATCCAATTCAAGTATTCCAGTTGGGAATTACGATGGATGGGGAGTAGAATCTTACACTGGAACCAGGTAGAATCCTATACCCGGTGATCCTAGTAAAGGAGTAGAAACCAGTAGGTTAGCATGGAACCTATGATCCATATGGGGGCAGTACCAATCCTATTGACCTGGAAGTAGGCACTGATGGTTATTAGATCTATATGTATAACTAATTCAAGGAAAAATTAGAGAATACATCTTAATTTGAAAGTGCATTTGAAGGTGGACATCAGAATTCCACGGAAGATCACGCATTTTCTAGTCATTTTTCAATGGTTAAACTCAATCTAAGTACTTCTAATCAAGAGTGCACACCCTCTGGATGTTTATATACTCTAGAAGGTAGTTGTCGGACTTCACGTCATCATGGACAGAATTCCAGGAAGTACTATAAAGAGAGAGAAAACTAAGAAGAGATAATCCATGGAAGTAAAGGACTTAAATAATGCACATAACCAGTAATTTGCATCGTAGTGTTTGAGAGGCATGACTTAAGAAGTAGGAGCATGCTCATATGAGCAAGCAAGTCTTTGTAACATACGAGTAATGTACCAAGTGAGAGTCAAACCGTAGATGTGAGGAGTGCTTGTAATAGCTTATAAAAACCATGTATAATACATGGTATAAGTTTGGTTGTTATTTGGATTTGGTTCTTGATTTCCTTGTGTGACTAGCACTGTGCATAGAGTTGAACTCAGAAAACATATGCATGATGTAAGTATGAGTAATCGCTTTATGTAGCATGACTAGAGAGGGTATGGATACGGGAGTAGAAGCTGGGTTTGAAGGACAACGTGTGGAACAATGTAACATTCCTAAAAACATGTTTTTAAAGTTTTCATATCATCCATGCATTCATAATCATTTTAAGATCATTTTCAAAGTCATTACAAAAACAGAAGCATTTGTATGCCTATTATTTTGTGTAAGAAAGGCATTGAACCAATACTACTCTCTAATGAGAGATTAGTTGTTTTGAACCAAAGATGTTTTGCTCATGGGTTTGTTTGAAGAATTCCAAGCTTGGAAAAATATTTCACAACAAAGAAACAAACTTAAACCATTTCTTTATCTTTATTAAGCAATGGGTAAAAACATTGATTATTTTAAAATTATAAAGTGCCAAATTATTTTAACGTGTACAACATTGTTCTGCAACCAAATGTGTACAATTTTCACTCTACAAAAATCCAGAACAAATTTGAATTCAAACTCTTTTGAAACTCATTTGAATTTGATTCCATAAAATCAAATTAGAAAAAGAAAAAGACAAAAGAAATGGAAATGGGCTGGCGCCAGCAATTTGGCCCAACAACAGAACCAGCCCACCCGGGATTTTCCTCCTCCCTCTATTTCTCACCGCAGCCGCACGCACCCACCCGCTGACGCCTTGGACCCACCTTGCCCCGTCAGCATCGTCCCCAATCACCGCGCGCCCGACCCGCTCCGTCGTAACCTCGCCGCAGTGACGCTGTAATTTAATTCGGCTTAATTCCATTGATTCCGTGCGTGATCTTCACCCTGGCTCCAGCTACAAAACCCCCTCTCCACCCCGCTCCTTTCCCCTCACACCACTCGCTCGCTCCACCACCAGGCTGCCTCTATTTCGCGTTGCATCGCCGCAGACAGAACCAGCTCCGGCGACTGATTCCGGTGAGACTCGACCGCCCCTTTTCCTCTGCTTCAAACGAGCGTGACCAGCATGTTCTGGCACATCTCCTGACACCTTTTGTTTGCTTTCTCGTGACCCAGGTCGCCATACCCATTCGTGCCCGCAACCATCAGTGTCGCTGCCCAACTCCGACGAGAAATACTGGTAATCTTCGAGCGCCCTTGCTTACCCATTGACCCTTTTGTGTTCGCCACAATCTTGCACACCTTCTGACACAACTGGTTCGTGCTAGGGAGGTCTATATCGTTGGCAACGTCTTCATCTGCAAGCACCCGACGACGTCCACAAGTCCGACGAGCCCCGACAACCTCTACAGCGCACCCCGACCCTGGCCGTCTGCACGTTGAGATTCCTCGTGACATCGCAAGTCTGGTAAGCCCCTCTGCTGACCCCAGCCCCCTCCGTAGCCGCCGGAACATCACAGGCAGAGCCGCTCCGCCGCGCCGCCGTCGCTAGCGCCACCCATTCGTGGTCGCTTGCTCGATAGCCGTCAGATCTGAATCCAGCGCTTAGGATTAGATCTGTAGCGAAGGGGTACGTTTTGATCTAGACCGTGCGCAGTTAGTTAGATCCAACGATGCGCGAGCGTGATCTAGTGTGAAGCGGTATCGTCCAATCAGACGCTGTCGCGTGTCAAGACCTGGATTTTTAATCCCAGATGCCTGTTATGCCATACATCGCAATCCCAGGATTACCATTTTTGCGAGACATAACAGATTTGGATACCATAGTACATCATCCATTAAAAACCATACATAAGGTCTTACACAAATAAGGATCTCATGATCAAGTTCTTAATACAACTCAAGCAGCAGAAATACGTAATAATAACGGTAGCGTAGGCGAAGCTCCATCTTCGGGGTCACAGGCAATGCTGACGATGGGAGATGATCCTAGTTGTCGTAACCTTCCTAGGGTCCATCCTCCAGGTACTCCTATTCATAGTCTGGCCATGGGAATAGCCAGGGACAAAGCCATGATTACTCTTTAAGTACTCGCAAACTAATACTAACAAGGGAAAGGGTTTTTGTAATAGGACACTAAGCTCTAGGGTTGTTTTGAAAAAAGCCAGATTTACCTCTACTCAGTTTAGAAATGAAGAAAGCTAGTTGAAGTTTTATAACACCTAAGTGGGAACTTGTATCTCATGCCACAACTCTGTTGTGGTCAAGTCAAAATCTCAATCCATTTCACAAGTCATTTTGAAAACATCTGACGGGGGAACAGTATGGCCACTCCAACTGTCCATAACCGCGGACGCGGCTATTCGAATAGTTTGACACTCTGCAGAGATTGAACACTTTCACCACAACATCCGTCAGGAACAAATCCTGAATTCACCATACTCAGTATGCAGATAATCAATCCTAACCTTTCGATTACATGCCCTAGTATAAGCACCTCTCCCTTGAGTTTGGCCTCCCAACCATGACCAACTGTCATCTTGAGTACTGCACAGGTGGACAATCTTCACAAGGTATCCTCAGCTCAGACCTTGGCCGTGAGGGAACCAATAGTAAGGTATATAAGTTTTATAATGGTATCGCATCCAGAAAACCATCAGTTTTATTGTGGTTATACGGTAAAATTTGAATGGTATCGCATCCAGACAACCATCAGTTTTATAAAGGGATAAGGCTCATGCCTCAACGTTTTCATCTCCAAAACTCATCTGGTGTTCGGAAACACATGTCAAAACATCTCAATAGAATGATCCATCATTCCAAGGTTTTCATAACCATTTTTCCACCAAGTATTCCTATCTAAAGTTAATCAAGTTTTATGCTTAGCACTAGCATCTACAAGTGGGGGTAAGTACTAATGAGGGGTGGTAAACTAGTGGAGTTTAACTAAGTTCAATCTCATGCCTTAGTATGACATAAAGATTATCTAGCTTAGGCCAAATTTTATGCTCTTTATGCAACCTTCAATTATCTCTCTAGAATTTACAATTCACTTCCTAAGTACTAGCTTTGATAAAGAAATAAAGTTTAAAGCTTGTAAGTAAAACTAGGAATGGGGTTATCAAGTGGGTATTATCACATATGCTTAAGGCAGATAGTTGGCATGGTAACAAGCAAGTATTTGCTTGCATAGGTCAACTTGATTAGTAAGGCTTGCATCATTATTAGTATAAGCTTGCTAAATTGCAAGTGTTAGCTTGCAAGTATTGGCTTGCCTTGTGCAGAGCAGTGGTTGAAGTTCTCCTCGGCTTCTTCTTCGTAGTATCCTCCTTCCTCCTCGTATCCTTGGTCGGTAATAGCGTCTATAAATAAATACAAGGTACACAATCACCAAACAATACTTAACTACTTTCAATCATCACACAAGAGGGTCCTATAGATGATCTAGCATCATCACTAACATTACAAGATTAAAACTTGGTTTAATTTCTTTTATTTTTAGAAAAGTAATTTCTACTCATTGAAAAACTACTTAAGATTTAATATTCTCTAAAGCAAACATGGGATCATGTTGACACATGTAATCACCACACATTTCAGTACATGGGAGTGTGATTTGAAGTGGTGTCACAATTTAATAAGATTTATCCTTTTATTTCAAATAAAAATAAATGACTAGAAATGCCTATGTGGCATTCTTTTATTACTTGGATATTATTTCTGTCAGTAAACCCATATATTTTTATATATTCTGAAAGGTATGATCAAATGTGATTTTTGAGAGTTGGAATCAACTCAAAAGCTATTATGGTTTAAATTTGAAAAATGTTTGAATGCAGAAAAGGTTATGCCTTGTTATTTTTACTAAGGTTGATCTATAGATTCAAATAATTCGAATCCAATGGGCTTGGATTCAAAATTTCCAGACCTTTCTAACAAAATTGGTTTCATTCAATTTGGTTCACTGAATCGAGCTGGGTTGATTTTTGAAACTAGGTACATAACTGTGTTTGAATGAAAATGGAAAAATCCAAATTCAAACGACTGGGCTGCGCGGGAACTGCTAATGGGCCGGCCTGCTACGCATAGCACTTACGCGGGCTGGTTAAGTTGATGTCCCCACGCGTCAGTGAGACGGGGGGTGCGAACCGGTACGGGGCAACGTGGTGTGTTGGATCTAGTTCTAATCCAACGGCTCTAGTTCTCCGTCCACGTCGGGCAGCGCCGGCGAGACAAAACCCTAACACGGCAGGTGGGGGTCGTCGGGGGCTCAGGCGAGGGTCGGCGAGGCGGGCGAATGACGAAGTCGACGACGGCGAACCTCCTGGTACAGGCGGCCTCTCCTGGGGCGGCTCCAATCGCTGGCTTCCTTCTTGTGCTGCAGCGGCGGGCTCTGGCCAACTTCTAGCGATGCGCTGCTCGCCTTGCTCCGGGACTAAGTCGAGGTGGTTCTGGGTGAGAGGGGAGTGGAATGGTGTGAAGAATTCGAGCGGGGGAGGCCTCTATTTATAGTGGCGAGAGGGGACCGACGGGCGCAAGCTGAGCTCGTCATGGTCAACAGCACAAAGGGCTATCGGTGTGGGCAATGGTAGGGGGCGGTGTTGTGCACCCTGGCGAAGCTCAACGACGTGGTGGCGAGGCGTTGGGCGGTGCTGATCGGTCGGAACACTGCGGTTCTATGAGCGTGCCCGACGGAAGTTTTTATCGCGCACAGCGCGCGTGGTCTGCGCGGCGTCGAATGGGCGTGTCTGCGAGGTTGCTAGGACTGTGGTGATCACGTATGCACGCGGCGGGGGCGGCGCGCGATCTGTGGGCGTTTGTCGAGCGTGGCGCACGTGGCGCGCTCTCGGCATGGTTGCAGAGAAGGTTGGCATGGTCTGTGCGTGTGGTCCAGGGGCTGGCATCGCTCGCGGCTGGGACAGGGAGTGGCGGTGGGGTGCTGGCTTGCTCCCAGACATGTTGGCTAGGCTTGGTGCTTCTCCTAGCTTGTTGTCGACATGTGGGTCGAAAGGTGAGGCTCGGCCTGCTCACCATTGATGACAATGGCCAGCTAAAGTAGTGCTAGAGATTAGTTTAGGTTGTTAGATGATCTACTAAGGCTAGTGGTGTCCAGAGAGGGAGCAAGTTAGGCCCAAAACACTGCACACTATATCGTTTTGATTTTGTTTGATTTGAATCACCAAGGTGTTTGATGAAATGGCCGCATGAATTCAAGTATTGAATTTTGAAAAGATTTTTGGTGGGTGTGCTAGGCATGAGCTGGTGAGTCTGTAGATGCTTGGGTTTTGAAAGTTGAGCTTGTTTGAGTGGTTTTTGCAAAAGTGGGTTCTTCCCATATGATATAGATTCAATTTTAAACTGTCATTCAAACTATGCATTTGAATGTTTTTGGATGATCACAAGGTGGTCCTTGATACTTTGTTATGAGTACTATCAAGGGGTGCAAAGATCCAGACAAGTTTCTGTTAAGTTCTGAAAGTTAGAGATAGCCAAAGTAGGCATGCGAGTTAAATTGGCCAAAGTGACCATTCCCTTATTTTGTTTGATTTGATTTATTTGTCTTTGGGAAAAGTGTGGGGATTGTTTAGATGATGTTTATTTCAACTAAGAATCATTTTACAAGCAAATAAACACATAATCATGGCAATTCAAGAGAATCCAAATTTCAATACACACACATATGAATGCTTTCATATTTTTAATTAGAAAAGTTTTTGTTAACCCTAAATTTGATGGTTAGAGTTTGATGATCCAAGCTTAGTATTTTTGGGATGTTACAAACCTTCCCCCCTTAAACAAAATATCGTCCCGAGATTTGAAAAAGGACGAACAAGATTACCTAGGATTTGAAGAGATCGGGAAACTCCATCCTGATGTGATCTTCGCGCTCCCAGGTAGCTTACTCTTCTCTATGATTGCTCCACTAAATCTTGAGAAAATTGATGCTTCGGGTTTTGGTAGTTTTGAAAGCTTCTTCCAAAATGCGGATGGGTACTTCGGGATAGGTCAGGTCATCGTTGATTTCTATGGTCCGGTGATCAATATTCTTGAACACTTCGGTCTTCTCCGGGACTTCGAGGCACTTGCGAAGTAATGAGATATGGAACACTTTGTGCACGACTGACATCTCTTCGGGCAGTTCCAATTGATAGTAAACTTCTCCTCGGCGGTTTAGAATTTTGAAGGGTCCGATATATCTAGGGGCTAACTTTCCTTTTAGCTGGAAACGCTGCATTCCCTTCAATGGTGACACTTTCAGATACACAAAATCTCCTATGTTGAAGGCGAGGTCTCTACGTCTCTTATCGGCTAACTCTTCTGTCTTGATTGGGTGGTCTTGAGGTGCTCACGAATCTTGTGAACCTTCTCTTCTGCTTCTCGTAGGATATCGGGTCCGAAAATCTGACTCTCTCCTACTTCCGACCAGTTCAAAGGGGTGCGACACTTCCTTCCGTACATAAATTCAAATGGGGCCATTTGCAAACTAGCTTGATAACTATTGTTGTATGAAAATTCTGCAAATGCAGACAGTCTTCCCACTTAGATCCATATTCTAACACACATGCTCTGAGCATATCTTCGAGTATTTGATTTACTCGCTGCATTTGTCCGTCGGTCTGAGGGTGATAAGCGGTACTGAAATCTAGGCGGGTTCCTAAGCCTTCTTGGACTTTCTTCAAGAATCTCGAGGTGAACTGTGTTCCTCGATCCGCGATACGATGTTCTTAGGGACTCCGTGCAAACTGACGATTCTAGCGATGTATAACTCCGCTAGCTTAGAACTCTGATATGTGGTCTTGACGAGTAAGAAATGGGCGACTTTGGACAACCTTTCCACTATGACCCAGATAGAGTCATTTATCCTACTAGAAGTATGCAATCCGGTGATAAAGTCCATTCCAACGGAATCCCATTTCCATTCTGGAATCTGTAATGGTTGAAACAATCCAGCGGGTCTTTGATGTCCGGCGTTGACTCGCGGACATATATCACACTTGGCGATATAGCTCCCGATTTCTCTCTTCATCTTATGCCACTAAAATTGCTCATTCAAATCTTGATACATCTTAGTTCCTCCGGGGTGGATAGAATAAAGACTATCATGAGCTTCCTTCAAAATAACTTCTTTCAACTCAGAATATGCTGGTACACAAAGGCGTCCTTTGTACCACAGAACTCCTTCTTCGTCTTCGGTGAATCCGGGTACTTTGCCTGCACCGATACGACGCTTGATTCCGTCGATACTAGCATTTCCTTTTTGCGCCTCTTTGATCTAGCTGATCAAAGTGGGTTTAAGTTCTATGCTAGCCAAAAATCCTTCACTCACTAATTCCATTCATAACTCTTCCATCTCTTTGTGCAAGCTTGGTTGCTCCTTCAAAATCATGGAGTTCAAGCGGCATGGCAATCTGCTAAGGGCATATGATACCACGTTGGCTTTACCAGGGTGATAGTGAATGTCCATATCGTAATCCTTGATTAGCTCAATCCATCTTCTCTATCGCATATTCAGCTCCTTCTGAGTGAATATATACTTCAGGCTCTTGTGATCCGAATAAATCTCACAACGGTTTCCTATCAGGTAGTGCCTCCATGTCTTCAGGGCTAAAACTACGGCTGCGAGTTCGAGGTCATGGGTTGGGTAATTTTGCTCATGTTGTTTCAGTTGTCGAGATATATAAGATATAACTTTGCCTTCTTTCATTAGCACACATCCAAGACCGATCCTGTATGCATCACAATACACGTCGAAGGGCTTTGTGATATCCAGCATGATTAAAATTGGGGCTGAAATCAATCTCCTCTTGAGTTCTTGAAAACTCTCTTCACATTTGTCGTTCCATTCAAACTTCCTGTCCTTCTTCAGCAACTGGGTCATGGGTCTGGCGATACTCGATAATCCTTCTACGAACTTGTGTTAGTATCCGCCAATCCGAGAAATGCACGAACTTGGGTTTGAGTGGTTGGGGCTTGCCAATCTTCGACATCTTTCACCTTTGCAGGGTCAACGGTAATTCCTCCGGCTGATACAATGTGACTGTGGAATCCTACTTCCTGTAACGTAAATTCACATTTGCTAAACTTGGCATACAACTGATGCCCTTAGCTGTAGCTCATGTTCTTCTTCTGATTTGGAATAAATCAGAATGTCATCGATGAAAACAACGACAAACTTATCCAGGAAGTCCATAAAAATCTTATTCATGAGATTCATGAAATAAGCGGGGGCATTGATTAATCCAAAACATATGACAGTATACTCGTATAATCCATATCTGGTGGTAAAGGCAGTCTTTGGAATATCCTGTCACATCCCAAGATTTTCCAAATCTTGTAATGTGAAAATAAATGAATAAAATAAAACTTTGTTTGATTTTCAGGGCCAGAAGAAACTTTTTGAATTCAATTGGAACTTCAAAACCATTTGAGTTAAATAAAACCTAAAGGGATTTAAAAAGATAAGCATTTAATAAAAGGAAAAATAAAAACATTTAAAAATACTATTTTGAAACAATTAAATGAAAAGATTTGTTTTCAAATGAAATAGAAGCTTATAAATAAAGAATATTTTATAAAGCCAAATTAAACCTTGGCCAAGCTTTGGAATTAAAAAATTTTTTTTAAATAAAATTAGCAGAGGTTTATTTAAATAAATTAATAAGGATTTAATATCCAACTTTATTTAAATAAAAGGTTTTACCAATTCAATTGAAACATCAAAACTTATTAAACTATTTAAAATAAGTTTTCCCAAATATGTGATATTCCCAAATAAAACCTACTGATTTGGTTTTGAAAATATTTAGGTTTCAAATAAAGATTTTATTAATAAAATCAAACTCTATTTGATTTAATAACTAAGGCCATTTTATTTAATTATTAATGGACCCTAAAATAAAAGATTATTTTGTTTTCAACAATTTTCCAAATATTATTTATTTTCAAATAAAACCTACTGATTTGGTTTTGAAAATATTTGGATTTCAAATGGAGATTTTGTTATTTAAATCAAACCCTATTTTATTAAATAACAAAACATTCATTTTATTTAATTAAAGAATGGATCTTAAAAAGAATAAAAAATATTATTTAATTTGGATTTTGTTTATGTTACTGAACAGAACCAAACTCATAGTTGCAAAGTTTGTTGAATGTTTGAATTAATTTGAATGTGAATTGTTTGTTTGGAATTTCAAAACAGAAATCAGAAATATAAAAAAGAAAAGGTTACAGAATAAAAAAAGGATTTGAACCAGACCCAACCCAGCAGCCCACAAGGCCCAGAAACAGCCCAGCTCCCCTCTCCCACGACGAAGCGTTTCTACTCATTTCCAGACCCGCAAAGAGACTGACCAGTGGACCCTTCCCTCCTTTCTTTCCCCACTGACCGGTAGGCCCACTCTCCAATGTTCTTCCTCCTCACCCACGCGACCCTGTCTTCCCCAAACCTCGCTGCCATTGCTGCCATTCAAGCCGCGATCAATTCGCAGTAATGCCGCGCCATAATCTCGCCGTGACTGCATGCTATTAAGCGCCAGCGCCTCCTCCTCCTTTTCCCTCAAGCTTCTCCCTCTCTCTGCCCCCAGGCTGCGATTATTTCGCCCTGCACCATCACTGCTCCGACGACCTTCCTCGTCAAATTCCAGCCAAGATTCGCCGCCCCTTGCCTCACTAAGCATGCTAGCAGACTCCCCACTCCCAGACGTATCTCCCAGTATCACCCATTCGACCGCGGGCGCCCCAGAGCGTCGGCTACGTCAAACTTCCGAACGCCGCCGCGTCTGCAACCTCTCCGACGACCTCCCCCGGTAAGCACTGACCGCCCCGCGTCTTCTCGATCACGCAAACGTCTTCGCCTTGGTCTTGCGTACCTAACGACGCCCTCTGTTTGCCTCCGCATGATCTGCAACGTCGACTTCGACCACGGACAGAGCCGTCCGACGTTGTCTTCAACTCCGGCGAGCAATCCCTGCTGTTCCAGGACGCCCCTCGACCAAAAGACCACGCCCCGAGCATCACCTTATCCTCGCGATCACGGTGAGCATTCCCACCTCGATCTTTGCTTCCTAGAACCACCACAAGCACCTCTCCTGGCCGTGCGCCGCCGCTAGCCGCCGTCGGCGCCGCTCACTTTTGGTCCAGCGAACTAGTACCGTAGGATCTGGATCTGACGGATACGATAGAAAGTTAGCGAAGGGGTAAGTGATGATTCTGAGCCGCACGATTCACATTTAATCCAACGCGCCACAGCCGTGATCCACCCGAACCGGTACTGACCAGTTAAAACACGATGCGTGGCCTGATTCGTTTAAAACAAAAATTTGAAAACCAGATTAGATTGTGATTTTCAAACCCTTATAACTTTGGATCCACACGTCCAAAAATTACAAATTTTATGTCGTTGGATTCAGGAGAGCAAACCCTAGCCAACTGTGGAATTAGTTTAGTGAATAGTATCTTTTGATTTGCTTGTTTTTACAGAATCATTTGTGTGCTTGTTTAGAATAGAAAAATGATTCAAAAATGTTTATAAGTTTAAAACCTTGGCAAATTGGTTGGTTGTGACCTTACTGACCCTAGGAACCAACCCTTGGTATTAAAAATGATTTTGGTAAAATTTAGGTTGAATCATTTGACTTAGCCAATTTCTAGCCAAATAGAATTATAGATTTTATTATGAAAATGTTTATGGAAAGAAAACTTTGAGAAAATAGTTGGGACCAAACCTACTGACCCAAAAACACCAAGTTTTGCAATGGCAACTCATTTGGTGAAAAACATAAAGTTTTGCTTTGATAAGAAAATATTTTCACCACATAAAATGTTGAATGGATTTTAAAATGGTTTTTGAGATAAAATCTTTTTGCAAATGACTTTGCCATTTTGGTGAATGAACAATTTGGAACTTACAAAGTTTAGAAGCCTAGTGGAAACCAACTTTGCAACTAGAACCATCTCTTACATGCTTACATGCATGACTTAGATTTTGGATTCCATAGTTTTGTATGTATGAAATGATGTTTGATTGATTATTTGGAATGCTAGTTGATTGGTGTTTGCTTGATTGATTGTAGTGAAATTAGCAAAGTGAGAGACTAGCAAGATCAAGTAGTGAACCATCATTCCCTTCCAAAAAGGCAAGTTACACTATCATACAAAAGTCCTACTATTTTCATTATACTTAGTGGATTATGAAAACATGCATGAAAAAAATTCTATACTTATGCTATGCTAATCCTAATAGGATTCCCTATACACTCCTTAGTGAAAATATTGTAGTTGTACATGCTTAGCCATGCTTTATTTTGAAAAGAGATACATGTTGAGATTTTACAAAGGTTGAGAAAAGGACTTGTGTTTTACATAATAAAACAAGGACTCAATGAACCACCTAGGTGGTGGATATTTTATGTTTTGGAGAAGGTGGAAACAAAAGGAACCATGTCTATGGGAATCACTTTGTGTTGTGCTCCAAAAGAAAACCACCTAGGAAACTTAGAGATTGAACATGTTTCTCCAATTGTGGCTTTCGTGTGCAACCACATGCTATTATGGCTCTGGCTTAGTCAACTACATTGGGAAGACCCATGCACTGTCTTCAGTTAACTGGACATGGGGATCTGGAATGTTTCATGGGTGATGAAGGCAAGCTAGCAATGGTGTATGGGAGGACCCTTTGGAAAGACTTCGTCACATTCTCAATCTGCCGGTACTCCATTTTGGTGAGCACTAATCCAGTAGGCCACTGGTGGCAAAAGGATGGCATTGTGACCTGTGGGTAAAGTGTACTCCTTCTTCAGAAGATAATAAAATCTAAGTACTTAGTCGTGTCCCCGGTTATGGACAATACGGAGGAACTAAAGTTTGAACCATGGGAGATCTCGACATTCCAACTTCTAAAATAAAAACTTGATGCACTTGGGGGTACCAAGGAATTCAAAGAGATTTTGTTAAGCTTGTTGCACTTGGGGTTACCAAGGTGCTCAAGAGCATGATGTACTTGGGGTTACCAAGGAACTCATGAGATTTCATAAAACTTGTTGCACTTGGGGTTACCAAGTAGCTCAAGGGATTTTTGACAAGGACTTGAACACTTGAGTTTCTACCAAGGAGTTCAAGGAACTTGGAAAAGGGATTTGACAAAGGACCAAAACCATTTTGAAAAGATAGGATAAATGTTGCTTTATGCAAATAAGCCTTAAACTCTACTTAGCCAAATATGCATGTATTGATAGGATCCACTCATATTACACATAGAAGTGAAACTTGCCAATACAATTCAAAATGTATTGACCCTTGTGGCTGTAACTTGAAATGTTGCAGGTTTTGATTGATTTTTGTGAAGATTGATTGTTTAGGATTACAAAGTCTACAACCAACATGTGCCTGTGGCACCTTGAAGATGAAGGACCCCATGACTATAGTTATTCCGCTGCAAATGTATTGTAATAGCCAAATGAGCTATGTGTGATGTAATAAAATTATGTTATTCCTAGTTATAAATTTACAATATGACCTTTGTATCTTGATATTACATCTTAACTGTGGATGCTAGCTATTGATCTAGGGACTAGCATTGTAAAACACAGGAGGAATCTACCTTATTAGGTTGAGACCCCTATAGATGGTATCAGAGCATTGTGTTGCCTGTAGGATTTGTAAACCCTAGGATTGGACAAAAACCCTTAGAAAAATAGGAATTGTATTTTGTTCCAAAAACTTATTTATAAAACCTTGTAAACTCTTTCCTCAACCATTTTGGTTTCAACTCTACTTCTCTTCTATTTCAACTTGATGGAAAAACCTACCCATGGCCAAAGACTACACCATGTGCAAAGGACTTCTTCAACTGCTTCAACTCTAATGACTTCAACATCTTCAACATATTCCCTACGGACTTCCAACTTGGATACCACTAAGGACTACAAGTGAAACAAGGAACTCTTACTCAAGATTTGGAGACTAAGGGAATGCAAAATAAAGAAGGATCCATCATCAACTTTGAAGTAATATGACCAAGAGTTTTTCTCAAGGAAACCAAGATCTCATGCAAGAAGAATCAAGAAGGATGGAAAGATCATAAGTAAACCATATAGATGGACCACCATATTTTAGCTAAGACAAAACCACCAACTTATGTGGTGTAACAAAAATATTTTGTTGCCTAACTATGTGCTTGAACCTTGTTGTTTGAGTGCAAAGTTGTTTGTGAATGTTTGGTTTGTGATTGCATGCATATTGCTTGTGTGAATTGTGATGTGTGTGATTAGAATTGATTCCTTAGAAATATCTTGCCTATTATAATCCCTACCCAACCCCAAACAGATGACTACTCCAAAAGACTCCAAGGTTGATGACGTCAACACCAACCAAGCTGACAGCATGAAAGAACTTATAGCAATCCAAAACCAGTTAAGCCAAGAGACAACTCATCTTTTAGCCAACAATAATGGACTAGACCCAGCCATACAAAGGATTTTGCAACTTCAATCACAATTGTTGCAAGGATTGGTTACTCAAATGATCAACATGAGAGAAAATTGTTCCCAAAGAGCTAATGACAAAAAGGATGACAAAGATGCTATTCTAGAAGGAACCCAAGCTAGCAATAATTTTAGATACAAGGATCATGCATCCAAGGAGCATGAGGATCAATACCCCAAGAAGAGAGAAAGATCTCCCACCTATGAAGAATATGAACTGGAAGAACTCCTAGCTTTGGAGAAACCCAAGAAGAAGAAGAAATGCCCCAACCCTAACAAGAAGGATATTACTCAAGAGAAATGTTACAATTGCAAAGAGATGGGACACTATGCCAATGAATGCCCAGAAAAGAAGAAGAACCAAAGAAACAAACAAAAGGCAATGATACCAAAGGAAAAGAAAGATATCAGCCAAGTGATGTGTTTCAAATGCAAGGAACTAGGCCACTATGCAAGCAATTGTCCAGAAAAGATGAAGAACAAGTTAAATCAGTCTATGAAGGATCTCAGCCTTGGCCCATGAGTCAAGCCTGGAAACAAAGGACTCAATGCAAATGTTGCTTAGAGAATTTTTCCCCAGGATCCCAAGAAGGACAATATGTAATTTTTGTTTGAAAATTTTTAAGTGTGGTAGTACCCTAGTTGTTTTGAATTTGCTTGTAACCCCAGCCTTCCCAAATCTCAGGACGAGATTTATTTTAAGGGTGGTAGCCTGTCACATCCCAAGATTTTCCAAATCTTACAATGTGAAAATAAATGAATAAAATAAAACTTTGTTTGATTTTCAGGGCCAGAAGAAACTTTTTGAATTCAATTGGAACTTCAAACCCATTTGAGTTAAATAAAACCTAAAGGGATTTAAAAAGATAAGCATTTAATAAAAGGAAAAATAAAAACATTTAGAAATACTATTTTGACACAATTAAATGAAAAGATTTGTTTTCAAATGAAATAGAAGCTTATAAATAAAGAATATTTTATAAAGCCAAATTAATCCTTGGCCAAGCTTTGGAATTAAAACATTTTATTTTAAATAAAATTAGCAGAGGTTTATGTAAATAAATTAATAAGGATTTAATATCCAACTTTATTTAAATAAAAGGTTTTACCAATTTAATTGAAACATCAAAACTTATTAAATTATTTAAAATAAGTTTTCCCAAATATGTGATATTCCCAAATAAAAAAACCTACTGATCTGGTTTTGAAAATATTTAGGTTTCAAATAAAGATTTTATTAATAAAATCAAACTCTATTTGATTTAATAACAAAGGCCATTTTATTTAATTATTAATGGAACCTAAAATAAAAGATTATTTTGTTTTAAACAAGTTTCCAAATATTATTTATTTTCAAATAAAACCTACTTATTTGGTTTTGAAAATATTTGGATTTCAAATGGAGATTTTGTTATTTAAATCAAACCCTATTTTATTAAATAACAAAAGATTCATTTTATTTAATTAAGGAATGGATCTTAAAAAGAATAAAAATTATTATTTAATTTGGATTTTGTTTATGTTACTAAACAGAACCAAACTCATAGTTGCAAAGTTTGTTGAATGTTTGAATTAATTTGAATGTGAATTGTTTGTTTGGAATTTCAAAACAGAAATCAGAAATAGAAAAAAGAAAAGGTTACAGAATAAAAAAAATGGATTTGAACCAGACCCAACCCAGCAGCCCATAAGGCCCAGAAACAGCCCAGCTCCCCTCTCCCACGACGGAGCGTTTTCTACTCATTTCCAGACCCGCAAAGAGACTGACCAGTGGACCCTCCCCTCCTTTCTTTCCCCACTGACCGGTAGGCCCACTCTCCACTGTTCTTCCTCCTCACCCGCGCGACCCTGTCTTCCCCAAACCTCGCTGTCGTTGCTGCCATTCAAGCCGCGATCAATTCGCAGTAATGCCGCGCCATAATCTCGCCGTGACTGCACGCTATTAAGCGCCAGCGCCTCCTCCTCCTTTTCCCTCAAGCTTCTCCCTCTCTCTGCCCCCAGGCTGCGATTATTTCGCCCTACACCATCACTGCTCCGACGACCTTCCTCGTCAAATTCCAGCCAAGCTTCGCCGCCCCTTGCCTCACTAAGCACGCTAGCAGACTCCCCACTCCCAGACATATCTCCTAGTATCACCCATTAGACCGCGGGCGCCCCAGAGCGTCGGCTACGTCAAGCTTCCGAACGACGCCGCGTCTGCAACCTCTCCGACGACCTCCCCCGCTAAGCACTGACCGCCCCACGTCTTCTCGATCACGCAAACGTCTTCGCCTTGGTCTTGCGTACCTAACGACGCCCTCTGTTTGCCTCCGCATGATCTGCAACGTCGACTTCGACCATGGACAGAGCCGTCCGACGTTGTCTTCAACTCCGGCGAGCAATCCCTGCTGTTCCAGGACGCCCCTCGACCAAAAGACCACGCCCCGAGCATCACCTCGTCCTCGCGATCACGGTGAGCATTCCCACCTCGATCTTTGCTTCCTAGAACCACCGCAAGCACCTTGCCTGGCCGTGCGCCGCCGCTAGCCGCCGTCAGCGCCGCTCACTTTTGGTCCGGCGAACTAGTACCGTAGGATCTGGATCTGACGGATACGATAGAAAGTTAGCGAAGGGGTAAGTGATGATTCTGAGCCGCACGATTCACATTTAATCCAACGCGCCACAGCCGCGATCCACCCGAACCGGTACTGACCAGTTAAAACACGACGCGTGGCCTGATTCGTTTAAAACAAAAATTTGAAAACCAGATCAGATTGTGATTTTCAAACCCTTATAACTTTGGATCCACACGTCCAAAAATTAAAAATTTTATGTCGTTGGATTCAGGAGAGCAAACCCTAGACAACCGTGGAATTAGTTTAGTGAATAGTATCTTTTGATTTGCTTGTTTTTATAGAATCATTTGTGTGCTTGTTTAGAATAGAAAAATGATTCAAAAATGTTTATAAGTTTAAAATCTTGGAAAATTGGTTGGTTCTGACCTTACTGACCCTAGGAACCAACCCTTGGTATTAAAAATTATTTTGGTAAAATTTAGGTTGAATCATTTGACTTAGCCAATTTCTAGCCAAATAGAATTATTGATTTTATTATGAAAATGTTTATGGAAAGAACACTTTGAGAAAATAGTTGGGACCAAACCTACTGACCCAAAAACAACAAGTTTTGCAATGGCAACTCATTTGGTGAAAAACATAAAGTTTTGCTTTGATAAGAAAATATTTTCACCACATAAAATGATGAATGGATTTTAAAATGGTTTTTGAGATAAAATCTTTTTGCAAATGACTTCGCCATTTTGGTGAATGACCAATTTGGAACTTACAAAGTTTAGAAGCCTAGTGGAAACCACCTTTGCAACTAGAACCATCTCTTACATGCTTACATGCATGACTTAGATTTTGGATTCCATAGTTTTGTGTGTATGAAATGATGTTTGATTGATTATTTGGAATGCTAGTTGATTGGTGTTTTCTTGATTGATTGTAGTGAAATTAGCAAAGTGAGAGACTAGCAAGATCAAGGAGTGAACCATCATTCCCTTCCAAAAAGGCAAGTTACACTATCATACAAAAGTCCTACTATTTTCATTATACTTAGTGGATTATGAAAACATGCATGAAAACAATTCTATACTTATGCTATGCTAATCCTAATAGGATTCCCTATACACTCCTTAGTGAAAATATTGTAGTTGTACATGCTTAGCCATGATTTATTTTGAAAAGAGATACATGTTGAGATTTTACAAAGGTTGAGAAAAGGACTTGTGTTTTACATTAGAAAACAAGGACTCAATGAACCACCTAGGTGGTGGATACTTTAAGTTTTGGAGAAGGTGGCAAAAAAAGGAACCATGTCTATGGGAATCACTTTGTGTTGTGCTCCAAAAGAAAACCACCTAGGAAACTTAGAGATTGAACATGTTTCTCCAATTGTGGCTTTCGTGTGCAACCACATGCTATTATGGCTCTGGCTTAGTCAACTACATTGGGAAGACCCATGCACTGTCTTCAGTTAACTGGACATGGGGATCTGGAATGCTTCATGGGTGATGAAGGCAAGATAGCAATGGTGTATGGGAGGACCCTTTGGAAAGACTTCGTCACATTCTCAATCTGCCGGTACTCCATTTTGGTGAGCACTAATCCAGTAGGCCACTAGTGGCAAAAGGATGGGATTGTGACATGTGGGTAAAGTGTACTCCTTCTGCAGAAGATAATAAAATCTAAGTACTTAGCCGTGTCCCCGGTTATGGACAATACTGAGGAACTAAAGTTTGAACCATGGGAGATCTCGACATTCCAACTTCTAAAATAAAAACTTGATGCACTTGGGGGTACCAAGGAATTCAAAGAGATTTTGTTAAGCTTGTTGCACTTGGGGTTACCAAGGTGCTCAAGAGCATGATGTACTTGGGGTTACCAAGGAACTCATGAGATTTCATAAAACTTGTTGCACTTGGGGTTACCAAGTAGCTCAAGGGATTTTTGACAAGGACTTGAACACTTAAGTTTCTACCAAGGAGTTCAAGGAACTTGGAAATGGGATTTGACAAAGGACCAAAACCATTTTGAAAAGATAGGATAAATGTTGCTTTATGCAAATAAGCCTTAAACTCTACTTAGCCAAATATGCATGTATTGATAGGATCCACTCATATTACACATAGAAGTGAAACTTGCCAATACAATTCAAAATGTATTGACCCTTGTGGCTGTAACTTGAAATGTTGCAGGTTTTGATTGATTTTTGTGAAGATTGATTGTTTAGGATTACAAAGTCTACAACCAACATGTGCCTGTGGCACCTTGAAGATGAAGGACCCCATGACTATAGTTATTCCGCTGCAAATGTATTGTAATAGCCAAATGAGCTATGTGTGATGTAATAAAATTATGTTATTCCTGGTTATAAAGTTATAATATGACCTTTGTATCTTGATATTACATCTTAACTGTGGATGCTAGCTATTGATCCAGGGACTAGCATTGTAAAACACAGGAGGAATCTACCTTATTAGGTTGAGACCTCTACATATCCTCTGCGCGAATCTTGAGTTGATGATAGCCTGTTCTAAGATCAATCTTAGAAAACACTTTGGCATCGGTCAACTGATCAAACAAATCTTCTATCTTGGGCAAGGGATACTTGTTCTTGATGGGGATATCATTCAACTTCCGATAATCCGTACACAGACGGTTACCACCATCCTTCTTGTCCACAAATAAGACAGGTGATCTCCATGGTGACGCACTTGGTTGAATTAATCCAATTTCCAACATGGAATCTAGTTGCTTCTTCAATTCTTCTAGTTCAAACGGGTTCATACTATATGGTCTCTGGGCTATGGGTCCTGTTTTGGGGATTAGTTCAATGATAAACTTGATATCCCGATTTGGGGGCATACCGGGCAAAACATCTGGAAATACATCGGGGTATTCACAGACTATCCGGACTTGGTCAATGGTAGGTTGTGCTATACTCTTGTTGCACTTGAATTGACAAGGTAAGGTTTCAGATATATGCTCGACTGATATTCCGGCTATACTGGTCATGGTTATGGCTTTCTTGGCACAGTCAATCAATCCTTTATGTTTGGACATCCAATCCATTCCTAGTACTACTTCCAAACCTTTAGTTCCGAGTACTATTAGATTAGCATAAAAATCTATGCCATGGATTCGGACAGGGACGGCTTTGCAAATTTGCCTAGTCTTGGTAGTTGAACCGGGGATTTGAACGATCATAACATGCTTCAGTTTTGTTGGATGAATCTTACTAGTGAAGGCAAATTCTTCGGTGACAAATGAATGCGATGCACCCGAATCAAACAACACTCTTGCAAGTACTGAATTAATAGAAAACATACCCAGCACGACGTCTGGCGCTTCCTGAGCTTCTACAGCATGCATGAGAAAAAGACGGCCGTTGCGGTTGAGCGAATTCCCTGGGGCAAACCTTCTTCCTCGCTGAACACGACGCTGCTGCTGAGCTGGGGCATTTGCATTGGGGTTTGCTGCATTCTTCTTGTTGGGGCACTCGTTGGAGTAGTGACCCTTATTTCCACTGTCATAACAAGTCACTTGCGACTTGTCCTTTGCTGCAACAGGCACAACATTGCTTCTAGTCCTCGGGGCAGTGTTGGTGTTGGCGGCAGCATTGTTGTTGTTGAACTTGGGTGAGGCACGGTTGATATTGCTAGAGTTGACGGGGTTGTTGCGATTTCCTCTGGGCCTCGGGTTTTCATAGTTGGGATAGGTCGGATGGTTCATTGAGGGTCTGTTGGTTCTCGGGGCAAATCCGGGAGATGGGTTAGGGCGATACTTTGGGGTCTGATGTGTTCCTGGCTGATGCATCATGCGACGCCTGCGGTTCTCATTGGCTTGGTTGATCTTTCCTTCCATCTAGATGGCAGAGTCGACAAGGGCTTCAATATCAGCAAAGGGGATATTGAGTAACACAGTCTGCATCTCATCGTGCAGACCATTCGGGAATCTCTCTTTCTTCTTGGCTTCGGTGTCGATCTCATCCGGGGCATACCTAGCTAATGGCAAGAATTTGTCACGGTATTCTACTACAGTCATCCGTCCTTGCTTCAGTTCTCTGAACTCATCTCTCATTCTCTTGATCAAACCCGGTGGCACATGGGTTCTGCTGAACTTGACTTTGAATTCTTCCCAGGTCATCATCTGTCCTCCGGTCACTGCACGAACGCTGTTCCACCATGCTCTGGCGTCTCCGGATAGATAGTGGGTGGCGAACAGTACTTTCTCGTTAGCTTCCACTACGGCGACTTCTAGGTTGTTTTCCATGGTTTGCTGCCAATCATCGGCATCTAGGGGCTCTTCTGACTTAGTGAAAACAGGTGGATTGGTGTTCTGGAAATTCTTGAGCTTAGATCCATGGTTTTCCTGATTTCCGTGGCCTTCGTTGTTGTGGGCTAGCTGGGCTATCTGTTGCAGGGTGGCTAGGTTGGCTTGACGTTCCGATCTTTCAGCTTCGCGGTCATAAGCCAACATTTGCAGGATCTGCAACGTCGGGTCCGGGGATGAACCACTTCCTCCGCGTGGCATCTGAAGATTGAGATAGATCATGAGAAAAGAGGGAAATATCTAAGGTTCTAGGGCTTTGAAAAGTTTTTAAAGTTTGACTCAGATTTTCTAGCAACTTGCTTTTCATTCATTCATTCACATGATATAACACACACCACAAAACAAGAAGAACAGATGGTTTTAAGAACCATTGTAGAAACTACGATACAGTGGGACCGAATACTACTCACTACGCTAGTTCTTAAGTGCTACTACTCCTCGGAGTCGGTGTAGTCGTCATCCTCATCATCATCGTCGTCATTGATGAAGGAAAAATCATCCTCATCGGTGAAGAAGTTCATAGCCTGATCCTCCAGAAAATAATCATCATCGCTGAGATAAGAGTAGGGGTCTCCACGAAGGTCCTCTCCGCAATTCTCCCTTTCCTCCAACTGCATGTCTCTCTCGTGGAAGGTCTCCTCCAAAGACGAGATACGGTGGCGAAGACGGGCAATGATGCGCTCCTTCTTGTCGAGATGACGGCGGCGAGACTTGTGATCCTTCGCTAGCATGCCGATGGTCTGATCCTTTGTCTTGATGATGGAGGACTTGTGGTTGGAGTAGTCACGGCAATTATCCAACTCCTACTGACGATCGTACATCATGAAGCTAAGCTGGTCCAATTGGGTCTTCAGCTCGTGGTGGTATGGGGCTTCCAGTGGCTGTCCATTAGCATCACGCCTTGGACAAAACTGAAAGCGGGTACCCTTTATCTGGTTGATACTCTGCCCACACAGACGGGCAAGAGCTTCCTGCAGTGGCCCTGGCAAGTCCATCGAGCCAGTTGTTCTCTCTTAAGGTGAATTGAATTCCCTCCACAGTGGGAGGTTCAATCTTTCCTCGGAGACTTGCAACAATTAGCCACTGCAGATCTTATCCTCCTTGATCATTGAGCTGAGCTCCAATGAACTCGGGGTGCGGACGCTCCAGAAGTTCCAAAAGCTGATCCAAATCCCGCTCAAAGATAAGGTCTCCGCCATTCCCCAACTGATAAAACTTGTTGTACTTCACGTCCATCTATAAGAATATAGGATGAGTAAGTTAGTAGAGTGATCAAGTGTGTCAAATTTTATGTATTTTGCAATAGTTTTTGAGGAACATGAATTTTTATGAAAGAATCAAGGTGATAAGAATGGGAATAAGTTATTGTAAATATTTGCTTCCTTTGGTTTTGAAACTAAGTTTTTGGTTCAAACGTCCGTTCTAACTAGGGTCTCCTATGGTCAGGATGGCTCTGATACCAACTTGTCAACACCCAGATTTTTAATCCCAGATTCCTGTTATGCCATACATCGCAATCCTAGGATTACCATTTTTGCGAGACATAACAGATTTCGATACCATAGTACATCATCCATTACAAACCATACATAAGGTCTTACACAAATAAGGATCTCATGATCCAGTTCTTAATACAACTCAAGTAGCGGAAATACGTAATACTAACGGTAGCGTACGCAAAGCTCTATCTTCGGGGTCACAGGCAATGCTGACGATGGGAGATGATCCTAGTTGTCGTAACCTTCATGAGGTCCATCCTCCAGGTACTCCTCTTCATAGTCTGGACATGGGAATAGCCAGGGACAAAGCCATGAGTACTCTTCAAGTACTCGCAAACTAATACTAACAAGGGAAAGGGATTTTGTAATATGACACTAAGCTCTAGGGTTGTTTTGCAAAAAGCCATATTTATCTCTACTAAGTTTAGAAATGAAGAAAGCTAGTTGAAGTTTTATAACACCTAAGTGGGAACTTGTATCTCATGCCACAACTCTGTTGTGGTCAAGTCAAAATCTCAATCCATTTCACAAGTAATTTTGAATACATCTGACGGGGGAACAATATGGCCACTCCAACTATCCATAACCATGGACGCGGCTATTCGAATAGTTTGACACTCTGCAGAAATTGTACACTTTCACCACAACATTCGATACATCCGTCAGGAACAAATCCTGAATTCACCATACTCAGTATGCGGATAATCAATCCTAACCTTTCGATTACACGCCCTAGTATAAGCACCTCTCCTATGAGTTTGGCCTCCCAACCATGACCAACTGTCATCTTGGGTACTGCACAGGTGGACATTCTTCACAAGGTAGCCTCAGCTCAGACCTTGGCCGTGAGGGAACCAATACTAAGGTATATAAGTTTGCAGTCAAGCCCTACCCAAATCTCGGGTATTGTGGTTGTACGGTAAAATTGGAATGGTATCGCATCCAGACAACCATTAGTTTTATAAAGGGCTAAGGCTCATGCCTCAACGTTTTCATCACCAACACTCATCTGGTCTTCGGAAACACATGTCAAAACATCTTAATAGAATGATCCATCATTCCAAGGTTTTCATAACCATTTTTCCACCAAGTATTCCCATCTAAAGTTGATCAAGTTTTATTCTTAGCACTATCATCTAAAGTGGGGGTAAGTACTAATGAGGGTTGGTAAACTAGTGGAGTTTAACTAAGTTCAATCTCATGCCTTAGGATGACATAAAGATTATCTAGCTTAGGCAAAATTTTATGCTATTTATGCAACCTTCAATTATCTCTCTAGAATTTACAATTCACTTAAGTAAACCCTAATTACTAGCTTTGATCAAGAAATAAATTATAAAGCTTGTAAGTAAAACTATGAATGGGGTTATCAAGTGGGTATGATCACATATGCTTAAGGCATATAGTTAGCATGGTAACAAGCAAGTATTTGCTTGCATAGGTCAACTTGATTAGTAAGGCTTGCATCATTATTAGTATAATATTGCTAAATTGCAAGTGTTAGATTGCAAGTATTGGCTTGCCTTGTGCAGAGCAGTGGTTGAAGTTCTCCACGGCTTCTTCTTTGTAGTATCCTCCTTCCTACTCGTATCCTTGGTCGGTACTAGCGTCTATAAATAAATACGAGGTACACAATCACCAAACAATACTTAACTACTTTCAATCATCACACAAGAGGGTCCTATAGATGATCTAGCAACATCACAAACATTACAAGATTGAAGCTTGGTTTAATTTCTTTTATTTTTAGAAAATTAATTTCTACTCATTGAAAAACTACTTAAGATTTTCTATTCTCCAAACCAAACATGGGATTATGTTGACACATGTCATCACCACACATTTCAGTACATGGGAGTGTGATTTAAAGTGGTGTCACAATTTAATAAGATTTAACGTTTTATTTCAAATAAAAATAAATGACTAGAAATGCCTATGTGGCATTCTTTTATTACTTGGACACTATTTCTGTAAGTAAACCCATATATTTCTATATATTCTGAAAGGTATGATCAAATGTGATTTTTGAGAGTTGTAATCAACTCAAAAGCTATTATGGTTTGAATTTGAAAAATGTTTGAATCCAGAAAAGGTTCTGCCTTGTTATTTTTACTAAGGTTTATCTATAGATTCAAATGATTTGAATCCAACGGGCTTGGATTCAGCATTTCCAGACCTTTCTAAAAAAATGGTTTCATTCAAATTGATTCACTGAATCGAGCTGGGTTGATTTCTGAAACTAGGTACAGAACTGTGTTTGAATGAAAATGGAAAAATCCAAATTCAAACGACTGGGCTGCACGGGAACTGCTAATGGGCCAGCCTGGTACGCACAACACTTACGTGGTCTGGTTATGTTGTTGTCCCCACGCGTCAGTGAGTTGGGGGGGTGCGAAGTGGTACGGGGCAACATGGTGCATTGGATCTAGTTCTAATCCAATGGCTCTGGTTCATCGTCCACGTCGGGCAGCGCCGACGAGATAGAACCCTAACGCGGCAGGTGGGGGTCGTCGGGGGCTCACCGGGGCTCAGGCGAGGGTTGGCGAGGCGGTCAAACGACGAAGTCGACGACGGCGAACCTCCTGGTACGGGCGACTTCTCCTAGGGCGGCTCCAATCGCTGGCTTCCTTCTTCTCCAGTAGCGGCGGGCTCCGGCCAAATTTCGGCGATGCGCTGCTCGCCTTGCTTCGGGACTGAGGCGAGGTGGTTCTAGGTCATAGGGGAGTGGAATGGTGTGAAGAATTCGAGCGGGGGAGGCCTCTATTTATAGTGGCGAGAGGGGACCGACGGGCGCAAGATGAGCTCGTCGTGGTCGACGGCACAGAGGGCTATCGGCGTGGGCGATGGTAGGGGGCGGTGCTGTGCTCCCTGGTGAAGCTCAACGACGTGGTGGAGAGGCGTGGGGCGGTGATGATCGGTCAGAACGCTGCGGTGCTCTGAGCGTGCCCGACGGAAGTTTTTATGGCGCACAGCGCGTGTGGTCTGCGCGGCGGCGAGCGGGCGTGTCTGCGAGGTTGCTGGGACGATGGTGATCACGTATGCACGCGGCGGGGGCGGCACGCGGTCTGTGGGTGTCTGTCGAGCGTGGCGCACGGGGCGCGCTCTCGGCATGGTTGCAGAGAAGGTTGGCATGGTCTGTGCGTGTGGTCCAGGGGCTGGCATCACTCGCGGCTGGGACAGGGAGTGGCGGTGGGGTGCTGGCTTGCTCCTAGACATGTTGGCTAGGCTTGGTGCTTCTCCTTGCTCTTTGTCGACATGTGGGTGGCAAGGTGAGGCTCGGCCAGCTCACCATTGATGACAATGGCCAGCTACAGTGGTGCTAGAGATTAGTTTAGGTTGTTAGATGATCTACTAAGGCTAGTGGTGTCCAGAGAGGGAACAAGTTAGGCTCAAAACACTACACACTATAGTGTTTTGATTTTGTTTGATTTGAATCAGCAAGGTGGGTGTGCTAGGCATGTGCTGGTGAATCTGTAGATGCTTGGGTTTTGAAAGCTGAGCTTGTTTGAGTGGTTTTTGCAAAAGTGGGATCTTCCCATATGATATAGATTCAATTTTAAACTGTCATTTAAACTATGCATTTGAATGTTTCTGGATGATCACAAGGTGGGCCTTGATACTTTGTTATGAGTACTATCAAGGGGCACAAAGATCCAAACTAGTTTCTGTTAAGTTCTGAAAGTTAGAGATAGCCAAAGCAGGCATGGGAGTTAAATTGGCCAAAGTGACCATTCCCTTATTTTGTTTTTTTTTATTTATTTGTCTTTGGGAAAAGTGTGGGGATTGTTTAGATGATGTTTATATCACCTAAGAATCATTTTACAAGCAAAGAAACACATAATCATGGCAATTCAAAAGAATCCAAATTTCAATACACACATATGAATGCTTTCATATTTTTAATTAGAAAAGTTTTTGTTAACCCTAAATTTGATGATTAGAGTTTGATGATCCAATCTTAGTATTTTTGGGATGTTACACCGCGTGGCCTGTTCTTTGTTTTAAAAATCTGAATTAGATCTATTAGTGATTCAAACTTGCAAAATTCATCACTTCTGATCCACACGTTCAAATTTTGCAAATTTTATATCATTGGAATCAGGAGAAAGAATTCTATCAATTTATGCAATGTGTTTAATGTTTTGCTTCTGTAAAATTGGTTACTTTTTCAGATACAATTATAGGCTTATTTTGAGTATAGAAATTATTTGAAAAATGATTTAAAGATCAAATAAAGTTTATTTAGTATGTTTTGGTCTTGTTTATGATTCAGTACTGTATACTTGTCTTGTTGGGTGTATAAAATCATCACATCAGCATTTGCATGCATTCATATATTTTTGATTGTATATCTTGATATGTGATTTTGGTGCTAATAGTGATTGTGGTTGTGAAGATTGTTGCTACTACCCAAACTACCAAGGCAAGTGGTGCTTCATGTTTATATCCCAATATTTTTACCTATGCATTAGAAATATTTTTGTATAGGACTTGCATGATTATTTTTCTAAGTATCTATATACTATGCTTGGGAAATCCTAGTAGTTGTAGCAATGTTAGAATTTCCTCTAAGTTAAGATACTTGTTATTGCCATGATTAGCCTAGCTAGTAGCAACCAAGGGTGGATTATATATTCATGCTATGAGAATTATTCCTAAGTCTTTGACTTATGTTTTTCTTAATAAAACAACTAAGTGAATGAAACACTTGGGTGGAATGGAAATAATGGTTTGTGTTGATTTGTTATACAAGGACCATTTCTATGGTTTACCTTGTGTATCTCAGTTGTGGAAAGCCACCCAGGAACAAAGGGATTTGAGATGCCAAATGTTAAGAAGCTTCTAGTGCAGCCACATGGCATTATGGGCTCTGCCTGGATCATATAGGTTGCAATAACTTAGTCATTTGGACAGTTGGTGGTAGTGGGATGATAGGTTGGAACGCGTCCATTTGGTCTAAGGGAAGGCTTCTGAAAGGTCCTGTCTTGGTGAAAATCAATTCTTGTGGGGAAAGTTCACAACCTCTGCAGATGGAAGAATCTAAGTACTTAGCCATGTCCCTGGTATTGGACAATTTGAGCATCAAGACATGGAAGCTATCAAGAATACCCTCATCCCAATTTTCGAAGTTAAAACTTGTGGTTGAACAAGGGTGAAGGTTCACCAATTTCTATTGGTGGTTCCTTGGGAAGGTTATGTCAAAGAAAAATTTAGTGTTCCAACTAATAGGTAAAACCTATTTTGAGCAAAGCAAGCCTAAGCTACACTTAGCCAAATTCATGTAGTAACTGATGCTAGTATTTTACTAAGGTATCACTTGCCAATAATATTCCAATGTATTGACCCACTGTGGTTGTAAGTTGTGATGTTACAGGTTACTCTGATGATTATTAGGGGTTATGAGTCTACACTCAACATGCTTGCATGTGGCACATGAAGATGAAGACTTTATTTATATTGTTATGCTCAAACTCTTGTATTAGGCCTATGGCCATGGAGTTGTAAAAGACTATGTTATCTCTGGAATGACGATGTAATAATGACCTTTGCTTCTGTGCACTTCATCTTAAATTGTGGATGCTAGCATTTGATCCAGGGACTAGCATTGAAATCATAGGGATCCTTACCTTTAAAAGGGAGGGATCTTACAGATGGTATCAGAGCACTGTGTTGCTTTTAGGATTATAACCCTAGGATTGGATTATAAACCACTAAGGAAAAATTACAACACCTTGAAAATTTTCTACACTTGTCTTTTCTTCTCGTAAACTTTTCTAATCTTCTTTCTCATCTCTATTTGTAGATGAACTCCATCAACGAAGCCGTAAGGAAGTCACCACTCATGACCATGACTCTGGAGTGTGAGACTGAATTTCCAAAAGCCCTCAAGAACCTTATGGTTACCATGGGGATACATGGTGCAGCTCTGTACAAAGGTTTCCTGTGATGGATGAAGGAGAGGAGTATTGGTGGGTGCAACTTCACTTGTACAAAAACAAGGAAGACAACCATAAAGGATCAGGATTCTGCATGGTCACCAACTCAGTGATGCACGCCACATTCTTTTACTCTGCAAGAGATGCAGCTTGGAAGGCCATCAAGGAGCTTGGTGATAGACTCAAGGGCAGAATGCTTAACACCCAAAATGACCTAAGGGAAGAAAAGAAACAAACCTAAGAGTTGGAAAGTACAAACCAACAACTAAGGGAAGACATCATACACTTGATTTGGGAATCTTGTGAACAAGATAGACAGATGGCTACTAAGGATGTTTTGATAGCCATTTTGTCTACTGAGTGAGAGTTGTAATGTACTTCATTAGTTGGACCACCACACTTATCGTTTTATTTACAATTTTTTTGTCTAAGTTATGTTGAACCTTGGAATGCTTGTAATGAATTTATGTATGCCATGACTTGTGTGTTTGCCAAAGATATGCTTGTGATACCTTGTCTTGTGATTTTCTATTGATGTTGATTCTAACTTTTCTTATATTATGAAATAGATGCCTAATGTTACTATCAGCACGGCTGAAGAGTTCAAGGGAACTCGTTTTGGCACTCGTATTATTGAGCTCACTAGTGTTCTCAATCTTCCACTCCCTAGCATCATGATGCTTCCCCTCACCAAGTTTGAGAGGAAGGACCTTTGGGGCTTCAAAGTTACCCAGCCAGGACGCCAGACTGAGCCAGCCACGGAGGCTATCACCTTCAAGCTAATGCATGACGACAAGGAGAGAGGCTTAGAGGTAGTCATGCAGGATTTACTTGGGCGTCTGTTAGGGAGGCACTCCAGGTAGCTTAGAGGTACTCACTTTCACGCCTTCGGAATATACGCGACGAGGATGGTGAGGCTATTGAGTTCGAGGATGCCGCTAGAGAGACGGCAGAGCCGATTCGTCTATACCTCCAGGACCTAGAGGTTCTTCTTAGGCACCTAGATACTGATAGGACCAACGTCATGCTTAGCAATGACGAGCTCCAGGTGCAGCTTCGTGAGAAGGACAAGCTCTTCGCGGAGCAAGACGAGATAGACAAGGAAATGGAGGCTAAGTTTGAGAGCCAGGACAGGAAGTTCAAGAGCCAAGAGAAAAGAGTCCAAGATAGGAACAAGAGGATTCGAGAGATGAATGCAGAACTAGAGGCCAAGGACTTCAAGCTCGAGCATCAGCAGGGTGTGATTGAGAGACTTCATTCACAGAAGAGGGCTCTCAAATCCAATGTAGAGGCGTTGACTAGCAATGTCGAGGAATACAAGACCGCTATGGAGAATGCAGGTGTTACACTTGTCGATGAGGAGGTTGATGCAGAGGAGTAGTAATGACTACTCATTTATCTATCATTTACCATGCTTATGATTATTGAGTCGCAATGACCATCCAACATGTGGATGGCTTGCTATTAGTGTGTTTGCTTTTCAAACTTGTTGTTTATGTCGTTGAACTTTATGTTATTTTGATGCTTGTTTTGGTGATTGTTTATGTGATGTATTGTGCATGTTAAGCATCTATGGGTATCCTATTCTTATCCTTATGAAAACCACAGATGCTTCCTCGACGTGCCAACCCCAACCCAAACAACAACAATGTCACCCCCGAGATGCAGCAGCTGATGACAGCACAGGCACAGCTGATGCAGATGATGACCACTTTTATGCAAAATCAGAACAACAACAACAACAATAACAACAACAACAAAAATCAGAACAATCTACCAGGATTTGACATGCTCATCAGATTCTTAAGACTGAGCCTTGCAAAGTTCTTAGGAACTACTGATCCCATGGTGGCCAATGATTGGCTACGTCCAGTGAACAAGGATTTGGTGACTGTCAGATGTACCGACGAGGAGAAAGTCAGGTTTGTAGCACACTTATTGGAAGGACCAACAACTACTTGGTGGGATAACTTCCAGATCACCACTCCCATTGAGGATGTGACATGGGCCATCTTTGGAGATGGTTTTCGTACAGCTCACATCTCATACAGAGTGATGACTTTGAAGAATAAGGAGTTCCATAACCTGAAGCAGCGCCACCGCAGCGTGGCTGAATATATTGAGGAGTTCAATAATCTGGCATTTTATGCACCGGATGAAGTTGATACTGATGCCAAGAGGAAAGATAAGTTCCTCGAAGGACTGAATAATGAAGTTAATCTGCAGTTATCTGTGGCCTATGTCCCCACCTATCAATCCCTTTATGACAAGACTACTATCTTGGAGAACAAGATGAAACAGGTGGAAAGAAGAAAGAGGAAGCACAGCTCTGACAAGCACAGCTCGGGATCGTCTCACAAGCGTTCCGATTATGATGATAGTGAGAGTTCTGGATCCCACAAGCATGGAAAGTACAACATCCACCACAACCACAACCGCCATCATGAGAACAAGCATCACCGTAGTCATGACAATGACAAGTACAAGAACCACAAGGGTGAATACAAGAGCCACCACAATGGAAGTGGAAGTGGTAGTGGAAGCCAGCCTGTCAAGAAGGATCTCAGTCAGGTTGAATGCTTCAAGTGTAATAAGATTGGGCATTATGCAAATGAATGCCCGGAAAAGAAAGTTGAAGGACCCAATAAGCCCAACCCTTTCCAGAAAGGACAGGTGAACCAAATCAATGTGGAGGAGATCTATGAGCAACCTGATGTTGTGGCTGGTAAGTTCAAACTCAATTTTGTTCCAGCACTTATACTTTTTGATACTGGCGCATCACATTCATTCATATCAAGAGCATTTGTTGAAAGAAATGAACTTCCAGTTGAAACTATTGGGTGTCCTATAAAAGTAAGTTCTGGCGGATAAATGATAGTGAACTCGGGATGTCATGATCTAGTCATAGAGTTTGGGAAGTATAAGTTTCCCTTTAATCTGATAATCCTAAATTCCCAAGGATTGGATGTCATTTTGGGAATGGACTGGATGACTAAGCACAAGGGAGTGCTAGATTGTGCCAATCATATTGTCACACTCACAACCCCAGATAATAAAAGGAGTAGATTCAATACTAACTTTGAATCAAAAGGGAGTAAGCTAAATTCTCTTAAGGGGGTTAGCATAGACAGTGTACCAATTATGAGGGAGTATCTGGATGTGTTTCCAGAAGAATTACCGGGAATGCCACCAGATAGAGATGTGGAATTCCTGATTGACTTGCTGACAGGATCAGGACCAATAGAAAAGAGACCTTACAAGATGGCAGCTGATGAGTTAGAAGAACTCAAGAAACAACTTGGAGAACAGTTGCAGAAAGGGTTTATTCAACCAAGTTCTTCATCCTGGGGAGCACCAGTCTTGTTTGTAGAAAAGAAAGATAGAAGTCAAAGGTTATGCATAGATTATCGTTCACTCAATGAGGTGACTATCAAGAACCAATAACCATTCCCAAAATTAATGACTTGTTTGATCAGCTAGAAGGTCCTGTATGTTCTCAAAGATTGATCTCCGATCAGGTTATTTCCAGCTTAAGATAAGAGAACAAGACATACCTAAGATATCTTTCACCACTAGGTATGGATTGTATGAGTACACCATGATGCCATTTGGTTTGACCAATGCACCAGCTTATTTCATGAATATGATGAACAAGGTGTTCATGGAGTTCCTTGACAAGTTTGTTGTTGTTTTCATCGATGACATTTTGATCTACTCCAAAAGCAAAGAAGAGCATGAAGGACATTTGCGTTTGATACTTGAGAAGCTTAGAGATCATAAGTTGTATGCAAAATTTAGCAAGTGTGACTTCTGGTTGAATGAAGTTGGATTTCTTGGACACGTTGTGTCAGGAGATGGTGTAGCAGTTGATCCCGCAAAAGTGTCAGCTGTAACTGAATGGGAATATCCTAAGTTAGTAAAGGAAGTTCGTAGTTTCCTTGGCTTCGCAGGATATTACAGAAGATTCACTGAGAATTTCTCCAAGGTAGCTAAGCCAATGACGGAGTTACTAAAGAAAGACAAGAAATTTGCTTGGTCTGAAGGATGTGAACTCAGTTTCCAAGAATTGAAAAAGAGACTAGTGACAGCACCAGTCCTATGTTTGCTAGATTTGGAGAAAGATTTCCAAGTGTATTGTGATGAATATCATCATGGATTAGGTGCAGTTCTAATGCAAGAAGGGAAAGTTGTGGCTTATGCCTCAAGACAACTCAAAACTCATGAGGTAAATTACCCTACTCATGATTTGGAGTTAGCCTCTGTTGTCCATGCACTCAAAACATGGAGACATTATCTTTTGGGAAAGCGATGTGAAGTGTTCACAGATCACAAGAGTTTGAAGTATATCTTCACTCAGAAAGAAATCAACATGAGACAAATAAGATGGTTAGAACTCATCAAGGACTATGAGTTGAGTTTGCAATACCATCCCGGTAAAGCAAATGTTGTAGCAGATTGTAAGATCCCTCCTTTGTAAAGTAAAAGGATTCCTGTGATTGCAATGCTAGTCCCTGGATGATTGCTAGCATCCACAGTTTAAGATGAAGTACACAAATACAAAGGTCATTTATTACATCCATTCCAGAGATAAACATAGTCTTTACAACCCAAGGCCACAGGCCTGATACAAGAGTTTGAATAAGTAAATAAGTATAAGTCTTCATCTTCATGTGCCACAGGCAAACATGTTGAGTGTAGACTCATGACACCTAATCCTCGTCAGAGTAACCTGCAACATCACAAGTTATAACCACAGTGGGTCAATACTTTGGAATAGTATTGGCAAGTGATACCTTTGTAAAATTCAGGTGGACTACATTACTATATGCAATTTGGCTAAGTGTAGCTTGGATTGCTTTGCTCAAAATAGGTTTTTCCTATTAGTTGAAATCACTAAGTTTTTCTTTGTCAAATCTTTTCCCAAGGAACCACCAATAGACATTGGGGTCCTTCACCCTTGTTCACCCACAAGTTTTTACTTAGAAGTTGGAGTGATGAGATTCTTGATATCTTCCATGCCTTGATGCTCAAGTTGTCCATTGCCATGGACTTGGCTAAGTACTTAGATTTTTCCATCTGCAGAGGTTGTGCACTTTCCCCAGCAGACTTGGTTTCACCAAGACAGGACCTTTCAGAAGCCTTCCCTTAGACCAAATGGACGTGTTCCAACCTATCATTCCCACTACCACCAACTGTCCAAACGGCTAAGTTCTAGCAACCTATGTGATCCAGGCAGAGCCCATATTGCCAAGTGGCTGCACTAGAAGCTTCTCAACACTTGGCCTCTTAAATCCCTTTGTTCCTGGGTGGCTTTACACAAGTGAGATAAACAAGGTAAACCAAAGCCATGGGCCTTGTGTAACCACTCAACCAAAACCACCAATCAAGTCCCTTTCCACCCAGGTGATTCATTGACTTAGTTGTTTTATTAAGAAAAACATAAGTCCAAAGACTTAGAAATATGTTCCTCATAGCATGTATAATTTACCAACCCTTGTTTTATACTAGCTAGGCTAAGCATGGCATAGATAGTACTTAACTTAGAAATTTCCTAGCAATTCTACAACTACTTAGGATTTCCCAACATGGCATTTGGCAAAAATAGTATCATGCAAGACTTAGCAAAATATTTCTAATGCTTGTATAAAAATATAGGGATAGAAATATTCATGAAGTACCACTTGCCTTGGTAGTTGGGAGAGTAGCACTCTTCACAATCACAATCACTAGCACCAAAATCTACACATAGAATATAGCCACAATCACATACAAAACATATACAATAAAAAATATATATGCATGCATGCAAGATGCTAAGGGATGATTTTTAGAACTCAACCAAGCAAGTGCATAGTACTGAATTCTAAACAAGTCAAAACTTTGCCAAACCAAATTTTATTTAACACTAAAACAAATCCTAAACAATTCATACAACTAAATAAGCCCTACACATGTTTTTGCTAAAGAACCCATTTTAACAAAAGCTAAACATTAAACACATTGCATATTTAGAAAGGGCTTGTCTTCTTGATTCCAACGATATAAAATTTGTCAAATTCTAACGTGGGGATCAAAAGTTATAGCTAAATCAAATTTGGATATAAATCTGATTCAAATTCTGTTTTTAAACCAAACCCTAGCCACGCGGCGTTATCCTATTGGCTGGTACCGATTCTCTCAGGATCAAGCTTCCGCGCCGTCGGATCAAGTCAGATCCAACGCGCTAGATTCAAAGAAAACGATTCGCTCAGATCTAATCTAAACCGCAAGATCTACATCCAACGGCTGCTGTTGTTTCGACCATAGACTAGCGGCGCTAGCCGCGGCGACTGGTGGCGGAGCGTCTGTCAGTGGCGGCGCTGGCATTCTAGGTCGTCCGGCGAAGGGAGAGGGTGCTTACCAGAACCGCTGAGAGTTGCTGAAGCTCAAGGTGGCGGTGGCTTTGCAAGGGGCGCGCTGTAGAGGCTGGGGGAGCTCGTCAGAGTTGTGCACGGCGTCGGGTAGTTGCTGTCGAAGTTGTTGCCGAGGTTCCGCGTCGCCCTAGCACGAACCAAGTGGTTTAGGAGATGCGCAAGACGGTGGCAAACAACCTAGTATGCGAGAGAGATCAAGGGGCGCGCTCTCCTTACCGTAATCGGTCGCCGGAGTTGAGTGGCGGCTCG
This sequence comes from Avena atlantica, assembly GCA_910589765.1. Taxonomy (NCBI): domain Eukaryota; kingdom Viridiplantae; phylum Streptophyta; class Magnoliopsida; order Poales; family Poaceae; genus Avena; species Avena atlantica. Next base: position 16,937,504 of record OU342736.1, read on the forward strand.
GTCGGTTGCGGGCACGAACGGGGACGGCGTCCTGGGTCACGAGCTGGCAAGCAAAGGGTGTCAGAAGATGCACGAGATCATGCTGGACACACTCGTTTGAATCAGAGGCTCAGGGGCGGTCGGAACTCACCGGAATTTGCTGCCGGAGGTCGTCGGAGCTGCGGCGGTGTTTGGCGAGTTGCGAGCAGCCTGGGGGCGTGGAGATGAAATTGAGTGAGGGGAATGGAGCGGAATGGGGAGGGGCTTAAGTAGGCAGAGGCTCGAACAGAAATGCTCGACGACTCAATGGCAATTACGCCGCGAAATCAACGCAGCAACGGCCAGCGGCGACGGCGTCTGCGCGCGAGATTTGGGGAAGAAGGAGTCGACGTGGTGAGGGCCCGCTTGTCAGCGAAATAAGCAGAAAGGGGGTGTGGTCTGAGCGTCAGTGACTGCGATGGTGCGTCTGTGCGTGCGAGAGAGAGAGGGGACCCGGGTGGGCTAGCTGGGCTGGTTTCGCTGTTGGGCCAGAATTGGAGCGTCGACCTTTTTCCTTTTCTTTATTCCTTTTCTTTTTCTAATTTGATTTTCTGGAATGGTTTTCAAATGAATTCAAACTCTATTTGAATTCAAATCTTTTCAGGATTTTTGCAATGTGAAACAGTCACAAATCTAGGCATAAAACCATGTGGTCACCTTGAGTGGGCTTGGTCATTTTTGGAAAGACAAAATAACAGTGACATTGCACTTGGTTTGCAAATGTTTGAAAACGGTTTTGAAACCATTTCTATTTTGTAAAATTTTGTTCAAATTCCACAATTAAACCAATCAACAAGGAAGCAAACAAACTTGGTTTTAAAACACTAATCTCTCAAATGAGGATGGTCATTTGATTTAAGTTTGCTCACATAAAATGATATCACTATGTGCTTCTGTTTTCTTGAAATGAGATTGAAATTGATCTCAAAACTACATGCATGCATGAATGATATGCAATCTTTGAAATCATGATTTTAGGGATGTTACAAATCTAACCCCCTCAAGGTGAATCTCGCCCTCGAGATTCGGGTTGGCTAGCAAATAGGTGAGGGTGGTCTTTCCGAAGATCACCTTCTCTTTCCCATGTTGCTTCCTCTTCGGAATGATGATTCCACTGCACATTGCAGAACTTGATAGTTTTAGTCCTTGTGACTCTTTCTACAGTCTCAAGAATTTTGATAGGTTTCTCTTCATAAGTGAGATCACTTTCTAGTTGAACCTCCTCCAAAGGTATAGTATCATTCAAGGAAGTTTCTTCCATTCCTGGATGACATTTCTTAAGCTGACTCACATGAAACGCATTATGGACAGCTGGAAACGATTCTGGGAGTTCAATTTCATAGGAAACTTCTCCTTTGCGACTCAAAATCTTGAATGGCCCAACATATCTTGGTGCCAATTTTCCGTTGACTCCGAATCTTTTCACTCCATGAAGTGGTGACACCCTAAGATAGGCTCTATCACAAACTTCGTAGGTGACTTCTCTACGCTTAGGATCTGCGTAGCTTTTCTGTCGGGACTGTGCTATCTTCAATCTGTCCTTAACCAACTTGACCTTCTCTTTGGCTTCTTTGATAAGATCTGGCTCGAATAGACTTCTTTCTCCCACACCATTCCATAACAAATGGGGTGGTACATTTTCTTCCGTAGAGAAACTCAAACGGTGTCATCTCAATGCTGGCTTGATAGCTGTTGTTATAAGAAAATTCTGCGTAAGGCAGACTTTCATCCCAACTGGCTCCATAGTCTAGGGCACATTCCCTCAACATGTCTTCGAGAATCTGATTAGTCCTTTCTGTTTGTGCATCAGTTTGAGGATGAAAAGCAGTACTGAATTCCAACCTCGTTCCCAATGACTCATGTAACAGTCTCCAAAAATGGGAAGTGAATTGAGTTCCCCTATCAGACACAATACTCTTGGATACTCCATGTAGACACACAATTCTACTCATGTAGATTTTGGCTAACATAGCACTTGTGTAGGTTGTCTTCACAGGTATGAAATGAGCCACTTTAGTTAGGCGATCCACTACTACCCAAATAGAATCGTACCCTGACCGGGTCCTTGGTAATCCGGTAATAAAGTCCATACCAATCTTGTCCCACTTCCAATCAGGAATAGGTAGTGGTTGAAGCAAACCTGCTGGTTTCTGATGCCCCGCTTTCACTCTACTACACACATCACACAAAGCAATATGTTTGGCGATGTCCTTCTTGAGATTATTCCACCAAAATATTTCTTTCATGTCCATGTACATTTTGGTGTTACCCGGGTGAATAGAATACGGAGAGTTGTGTGCTTCCTGCAAAAAAACAGTTTCCGCAACTCCGGGTCTTGTGGAACACAGATACGTTTCCCATGCCATAAAGTACCATGTTCGTCTTCATGGAACTCTTCGGCTTTTCCTTTGCCAATCTTTTCCTTAATCTCTTCAATTTCCTTATTAGTCTTCTGGGCTTCTCTGATCTTGTCCAACAAAGTGGGTTGAACATCCAAAGACATGAGATGTCCTTCAGGCACAATCTCCAATCTGAGTTTTCTAAATTGGGTACACAGATCATCTGGCAAATCTCCTTTGGTAAGGCCATTCACAAAAACTTTACGACTTAGAGCATCTGCTACAACATTTTCTTTACCGGGGTGGTATTGCAAACTTAAGTCATAGTCCTTGATAAGTTCTAGCCATCTTCTTTGTCTCATATTAATTTCCTTTTAGGTGAAGATATACTTCAAACTTTTGTGATCTGTGAACACTTCACAACGCTTTCCCAAAAGATAGTGTCTCCATGTTTTGAGTGCATGGACAACAGAGGCTAACTCTAAATCATGAGTAGGATAGTTTACCTCATGAGTTTTGAGTTGTCTCGAGGCATAAGCCACAACTTTACCATCTTGCATAAGTACTGCACCCAAACCCTGATGAGATGCATCACAATATACTTGGAAATCTTTTTCCAAATCTGGCAGACACAAGACTGGTGATGTTACAAGTCTCTTCTTCAACTCCTGAAACCTGAGTTCACAACCTTCAGACCAAGCAAACTTCTTGTCTTTCTTTAACAATTCTGTCATGGGCTTAGCTACCTTATAGAAATTCTCAATGAACCTTCTGTAGTAACCTGCTAAGCCAAGGAAACTACGAACTTCTTTCACGGACTTGGGAGATTCCCATTCAGTCACAGCTGAAACCTTAGCAGGATCAACTGCTACACCATCCTTCGTCATAACATGACCAAGAAAACCAACTTCCTCCAACCAGAACTCACACTTGCTGAATTTGGCATAAAGTTTATGCTCTCTTAACTTCTCAAGTATCAATCGTAAGTGTCCTTCATGTTCTTCTTAGCTCTTGGAGTAGACTAAGATGTCATCGATGAAAACGACAAAAAATTTGTCAAGGAATTCCATGAACACCTTGTTCATCATATTCATGAAGTATGCTGGAGCATTTGTCAAGCCAAAAGACATTACGGTATACTCATACAATCCATACCTTGTAGTGAAGGCTGTTTTTGGTATGTCTTGTTCTCTTATCTTGATTTGAAAATATCCTGACCGGAGATCAATCTTTGAGAACACACATGCTACTTCTAGCTGATCAAACAAGTCATTTATTCTAGGCAAAGGATATTTGTTCTTGATAGTTACCTCGTTGAGTGAACGGTAATCTATGCATAACCTTTGACTTCTATCTTTCTTCTCCACTAACAAAACTTGGGCTCCCCAAGATGAAGAACTTGGTTGAATAAATCCTTTCTGCAAATGTTATCCAAGTTGTTTCTTGAGTTCTTTCAGTTCATCAACTGACATATTATAAGGTCTCTTTGCGATAGGTCCAGACCCTGGTACCAAATCTATAAGAAATTCCACATCACTATCTGGTGGCATTCCCGGCAATTCTTCCGGAAACACATCCGGATACTCACTCACAATTGGCACACTGTCCATGCTAACGCCCTTAAGAGAATTAAGCATACTCCTTTTTGCTTCAAAGTTGGTCTTGAATCTGATCCTTTTATTTTCTGGAGTTGCGAGTGAGACAGTATGGTTGGCACAATCTATCACTCCTTTGTACTTAGTCATCCAGTCCATTCCCAGAATGACATCCAATCCTTGGGAGTTTAAAAGAAAATGCCATTCAAGTCAGATCTAATGAGAGATTAGTTGTTTTGAACCAAAGATGTTTTGCTCATGGTTTGTTTGAAGAATTCCAAGCTTGGACAAAGATTTTAAAATAAAGAAACAAACTTAAACCATTTCTTTATCTTTATTAAGCAATGGGTAAAACATTGGTTATTTTAAAATTCTAAAGTGCCAAATTATTTTAAAGTGTACAACATTGTTCTGCAACCAAATGTGTACAATTTTCACTCTACAAAAATCCAGAACAAATTTGAATTCAAACTCTTTTGAAACTCATTTGAATTTGATTCCAGAAAATCAAATCAGAAAAAGAAAAAGACAAAAGAAATGGAAATGGGCTAGCGCCAGCAATTTGGCCCAACAACAGAACCAGCCCACCCGGGATTTTCCTTCTCCCTCTGTTTCTCACCGCAGTCGTACGCACCCACCCACTGACGCCTTGGACCTACCTTGCCCCGTCAGCATCGTCCCCAATCACCGCACGCCCGACCCGCTCCGCCGTTACCTCGCTGCAGTGACGCCACGATTTATTTCGGCTTAATTCCCATTGATTCCACACGTGATCTTCTCCCTGGCTCCGGCTACAAAACCCCCTCTCCAACCCGCTCCTTTCCCCTCACACCACTCGCTCGCTCCGCCACCAGGCTGCCTCTATTTCGTGTTGCATCGCCGCAGACAGAACTAGCTCCAGTGACTGATTCCGGTGAGACTCGACCGCCCCTTTGTCCCTGCTTCAAACGAGCGTGACCAGCATGTTCTGGAACATGTCTTGAAACCTTTCGTTTGCTTTATCGTGACCCAGGTCGCCATCCCCGTTCGTGCCCGCCACCATCAGTGCCGCCGCCCAACTCCGACGAGAAATACTGGTAATCTTCGAGCGCCCCTTGCTTCCCCTTTGACCCTGTCGTGTTCGCCACAACCTTGTGCACCTTCTGACATAATTGGTTCATGCTAGGGAGGTCTATATCATCGGCAACGTCTTCATCTGCAAGCACCCGACGACGTCCGCAAGTCCGACGAGGCCCAGCAACCTCTACAGCGCGCCCCGACCCTAGCCGTCTGCACGTTGAGCTTCCTCATGACATCGCGAGTCTGGTAAGCCCCTCTGCTGACCCCAGCCCCCTACGTAGCCGCGGAACATCACTGGCAGAGCCGCACCGCCGTCGCTAGCCCGCCCATCCGTGGTCGCTTGCTCGATAGCCGTCAGATCTGAATCCAGCGCTTAGGATTAGCTCTGTAGCGAAGGGGTACGTTTTGATCTGGACCGTGCGCAGTTAGTTAGATCCAACGGTGCGCGAGCGTGATCCGGTGCGAAGCGGTATCGTCCAATCAGACGCTGCCGCGTGGCCTGTTCTTTGTTTTAAAAATCTGAATTAGATCTATTAGTGATTCAAACTTGCAAAATTCATAACTTTTTATCCACACGTTCAAATTTTGCAAATTTTATATCATTGGAATCAGGAGAAAGAATTCTATCCATTTATGCAATGTGTTTAATGTTTTGCTTCTGTAAAATTGGTTATTTTTGCAGATACAATTATAGGCTTATTTTGAGTATAGAAATTATTTGAAAAATGATTTAAAGATCACATAAAGTTTATTTAGTGTGTTTTGGTATTGTTTATGATTCAGTAATATATACTTGTCTTGTTGGGTGTATAATATCATCACATAAGCATTTGCATGCATTCATATATTTTTGATTGTATATCTTGATTGTGATTTTTGAGCCAATATTTTATGTGTAGATTTTGGTGCTAATAGTGATTGTGGTTGTGAAGATTGTTGCTACTCCCCAAACTACCAAGGCAAGTGGTGCTTCATGTTTATATCCCAATATTTTTACCTATGCATTAGAAATATTTTTGTATAGGACTTGCATGATTATTTTGCTAAGTATCTATATACTATTCTTGGTAAATCCTAGTAGTTGTAGCAATGTTAGAACATCCTCTAAGTTAAGATACTTGCTATTGCCATGCTTAGCCTAGATAGTAGCAACCAAGGGTGGATTATATATTCATGCTATGAGAATTATTCCTAAGTCTTTGACTTATGTTTTGCTTAATAAAACAACTAAGTGAATGAAACACCTAGGTGGAATGGAAAGAATGGTTTGTGTTGAGTGGTTATACAAGGCCCATTTCTTTGTTTTACCTTGTGTATCTCACTTCTGGAAAGCCACCTAGGAAAAAAGGGATTTGAGATGCCAAATGTTAAGAAGCTTCTAGTGCAGCCACATGGCATTATGGGCTCTGCCTGGATCATATAGGTTGCAATAACTTAGCCATTTGGACAATTTGTGGTAGTGGGATGATAGGTTGGAATGCGTCCATTTGGTCTAAGGGAAGGCTTTTGAAAGGTCCTGTCTTGGTGAAAATCAAGTCTTGTGGGGAAAGTGCACAACCTCTGCAGATGGAAGAATCTAAGTACTTAGGCATGTCCCTGGTATTGGACAATTTGAGCATCAAGACATGGAAGCTATCAAGAATCTCCTCATCCCAATTTTCCAAGTTAAAACTTGTGGTTGAACAAGGGTGAAGGTTCACCAATTTCTATTGGTGGTTCCTTGGGAAGGTTTTGTCAAAGAAAAACTTAGTGTTTTCAAATAATAGGTAAAACCTATTTTGAGCAAACAAATCCTAAGCTACACTTAGCCAAATTCATGTAGTAACTAGATGCTAGTATTTTACTAAGGTATCACTTGCCAATACTATTCCAATGTATTGAACCACTGTGGCTGTAACTTGTGATGTTGCAGGTTACTCTGATGATGATGAGGGGTTATGAGTCTACACTCAACATGCTTGCCTGTGGCACATGAAGATGAAGACTTTATTTATATTGTTATGCTCAAACTCTTGTATTAGGCCTATGGCCATGGAGTTGTAAAAGACTATGTTATCTCTGGAATGACGATGTAATAATGACCTTTGCTTCTGTGTACTTCATCTTAAACTGTGGATGCTAGCATTTGATCCAGGGACTAGCATTGAAATCATAGGGATCCTTACCTTTAAAAGGGAGGGATCTTACAAACAAGAAGCTAAGCAGAGGGAAAGAAATATGGATCAAATTGCAACTGGACCATCAACTCGTCCGTTGACAGAGGAGAATTTCATGCAATACATGCAAATGATGCAAGAGTACCAGAATAAGTTCATGCAGGAAATACTCAAACGAATTGGACACAGAGAGGAAAACAAAGGTATCAAAGTAAATGTCTCTGATTTCCAAAACACCAAACCAATTCCGTATACATCTGCATCAGAACCTATGGATGCAGAGTTTTGGCTAATGGATACAGAAAGGAAACTTAAAATCGTAGGATGTAATGATGAGGAGAAGTTACGATATGCAACATTTCTTCTATCCGGATCTACCGCAAATTGGTGGGAGAATCAATTAGCTATGCACACACCATAAGAGATATTCACTTGGGAAGAATTCAAGAAGAAGTTTCGTGAGTATCATGTTCCAGAGAGCATTATGGAATTTAAGAGGAGAGAATTCATGGACTTATGGCAAAATGATGAAACCATGATGAAATATATTAGCAAGTTCAGTCAATTATCTCGTTATGCAGTTGATGAGGTAAATACTGAGGAGAAGCGCAAGAAAAGGTTCTTGGAAAGACTAAACCCTAACATGAAGATGAAAATACTAGGGGCTACAACAAGATTTTTCTAAGAGCTGGTTGATGTAGCAATTACTTTTGAGGATGATTACCAGATTCTATTGGAAGAGAGGAATAAATTCGCCAAGAAGAGAGCTAAAAGGGAACCAAAAAAGTTTCAATTTACTAAGTCAACATCAAACTCAAGTTTCATACATAGATTCATATCCACAAGTGATACATCAAAGTATGAGGCACCAAAAGGAAAGAAACAAATCATATGTGGTAAGTGTGGAGAATTAGGTCATATAAGAAGGGATTGTTGGAAAACCGGAAAGGTGTGCTATAGGTGTGCTCTAGAAGGACATAGAAGATCTGAATGTCCCAACAAGTTGGTTACTCGAGGAGTAAAACCACCATCAAGGGGAGGAAACTTTGGATGGAACCACGTTGACGAGGCTACAACATGTATGTTTAGTATGAGTAATCCTTTGTCAATCAAGTTGTTCAGGGTTAAAAGTAATCTCATGAAGCTTCGGGAGGAAGTATAAATTAGCATTAGGCATTAACAATAACCGAATATAGGTTGAGAGTAGACTCAAGGAGAGCTGAGTTTATTAAAAACATTACTTTGGAAAGACAAGAAACTGGGAGGAAAGAAGAAAACTCGGGATGAGACTATCGGAAAACCTTCTTGAACAAGAAACCACAAACTTCGGGACGAAGTTTAATTTAAGGGGGGAAGTCTGTAACATCCCAACATTTAGGACTAAACGAAGGGTAGATTTAGGATTTTGTGCATCTGCATGCATGCATCTGAAAATCCGGGTAAATTTTTCACCAAATTAAAAGACTAGAGTGATCAGAATTCTCACTCTGATGAATTAGGTTTAGTGTCATCAGTAGGGGAGTGAGATGAATTTTGACATGACCTCTATTGTTTTCTGGAGATATGAGGGAAGAAATTCGACTTACAAATAATTATTCATAATAATATAATACAAAATAAATATAAATAATATATTGTCCTTCATATAATAAACATAAGATACTTCTTATTGTTTTCTCTATTCAGTAACAACTAATCAAATAAAAGAAAATAAGGAATATTACAATAATAATATTATTACATTATTCCTTTACAAATATTTAAATGGAAATATAATAATACAATAAAGAAATAAGTAATAAGAAAGAAGTTACAATATTTGGAAGTTGTAGCAATATTTATGGTATACAGAGTATCACTCTGTTCTTACAAGTGTTTGAAATAAAAGAAAATTACAAAAGAATAAAGCAAATCCTAATCTAAATCTTGATCTCCATCTTCTTAGTGTTTTTGTTCCTGCAAGACAAAAGCACAAACAAAGAAATATAGATAGAAACAAAAAGGAGTTAATGTTAATAATATTGCTCTCAGTGTAACAGTGAGCTGCACTGTTCATTACATCATTGAGCATATAAAAATGGGGCATGTTCAAAATATCATCTGCTCTTATCAGTAACTTTACATCAGAACCACATCATAGGCAATTTAGGAGCAAGTTTCACCAAGGGTAGGTAAAATGCAAAGAGGTAAAATCCAAGGAAATATCAAGCCCATTACTTGATCTGATCCATCTAGGTGAGGAAAGCTCACACACAGCTCACACACACATGCATGTTTATGTGTTTTCAACACAGGAGGCACTATGAGAGAGCGATAAGTACACAGCCGTAGCAGGGGGAGTGCTCTACTGAAATTACTTCACCATAGCAAGAAATAGCCAACACAACCACACAGGCCATCCTTACATTTCCAGAGTCCCTAGTTCAGCACCAAAACTCCATAGTGCACTACCACCACATCACTAGCATCCTGGTTGCTCGAGGAAGCCATCCAAGGACACCAGGAGGAGGCCAGGAGCATAAGGATTAGGTTAAAAGGACAAGAATCAAGCCAACAGAACAAGGAGAAGCAGACCAAGTAGCATCCAGGAACAAGATCCATCAGGAACCAGAAGTCACAACACAGATTCAACAACACCAGGTTGTTCTATTATCAATCATGAACAATCTTTGTTCCTACCAGTTTCCAAGCATGATTTAGTGTTAAATGGTCATCTCCTCAGATTTATACTCAAGTGGAGTATAAAATCATCATAGGAGTAAAGCACTGTGCCACATCCATATATATATACCATATATATATATATATACTTCTGTTATCAATATGGCCTCAGCCTATGCATCATCGGCTAATCAAGAAATCAAGTACACCAGTTATACTCATAAGCTTCCACCAAGAATTGTTTAAAACCTGTGACCATCATTTAGCTTTATAAATATCTAGCGGCTTAAAACAGCCTAATCCACTTTATTATTGTACTTTACTCTTCATATCTATGTGTTTATCCTTCTTATGAAATAAACTCAAAACTAAAGCAAAACTCAAATAAATCATTTAAATATATCGCTTAGGTAATAATTGAAGAATTACTTGGGATTTTGCAGTATGCATCTCATTACTTATGCATAACAACATATTGCTTCTTTAAACATTGTCCTTACCGGGCAATGATGATATTTTTGTAGAACCCGAGGTCCAGGGTCAAGTCGAGACATTCGACTAAAACTCCGTTATATCAAGGCAAGTTCACACTTGCTCATGTCCTTCGATTATTTTCCGTAAAGTATTTTGCAAATCCAGTGTTGTCATCACCTGCATTTCAAAAAGGTTAGCAAACACTCCTTTTGATAATAATGTGAACTATTGGTTACTGATCCAGGGCGATCAGCTAATCTATTAAACCTTGTAGTTGGAATACCACTACTCAGGAGTATATCATCTAGGACCTAACAACCAATGTCGCTAGTGATTCTTGCGTCGTATATTACGCGTTAGCCATGAGGTTTGGAATGGGACGTATAAGTCAGCTGGATCGGCTCCCTTTCTCATGCATTGGACACCATTCTGGGCATTTGTGAGTTGCAGATCGTGGGTATAGCCGTTTTATACGCGGAAAGTTCTACCGTGGATCTGGGCTTACAAAAGATAGATTACTAGTGTTAATGGTTGTTGTGTGTAACCAACTAAGGTATAGCCGTTTTATACGGGGAAAGGTCTACCTTGAGTTTGGACTTACAACAATTGTGGTGTATGCTGGGTCGCGGAGAAGGACAGTGATTGGCTTGGAACATCTACTGGACCCCACACCATAGGAAGTGTGGACGGGAAAGATTCGCCCGGTTGTGCATCAAGGATTTGATCTCTCATGGGTAAAGTGATGCACCTCTGTAGAGTGTATGAAATATAACTTGTTACTCCCTGTTCCGGGAAGGGGCTGCGAACGCTGCAGGAAAGGAACTCCATGAAAGTTCTGGTAAACCTGTGAAGGCTGACGGACATAGCTTTTCAGAATAAATGCAACCTTTGAAGAAATATTTACGAAAACCTGCACTGCCTACGACTTATGGTTTGTGGCTGTAGATATAGTGCATCAAACACTCCTTTTTGTGAATTTGCTGAGTATGCTCGTACTCAACGTATCTTCTTAACCCTTGCTAGATTCTGAAGACAATAACGGTCAAGAAGAGGAAATACTATATCCAATTGAAGACCAAGAAGAATTCCTCTATGAAGAACTAGAAGTATCCCGAAGCGTCAAAGGGAACAATTACGAAAAAATCTATAGAATGGAGTCTGACGTATCTGAAGTGTAGACATAGCATATATAGAGATCTAGTCCAGTAGCATAGATGAAAGAACATGTTGAGCCCCCATGTGTGGTTTTGGTAATTAATGACAATCATTATGGACTAATGTGTGTTTTAAGTTATACTTGTAGGATTTGTCCATTAGCATCGCTTGGAGCATGTGTGGCTTCAAGTTTGATGAAATGCCAAGAAGATATGTTGGGCAAGATATGCGAGGTCGATGATGAGGAATTAAGAAATGCGTTCCATCTTGAGAAGGGCAAGACCGTCTACATCGAGCTCGAGTGGAATGCTCAAGGCAAAGGTAAAATCTTGATAGGTTTTCCCTTTTGAAGGTCTCACGTTGTGTGTGTGAGACCGGGTTTAGGATAGATAGCCGTACTATCAAGAGGGGCTCTCGTATGAGTAATTCGGTCACATCGTTCGGAGAGAGCTCAAACCTTTGCATACTTGCATCATCGTTTTTGGTTGTTATTTGGTCTTATCCATGTGAGGATATAGAGCTTGTGGTAATCTCCATACCAAGCTCTTGTTCATCAAAATCGGATCTCCCTTTTGTATCTTGTTGAGATTTTGATTTATGTGGCTTTTCGGTTTCTCACCAAGTGAGGTATATCACATTATTCTACTTGACACTTTCTCACTTGGTGATAATCAATATTTCGGCCCTCTATCCAACGCAATTTGAATCGGGTCAATCGGAGCTTCCAGACAAAAGTTATTGCCGTTTGAATATTTACCTGTTAGGCTGTTTTCTGGACCAAGCGGTAGTACCGCCCGGATGGGCCGGTACTACCGCCCGGGCCTGAAAACGTCCCATTTTTCTTTTGTCTCGCTAGGTACCTATTTACGGTAGTATCGGCCGGCCCGGTAATACCGCCGAGGTGGGCCGGTACTATCGGCCGGCCCAGTTTTTCTTTTCCTAATCCCCAGATCCAGATCGGTGCCTGCTTTTGCGCGCGCGCGTTGACTTGCTGCTGCGCCGCTCGCTGCTGCCGCGGCTGGCAGTTGGCCCTGCCCTGGCCCAGCCATGCGCTGCACGCGCCGCGCGCCTTGCTGCGTTGCTGCATGCGCGCCTGCTTGCTGGCGCGCTTCTTGCCGTTGCATGCATGCGGGCCTGCTAGCTGCTAGCTGCTGCATGCGACGCTGCTGCCCGCTGGCTGCTGCTGCATGCACCTGCCGGGCCCCGCCGCTGCGCTGCATGCAAAGCTGCTAGCTGTTGCGCTGTTGCTTATCCTCTCTCTCTCTGGCTCACTCGCTCGCCTGGTACCTTGACCGTTTTGCTGTTTGGGTCCGGTAGTACCGGACCAATCCGGAAAAAAAATGCCTCAACGGACAGATTTTGCCTAGCCCTTTAAATAGCTTTGCCCCATTTTCCTTTAGGGTTATCTCTTCCTCTTTTTCTTGCCCAAGCTTTGCCCCCATTTGCTCTACTCCTTAAGATTCATTTCTACACATCCCTCCGTTGATTCTTGCTTATATTTGAGGGATTGTTGGAGGAGATCTAGATCTACATTTTGACCAAACCAAAACATCTCTTTGTGAGTGTATCTTTGGGGATCTAGATTTTGGGGGATTTTTTTTCTCTCTTTGATTTCTCCTCTCTTGTTCCCCCAATAGCTTTGGTAGCTTTGTTGGAACTTGAGAGTGAGGGATTTGAGCATCTTTGTGGTGTCCCTGCCATTTGCATTTGTTGCATCGGTTTGAGTTCTCCTCGGAGAATTTGGTTTGAATTGATCATTGGAGCTTGTCCCTCTTGGGTTCTTGGAACCCTAGATGGTTTTGTGGCCTTGGTGGCATTGTAGCCTTGGTGGCATTTATTGAGGCCTTTTGTGGCGTTTGTTGGGAGCCTCCAATTAAGTTGTGGAGTTGTGCCCCAACCTTGTGAGAGGTTCCAGTTGCCACCGACAAGTGCACCGATAGTGGAAGCGTGGATCGATCCCATTGGGGTGAGATTCACCGGAGAATAAGGGAGGCCTTTTGTGGCGTTGGTGGTTTGATACCACCCCCTCTCCAAACGAGACGTACTCCATGTTGGGAGGAACTCGGTAAAATATCGGTGTCCCCGCGTGCCTCGGTTATCTCTATACCCGAGCTCTTTACTTATGCACTTTACATTGTGATAGCCTTTGTGCTTGAAGTAATATATATATATATATATATATATATATATATATTGCTATCACTTTGTTGCTTGTATTGCTTAGCATAAGTTGTTGGTGCACATAGGTGAACCTTAGTTGTTCTAGGTTGTGCTTAACAAAGTAAACACTAGTTTTATTCCGCCGTTGTTGAGCCACTCTAGGAAAAGTTTTAATCGCCTATTCACCCCCCTCTAGGCGACATCTGTATCCTTTCAATTGGTATCAGAGCCCGGTCTCTCATTTTAGGCTTCACCGCCTTGAGAGTAAAGATGTCGCCTAGAGGATTAGTGCACAATGACATGCTCACATTCGATGGCACAAATTATGATATATGGAAAAATCGCATGCTCATTCATTTTAGGGACATGGACCCAAATTTGGAGCGTATTGTAGATATAGGTTTTTCTCCTCCTATGGATTTCAAAAACCTATCTTGTGAGGATGAGAAAAACTTATATCTCGATGCTCAAGATTCTAATGTGCTTGTTAATGCTTTGAGCTATGTAGTTACCTCTTCAATCATTCCTTTTTGGAGCGCTCATGAGTTATGGACAAAACTTCAAGATAAATATGTTGTGTCCAACATTATTGAGGATGATTGTGTTGCTTCTACTTCCGGTCGAGATGAGTTCTCATCGTCTACCACTTCACCAACATGTGATTTTTCACAAGGTAATGATATGGTGAGTGGTGATATAAATTGCAATATGGATAGTGTGTTCACTATTTGTAATCCATCATATCTATCTAGTTGCAATGATCTATCTTTAGACCTTAACACTTCTAGCACTCAAAATTCCTCACATGCTTGTGTTAATAGTCCTTGCATATCATGTAGAAATGACTTGAACAAATGTCATGATGATATGCTCATGTTGTCTTGTTGCCATGATAAAAATGCTTCTATTTCCTCTAGTGCTTGTGTGGCTAACCATGTAGAGGAAAATGAAGATTCTATGGGCCAAGACAAGGTATTGAAGAGAGCTTCAAGTGCAATCTCATCATCACCTTCCTCCGGTTCTCACATGTGCCTTATGGCTAAGGGAAAAAAGGTAACCTCTTTGAATCCCATTGTATCTCATGATGATGATGAGGTTGAGAATGATAATGATGATTATAGAGGTAAGTATGATATTACCTCTATTAAGAAAATGGGAGAGCTTGTCTATAGTGCTCTCTACAAAAATAAAATTTCTTCCTCCAACCTTCTTGAAATATTGAATTATGCTATAGAAGGCAATGATCTTATTGAGGAGCAAGAAAACAGAATTGATGAAAAGTTTGCACTTGAGCGTGAATATGCTAATGAACTTGCTCAAGTAAAGGACTCCCTTGAAGAAGAACAAACCACCAAAGAATCTCTTGAGGAGACTTTTACTCTAGAATTATCTAGAGTAAAGGAATACCATGATAGAGAACTTGCGGTGGCTAACTCCTTCAAGATTAAAAATGATGAACTTGAAGTTGCTTATGCTAAACTTGTTGAGGATTTTGAGCACCTCAAAAATGGCTCTAGGGTCATAAAGGGTGAGCTCATCAAACTCACCGAGTCACATGAACAACTTAAAGCCTCATATTCAAAAGAGCTTGACAAGTTGCCCTCACCTCTTGCTAATAGTAATGATGCTTGTGCTACTAACTCTATTTCTTGTGAAGAATCTATTTTGAAGGAGAATGTTGAGCTAAAGGCTCAACTTGCTTTGCTAACTAGCAACTATGGGAAATTAGAAGAAAGCCATGTTAAGCTCTCAAGCTCGCATGAGGATCTCCTAGTCTCCCATGGTAGGCTAAAGTTGGCTCATGAGGCCACCATGTCAAAGGTAACATCTAGTGGGCCTCATGTGGACATTAGCACTATATATACTCCAAATGTTATGTTTCCATGTGCTAGTCCTTGTAATTCATCCTCTCACAACCATGCTATATCTCGTGATGAATTACATTCCATGCCTTGTTGCTCTAACAATGTATCATCTACTTCCTCTAGTACTTGTATTGAAACTAACCATGTAGAGGAAATCAAAGAGCTCAAGGCTCAAGTCACTTCTTTGAAGAATGACTTGAAAAAGGGTCAACAAGGGAAGGCCGCACTCAACAGAATCTTGAGTGTGCAAAAATCCCCCAATTACAAGAGTGGGCTTGGATTCAACTCCAATGTCAAGAACAAGTCCACTATCAAGTTGAAGCACAAGGACAACAAGAAGAATGGCCAAGATCAAGTCAAGAATCCGGCCATCATTGTTTGCTTCAAGTGCAAGGAAGAAGGGCACCATGTTAGATCTTGCCCATTGAAGAAAAAGCCTCTTAGTGTGAAGCATCAAGGGAAGTGGCCTCAAGTTCCACCTCAAGTCATTAATGGGCCACTTCCCAAGAGGACTACTCGAGCTCTTCCTCGAGTTGTGGTTTCACCTAAGAAGAAAGATGGCAAGAGTAGAACTTGCTACATATGCCGTGAGAAGGGGCACATTTCTTCCTCATGCACTATCGGTAACTCCTCATCCCAATCTATCTTGATTGATGATTCTTATTCTCTTTGTAAGGATGAGGTTGGCAATGTGTTTGCCAAATTTGTTGGTGCTCAATGTGGTGTCAAGAAAAGAATCATTTGGGTTGCCAAGCCTATTGTGACTAACCTCTTAGGACCCAACTTGGTTGGGGACCAACAAGCCAAAACTTGATCAATATGTATTGTTGGAGGGAATTGGAGACTCGGCTACATCATGAAGAATTAAGGGATCTTCATTATTATTTTTGTCAAAGCCAAGTCATGTGTATTATATTGCTCCTATTATATTTCCAATGTTCCTCCTTGCGGTAACATATGCTAAACTCTTTACATTGAAAGTTACTCGCCCCCTTGTGCATGTGTTGGTTTTGTATTCTCCATGCTTTTGTACATGTTGTGCCTTCCACTTAATTATCTTGAGGTATAAAGCTTATTTGTGTATGATTAGGTGGCACACCATGTATGTGTGTTTCTTGTGTTTGAGCCTTGCTTGGTTATATTTGATATATTATTTGGCTCTTGTGAGAGATTAATGGATTATCCCATTTTGGGGGAGTGCTATGCTTGGGCATACCACAATCCTAAAAATGTGTATACATGAGGAATACCACCTAGTATTGATATTACAATATTATATATTCTCTATGTGGTACAATTCTCATGAGAAATTCAAGTTCTATAATGTCCATTAATTTTCTCTATTTGGACCTTTTTTGCCTCGTGTTGGTTTTATGGTAGTATCACATTATGGGGGAGTCATATGCTTAGTGCATATTACAATCCTAGAAAATGTGAATATTCGAGGTTGTGTCACTTAGAATTGATATTGATAATTATCTAGCACCTATGTGACACATTTGCTCATACAAGTTCCAATTTGATTGAATGGCTTTATTGATCTTATGTTGGATCTTGTATATGAGAATGATTCTTGGTATGTGCTTCGTCGTATTTAGATATTTATATTCGCATGGAAACCATTTGCTTCAAGTTACTCTAATCACTAGTGATTGTGTGACTATTGGAAGCTACCAAGAATCTTGTTTGAAGTATCATGCTCAATTCTTATATTTATTTATATGCTTCTTGTTGTGTGTATATGATCTTGGATATCCGTATGAACTACCTAGGGAAAATTATTCCCAATCTTTCTTCTCCTTGGACAATGAGTACTCAATTTAAGGTAGAATTTGTTGATCATATTCACTTTGGCAGTTGTTTAATTTTATCATATCTTTGGCCAAGAAAATGTTTTATGTTGTCTCCCAAGCTTCCTTGCTTCTTTTGGATCTTCTTATTTTATTGATATCCTCTTGTGTTTTAGTTAATGTAGGTAGTAGTGATGATCCCATTTGTGTGCATTTTTGCATTCTATAGGAAAATCCTACATAATGCACTATCTATGGGGGAGCTCTCCTATATTATTTAGAACACTCATATTTATGCTTCTTTTGTTTGGTCCATATCGGATTTTATGTGCTTGGAACCTCAATCTTTTCGTTTTTGTATTTGTGCCATCATGAGAAGTTTGGGGAGTTTTGTTTCTTGTTGGAACCTTGCTCCTTTTTGGGAGTTGGTTTTGTCTCATTCCTTGCTTCTTGATATGACCATTTTAGAATGAGATAAATCCTTGAGCATTTTTATTTATATCTATTTTTTCTCTTTTGGCCTTAGCCTAGTTCATTTGTTGAACTTGTGATCTTTCATGTGTTGAATTGGTTCTTTGATACAATTTGGACACCGCTTGTCTTGTCACACTCTTGTGTGTGCCATCTCGGTTTACTTGGTGTTTTTGTTCAAATTGTATCTCCTTTTTTTGGTTCTTGAAAGCTTTATGCATGCATATTTACTATATGATTATATTATGGCATGCTTGCTTTCTTTGATCCAATATATAAGGGAAACTCCACCAATTCCCATCGGCTAAGTTGTGCATGAAATTTAATTTCATATCAATGTGCACATAATTATGTGGAGTCTCTCCTATGTATTGTAGTTTCTCTAACTACTTTGGACCCAATAAGTTTGGGGACCATTTTGTACTTAAATGTGTTTTAGGTACATTGGAGATAGATTGGATGATTGTCTCTCAATCTTGAAGAAGTGGTGCGTTAATGACAATTGGAGGCAAGCTATAGGATGAGCAATGAATTCATATTCTCTACATCCTACCAATTATATCTCGGTAACCCGTATCTCTTGATCATGCATATTTGTATTGCTTCCAACCGTTTGTAGGTTGCATCTTGACATGGTTTCTTTGATTTTGTATTTATTGTCGTATCTCTAGCCATGCTATTAAGAGGACTCTCTATTGTATATGTGTATAAGTTGAGATGAGTGCATATAATTGGGACTATACAAAATCATGCATATGATCCTCCAATCCCAAATATGTCAATCTAGCAATTTTATTGCCTATCATTTCCTCAACTTCTCTCATATGCAATAGTGAGATTTTGCTAGTCTAGTTTCTATTATGATACTTGTTGCCTTTCTTCATATATTTCAACTTTCTCCTTTTCCCTTGGTGATAGTTGTAATATATGTAGTGTGTTTGTGTTTGAAGTCCATTATGTACTATAAGATATATGTGACCCTTTGGCCATGCTTTGAAGCAAAAATCTTATTGATATATGTTATGACTTCATTTTTTCCTTTCATGTGCTTTCTTGTATTATCTTCCTTGTATGTGCTTGTTTCTTTATGGGCATATGTCTTTGTGATGTCATCCACTTAGAGACATATACACATATGAGAAGATAATTTTAGTTGATTGTTAAATCCTTGGAGACCACCTTTCTATTCCTTTTGATTCTTCGGTGGCTTCCAAATTTAATTGTCTATGAGTGCTTGTTCCTCTTGTTTGCATCTTTGGGCACTCATAGTTATTCTCTCATGGCTTGTATTGTTAAATGAACTTGGATGAGTGAGGATTCCATGATTATGCACCTTGATCCCAAATACAATTATCATAATTGGTGCATTATCTTTGGGGAGCTCATCTAATTCATCTAATAATGCACATTTGTCTTCTTTCTCGTTTGTTGTGTTTTAAATACTTATGGGGGAGCGACGATTCCATATTTGTGCAAAATGTATTCTAATGCATTTATGTTGAATAGTGCACAAATCTTGGGGAGCTTCTCTATTTGTTATTTAAAGCACTCTCTTTCTCATATCATAATATCTTGTAGGTTCCATTTGAACTCATTTGTTGTTTTCAAATTGGTTTGTTGGATCTTGTGGTTGCTTGCATCATTTGTGATGCGTCGTTTTATTTTATTCCTTTAGCAATCTTCGGATCCTCGATATAGTTTTACTCCCTCCCAAGTATTCAATATTGGATATGTGCGAAAGCACACCTTTGGAGGAATTATTACTATATTTGCCTTCTAGAACTTGTCACCCATTTCGGCAATCGATGCCAATGGGGGAGAAGTTTTAGAGGGTTTAAGGGAAGTTGGTTTATGCATTGAGTTTGTTCTTGTGCATTTGCCTCTCATGCTCTTGCATCCTTTTTTTGTTGCTTAGCATGTGGTATATATAGAGGAAACTCCACCAATGATAATGATTGGCAATATATGCACATATATGCAATGAAATTCAAGTTCATCAC
Source organism: Avena atlantica (assembly GCA_910589765.1). Classification (NCBI taxonomy): domain Eukaryota; kingdom Viridiplantae; phylum Streptophyta; class Magnoliopsida; order Poales; family Poaceae; genus Avena; species Avena atlantica. Next base: position 16,957,247 of record OU342736.1, read on the forward strand.
ACATGCATAGATTGTGGGGGAGTTTGCTCTATATATGATGGTGATACCAATATCACATTCTTGTGTAGTATTTGATATTGGTATTACCATTTTATTCATTAAAATTCCTTATATAAACCCTCTTAAAGGGATTGTCATCAATTACCAAAATGGGGGAGATTGAAAGAACATGTTGGGCCCCCATGTGTGCTTTTGGTAATTAATGACAATCTTTATGGACTAATGTGTGTTTTAAGTTACACTTGTAGGATTTGTCCATTGGCATCGCTTGGAGCATGTGTGGCTTCAAGGTTGATGAAATGCCAAGAAGATATGTTGGGCAAGCTCAATATGCAAGGTCGGTGATGAGGAATTAAGAAAGGCGTTCCATCTTGAGAAGGGCAAGACCGTCTACATCGAGCTCAAGTGGAATGCTCAGGGAAAAGGTATAATCTTGATAGGTTTTCCCTTTTGCCGGTCTCACGTTTTGTGTGTGAGACCGGGTTTAGGATAGATAGTCGTACTATCAAGAGGGGCTCTCGTATGAGTAATTCGGTCACATCGTTCGGAGAGAGCTCAAACCTTTTCATACTTGCATCATCGTTTTTGGTTGTTATTTGGTCTTATCCATGTGAGGATATAGAGCTTGTGGTAATCTCCATAACAAGCTCTTGTTAATCAAAATCGGATCTCCCTTTTGTATCTTGTTGAGATTTTGATTTATGTGGATTTTCGGTTTCTCACCAAGTGAGGTATATCACATTATTCTACTTGATACTTTCTCACTTGGTGATAATCAATATTTCGGCCCTCTATCCAACGCAATTTGAATCGGGTCGATCGGAGCTTCCAGTCAAAAGTTATTGTCGTTTGAATATTTACCTGTTAGGCTGTTTTCTGGACCAAGCGGTAGTACCGGCCGGGCGGTACTACCGCCCGGGCCTGAAAACGTCCCGTTTTTCTTCTGTCTCTCTAGGTACCTATTTACGGTAGTACTGGCTGGCCCGGTAGTACCGCCCAGGTGGGCCGGTACTACCGGTCGGCCCAGTTTTTCTTTTCCTAATCCCTAGATCCAGATCGGTGCCTGCTTTTGCGCGCGCGCGCGTTGACTTGCTGCTGCGCCGCTCGCTGCTGCCGCGGCTGGCAGTTGGCCCCGCCCTGGCCCAGCCATGCGCTGCACGCGCCGCGCGCCTTGCTGCGCTACTGCATGCGCGCCTGCTTGCTGGCGCGCTGCTTGCCGTTGCATGCATGCGGGCCTGCTAGCTGCTGCATGCGACGCTGCTGCCTGCTGCCTGCTGCTGCATGCACCTGCCGGGCCCCGCCGCTGTGCTGCATGCAAAGCTGCTAGCTGCTACGCTGCTGCTTAGCCTCTCTCTCTGGCTCGCTCGCTCGCCTGGTACCTTGACTGCTTTGCTGTTTGGGTCCGGTAGTACCGGACCGTCCAGAAAAAATGCCCCAATGGACAGATTTTGCCTAGCCCTTTAAATAGTTTGCCCCATTTTCCTTTAGGGTTATCTCTTCCTCTTTTTCTTGCCCAAGCTTTGCCCCCATTTGCTCTACTCCTTAAGCTTCATTTCTACACATCCCTCCGTTGATTCTTGCTTATATTTGAGGGATTGTTGGAGGAGATCTAGATCTACGTTTTGACCAAACCAAAACATCTCTTTGTGAGTGTATCTTTGGGGATCTAGATTTTGGGGGATTTTGTGTCTCTCTTTGATTTCTCCTCTCTTGTTCCCCTAATATCTTTGGTAGCTTTGTTGGAACTTGAGAGTGAGGGATTTGAGCATCTTTGTCGTGTTCTTGCCATTTGCATTTGTTGCATCGGTTTGAGTTCTCCTCGGAGGATTTGGTTTGAATTGCTCATTGGAGCTTGTCCCTCTTGGGTTCTTGGAACCCTAGACGGTTTTGTGGCCTTGGTGGCATTGTAGCCTTGGTGGCATTTATTGAGGCCTTTTGTGGCGTTTGTTGGGAGCCTCCAATTAAGTTGTGGAGTTGTGCCCCAACCTTGTGAGAGGTTCCGGTTGCCACCGACAAGTGCACCAATAGTGGAAGCGTGGATCGATCCCATTGGGGTGAGATTCACCGGAGAATAAGGGAGGCCTTTTGTGGCGTTGGTGGTTTGTACCACCCCCTCTCCAAACGAGACGTACTCCATGTTGGGAGGAACTCGGTAAAATATCGGTGTCCCCGCGTGCCTCGGTTATCTCTATACCCGAGATATTTACTTATGCACTTTACATTGTGATAGCCTTCGTGCTTGAAGTAATATATAGATTGCTATCACTTTGTTGCTTGTATTTCTTAGCATAAGTTCTTGGTGCACATAGGTGAACCTTAGTTGTTCTAGGTTGTGCTTAACAAAGTAAACACTAGTTTTATTCAGGAAAAAGAGCCACTCTAGGAAAAGTTTTAATCGCATATTCAGCCCCCCCCCTCTAGGCGACATCCGTATCCTTTCAATAGATTTCCATCCTCTATCTATAACTAAATATCATATAAACCTTAGTTGCTTCTTTATTCTATCCTTCGAGTTATTATAGTTTAGCCTGAGTCATCGGGATATCTCTATGGACCTAGGAGGATCTCAAAGTCTTCATATAATTTCTGGTTGTAATAATGATAATGTATGTTGTGGACCCGCTTTGTTTCTGTTGTACTACTCTGAGGATGTAATATTTGCGGAATGGTACTCCGTGAGTGATATGTCCACGACTATAGTATACTACAACATGCAGTGGTATGCTGGGTCACCGCAATCTCCCCTCCGGCAGGGTGCCGGGAAGAGCTTCAGATCCACCCTGATCTAGGGACGATGGTGGCGGCAGCTATAGATGGTTTCGCGGATTTCTGATCGGGTGCTAAGTGTTTCTGCATCGGGGGCTTCTTATAGGCGAAGGGGCGAGACCGGGAGGCGGCTAGGGTTCCCAAACCCTAGCCAGGCGCGGTTTTGGGTCCACCCGTGCCTAGGGTGGGTCTGCCCCCCTGGCTGGCCTTCCGGGCTCCTCTCTGGACTTCTTGTTCCCCACGGAAAGTTTTTGACTTTGTCTTTCGTCCCGTCCAATTCCGAGAATATTTCTTTACTAACTTTTCTGAAACAAAAAGTAGCAGAAAACAGGCATCTGGCACTGTTGCAACTTGTTAATAGGTTAGTACCAGAAAATATGTAAAAAGCACCTCAAAGTGTAGACAAGTAAAGCAAAGTAGATACTAAACAAGCATGGAGCATAAAAAATAATAGATATGTTACCAACGTATCAGCACCCCCAAGCTTAACTCATGCTCGTCCTCGAGTAGGTAAGTGATAAAAAGAATAACTTTTGAGGTGAACATGAACCCTCACAATAAAGATCCAACCATTTGCAAACATTGAACGCTGGGATCAAAGAACTCTAAACATGTGCATGAAAGAATGGAGTTCTAACTGGTTGACATGGTAACTATGCAATCAACATGGCAAGCTACAAACAAAGATCATGAGTAACCTGCATTGAAAAACGTTTGTTTGTTTCACATACAGAAAACATAGCATAGTGGCAATCAGCTTGTCCCTCATAGAGTAGCAAATAGATGCATAGAACACCTTCAAAGTTCACAAGGGTGACTAGAAACAAATAGCACAAGAATAAGTAATAACACAATATGCATCAATTAATAATCTTTGGAACATTGCAGATAGAATGACAACTATGCTCTCTTAATGGTACCTAAAGATAGAAGGTGGAGACTCAATAATGGTGGAAGAAACACCTTTTTATAAAGGAAGCAGGGATTACAAGTTTCAAAAAGATCTTCCAAAAATTATGGTACTTATTAGCTTCCAGCCATCATTGCCCCTATCATAAGCATCTTGAAGTGGTTAAGGCTAAAGTGGCAAAGCTGGAGTATATGCTTGACAAAGTATAAGGTGGAAATCTCAAGTCCCTTGACTATGAGGGCTACACCTCATGGATACTCAACTTAGGGCCCAGGCAAGTTCTTGTCACTGTAAGTATTTGCATATCATTGAGAACCGCCAACGGGGTACCCCTTGCACATGGTACAAGAGCTTTCCCATAAAAAAAATGACAAGGCAAGCAGACAATGATCATCTCATCAATCTTCTTATGTACCATGGGAATATGGTGCTTTTTTCTGTCTTTCCTATTTTCTCAATGTGTCTCTCTCTTTTTTTATAAGAAGAATGCTTCATAGATGTCACTATGGTGATGCTGCAAGTTTCCACCATGATTAGGCATGGCTTAGGCTAGAGTCCCAGGCAATTATCTAACACAGAATACAAACTCCATGGACTTATAAGTTCCCACTTCATTTCATACCGGTAACATCCATAGACAAAAGAGCATGATATCAACGGAGTACAAAAGTACAAGTGCAATGTTGAAAATGTTCCCCGTGACAGCACGGTTCTGCTAACTCCAACTTATAAGTGCAAGCATATACAACAAAGTTGCCTCAATGGTTCAAGTTTATTAGGGGCACAGAATAAAATGTGCCATCAAGTTCGTGAGGGCTTTAATCACTAAGTTTTCACATAACAAAATAGTTTTTATTTGTAAGATAGTTGAAAACAAGAATATACTTGGAATGGTGTAACACACCATGCTTAGGATTTTATAGTGGACACTTTGGAATAACTTGGTTTCTTGGGAGTTGGAAGCATGAGTAGAACTTACTCATACTAGTGGAGGCTAGCAAAAGACTGGGAGCAACCAACTAAGAGAGCAATAATGGCCATAATTATGCAATGCAACAAAGCAAACTAATCAAAGCAAAGATTGGTACTACAAGTCAAGGACTAAATGATCATAGAGGCTAATGGTGACTTATCATAGTCATAGCATGGTGTGAGCATGTTCCAAGTCAAGCCAAGCAAAATATCAAAGGAGAATACCACAATACTATGCTTTTGCATGCTAAAACAACGCATAATTTATTCAAGGCACACTAAGCAATCCCAATTGTTTGGAACAAGACATGCTACAGCAATAATCACTAAGCATAATGCTAAAACAACACCTAGCATGTCATGCTAAAGTCTAAGTCACAGTCAATGCAGGCTCCTCTTGCACTTCAAGCAAGAACTTACTACTCCTTTCCAAACACCAAGCAAACTTATTTGCAAAACAACACAGTGAGAACGGGGGTCCAAACTTACTTTATTCAAGCAAACTAAACAACCTAAGCAAAGAAAACTAAAACTAAGACGCTCCAAGAACAACACAACTATGCATGAAACAATAAAAGTGAAGTGTCTAGACAGACCTGAGCTTTTTATTGATGAAGAAGAGATGCCTTGGGCATCCCCAAGCTTTGACGCTTGTACCTCTTGGATATTTCTTGAGGTGAAACCATAGTTGCATCCCCAAGCTTGAGCTTTTGTCCATTTTTCATCTCATTGCATCATTCTATCTCTACACCTGAAATTGTTTCCTTCATACAAAACTTCACACCATCTTCATTAGTAACATTAGCTTATTCAAAAGATATTAGACCACTGGCAAAGCTTTGGAACAACAAGGCTTTTCACTAAAAAAGCTACTGAAGTAACTCCTTCAAAGAAACTCAATTTACCTGAAGAGAGCTCAAAAAGGAATCAATAAGAAGCAAATGCAAATAATGGCAGAAATCTGTCAAAACAGACCAGCAGGTAGAAACGAATTTTTTCGAACATCTTATGTTGCTCAAATCAAAAAGTTTTGAACTAACGAAAGTTAGACAACATACTGGGGGATTTATTATTCGTAAATTGTTTGCTCAATCCGAGTTACAGAGACTCCTTGCGAATATTTTTGGTGGAGGACAGAAATCTGTTTTAGGACAGCAACTCCACAAATCTTACTTCCCTCTCGGTAGAGGTCATTCTTGGCACAAAAAGCAAACAAAAAGGATAAGGAGAGGTCATTACAGTAGTAATAACTTCCAATACTAAAGGAAACTCTTGGGTTATCTCCCAACAAGTACTTTTCTTTAATGCCTTTAAGTTAGGCACAAGAAGCAAGAAGAATCAAGTATTTTCAAATGAAGAAGCATTAACATCAAATCTTGCTTTCAAAGGAGGAGCAAAAAGCAACATCTTTCTCCTCATAGGGAAGTGTTCATTACCTTTCTAGAATGGGAATTGATATTTTATGGTGCCTTCTTTCATATCAATGATGGCACCAACTGTTCTAAGAAAAGGTTTTCCCAAAGTAATAGGACAAGAAGCATTGTATTCAACATCCAAAATATAAAATCCACAGGTACATAAGCATTACTAACCATAATGAGAACATCATTAATACTCCCCATGAGTTTATTTTTAGCATTATCATTGAGTGGGACATTCAAACAAAAATCTTCTATTGGTGGTAAATCAAGCATTTCATAAATCTTCATAGGCATAATAGAGATACTAGAACCAAGATCACATGAAGCTTTGAGATCAAAGTAATTCACTTGCATATTAATAATGGGTTCCCAACTATCCTCTACTTTCCTAGGAATAGAAGCTTTGTGTTTTAACTTCTCTTCCTTAATCTTAACAATAGCATATGTAATGTGTTTGGTAAAGGAAACATGCATATCACTAGCATCAGGACTTCTAGCAAGCTCTTGTAGGAACATAATCACTTCAGAAATATTGCAACCATCAATATCAAAGTCAAACTTAGCATCACTAGTAGTAGAATCAATAGGCTTAGGCATGGCAGGAGGAGGAATATGGGCTACTTGTGGTTTAGTGGTGATAGTGCATACACTATTGTCTCTATCAATTTCAGCTTCCCTTTCCAACCTAGCATGAAGTTGAGCTATGAGCCTACATTTTCATCAATAGTAACTTGTATGGCATGATCAGTAGCAAAGGTGTTTTTCATAGTTTCAGGTTTAGCAGCCATTTTATTAACCAAGGAAGTTTGAGTTTCAGAGAAAGAGGATATATTTTTCTCAACAGTTAAAAGCTTTTCCTCTATAGTCTTATTGAAAGTGGTTTTTTACTAGTAAAGTCCTTGAGCATGACTTCAAGTTCAGAGGGGGCACTTGTAGCATTATTGTAAGAGCTTCCATAGGAATTGCCATTATTAGGAGGATAAGGCCTATAATTGTTATTGCTACCAAAATTATTCATATAGGCATTTTTGTTGAAATTGTTGTTTCTAATGAAGTTCACATCAACTTGCTCTTCTTGAGCAACCAAAGAGGCTAAGGGAACACTATTAGGATCTAGAGGAGCTTTCCCATTAACAAGCATAGCCATAATAACTCCAATCTTTTCACTCAAAGAGGAAGTTTCCTCAACAGAATTTACCTTCTTACCATGTGGAGCTCTCTCAACATGCCATTTAGAGTAGTTAACCATCATATTATCAAGGAGCCTTGTTGCAGCACCCAAGGTGAGTCCCATAAAAGTACCTCCAGCAGGAGAATCCAACAGGTTTCTTGAGGAGAAGTTTCAACCTGCATAAAAAGTTTTGATAATCATCCAAGCAGTAAGTCCATGAGTAGAACAATTTTTAACCAAAGATTTCATTCTTTTCCAAGCAGGAGAAACATGTTCACTATCAAGCTTTTTAAATTTCATCATATCACTTCTCATAGAAATAATCTTAGCAGGAGGGTAGTATTTTCCAATAAAAGCATCTTTGCACTTAGTCCAAGAATCAATACTATTTTTAGGAAAAGATAGCAACCATTCTTTAGCTTTTCCCCTCAAGGAGAAAGAAAAAAGCCCGAGCTTAATAATTTCTCCATCTACATCCTTATACTTTTGCATTTCATAGAGTTCAACAAAGCTATTAAGATGGGCAGTAGGATCATCAGAACCAACACTAGAAAATTGCTCTCTCATCACAAGATTCAACAAAGCAGGCTTAATTTCATAAAAGTTAGCATCAGGAGCAGGTGGAGCAATAGGTGTGCTTAGGAAATCATTGTTGTTGGTTCTAGTGAAGTCACACAACTTGGTGTTCTCAACAGAGTTCATTTTGGCAAAGTTGGGCAAGCCAAAGCAGCAGCAGCTAGAGTAGGAACTAATTTTTTTGTGTTTTTCAATAAGGCAAGCAAACCAAACTAGACTATTTTTTGGGTTTTTTGAAAAGAGGCAAAAATAAACCAAGCAAAATAAACAAAGTAAAGAGAAAGGAAGTCAAGGACTCCCATAGTGAAGACATCCTTAGCCTCCCCGGCAACGACGCCAGAAATCTTTGATGCGTGCACCAAGTGTTGATGTGGAGCACTTAGTTGGAACCCCAAGAAAAGGTGTGATGGAGCACAGTAGCAAGTTTCCCTCAATATAGACCGAGGTTATCGAACCAAAAGGAGGAAGGAAACGTCACACAGGTGTTGGAAGCAACGTGGAGACCTGCACAACACAAACTCAAGACTTCGTCCCAACGAATCAGTGAGGTTGTCAAGATCACCGGTTTGCTATCACAAAGGATTAACTGTATAGTGTGGAAGCGTAATGGTTTGCAGCAAGTAAACAAGTAACAGTGGAAGATGTATCAATGGTAAAGATTGGTCCGAGGTCCATAGTTTACTAGAGGTGCTCGCCTTAGATAAACAACATGGCATGAAGGGTAAACAAATTACAGTGGGGCAATTGACACGAACTAAGCAAGGCATAACAATGCAATTACTAGCCAGAAAGATCCTATGAGGTTGATTGGGCAATACAAAAATATACATAGACCGTAATCCAACTGCATCTATGACTAGAAGTCCACCTTCAGGTTATCATCCGAACCCCCTCCAGTGTGTAAGGTAAACAGTCCACATGTTCCATGAACAAGAGACCGTTGTTTTCTCCCTAGTAGCAACAACACATCTACAACCTAAGAGATTTCTGTCACTTCCCTTGGAAAATAGAGGCATGAACCCACTATAGAGCATAAATACTCCCTCTTGGAGTCAGTAGCAACTACTTGGCCAAGATAACCACTAGCAACGGAGAGCATGCAAGATCACAAACAACACAGACATGATAGAATCATAAAGATAGAACAATTAATCAAACCAACATAATAATCTCAATATCCATCGGATCCCCACAAATAGAACATGCATGATTACAAATAGATTAGATCTTGATCATGAACGGAGCTCATAAGATCTATACATGAAAGCACAAAGGAGGAGATACAACCATCTCGCTACTACATGGACCCATAGTCCAAGGTGGAACTAATCACAAATCATACCGGAGAGAAGGCCTCCGGGATGATCTCCCTTCCGGCAGGGTGCTAGGAAGAGCTTCAGATCTTCCTGATCTAGGGACGATGGTGGCGGCGGCTACAGACGGTTTCGTGGATTTCTGATCGGGTGCTGAGAGTTTCGGCATCGAGGCCTTCTTATAGGCGAAGGGGCGAGACCGGGTGGCGGCAAGGGTGCCCAAACCCTCGACAGGCGCGGGGCTAGGCCCACCCGCGCCTAGGGTGGGTATGGACCCCCTGGTGACGTTTCCCACGGAAAGTTATTGACTTTGTCTTTGGTCCGGTCCAATTCCGATAATATTTCTTTACTAACTTTTCTGAAACCAAAAATAGCAGAAAACAGGCATCTGGCACTATTGCAACTTGTTAATAGGTTAGTACCAGAAAACATGTAAAAATCACCTCAAAGTGTAGACAAGTAAAGCAAAGTAGATACTAAACAAGCATGGAGCATCAAAAATTATAGATACGTTTCCAACGTATCAGACGCACTTGATCAAGTTTAGCGACCGTGCATCTAGTGTTATTCCCGTGATCTATGACAACAGTAATCCTGGTTTACGCGGTAGAAAATTTTGATTTGCGCTAGTGTAGCCTACCCGTATCCCTTCAGTGGTATCCGAGCCGATGTTATTCAGTTATAGGTTCGGGATGTTTGCATATGGTGATATGCAGATTGATATGAATGATGTTATCGTTTATATTGTGGTGGTTCGGGATTGATATATGATCTTTCTTTCCGTGATCTGTGGGCATCGGATCGTCTACCCCCCTAGACGTTCGTTTGACAAGGGTAGCCCGAGGTAGCACTTTGTTGTTTTTTGTTATTTTAGGTCATATGATGATGTAAAACCATGTTGGTTCACAAGGGGAGGGCACTATCCTACCCGGTTTCACGGGAACATGGAGTTTCCCCTTTATGTAAGTCAAGAACCTCCGCTTTTGGTCACAGCGCGCGCATGCTAAGGGGGACACATGCACCCGGGGACTAACTTTCGCATGTTTCAGCATAACACCACACTTGTATGCATGTTCTAGGGCCACATTCAAGTCCTTGACGTATTCCGACACCCCGAAGCGTGGTCTGCTGTGGAACCCTGATCTATGGGCATCGAATCGTCTAACCCCTAAACGTTCCTCTGACAGGGGTAGCCCGGCGTAGCACGCTCTTATTTTGTGTTTGATTAGGTCATATGATGATTTAAAACCATATTGGTTCACAAGGGGAGGGCACTATTGTAACAACCCTAGTTTCATTAAATATTAATTAGGGTTTGATTTGTGCATTCATGAGCATCATCTTAAAAATGCATGAAAGAAATAATAGCAAAACCCTAATCCTAACTCCTTTCCTCTTCATTTGAAATGTGTTCAAATGGTTTTGAATATTTTTGAGAAGCGAAAATGTGTGGAGCCCAAACTGTTCTGAGGGCCCCTTACTGTTTTTAGATATTTTTCAAACCCTCTAGTATTCTCAAATAATTCAAATCAGTATTCAAACTGAAAATACAAAGAGAATATAGAGAAAACTAAAAGAAAAAGGTTACAAGAAATAAAACTATCCCTAAACCTAATCTGGACCGCAGCCCAGCCAGCCCATTTCCTTTCCCTCTCCTCCCCGTTGCTCATCGCAACTCCCTGCAGCCCACCTGTCCCAACTCGCGACCCAGACTGGCCTCATACCGCTTCGGCCTCTTTCCATCGTCTTCCTCCTCACAGACGGATGCAGCGAAGTAGCTCGTTGTCGAGCGCTCGTCGCCGGCGTGCGGTGCGATTCGTGCCGCCGCTCGCCGTCGCCTACAAGACCCCTGGCTGCTGCGAGAAACCCTAGTGGTGAACCATTTCGCCTCTTCTTCTTCCTCCCTTGCTTTGTCTCCCGCGTTCCCAAAACCCTAGCTCTGGACTTTGACGACAAAGGAAGGGTGATGAATGCACCTTCCTCCAGCGACCAATCTTGGGCGGCGCCGCCACTAGTTGGTTCAGCACCGTGCCCCGCGTCTAGTGCGCCCACTCCCGCAACCCCGCATCGCCCCTAGCACCGAGCTCGAGCTTCCCCTGGGAGCAACGCCATGGCTGACGTCAGCCTGAGGTCGTGCTGATGTCATTAGTGTATTTCTTTTTCTTTTATTAATTTCTGTAATTCATTTCAGTAGTTGATAAATGCTGACAGGTGGGTCCACCCTGTGAGTAATAAAAATAATATCAGAAATGTTTTATGTTTAATAAAAATGTAAAAGTATTTTCAAAATGTAAAATTATTTTGTAATATTCTAAAAATGATTTAAAATGAATTAAAATTGAAGAAATTCCTAACTAATTCATTTTAAATCAAAAAAATACAAATAATATACAAAAATGTTCAGAAAAATAAGATCTAAACACTAGCATCAAAATCATGCATTGTTAAGGAAATATAATGACAAGTTAATTATAATAACTAAATGTACCTCTCTCATAAGCTTCCAGAGTTTCTCCGAATTAGGTTTCAGACCCCTTGTACCCCGTTTGAAATGACCAAGCATGTTTTAGGGTTACAATTCAACAACTTTTAACTTGTCATATCATCATCCTTGCTTGAGCATTGCATCGATGTCATGTGTTGATTGTTTCCGTTCGTTTCAGGTATTTGGTTCTTCTCTAGTAGAATACAATATCACAATCGAGATCAAGTCCAAGATTGAAGACCAAGGTCAACACCATCGAAGCTCGAAGACCAATACTTGACCAAATGCAATCAAGTCAAGTACCCGGTGTTCGAAGATCTGCTTATTGGTTATCAACAGGCAAAGGCAAGCGAAGCCCCACATATGATATAATCCTATGATTTCAAAGTATTTACATTCTTGACATATGCATGCGATTGTAAAGTCTTTTATCGATAAATAGAGTAATCCTATGTGATGCATGTTACATTGGAAGCCTATATTCCCTGATCCACTGCTCCTAGCATAACTAAGGTTTGGCTTGTGAAGCATTGCTAGAGCTATTACATATGTTGTACTTAGCCATGCTTAGCTGTTACCACTGGTCCATCCGGTTGATGAATCAGAGCTGCGAATGAACCTAGTATGACAGGATGACGTATATGATCAGAGATGGATAATAAACATGCTAAGGCTTGTTTGGGGGGCCACGTGGGTTGTGGTTTTTGTAGTCCCATACTTCCCACCCTTAGGACCCGATGTTCTTGCCTCTTGAACCAAGACGAGCGTACAGCCACACAGCGTCCTGGAAACCCCCTCGACCAACTAACTTGCCTAGTAGATTCCATGAGTCACATAGTTCGGGCTTTCCATTCGACATACGCATCTTGGTTGTTCTTGAATGGAGGTGAAGGAGGTGCATTCATAACAGGTAGGTAAGCGTGGCCGGGAACAAGAGATGCCCGGCATCCGTAATCTTGAACCCTGCGCACATCATTAGGGACCGGCTTTGGGACTTGACCCGTTACGGCGGCATATCCCTAGTGCGTGACTCATGTTCTCGGCGAAAGCAAGGTAAAGGTCGTGTCTAACCACCCTCTGCCGGCCTTCCAAGGAAGAGGGATTATCTAGTGGCATTAAGAGATGGTTAGTACATGTGGGTAAAGTTGTACACCCCTGCAGGGTTATTAATCTTTTCGAAAAGCCGCGTCCGTAGTTATGGACGAACTTGAGAACGGACGTGAAGATCATAGAGAAATTGAACCTAATCGTAAAACATGGCATGTTAACAATGTGTGCTTAAGGATGCTTCCTCATGGGTACGAGGGGGTGATCCTAGATAGGTTCAACTAATGATGATTCAGTGGATATCGAAAGTTGATCAAAGTTGGAGATACCGTTCTCTTATCCCCTTTTAAAATATTCTGATAAGTCGAGATTCTTCTCCCTCTTGTTTTACAACACAAAGATGGCTTTATGAAAAACAACTCCATCAGCCATAAGTCTTGCGGAGTACACCTTGTACTCACCCTTGCTTCGTTGATACTTTTACAGCTGAGTAAGTGTTGCCATAGAAGATGAGTTCTTCACGGCATCGACATCGACGAGTAGTTTGGAGTTCCCAGTCGGCAGTCTGGGATCCGTGGATTGGACATCATCGTTATGCTTCAGGCCTCTTAGGACATTTGTTAAGTTTTCTATACTTAATAGCATAATTTTCCTTTTGTTGTTTGATGTTTGTGGTCAGTGACCAGTGCTTCTAATATTTTGGTTCTTCGCTCAGTTATGAGCTTGTTGTAATAAATTTTGTGTCGTAGGGTCACTGTTGTGCTATCGATTATTTCCCTATACACTTTCGAGATTAGGTTATGCTTATGTTCAAACGAAGGTCTGGGATTTGTCTAGCCTTAATCCCGGGGGTTGTCACAGGTTTTGGTATCAGAGCAGTACTAATTGTAGGAAACCTTTATATTGGTCGATGTTGAGTCTAGTGCTTGTGAAAACTATTTTCAAAGATGAAAATTATGTGCGAAAACTCTAGTATGCTTCTTTTCTCCTTATCCCGTTTCGCTCCAACTCTGGGTTATCGTATCTTGTGTTGACTTTGAAAAGTTTTGCTATCTTGTCTCTTCCTTCAAATCTTATGTGCCTTTTCAGGCATGTCGGTTCTCAACCATTTGACCTAATGTTGAGTTCTCTAGAGTCAGTTGTGTGTGCTCGTTGTTCCCTTTGATCCTATACGTTTGAGATATTTCTTTCTATCATAATCTCTATATTTTATGGGTCCACAACATCGTATTGATAGTTCCTCAATGTTCTACTCTAGGCCTAGAAGTTCCCTTTCACCTCGTGTGCCTCCTTTTCATTTGTTTGGGTACTTCACAAGTCGTTTCTTCTCTTGGAAGCTACCTCGTAATTACTAGCTTGTAGTCTACGCTTTGTCACTCAAGTAGTAGTTATTCCTTTCTTTGGGTTTTAACCCTTGTACTTGAACCTAAGATCCCCGATTGTGCTGGATTCTAGTGTTGTGAATCTTGTACATGAAGCTGATCTTTAACCCAAGATCCATTTTGTTGATCCCTGTTGTTAATATTCAAACATTACACCAGGATGTCTAGTACCTTCTATTATAGCCTTCAAGCTTGTGGATATTTTCGCTATTGAACAGTGACTGTAAAGAACATCCTTTACCACATGCTATGGCAAATGTTCTTTAATGGAACCAAATAGATCACAACAAGAGTTCTCATAGTGAGTTTCACTTCTATACTCGTGACTCTGCCACACCTTCTTATCTCTGCATTGGTTTTTAGAAGATTGTTGACTTATGCATCAACATCTCGGGATTCTATCTTGAGCATGTTCCTCGTTGTTGTTTTCTGACCTTTGTCTACCAGTTGGTAGCCAAGTAGTAAATGTGCATCGGTGTCTTCCGATGCAATATACTCTTGTGGTTCGTCATGACAAACCATTTCGGGATGTCAGGAGAAACAAACTCTAGTACCTCGTCATTTCTAATACTAGGTCAAAGTGTTGCAATCCTTAGAATAAAAAGCATTGATTAGCTTATGTTCTGTTCTATCTTAAAGTACCACACCCTTTTATACTAAGAGGTCGTGCCGAGTCTCATGACCCTCTTCATGAAGTGATGCTCTTACACATTTTACCTGTAACATACCAACTTTTCATCTCCTGAATTTCTTAAAATTGAAATCCAAAGTTTAGGGGGAAATAGAACTTTTAAGTAAAATAACTCCTAACTGTTATCCACATAGTGATCTGATCCTTAGCCTTGTCTAGTTTAAATCTTTTGCTTATCTTTTTGTGTGTAAACTAGTGGATCTGGTAGTGATATTGACTAAGCTTAAAACCCTATGCCTATTTAATCTTTTGTTATGACCACTAAACCAGCACACAAGATACAAGGAATCAAATCCCCAACTTAGCCCAAGTATCATGTTGAGGATATGATCGCATGTGACCACTTCATCATATGGTCACCATAATTCTTACCCACTTTGGATGATCCTTGCAAGTTTATGATATTGATCCAGGAGACAACCAAGGCCTGGACTCACTCACCCCACCTCCCTCTACATCCCGGCCCCATGCCCCTATTCCTGCACTTGGTGGTTTGATCACGACTAGGGCATCGGTCAAAGTCGACCCCGAGCGTGTGCCGACCTAGATCATCTTAAACCCTACCCTACTTTCCAAACCCGATCTTCACACACGCTGACCGCTGTCACATACCCAGCTCTTCAACACACCCCTCTCCATTACCCTGCCCGACCCTGATCACCCACTCGAGAGAGAGAGAGAGGGAGTGGCCGGGCGGCAGATCGGCAAGATCTTGCCATGATCACCCCCAGCCCAAATAGCCACTACCATGTCTTGTCCTTGGGCCCGCGCAACTCGCGTCTTCCCCAGGCATTGCCCCCTTCCTCTCTCACTGACCAAATGCCCCTCTACCCCCAACCCTCACCGGCCACGTCACAGTGGCCACGTCGTGCGCCCCCGCATCCCTCAGCTCCACGGTGCAGAAACACGGTGCGTTCGTGCAGAGGGCACCGCCCACTGCAACCTCCCCCACCCTGTCTACAACCTAGCCACCCCTGGCCCGCTCCTTGCCCGACCAGGACAAGACCGAGCGTCGAACACCTGTAGGGAAAACACGCCGTTAGACCAAGCCACGCTGTCCCGAGGCCGTGCACCACCCTCACGCCTCCATGGTCCATACCCCGAACCAGTGACACACTCCCCCTCTCCCCTAGTCTACCCACACTCGCCAAGCTCGCCCTAGACGGCCCCTGCACGTGGTGCACGTTGAACTGAACCTTCTCAGTTTAAAAACCATGTCGCCACCTACCAGCCTCGCTCCCTGTTCATTTCCACCCCAAACACCTCCCGCTCCACCTCTGGCAGGACCCGAGCTCGCTCGGCTCCTCTCTCCCTCTCCATCCACCGCACGGTCGCGGTACCGACGTGGGAAGGTGAAGGTTGAGTAAGCGCCGGTCTCCCCCTTCTCTCCCCTTCGTCTCTGCATGCATGCAGGAGCCTAACCGCACCCTACCTCCTGTGTCTTCTCTCAGGAACCCTGGGAGTTTCGCCGGAGAAGAACCGAGGACGTCGACGCCATGAGCACGACCCTGACGTCCCTATAACCCAAGGCTGCTACTGTGGCCCCTCGTTAGAACCAGCACCATCGTCCGCGTCGAGCCACGCCCTCCCCGACGACTTCATGCACCTAGGTGAGCCTCCGAGAGATTCTCACGTAGCCACTAGGGTTTTCCGCCGGCGACGTCGCCCTCGCGAGGAAGAAAGGCCTGGGGCCATCAGACCTACTTAGATCAGACGACCCACGGCGCTGGGTACCCCTTCGCCGGCCGCTGACGCTGACACGCGGGGCCCCCGCTAGGGATTTCATCCCTAGATCCCGCGCATGCGGCCGCGCTGTTTGGCCGGCCTAGCTGCTGCGCAGGCCTTAGCCAGGCTCAGATCTGCCCAGCAACTTTCTCTTTTTCCTTTTTCTTATTTAAATCCTAGAAAGTTATGTGTAGATTTAAATCCACGAAAAATCACTAAGACAACTTTTTGACCTGATTCAAGCTCTGTAAGATAGCCTATGTAAATTCCTACCACCCCACACCAGAAGTTTGCCAAACTCATGATTGTAGTTTCCCCAGTAAATTTTGGCATAAGACTAGGTAGTTTTCACTGTCTTAATTTCTGTAATTTTTACGCAAGTCAAAAAAATATATAACCAACTCCCAGGCCTTCCTTTATGAACAACCTAACCAGTAAAAATTTAGTCAATCCTTTTTAGAGTAAATTTGGACCTGTAGTAAATTTTACATGTTGGGAATAGAATATTTTTGCATAAATTCTAGAATCTTCTGTAAAACCCCTTTTTGAGTAATTTCAACTCCTGGAGTTGAGCACCATCTATACCCACCTAACCCTAGAAGATTATATTTTTAGGTTGATTATTTCTAAACTGGGAATATATTTAGTGATTCTAGCCTTTGCTGTAGTATTAAAAATGCTATAAATCAACCCTATAAACTAAAATTGTAAATCCAATTGTGTTAGCTTAGTTCTCCTCTTACCTACCCAGTAATATTATTCTTGATCTATGTTTCCTTGCAGAACCATAGTGAGGCACTATTTTGCTTACTAAGTTAAGGCTCACTTTTAGTTTCACCATTATTTCTAGGAGTATCCAAATTAGCTGATTCCAAGGATTTTGGCTTGATCATTTCAGTAGCAACAATTATGTGTTTTGGCTGGCCTAGTTGAGTACTTATTTAGTACTGCTTGAATTGTTGCTCCTTGTTTGATGTATGGTGTATTGGTTGAATCGTTTATCTTTCTTTACGACGTTACATATGAACGAGGAAGGGTACGAGGAAGGTGATTGGAAGTATCTTGAAGAAGGAGATCAGTGACAGGTTGCCAACGAAGCCAAGCCACCTTATTTCTCATACACCTTGTCCTAGTATTTTATATGTGCATGTTTTATCTACTCCACTAGGCAAATGGCATTGGTTTTACCATAGTATGTTTTATATGGGAATTGGTTGGCTCCTCCAAATAATTATCCCTTAGTACCTTTAGGGTACAATCCCTTTGTATAATACATATGTTCCCTTAGTATGGTAGAGGGTGTTCAACACCATAACCCCTTGGAGACCCTTTTTAGTCTAAGTAAAGGAGTGGGATGGGAAGACCCCCAGGAAAAGATTTTTAAAAATGTTTTATGAGAAAACCTTGGAGAGTCTTGGCCTATCAAGTGGTTTAGAAAATAAGAAAGGTTTTGTTTTACAAAATGATGTAGGAAAAATGTCTACGAAAACAGCCGGGCTGGCCAGTTTGAAGCTAGCGCAATTAACCCGTGCAACCACATTACTCTGGAATGGGACGGGGCTGGGCTGGAAGTTTTTATAATCCGGTATAGGTGTCTCAAACTACTACGGGGAAGAACAAATTCCCGGAGGCTGGGCCTTCCCCTGTAAAGGCCCATGTGAAACATCGGTCTAGGGTTGGTAAATACCATCTATATGGCGGCCAGACGATACTATGAGCCCCTCATTGAAAGCGCACACCCCGAGGGGTGCAAAACGTGCTCCGGTTGGCTAGTGAACTATATAGGGCGTCCCGGTTTTGAGGGGATTAACCTCATAGGGTAGACACTTGTATCGGAGAGGGCATTCGGAAGGTATTGACCTGTTATTCGCCCCACGATCAGTGTAGATCAGGGACGGGTAATCAGATGGTGTGGGTATAGTGTACAACCTCTGCAGAGTGTAAATCTCTTCGAATAGTCGAGTCCTTGGTCATGGACGGTTGTGCTGGCGGCTGTACAGCGGTGATGGTTTTGACTTTCAAAAAGGACTTTGGAAAAGAAATGGCTCGAAATAGGTTTTTAACCATGGGTTGGTCGTGGCAAATGGAGGAAGGAGTTTGGTCATGGGATGACCGGAAGGAGAAACAAATGGGTGACCCAATCCTAGGATTTTCTTAAAACTTTTCAAAAAGGTTTCCAAAATATTTTACAAAGTCCTTTAATAAAGATATAGATACCTGCTACATCTACAAGAGAACTAGTTTATAAAAGAACCTCCCTTGGAGCCATCCTACCACTTCCATAATGCATACTCTTTGATTATTGTGTTCTTAAGGTGGTTTGTGAGTACATTCAACGTACTCACCAGCATTGTCCCTGGCTATCTACTTGGCCAGATTATTAGCGGGAAGATGGGAATAACGAAGGTTACGACGGCGACTTCGCGAAATAGGGCGTTGCTCCGAGTCAGGCACCCTATGGTCTATGGCATGACTCGAGCCTTCCGTGTTTAAGTGTTTTCGCTGCTACTATCTATTTGTGCCCCAAGCGGCCCCCTTGTAAGTCAATCTATGTATGACTTGTTGTTCCGGTAATGTAATGGATGTGTACTTTGATATTATGTCGGTTATCCTCCACGAGTCACTGATCATGGGATCGTGGTGATCAAGCATAATGGGTATCCCTGACCGTAAATCTGGGGTGCCACAGGCTTGGTATCAGAGCCATCCTGACTGTAGGAGACCCTAGATAGCTCGGACGTTAGTCGAGAACCAAAAACTATTTCCATCATAAAATAATGCTTATGTCTTCCCTCCTCTATTTTTCAAAAACTACCTCCCTAATAAAGTTCAGATGAAATTATCTAAAATTTTGCACACTTGCACTAACCCAAACATTCTAAAATTTTGTAGATGGTTGTGGTGTTCACCAAGTTCCGCCAAGTGGGACTAGAGCTGCCACTTCAGTTATTTGAGGCCGAGCTGGGAGAGTTGGCATATGCGGTGGGTTGTCCTACCCCAGAGATCAAGGGCGCCCACATCCCCACTCTTGTAGAGGAGGAGCTTTCCTAGCTCGTGGTGTGTACCCTTCGAGGTGGAATTGTGCCCCCACTCTTCGAGGAATTTGAGGTCAGCGTGATCGAAAAGGAGTGGAGAGATGGCATACTCTGGGTAGCCCAGGAAGCCCTGGAACGTCTGGCATATCATCATCGCCAGCAGCTGGAGAGTTTCCGTTTCCCTTTCTTTGGGAGGCGGCATGAGGAGGGGTATGTGCTTCAGGCACCACCTCATCCTGACTTTCGGGCGTACATAAACATGGATTACACCCTGAAGAAGACTCAGACCCACCTGGACCGAGTCCGAATGGATTTGGATCTCAAGGCTACCCAGTTACTTGCCACCGAGGAGATCTTAGAGGAGGCGAAGAAAGGTCGTGCTCTAGCTCTACTAGAGGCGAAATCTACGGTCGCTAGAAATAAGCGCCTCATGAAGAAAATAAAAGACCAGAAGGAGCTGCTAGTGACTATGGAAGCCAAGATTGAGGAGCTAGAGGAGTAGTGCGCCGATCTCCGCAAGGACAACAACGATCTGCTAGATGAGACCGACAATGGTGCTGCCCACAAGGAGGATTTCGACATGGACCCCTAGAGTGAACCCGAGGATGATGACCTCATGGAGGAGGAGGATCCGGAGGAGCTAGTCTTTTAGCCCGATGAGGGCGACGAGGTTATCATCAAGGAGGATACCACCGCACGTCAGACTGAGGAGTAGGTCCTGAGATGAGAGTAATAGAAACTACCCCCGTGTCCCCCTTTTGAATGGCGATTTGATTGTCTTGGTTTGTGTTGTAATATTGGATCTCTAGAACCCCCATCTAGTGACGTTATTTGACGCAAAATTATGCTAAAACCTATGATTGCTATTTCATCTGTGATGTATTGATTGTGCGAGAGTTGTCTTGATACTTTTCCTTTGATTTGATTCTTATTAAGAGAACCATCACGTTCCAACCTTACCTAACCCCTAAATAACCTTCAGGATGGTGCGTCCCCTTGGTTCGCCACCCCCTCCACCCGAGCCAACCATGGCTCAACTCTTGCGCATGTTCATGGAAGATTGCCAAGCTGCCAACACCGAACGCCAGGCCAACCTAGCAGCACTTCAGCAGGTCATCCAAGCCGCAGCAGGGAATGACCCTGATAACGAGGGTGAAGGAGGGAACGGAGAACCCTGTTCTCGTCTCAAGGACTTCCAGAGTACCAACCCACCCATGTTCACCAAGTGCACTTACCCATTGGATGCCGACGATTGGCTCCGTACCATCAAGTACAATCTAGAGGTAGCCCGAGTGGGCAATTAAGAGAAAGTACTCCTGGCCACCCACTTCCTCGCAGGACAGGCCAGGGAATGGTGGATCAGCGTTAAGGAGATCCTGCCAGCCGGGTAAGAGATTACTTGGGAGAAATTCAAGGAAAGGTTTTGCAAGTGCCATATTCCCCCTGGTCTGATCGAGATGATGAGGGATCAGTTCCGAGCCCTAAAGCAAGGAGGAATGTCCTTTGTCAAGTACCAGGAGATGTACACTGACCTGGCAAGGTATGCCCCAGAAGACACCAACACTGAAGAAAAGAAGCTAGATACCTTTCTGAATGGACTACATGATGAGCTGCAATGCCACCTAGTAGCCTAGAGATTCCAGGAACTTGATGCTCTATCCAACATAATTTGAATCGGGTCAATCGGAGCTTCCAGTCAAAAGTTATTGCCGTTTGAATATTTACCTGTTAGGCTGTTTTCTGGACCAAGCGGTAGTACCGCCAGGACGGGCCGGTACTACCGCCCGGGCCTGAAAACGGCCCGTTTTTCTTCTGTCTCGCTAGGTACCTATTTACGGTAGTACCGGCCGGCCCGGTAGTACCGCCCAGGTGGGCCGGTACTACCGGTCGGCCTAGTTTTTCTTTTCCTAATCCCTAGATCCAGATCAGTGCCTGCTTTTGCGCGCGCGCGTTGACTTGCTGTTGCACCGCTCACTGCTGCCACGGCTAGCAGTTGGCCCCGCCCTGGCCCAGCCATGCGCTGCGCGCGCCGCGCGCCTTGCTGCGCTACTGCATGCGCGCCTGCTTGCTGGCGCGCTGCTTGTCGTTGCATGCATGCGGGCCTGCTAGCTGCTGCATGCGACGCTGCTGCCCGCTGCCTGCTGCTTCATGCACCTGCCGGGCCCCGCCGCTGCGCTGCATGCAAAGCTGCTAGCTGCTGCGCTGCTGCTTAGCCTCTCTCTCTGGCTCGCTCGCTCGCCTGGTACCTTGACCGTTTTGCTCTTTGGGTCCGGTAGTACCGGATGTCCGGTACTACCGGACCGTCCAGAAAAAAAATGCCCCAACTGACAGATTTTGCCTAGCCCTTTAAATACCCTTGCCCCATTTTCCTTTAGGGTTATCTCTTCCTCTTTTTCTTCTCCAAGCTTTGCCCCCATTTGCTCTACTCCTTAAGCTTTATTTCTACACATCCCTCCGTTGATTCTTGCTTATATTTGAGGGATTGTTGGAGGAGATCTAGATCTACGTTTTGACCAAACCAAAACATCTCTTTGTGAGTGTATCTTTGGGGATCTAGATTTTGGGGGATTTTGTGTCTCTCTTTGTTTTCTCCTCTCTTGTTCCCCCAATAGCTTTGGTAGCTTTGTTGGAACTTGAGAGTGAGGGATTTGAGCATCTTTGTGGTGTTCTTGCCATTTGCATTTGTTGCATCGGTTTGAGTTCTCCTCGGAGGATTTGGTTTGAATTGCTCATTGGAGCTTGTCCCTCTTGGGTTCTTGGAACCCTAGACGGTTTTGTGGCCTTGGTGGCATTGTAGCCTTGGTGGCATTTATTGAGGCCTTTTGTGGCGTTTGTTGGGAGCCTCCAATTAAGTTGTGGAGTTGTGCCCCAACCTTGTGAGAGGTTCCGGTTGCCACCGACAAGTGCACCGATAGTGGAAGCGTGGATCGATCCCATTGGGGTGAGATTCACCGGAGAATAAGGGAGGCCTTTTGTGGCGTTGGTGGTTTGTACCACCCCCTCTCCAAACGAGACGTACTCCATGTTGGGAGGAACTCGGTAAAATATCGGTGTCCCCGCGTGCCTCGGTTATCTCTATACCCGAGCTATTTACTTATGCACTTTACATTGTGATAGCCTTCGTGCTTGAAGTAATATATAGATTGCTATCACTTTGTTGCTTGTATTTCTTAGCATAAGTTCTTGGTGCACATAGGTGAACCTTAGTTGTTCTAGGTTGTGCTTAACAAAGTAAACACTAGTTTTATTCCGCCGTTGTTGAGCCACTCTAGGAAAAGTTTTAATCGCCTATTCACCCCCCCTCTAGGCGACATCCGTATCCTTTCAATAGATTTCCATCCTCTATCTATAACTAAATATCATATAAACCTTGGTTGCTTCTTTATTCTATCCTTCGAGTTATTATAGTTTAGCCTGAGTCATCGGGATATCTCTATGGACCTAGGAGGATCTCAAAGTCTTCATATAATTTCTGGTTGTAATAATGATAATGTATGTTGTGGACCCGCTTTGTTTCTGTTGTACTACTCTTAGGATGTAATATTTGTGGAATGGTACTCCGTGAGTGTTATGTCCACGACTATAGTATACTACAACATGAAGTGGTATGCTGGGTCACCGCAATCTCCCCTCCGGCAGGGTGCCGGGAAGAGCTTCAGATCCACCCCGATCTAGGGACGATGGTGGCGGCAGCTATAGACGGTTTCGTGGATTTCTGATCGGGTGCTAAGTGTTTCTGCATCGGGGGCTTCTTATAGGCGAAGGGGAGAGACCGGGAGGCGGCTAGGGTTCCCAAACCCTAGCCAGGCGCGGTTTTGGGTCCACCCGTGCCTAGGGTGGGTCTGCCCCCCTGGCTGGCCTTCCGGGCTCCTCTCTGGACTTCTTGTTCCCCACGGAAAGTTATGGACTTTGTCTTTCGTCCCGTCCAATTCCGAGAATATTTCTTTACTAACTTTTCTGAAACCAAAAGTAGCAGAAAACAGGCATCTGGCACTGTTGCAACTTGTTAATAGGTTAGTACCAGAAAACATGTAAAAATCACCTCAAAGTGTAGACAAGTAAAGCAAAGTAGATACTAAACAAGCATGGATCATAAAAAATTATAGATATGTTTCCAACGTATCAGCACTCCCAAGCTTAACTCATGCTCGTCCTCGAGTAGGTAAGTGATAAAAAGAATAACTTTTGAGGTGAACATGCACCCTCACAATAAAGATCCAACCATTTGCAAACATTAAACGCTGGGATCAAAGAACTCTAAACATGTGCATGAAAGAATGGAGTTCTAACTGGATGACATGGTAACTATGCAAGCAACATGGCAAGCTACAAACAAAGATCATGAGTAACCTGCATTGAAAAACGTTTGTTTGTTTCACATACAGAAAACATAGCATAGTGGCAATCAGCTTGTCCCTCATAGAGTAGCAAATAGATGCATAGAACACCTTCAAAGTTCACAAGGGTGACTAGAAACAAATAGCACAAGAATAAGTAATAACACAATATGCATCAATGAATAATCTTTGGAACATTGCACATAGAATAACAATTATGCTCTCTTAATGGTACCTAAAGGTAGAAGGTGGAGACTCAATAATGGTGGAAGGAACACCTTTTTTATAAAGGAAGCAGGGATTACAAGTTTAAAAAAGATCTTCCAAAAATTATGGTACTTATTAGCTTTCAGCCTTCATTGCCCCTATCATAAGCATCTTGAAGTGGTTAAGGTTAAAGTGGAAAAGCTGGAGTATATGCTTGACAAAGTATAAGGTGGCAATCTCAAGTCCCTTGACTATGAGGGCTACACCTCATGGATACTCAACTTAGGGCCCAGGCAAGTTCTTGTCACTATAAGTATTTGCATATCATTGAGAACCGCCAACGGGGTACCCCTTGCACATGGTACAAGAGCTTTCCCATAACAAAAATGACAAGGCAAGCAAACAATGATCATCTCATCAATCTTCTTATGTACCATGGGAATATGGTGCTTTTTTCTGTCTTTCCTCTTTTCTCAATGTGTCTCTCTCTTTTTTTATAAGAAGAATGCTTCATAGATGTCACTATGGTGATGCTGCAAGTTTCCACCATGATTAGGCATGGCTTAGGCTAGAGTCCCAGGCATTTATCTAACACAGAATACAAACTCCATGGACTTATAAGTTCCCACTTCATTTCATATCGGTAACATCCATAGACAAAAGAGCATGATATCAACGGAGTACAAAAGTACAAGCGCAATGTTGAAAATGTTCCCCGTGACAGCACGGTTCTGCTAACTCCAACTTATAAGTGCAAGCATATACAACAAAGTTGCCTCAATGGTTCAAGTTTATTAGGGTCAAAGAATAAAATGTGCCATCAAGTTCGTGAGGGCTTTAATCACTAAGTTTTCACATAACAAAATAGTTTTTAATTGGAAGATAGTTGAAAACAAGAATATACTTGGAATGGTGTAACACACCATGCTTAGGATTTTATAGTGGACACTTTGGAATAACTTGGTTTCTTGGGAGTTGGAAGCATGAGTAGAACTTACTCATACAAGTGGAGGCTAGCAAAAGACTGGGAGCAACCAACTAAGAGAGCAATAATGGCCATAATTATGCAATGCAACAAAGCAAACTAATCAAAGCAAAGATTGGTACTACAAGTCAAGGACTAAATGATCATAGAGGCTAATGGTGACTTATCATAGTCATAGCATGGTATGGGCATGTTCCAAGTCAACCCAAGCAAAATATCAAAGGAGAATACCACAATACTATGCTTTTGCATGCTAAAACAACGCATAATTTATTCAAGGCACACTAAGCAATCCCAATTGTTTGGAACAAGACATGCTACAGCAATAATCACTAAGCATAATGCTAAAACAATGTAACATCCCTAAATTCATATTCCAAAACTCATTCATATCATCCTTGCATTCATCATCATTTAGGGATTTTCTCAAAATCACTTCAGAAAAACATAAGCTTTTGGTGTTATGATTTTATGTGGACAGGTTTAATTCAAAAGATCAACACCATTTGAAACCTGAATGATTAGGAACTTGTTTGCTTGCCTCCATTGTTGGAAAGTTAGGTATAAAGGTTTGACCAAGTTTTCAATTTGGAAATAAATTCAAAACATTTGCAAACCAGAGGCATTGTCTCTGATTGTTTTAAGTCCAAACTGGACCAAACACTTACAGGGTAACCACATGGTTAAATGACTGGTTTTTGAAATCACAGTACCCTGCAAAAATCCCCAGAATTATTTGAATTCAAAAAGGATTTGAATTCATATCTAAATCTAACCAGAAAATAAAAATAGAAAAAGAAAAAGAAATAAACAAAGGAAAAGGGCCGCGCGCCAGATATCTGGCCCAGCAACGAACCCAGCCCAGCAAGCCCACCCGGGAATTTTCTTTTCTTCTCTCACGCACGAACGCACTCAGCCAGTCGCTGACAGACGGACCCCACACTCACTTCGCGTGCATCGCTGACGAGCGAGCCCTACCCACGCTGGCATCGTCTTCCTCAAACTGCGCCCGCGACCACGTCGCAGCTGCAGTCACTGCCGGTAATGGCGCGGCTTAAATGGGCGTTAATCCGCGGGCGTTTCCTGTCGAGGCACCGGCTATAAGATCCCCACCTCCTCGCAGTCATTTCCCCCCAGCCAATTCTGCATTCACGCCACCAGGCTGCCCACGACTCGCTCAAAACCGCCGCAGACAGAGCTCACTCCGGCGATCGATTCAGGTGAGCCCCGTGCGCCCCTTCCCCTCTGGATTGTTCGAGCCACTTTGTAATCTCCTGGCGCACATCCTGACCCCACTAGCTCATCCTGTATTGCCCCAGGTCGCCGTATTCGCTTGACGCCGTAAGCACCTGACGACAACCCCAACTCCGGCGACCAATCTCAGGAAGTACCGTGCACCCCTTGCCTTTTCCTTCACACGAGCGTGTTCGCAACTATCTTGCGCACCTCCTAAACCCCCTGGTTCGTGTTAGGGCGACGCGGAACCTCGGCAACGACTCCGACAACATCCACCCGACGCCAGATGCAACTCCGACGAGATCCAGAGCCCATCTCCGAGCGCCCCTCCGCAAACCAGTACCACGTCGAGCTTCAGCACGTCTTGGCGGATCTGGTAAGCACCTTCCTACTTCCTGGAGCGATGTAGAACGCCGGCGCCGCCGTAGTCAGACGCGCCGCCGCCAGTTAGCGCCGCCAGATTGTGGCTTGGTAGTTTGGTCCGTTGGATCTGCATCGTAGGGCTAGGATAGACCCTGATCCAAGAGGTACGCGTGTGCTTGAGCCTCCAGATCTCATTTAGATCGTGTGGTCCGCAGCGCTCGATCCGCCCGAACCGGTACGCGCCAGTGAGGTTGTGACGCGTGGCTAGGATAAATTAAAAAAACAGAATTTAAACCTGATTTAGATCCAAACTTCGAACTGCTATAACTTTTGAATGCCACGTTAGAATTTTACAAACTTTATACCGTTGGATTCAGTGAAACAAGACCTTTCTGAATATCCAATTTTTTTAACAAATAGTAACAGTTAAAAATGACTTTATTTGTAGAACATGTTTAGGGCTATTTTAAGTATAGATTTATTTTGGTAAATTGTATTGGTTCCAAATAAGTTTAGTTGGCAAACTTGTGACTTATTAAGTTTCTGTAAACATATGCATGCTTGGTAGTGTTTTCAAAAATCACCACTTAGTAAATTCTTGCATGCATGCATTCATAATATTTTTGATTAATTGTGTGTAATTGTATGCTATAATTTTGTGTAGATTTTGCTAGTGATTGTGATTGTGAAGAGTGCTACTCTCCCCACTACCAAGGCAAGTGATATTTTCATGAATATTTCTATCCTATGTTTTGTACTAGCATTAGATATTTTGCTAAGTCTTGCATGCTATTTTTGACTAATGCTAAGTTGGGAAATCCTAAGTAGTGTAGAATGGTAGAATTGCTAGGGAATTTACCTAAGTTAAGTTATCTTACCATGCTTAGCCTAGCTATTTAGCAAACAAGGGTTGGTGGAAATCTATACACACTATGACGAAAATATCTCTAAGTCATGAGACTTATGCTTTTCTAATAAAACAACTAAGTCAAATGAACCTCGTGGGTGGAATGGATGGATTGGGTTATGTTGAGTGGTTACACAAGGCCATGGACTTGGGTTGTGTATCTCACTTGTGGAATGCCACCCAGGCACAAAGGGATTTGGAGGCCAAGTGTTGAGAAAGCTTACAGTGCAACCACTTGGCAATATGGGCTCTGCCTTGATCATATAGGTTGCTAGAACTTAGTCACTTGGACAGTTGGTGGTAGTTGGGATGATAGGTTGGAACGCGTCCATTTGACTAAGGAAAAGCTTCTGAAAGGTCCTGTCTTGGGAAACCAAGTCTGGTGGGGAAAGTGCACAACCTCTGCAGATGGAAAACCTAAGTACTTAGCCTAGTCCAAGGCAATGGACAATTGAGCACCAAGACATGGAAGCTACAAGAATCTCATCACTCCAACTTCTAATTAAAAATTTGTGGGTGAACAAGGGTGAAGGACCCCAATGTCTATTGGTGGTTTCTTGGGAATGTTTTGACAAAGAAAAACTTAGTGATTTCAACTAATAGGAAAAACTTATTTTCAAGCAAAGCAAGCCAAGCTACACTTAGCCAAAATGCATATAGTAATATAGTCCACTTAAAATATACTAAGGTATCACTTGCCAATACTATTCCAAAGTATTGACCCTCTGTGGCTGTAACTTGTGATGTTGCAGGTTACTCCGATGATGAATAGGAGTCATGAGTCTACACTCAACATGCTTGCCTGTGGCACATGAAGATGAAGACTTATGTTTATTTACTTATTCCATAAACTCTTGTATTAGGCCTTTGGCCCTGAGTTGTAAAAGACTATGTTTTATCTCTGGAATGAATGTAATAAACGACCTTTGTATCTGTGTACTTCATCTTAAACTGTGGATACTAGCGTTGATCCAGGGACTAGCATTGCAATCACAGGGATCTTCTCCTTTATAAAGGAGGGGTCTAACAGATGGTATCAGAGCACTGTGTTGCCCATAGGATTATGACCCTAGGATTGGAAAACCACTAAGGAAAAGTTTTCAACTACTTCTACACTTGTCTATTCTTCTCGTAAAATTTTTCTAATATTTTCATTCTCAACTCCATTTGTAGATGAACTCCATCAATGAAGGTGTGAAGAAAGGACCAGTCATGACCATGACCTTGGAGTGTGAAACTGAGTTTCCAAATATTCTCAAGGACCTCATGGTGAAAATGGAAGAACATGGTGCAACTGTGTATAAGGGCTTTCCAGTGATGGATGAAGGAGTGGAGTATTGGTGGGTGCAACTTCACTTGTACAAAAACAAGGAAGACAACCACAAAGAAAGGGGATTCTGCATGTACACCAACACTACAATGCACACCACATTCTTTGAGTCAGCTAGAGATGCAGCTTGGAGGACTATCAAAGAACTAAGTGCTAGAGTCAAGTGCAGAATGCTCAACCTCCAAAAGGACTTAGAGAAAGAGAAGGAACTTACTCAAGAGTTGGAAGCCACCAACCAAGAGTTAAGGGGAGATGTTATAGACTTAGTGATGGAGTCAAGAGAACAAGATTGGTGGATTGCCTCTAGGAACATTGTGTTTGCTAATAGATCCAGTGAGATTGGATTGTAAGGGCACTTCATTAGTTGGACCACCACTTATCACCTTATTTTCCAAAAAAAAAATGATACTTTAAATAAGTATGGACCTTGATTGATGTAATGGACTTATGTATGCATGACTTGTGTGATGATTGTGTTCCATGGATATGTATGAATGTTTGTCTTGATTTACCTTGAATTGTGTTGTTCTAACTTTTCATTCTTATAAATAGATGCCTATTGCCATCAACACTGTTGAGGAGTTCCAGGTTACTCGTTTTGGTCCCCGTATCATTGAGCTTACCACTTTGCTCGATCTCCCTCTTCCCGCCATCACGGTGTACCCACTTACCAAGTTCGAGAGGAAGGACCTCTGGGATTCAAGGTGAACCTGCCCGGACGCCAGACTGAGCCTACTACGGAGGCCATCGTCTTCAATCTGATGCACGACGACAGGGAGAGAGGCATGGAGGTAGTCATGCAGGACCTGATAGGACGACTGTTAGGCCGTCACTCCCGACAGGTTAGGGGCACCCACTTTCACGTCTTCGGAAGACGTGATGTTGATGGAGAGTCCATCGACTTTGAGGATGACTCGAGGGACACGGCAAAGCCGATACGTCTCTACCTCCAGGACTTAGAGACTCTTCTCAGGCACGTAGATACGGACAGGACGAACGTCATGCTCGGAAATGACGAGCTTCAGGTGAAGCTTCGCGAGAAGGACAAGCTTTTTGCGCAGCAGGATGATATGATCAAGGAAATGGAGACAAAGTTCGAGGCCCAGGACCGCAAGTTCAAGAGTCCGGAGAAACGCGTCCAGGATAGGAACAAGAAGATCCGGGACATGACCGAGGAACTGAAGTCCAAGGATTTCGAGCTAGAGCAGCAGCAGATGGTTATTGAGAGACTTCGCTCCCAGAAGAGGGCTCTCAAGGCCAAGGTCGATTCCTTGACCACTACGATTGAGGAGAACAAGACCGCGATGGAGAACGCAGGTCTTACCTTCGTAGAGGAGGAGATTGATGCCGATGAGTAGACTTGACTACTCGTTTACCTTTCATATTCGTACTTAATATTGTGAACTTATTATTGGACCATCCGACATGTGGATGGCTTGCCACTTGTGTGTTTTATTTCATGAACTTATCATCTGGTTGTTGAACTTTTATTCTTATGTTGCATGTTATGTGATTTTCTTGTGATGTATTGTGCATAAAACATCTAAGGGTATCTCATTCTTATCTATTTGAACAAACCACAGATGCCTCCCCGTCGCGCAAACCCCAACCCCAACAACATCACCCCGGAAATGCAACAAATGATGAATGCACAAACACAACTTATGCAAATGATGACGACATTCATTCAAAACCAGAATAACAACATCAACAACCCCAACAACAACAACAACCCCAATGACAACAACAACCCACCGGGTTTTGATATGCTCACCAGATTTCTGCGATTGAGACCAGCAAAGTTTTCGGGAACAACTGATCCCATGGTGGCCAATGACTGGCTACGTTCCGTGAACAAGGACTTAGTGACCGTGGGCTGCACGGATGCTGAAAAAGTCAGGTTCGCAGCACATATGTTGGAAGGACCAGCCGCCACATGGTGGGACAACTTCCAAATCACCACTCCTATTGATGAGGTGACTTGGGCTATCTTTGAAGATGGCTTTCGCACTGCTCATATCTCATCATGAGTGATGAGTCTGAAAAAGAAGGAGTTTCACAACCTGAAGCAGCGCCACCGCAGCGTGGCAGAATACATAGAAGAGTTCAACAATCTAGCACGCTATGCACCGGATGAGGTTGACACAAATGGCAAAAGAAAGGAAAAGTTTCTGGAGGGCTTGAATGATGAGCTGAATCTGCAGTTGTCTGTGGCATATGTTCCAACTTATCATTCTTTGTGTGACAAGGCTGCTATTTTGGAGAGTAAAATGAAGCAAGTCGAGAGTAGGAAGAGGAAACACTCCGACAAGCAAAGCTCGGGATCGTCTCACAAACGATCTCACTATGATGACAGTGGCAGCTCAGGATCCCATAAGCATGGGAAATTCAGCAAGCACAACCACAACCGTCATGACAACAAACATCACCGCAGTCATGACAAGGACAAGTACAAGAACCACAAGGGTGGACATAAGAGCCACTATAGTGGTAATGGTAGTGGAAGTGGAAGCCAACCTCCTAAAAAGGACATCAGTCAGGTTGAGTGCTTCAAATGCAAGAAGCTGGGGCATTATGCTAATGAGTGCCCTGAGAAGAAAGCTGAAGGACCTAACAAGCCAAATCCTTTTCAGAAAGGACAGGTTAACCACATCAATGTGGAGGAGGTCTATGAGGAGCCTGATGCCGTTGCTGGTAAGTTCAGACTCAATTCAATTTCAGCATTTGTACTCTTTGATACCGGTGCATCTCATTCATTCATATCAAAAGCATTCGTTGAAAGAAATGAACTACCGGTAGAAACCATTGGGTGTACTATAAGAGTAAGTTCTCCAGGGGGAGAAATGATAGTAAACTCAGGATGTCATGAATTAGTCATAGAGTTTGGAAAACATAAGTTTCTAGTGAACCTAATAATCCTGAATTCCCAAGGATTGGATGTGATTTTGGGAATGGATTGGATGGCTAAGTATGAGGGGATACTAGATTGTGCCAATCGTACAGTTACACTCACAACCCCAGAAGGAAAAAGAATAAAATTCAAGTCAAACTTCGAATCCAAGGGAAGTAAGATGAATTCTCTTAAGGGGGTTAGCATGGACATTGTGCCAATTGTATGTGAGTATCCGGATGTGTTTCCGGAAGAGTTGCCAGGAATGCCACCAGATAGAGATGTGGAATTTCTGATAGATTTGGTACCTGGTTCTGGACCAATAGCTAAGAGACCATACAAAATGTCAGTTGATGAACTGAAAGAGCTCAAGAAGCAGCTAGGAGAACAATTGCAGAAAGGGTTTATTCAACCAAGTTCTTCATCTTGGGGAGCCCCAGTATTGTTTGTGGAGAAGAAGGATAGAACACAAAGATTATGTATTGACTACCTTTCTCTCAACGAGGTAACCATCAAGAACAAATATCCTTTGCCAAGAATCAACGACTTGTTTGATCATCTAGAAGGAGCATGTGTATTCTCGAAGATTGATCTCCGGTCAGGTTATTTTCAACTCAAGATAAGAGAGCAAGACATACCTAAAACAACATTCACCACAAGGTATGGATTGTATGAGTACACTGTAATTCCTTTTGGTTTAACCAACGCTCCAGCATACTTCATGAATATGATGAACCAAGTATTCATGGAATTTCTCGACAAGTTTGTTGTCGTTTTCATCGATGACATCTTGGTCTACTCCAAGATCAAGGAAGAACATGAAAGACACTTACGCTTGATACTTGAGAAACTGAGGGAACATAAACTTTATGCCAAATTCAGCAAGTGTGAGTTCTGGTTAGAGGAAGTTGGTTTTCTTGGTCATGTTATGACAAAGGATGGTGTGGCAGTTGATCCTGCCAAAGTTTCAGCTGTGACAGAATGGGAATCACCCAAGAATGTGAAAGAAGTTCGTAGTTTCCTCGGCTTAGCAGGCTACTACAGAAGATTCATTGAAAATTTCTCGAAGGTTGCTAAGCCAATGACAGAATTGTTAAAGAAGGACAAGAAATTTGCTTGGTCTGAAGGTTGCGAAGTCAGCTTCCAAGAGTTGAAGAAGAGACTTGTGACAGCACCAGTTCTATGTCTGCCAGATTTGGAAAAGGATTTCCAAGTATATTGTGATGCGTCTCATCAAGGTTTGGGTGCCGTACTTATGCAAGACGGTAAAGTCGTAGCCTATGCTTCGAGACAACTCAAAACTCATGAAGTAAACTATCCTACTCATGATTTGGAGTTGGCCTCTGTCGTCCATGCACTCAAAACATGGAGACATTACCTTTTGGGAAAGCGTTGTGAAGTGTTCACCGATCATAAGAGTTTGAAGTATATCTTCACCCAGAAGGAAATCAACATGAGACAAAGAAGATGGCTAGAGCTTATCAAGGATTAAGACTTAAGTTTGCAATACCACCCCGGTAAAGCAAATGTAGTAGCAGATTCTCTAAGTCGTAAGACGTTTGTAAATGGCCTTACCAAAGGTGGATTTCCAGATGACTTGTGTAAGCAATTCAAAGAACTCAGATTGGAAATTGTGCCTGAAGGACATCTCATGTCTTTGGATGTTCAACCCACTTTGTTGGACAAGATCCGAGAAGCTCAGAAGACTGATAAGGAAATTGAAAAGATTAAGGGGAATATTAGTCTAGGGAAAGCTAAGAGTTTCCATATAGACGAACAAGGTACTTTATGGCACGGGAAACGTATATGTGTTCCACAAGACCCGGAGTTGCGGAAACTGATCTTACAAGAAGGTCACAACTCTCCGTATTCTATTCACCCAGGAAACACCAAGATGTACATGGATATGAAAGAAAGATTTTGGTGGAACAATCTAAAAAGGGACATCGCCGAGCATATTGCTTTGTGTGATGTGTGTAGCAGAGTAAAAGCGGAGCACCAGAAACCAGCAGGTTTACTTCAACCACTGCCTATTCCTGAATGGAAGTGGGAAAATATTGGTATGGATTTCATTACCGGATTACCAAGGACAAGGTCAGGGTATGATTCCATATGGGTAGTAGTGGATCGCCTAACTAAAGTGGCTCATTTTATACCCGTGAAGACAACATATACAAGTGCCAAGTTAGCAAAGATCTACATGAGCAGAATTGTATGCCTTCACGGTGTGCCTAAGAGTATTGTATCAGATAGGGGAACTCAATTCACTTCTGTCGTGGTGGTGTCACGGCAGATGCCATGGGTAGGCTAAAGATTGGGGCCAATGGGTGCTAGTGGGATCTGGGGAGGGAAGACGCAACTGATTCTACACTCAGTTAGTAAGGAAAAGATCTTTATTTCTCTTCTTATGGGTTACAAGTGCTCCTTGAGCTGTATACAGGGAGACCTGATGAATCTTACCAGCCTAACGGTACTGAAGGGACTCGATCCCACCCTCAGGGTCCAAGCCTC
Organism: Avena atlantica; assembly: GCA_910589765.1. NCBI lineage: Eukaryota > Viridiplantae > Streptophyta > Magnoliopsida > Poales > Poaceae > Avena > Avena atlantica. The sequence goes on from OU342736.1 coordinate 16,991,507, forward strand.
CCCTTATAAAGAGGTGCCTTGGGCGCCCTTAGGGCTGACGGGGCAAGCATATTCGAGGAATATGCTTGTCCCAGAATAGTAGTTCGGCGGCCTCCTTTCCCTGTCGCCCTTCTAACAACGGCAAGGCTCCAGAGAACCCCTCCTGCCTGCCTCGGGATCCAGGACTGTCACCCTCGTGACCTCCTTCTGCCCCTCTGACGTCCTGCATCTTTGTCTCTTGTGCTTGGCTCCGCTCTGATTCCTTCTAGCCTGCAGCTATAGTTTGACCTTGGGTTTCTCCTTCTCCTGCAAGCTTCGTATCACTCGGCCTTACCTTACCTTGTGTAACTCGGCTTGTCCCTCACCTGCCTCAAGATCACTCTGGCTAACCCGGCCGACCCTCGTAGTAACTCGGCCGGGTAGCTGCTCGATACACCTACACGGGTTTCTCGCCTCCGTACCTCGGCCGACACATTCATGATTCGGCCGACCTAAAACGTAACTCGGGAACTAGACGGGGATTGTCCCTCTGTCTTTCCCCGTCTCTGACCTATCCGGGGTCAACCCCCCGACATTAGTCCCCGAAGCTGGTGCGGCCCCGTCGATAACTTCGGCCGGGTCGTTTCAGCTTCATTATATTCTTCAGCTTTGTTTCCGAGTTATATCCTCTTCCTCCGAGATTTCCTCGTTCCTTCTCTCATATGCCATGTCCTACGTGTCACCCCCATCATCGTTCTTCTAGTTTTCTGGTCCCTCTAAAGTACTCACTGACAGGCTACAGTTAACTTTGTACCTGCCGCGCCGCCGCTGCGATGCCTCGGGTGCCGTTTCCCCTGGGGATCGTAACGCTCTTCCTTCCTGTGTGGCCGTTGGTGTGGCTCCACTTATCGTCGTGCGTTCGTGCCGCACCCACGATCTACAGTCAACCGCAACACCCACAATCCCACTACCTTGCTCGTGGCTCGATTATAAAGAGGGGGACGGTGTTTGGGGAACTCACTTTTCCCCTTCTCGCCCGTCTTCGTCTTCCTCCTTCCTTCCGCCGGTGCGTCCTTTCGCAGCTCCGTTGCCGCGCGCTTGCCAGAGCCTCCGTCGGTGAAGACTCCGCCGCGCCGTTCTGCCTGCCTCGCCTGCGCTCTGCGGCTTTGGCTCCGTCGCCGGTGAGTCCTCTCCGGTCGCATTGCCTGGGTTTTTCCCTAGATTCATCTGTTTCGATTCCGTGCTCGTGCGACGGTTCCTCTGTTTCTTCGCCATTGTTCTCGTGCAAAATTCCGACGGGACCTTGCAACTCTAAACTCTCCTCCGCCGCCAGTCTTTCCTCCGGCGATCTTTCCGGCGCACATATGTCTAGTTCGTTTAACGGCGCTCTGGTTGAGGACGATGACGCTGGCTCCGGGCCCGAGCTAGGCTCGTGGCAGGGCTCTTCTGTCACACGCCGTGAGATAGAGTGGCTCATCCGGACTCGAAGAATTCCCGCCGAGGTTTCTTGCCGTTTACCCGGCAGCGAATCCTCTCCGGATGTTAGGGAGGGCGAGTATGTAGTTTTTATGTCGCACTTCGCGCGTGGCTTCGGTCTCCCTCTTAGCGATTTCGCTAGAGAATTCCTTGACTACTTCGGCCTTCAGCCGCATCATCTTCCTGCGAACGCTATCGCTTCTCTTTCTGCTTTCATCTGCGCATCGGAGGGATACTTCGGCTTGTGGCCGTCAGTGCATGTCTGGTCGAAGTTCTTTCAGATTCGCTCCAATGTAGTTCCTGACAAATCTCTACACTCTTCCGAGAAGTTGCTTACCCAGTGTGGGGCAGCGTCTATTACACCTCGGAGGAAGTCCGTGTTTCCTCGTGTTACCGGGTTGGAGTCGTGCAAGAAGTGGCACAAATCATTCTTCTACGTCAAGAACAGAGGGGCTGAGGACAAGATTCGGCTCCCTTCATTCTCAATTGGTACACCTTCCAAAGTGAACTGGCTCTACAATCCGAGGAAAACCCATGCCTTGGCCGAGGCCTTCGAGATTCGGCTTAAAGAGTTGATCCGGGCCGGGTTATGCGGCGAAGACCTGATGGCTACTTTCATTAGTAGCCGGATCTGCCCATTCCAGAAGCGGACTCACAAACTGTGCTACATGAGTGGTCCCCTTGACCCTAATCGAGTCTCGACCGTGGAGCTGGACAACTACCTGATCTATAAGCGCGTCCGAGCTGTCTTCAAGACAGAGATGCCTGAGGATTGGGCTTGGGGGTTAAAACCGTTCACCCGTGATCATCCGCCTCCCGAGGTGAGCTTAATCTACACCGCTCTGCTATTCCATTGTTTTTGTAACGGGTTCATCTAACTTTCTTTTTCCTCGTCTTGCAGAGGTTCACAGAGCAGAAGAACGAGGACGCCGAACTTCTGCTGCTCCCTTGGCCCGCGGACAGGAGTACCCCGGATATTGGTGAGCCGGACTCCGAGGAGTTCGTCCCTAAGTCGGATCCTGCCCCGGCTCGAGCTCGTGGCAAGACTTCGGCGCATGATGAAGAAGGTGATTCGGACGAGGTCCAAATTCTTGAGGTAGTTGCCGCTATGCCTATTTCTTATGCATTTCCGGCTTCTACCTTCCCAGCTAATCCGGCCGGTTAGGTTCACGACGCCGAGCCCATTGCTTCTCGACCCCCTGTTACCTCGGGGAAGCGCGGGGCTCCTGCTAGTGCCTCGGAGGCGGTTCCCAAGAAACGAGTGACGAAATCCGCTCCGAACCCTCCCACGCGCAAGACTATGCCTGGGGTCGCTGGGTAAGTTCCTTTTGCTTATATTTCTTGTTTCTTTCTTTCTATTTTTCATACTGACGATTCTTCTTTCTTATTTTTGCAGTGCTCCTCTTTCTATTAAACCCGGCGGTCCTAGTATGACTAGTCGCCCGATTCAGCCGCCGTCTCCTCCTCCTGCTGATGATACTAGGATTCCTAGTCCTATTCGTCCTGCTTCTCCTCTAGCTCCGAATATGTTGCCTCTTCGTCGCGAAGTGCCTGAGACCCCTTCCATTGACCCGGACTCAAACCGGCCCTCCGAAGTTTTTGTCGAACCTGCCGCCCCTTCTATGGGCCCCAGTGCTGCTACTGAGTCTCTGTCTACCCCGGCAGTTTTTATAGCCACTCCAACCTCGGCCGAGAAGGTCGTTATCTCGGAGCCCTCTACGACCATAACCCCTGCTGCTCCTAAAGACGCCGTCGCCACCTCCGAGGCGTCACTTCCTGCTGATGCCTCCTCTAAGGCGAGAATAACTGTTGCCGCCAAGACTTCCTCTTCTCAGAAGGGTCTTGTCGGCTCTTCTCAGCCGAGTATTGCCGACATGTTGCGTCAGGGAGCTGCACCTACTAAGGTCTCCGTTGCCTCGGCCGCCGGCACCCATCTCACTCTTCATAAGAGTCCTGCGACCGCCGTGGTCGATCAGCCTGTCCGGGGTAAGGTCTTAACTCGGACAGCCAGTGGGCACAGCCTCGGAGCGCTGGTGGAGTATGCGAATAATTGGAACGCTGCTGATCAGTTTGAGGGTAATCCTATGAATCAACCCTTTCAACTTTCTGATATCAGCGGCCGTTTTGACCATGCTGCCAAGTTTATCGTTGATACCAACAAGATGAATGAGGTAATTACTGTTTCTCTGAGTTTTAAATTATTCCTCAGATGTTACTATATGCTCTAGTCCCCGAAACTTGTAAGGGAATTACTTGTTATACGCTTGTAAGTTTAATGATCTTTTGACTTAATTTTATTCCTATGGTTCGTTAATCCGGCCATCCATATCCGAGTTTGACCTGGATATGCTGTAGCTTTGAATAACTAGCCGCCTAAATCCGAACTAAGTTCTGCTTGATTCGGATCTAATTTAGCTTTGGATATCCAGCCACCTAGAGCCGAATAAAATTTTGCATGATTCGGATCTAATTTTAACTTCGAATATCCAACTACCTAGATCTGAGTTAAATCCTGCTTGACTCGGATCTGGTTTAGCTTCGAATATCCAGCCACCTAGGGCCGAATTAAGCTCTGCTTCATTCGGATCGAATGTAGCTTTGAATATCCAGCCACCTAGATCTGAGTTAAGTCCTGCTTGACTCGGATCTGGTTTAGCTTTGAATATCCAGCCACCTAGAGCCGAATTAAGCTCTGCTTGATTCGGATCGAAAGTAGCTTTGAATATCCAGGCACCTAGATCTGAGTTAAGTCCTGCTTGACTCGGATCTGGTTTAGCTTCTAATGTCCAGCCACCTAGAGCCGAATTAAGCTCTGCTTGATTCGGATCGAATGTAGCTTTGAATATCCAGCCACCTAGATCTGAGTTAAGTCCTGCTTGACTCGGATCTGGTTTAGCTTTTACTGTCGATTTATCATTTTGCCTCATTGTTCAGGTTGCACATGACCGGCGGACCGCCGAATTCCAGAGGTTGCTTTTTTCGCATCGCAAGCTGGAAGAAAAGTACGAGAAAATTCTTCCAGTGGTGAAGAAGGCTGGTATGTCGATATTTCCTTTTCCTTATTTTCAATGTTCTCATGTATTTTGTCAACACCCGGATTTTTCAATCCTAGATGCCTGTTATGCCATACATCGCAATCCCAGGATTACCATTTTTGCGAGATATAATAGAATTGGATACCATAGTACTTCATCCATTACAACGATACATAAGTTCTTACACAAATAGGGATCTCATGATCCAGTCCTTAATACAACATCAAGCAGCGGAATACAGAATAGTAACGGTAGCGTAGGCGAGGCTCCATCTTCGGGGTCACAGGCAATGCTGACGATGGGAGATGGTCCTAGTTGTCGTAACCGTCCTGGGGTCCATCCTCCAGGTACTCCTCTTCATAGTCTAGCCATGGGAATAGCCAGGGACAAAGCCATGAGTACTCTTTAAGTACTCGCAAACTAATACTAACAAGAAAAAGGGGTTTTTAGATAATAGGACACTAGGCTCTAGGGTTGTTTTGCCAAAGCCAGATTTATACTACTAAGTTCCCAAGCTAGTCACAATTTTATAACTCCTAAGTGGGATCTTGTATTTCTAGTCACAACTCTGTTGTGGTCAAGCCAAAGTCTCAAGTCGTTCACAAGTCATTTTGAAAAGTCTGACGGGGGAATAGTATGGCCACTCCAACTGTCCATAACCGCGGACGCGGCTATTCGAATAGTTTGACACTCTGCAGAGATTGTACACTTTCACCACAACATTCGATACATCCGTCAGGAACAAATCCTGAATTCACCATACTCAGTATGCGGATAATCAATCCTAACCTTCCAATTACACTCCCTAGTATAAGCACCTCTCCTGTGAGTTTGGCCTCCCAACCATGACCACTGTCATCTTGGGTACTGCACAGGTGGAAAATCTTCACAAGGTAGCCTCAGCTCAGACCTTGGCCATGAGGGAACTAATACTAAGGTATATAAGTTTCCAGTCAAGCCCTACCCAATATTCGGGTATTGTGGTTGTACGATAAAATTGGAATGGTATCGCATCCAGACAACCCTCAGTTTTATAAAGGGGTAAGGCTCATGCCTCAACATTCTCATCACCAAAATCATCAAGTGTTTGGAAACACATGTCCAAAACATTTCAATAGAATGATCCATCATTCCAAGGTTTTCATAACCATTTTTCCACCAAGTATTCCCATCTAAAGTTGATCAAGTTTTATGCTTAGCACTAGCATCTACAGGTGGGGTAGTACTAATAGAGGGGTGGTAACTAGTGGAGTTGCAACTAAGTCCAACCTTATATCATAAGCTGATATCAAGGTTTCTAGCTTAGGCCAATTTTAATGCTCTTTATGCAACCTTCAGCACAACTGTCTAGTATCTACCAAAATTCTTGGGTAGCCTCTAAGTAAACTTTGATAAACAAATAAAGTAAAAAGCTTGCCATAAAACTAGGATTGGTTTAGCAAGTGGGTATGGTTACATACGCTTAGGGCATGTATTAATCATATCACAAGCATGGGTTGTGGCAACAATAGGGTGTCTTATGCGCTTGCATAGGTATAGTATCTTGCAAGTGTTAGCTTGCATTGGTAAACTTGGTTAGTATAGCTTGCATCAATATCAGTATAAGCTTGCCTTGTGCAGAGAAGTGGTTGAAGTTCTCCTCGGCTTCCTCTTCGTGGTATCCTCCTTCTTCCTCGTAGCCTTGGTCGGTACTAGCGTCTATGAATAAATACGAGGTACACAATCACCAAACAATACTTAACTACTTGCAATCATCACACACAAGGGTCCTATAGATGATCTAGCATCATCTCTAACATTACAAGGTTAAGGATTGGTTTAAGTCTTCTTATTATAGAAAAGTAATTTCTACTCATTGAAAAACTACTTAAGATTTAATATTCTCCAAACTAAACATGGGATCATGTTGACACATGTCATCACCACATGTTGTAGTCCATGGGAATGTGATTTTAAAGTGGTGTCACAATTTAACAAGGTTTTACCCTTTTATTTTAATTAATTAAAGTGGCTCGAAATGCTTATGAAGCATTCTTTTATTCCTTGAACATTATTTCTGCAAGTAACCTATATATATTTTTATATATTCTGAAAGGTATGGTTGAAAGTGATTTTTGAGAGTTGGAATCAACTCAAAAGCTATTGTGGTTTAAATTTGAAAAATGTTTGAATGCAGAAAAGCTTCTGCCTTGTCATTTTTGCTAAGGGTGATCTACAGAACCAAATGACTTGAATCCAACGGGCTTGGATTAAGCATTCACAGACCTTTCCAACAAAATTGGTTTCATCTAATTTGGTGCACTAAATCGATCTGGGTTAATTTTTGATGTTGGGTACAGAAGTGTGTTTGAAATTAAAAAGAAAAGATTTAATTTGAATTGTTGGGCTGCGCGGGAAATTCTAACGGGCCGGCCTGCTAAGCGCAGTGCTCCCGCGGGCTGCTTAAGTGGGTGTCCCCACTCGTTAGTGACACGGGGCTGGGCAAAGCGGTATGGGGCAACGTGGTTCATTCGATCTGGTTCTAATCCAACGGCTGAGGGTCATCGTCGACGCGAGACAGCTCCGGCGAGAACGAAACCTAGCGCGGCCAGTGAGGGGTGCTGGGGGCTCACCGGAGTACGGGCGAGGGTCGGCGAGGCGGGCGAACGACGAAGTCGACGACGGCGAACCTCCTGGTACCGGTGGCTTCTCCTGGGGCGGCTCCAATCGCTGGCTCCTTTCTTCTCCGGCAGCGGCAGGCTCTAGTGAAATTCCGGCGGGGTGGTGCTCGCCTTGCTCTAAGAATGGTGTGGCACGATCAGTGAGGAGAGGGGAGTGAGATGGTGTGAAGAAATCGTGCGGGGGTGGCCTCTATTTATAGTCGAGCGAGGGGACCGTCGGGGCGCAAGGTGAGCTCGTCGGAGGCGACGTTACAGGCAGCTAATGGCATGGGCAAGGGTAGGGGACGGTGCTGTGTCTCCTGGCGATGCTCAACGACATGGTCGCGAGGGATGGGGCGGTGTGGTTTGGTCTGGAACGGGCGGTGCTCTGCGCGGCAGAGGCTGCGTTCTCGACGGCGGGCGGTGGCTGTATGGCGCGGGGCGTTAAACGGGGATGTCTGGCGGTCTCCTGGGTCGGTGGTGATCGTGTGTGCGCGCGGTGAGGGCGGCGCGCGGTCTGTGGGTGGTGGTCGAGGGTGGCGCTCTGGCGCACGCTCGGCATGGTCTGGGCGTGTCTTGTGCGCGTGATCCAGGGCTTGGCAACGCTCGCGGCTGGGACAGGCAGTGGCGGTGGATGGTGGGCTGCCTCCCAGACAAGGTTGGCACGGCTAGTTCTCCCTCTAGCCTGCTGTCGACTATGGGGTGGCATTGAGGTGCTCGGCTGTTCACCATTAATGGCAATGGCAAACTCACAGGGGTGCTAGGGCTGGTCTAACCTTTCTATATGATCTACTGGATCGTGTGAGAGCTAACTAGGGAACAAGTTAGGCTCAAAACACTGCACACTATAGTGTTTTGTGTTTTGTTGTTTGATTTGTGTCTGCAACCTGTTTGATGAAATGGCCGCATGAAATCAAGTTCTGAATTTTTAAATGATTTTTGGTGGGTTTGCTAGATTGGTTCTGGTGAGTCTGCAGATGCTTGGGTTTTGAAAATTGAGCTTGTTTAAGTGGGTTTTGAAAAAGTGGGATCTTCCCATATGAAGAAGATTCAATTTTGAGTTGTCATTTAAACTATGCATTTGAAAGTTTCTGGATGATCACAAGGTGGGCCTTGATACTTTGTTATGAGTACATTCAAGGGGTGCAAAGATCCAGAAAAGTTTCTGTTAGGTTTTGAAAGTTTGAGACAGCCAAAGTAGGCATGGGAGTTAAATTGGTCAAAATGACCATTCACTTAATATATTGGTTTTGACTTATTTTTCTTTAGGAAAAGTGTGGGGAATGTTTTAGATGATGTTCTTTTCACCTAAGAAACATTTTACAAGCAATGGATCACACAAACAAAGTGGTTTTTAAAGAATTTCAAAATTCATGCATACACATATACATGCTTTCATGAATTGATTTAGAAAAGTTTTTGTTAACCCTAAACTTTAGGATTAGTGTTTTGTTGATCTAAGTTTGATATTTTTGGGATGTTACAAACCTTCCCCCCTTAAACAAAATCTCATCCCGAGATTTGAAAAAGGACGAAAAGATTACCTAGGATTTGAAGAGATCTGGAAACTCCGTCCTGATGTGATCTTCGCGTTCCCAGGTAGCTTCCTCTTCTGTGTGGTTGCTCCACTGAATCTTGAGAAACTTGATGCTTCGGGTTCTGGTCGTTCGAAAAGCTTCCTCCAATATACGGATGGGTACTTCGGGATAGGTCAGGTCATCATTGATCTCTATGGTCCAATGATCGATATTCTTGAACACTTCGGTCTTCTCGGGGACTTCGAGACATTTGCGAAGTAACGAGATATGGAACACATTGTGCACTGCTGACATCTCTTCTGGTAGCTCGAGTTGATACAATACTTCTCCTCGACGGTTCAAAATTTTGAAAGGTTCGATATATCTGGGGGCTAACTTTCCTTTGAGTTGGAAACGCTGCATTCCCTTCAATGGCGACACTTTCGGGTAAACAAAGTCTCCAATGTTAAAGGCGAGGTCTCGACGTCTCTTGTCGGCGTAACTCTTTTGTCGGGATTGGGCTGTCTTGAGATGCTCTCGAATCTTGTGAACCTTCTCTTCTGCTTCTCGTAGGATGTCGGGTCCGAAAATTTGACTCTCTCCTACTTCCGACCAATTCAAAGGGGTGCGGCACTTCCTTCCGTACATGAATTCAAATGGGGCCATTTGCAAACTGGCTTGGTAACTATTGTTGTAGGAAAATTCTGCAAACGGCAGACAGTCTTCCCACATGGATCCATATTCTAGCACACATGCTCTAAGCATATCTTCGAGTATTTGGTTTACTCGCTCCGTTTGTCCATCGGTCTGGGGGTGGTACGCGGTACTGAAATCTAGGCGGGTTCCTAAACCTTCCTGTACCTTCTTCCAGAATCTCGAGGTAAACTGAGTTCCTCGATCCGATACGATATTCTTGGGGACTCCATGCAAACTAACGATCCTAGCGATGTACAACTCTGCTAGCTTCGAACTCTGATAGGTGGTTTTAACGGGCAAGAAATGGGCGACTTTGGACAATCTGTCCACTATGACCCAAATAGAGTCATTTCCCCTACTAGAAGTAGGTAGTCCAGTGATAAAGTCCATTCCTACAGAATCCCATTTCCATTCCGGAATTTGCAAAGGTTGCAACAATCCAGCGGGTCTTTAATGTCCTGCCTTGACTCGCTGACATATATCACACTTGGCGATATAGCTTCCGATTTCTCTCTTCATCTTATGCCACCAAAATTGCTCTTTCAAATCTTGATACATCTTAGTTCCTCCTGGATGGATAGAATAAAGAGTATCATGAGCCTCCTTCAAGATAACTTCTTTTAACTCAGAATCTGCTGGTACACAAAGGTGTCCTTTGTACCACAAAACTCCTTCTTCGTCCTCGGTGAATCCGGGTACTTTGCCTGTACCGATACGACGTTTAATTCCGTCGATACTAGCATTTCCTTTCTGCGCCTTTTTAACCTGACTGATCAAAGTGGGCTGAAGTTCTATGCTAGCCAAAAATCCTTCACTTACTAATTCTATTCGAAAATCTTCAATCTCTTTGTGCAAACTTGGTTGCTCCTTCAAAATCATGGAGTTCAAGCGGCACGGCAATCTGCTAAGGGCATCGGCTACTACGTTGGCTTTTCCAGGGTGATAATGAATGTCCAGGTCGTAATCCTTGATTAGCTCAATCCATCTTCTCTGCCTCATATTCAGCTCCTTCTGAGTGAATATATACTTTAGGCTCTTGTGATCCGAATAAATCTCACAACGTTTTCCCATAAGGTAATGTCTCCATGTCTTCACGGCTAGAACTACGGCTGCGAGTTCGAGGTCATGGGTTGGATAATTTTGTTCATGCTACTTCAATTGTCGCGATAGATAGGATATAACTTGGCCTTCTTGCATTAACACACATCCGAGACCAATCTTGGATGCGTCACAATACACATCGAAGGGCTTCGTGATATCCGTCATGATCAAGATTGGGGCGGAAATCAATCTCCTTTTGAGTTCTTGGAAACTCGCTTCACACTTGTCTGTCCATTCAAACTTCTTGTCCTTCTTCAGCAATTGGGTCATGGGTCGGGCGATACTAGAGAATCCTTCTACGAATTTGCGGTAATATCCCGCCAATCCGAGAAAAGCACGAACTTGGGTTTGAGTGGTTGGGGCTTGCCAATCTTCTACATCTTTCACTTTGGCAGGGTCAACGGCAATTCCTCTGGCTGATACAATGTGACCGAGGAATCCTACTTCCTGTAACCAGAATTCACATTTGCTAAATTTTGCATACAGCTGATGCTCTCTAAGGGTTCCAAGAATGGTCCTTAGGTGTATCTCATGTTCTTCTTCCAATTTGGAATAAATCAGAATGTCATCGATGAAAACAACGACAAACTTATCCAGGAAGTCCATAAAAATCTTATTCATGAGGTTCATGAAATAAGCGGGGGCATTGGTTAATCCAAAAGACATGACTGTATACTCATACAACCCATATCTGGTGGTAAAGGCCATCTTCGGAATATCCTCTGCACGAATTTTGAGTTGATGATAACCAGTTCTAAGATCAATCTTAGAAAACACCTGGGCACCGGTCAACTGATCAAACAAATCCTCTATCTTGGGCAAGGGATACTTGTTCTTGATGGTGACATCATTCAACTTTCGATAATCCGTACACAAACGGTTACCTCCATCCTTCTTGTCCACAAACAAGACAGGTGACCTCCATGGGGACGCACTTGGTTGAATCAATCCGATTTCTAACATGGAATCCAGTTGCTTCTTCAGTTCTTCTAGTTCTGACGGGTTCATGCTATAGGGTCTCTGGGCTATAGGTCCTGTTCCGGGATTAGTTCGATGATAAACTCGATATCCCTATCTGGGGGCATACCGGGCAAAACATCTGGAAATACATCGGGGTATTCACAGACTACCCGAACTTGGTCGATGGTGGGTTGGGCTAGACTCTTGTTACACTTGAATTGGCGAGGTAAGGTTTCCGATATATGCTCGACTAATATTCCGGCGGTACTAGTCATGGTAATGGCTTTCTTGGCACAGTCAATCATTCCTTTATGTTTGGACATCCAATCCATTCCTAGTACTACTTCCAAACCTTTAGTTCCGAGTACTATTAGATTAGCATAAAAATCTATGCCATGGATTCGGATAGGGACGGCTTTGCAAATTTGCCTAGCCTTGGTGGTCGATCCGGGAATTTGTACAATCATCACATGCTTCAGTTTGGTTGGTTGGATTTTACTAGTGCATGCAAATTCTTCGGTGACAAATGAATGCGATGCACCAGAATCAAACAACACTCTTGCGAGTACTGAATTAACAGAAAACATACCCAGCACGACGTCTGGCGCTTCCTGAGCTTCTTCAGCATGCATGAGAAAAAGGCGGCCATTGCGGTTGAGTGAATTTCCTGGGGCAAATCTTCTCCCTGGCTGGACACGACGCTGCTGCTGGGCTGGGACATTGGTATTAGGGGCTGTAGCGTTCTTCTTGTTGGGGCACTCGTTGGAATAGTGGCCTTTATTTCCACAGTCATAACAGGTCACTTGTGACTTGTCCTTGGCTGCGACAGGCACAGCATTGCTTCCAGTGCTCGGGGCAGTATTGGGGTTGGTGGTAGCATGGTTGGTGTTTAACTTGGGTGGGGCACGGGTGAAAGTGCTAGAATTGCCGGGGTTGTTGTGATTTCCTCCGGGTCTAGGGTTTCCACGGTTGGGATAGTTCGGACGGGTCATAGGGGATATGTTGGTTCTTGGGGCAAATCCTAGAGATGGGTTGGGGCGATACTTTGGGGTCTGATGGGTTCCTGGTTGATGCATCATGCGACGCTTGCGGTTCTCATTGGCCTGGTTGATCTTTCCTTCCATGTGGATAGCGGAGTCGACAAGGGCTTCAATATCAGCAAAGGGAATATTGACTAATATTGTCTGCATCTCGTCATGCAGACCATTCAGGAATCTTTCTTTCTTCTTGGCTTCGGTGTCTATCTCATCTGGGCGTACCTAGCTAATGACAAAAATTTGTCACGGTATTCCACTACAGTCATCCTTCCTTGCTTCAATTCTCTGTACTCGTCTCTCATTCTCTTGATCAAACCTGGCGGCACATGGGTTCTGCTAAACTTGACCTTGAATTCCTCCCAGGTCATCATTCGGCCTCCGGTCATTGCACGAACACTGTTCCACCATGCCCTGGCATCTCCGGCTAGATAATGAGTGGCGAACAAGACTTTCTCGTTGGCTTCTACTCCGGCTACTTCTAAGTTATTCTCCATGGTTTGCAGCCAATCATCAGCGTCTAGGGGTTCTTCTGACTTGGTGAAAACGGGTGGGTTGGTATTCTGGAAATTCTTGAGCTTAGATCCGTGGTTGTCCTGATTTCCATGACCTTGGTTGTTGTGGGCTAGCTGGGCTATCTGTTTCAGAGTGGCTAGGTTGGCTTGCCATTCCGCTCGTTCAGCTTCGCGGTCAGAAGTCAACATTTGCAGGATCTGCAACATTGGGTCCGGGGCTGAACCACTTCCTCCACGTGGCATCTGAAGATTGATATAGATCATGAGAACAGAGGGAAATTTCTAAGGTTTTGGGTCTTTGAAAAGTTTTTAGAGTTTGACTCAAGTTTTCTAGCAACTTGATTTTTCATTCATTCACTCACAGTACACAGTACAACACACACCACAACAAAGCAAAACAGATGGTTTTAAGAACCATTCTGGGAACTACGATACAGTGGGACCGACTACTACTCAATACGCTAGTGCTCAGTGCTACTACTGCTCGGAGTCTGTGGCTTGATCATCTTCCGCATCATCGATGAAGGCGAAATCATCCTCATCGGTGAAGAAGTCCATGGCATGATCCTCCAGAAAATCATCGTCATCGCTGAGATAGGAGTAAGGGTCTCCACGAAGATCTTCTCCGGCATTCTCCCTTTCCTCTAACTGCATGTCTCTCTCATGGATGGTCTCTTCCAGAGCTGAGATACGATGGCGAAGACGGGCAATAATGCGCTCCTTCTTGTCGAGCTGACGTCGGCGAGACTTGCGATCCTTTGCTAGCATGGCGATGGTCTGATCCTTCGTCTTGATGATGGCAGACTTGTGGTTGCAATAGTCACGGCAGTTGTCCAGTTCCTGCTGACGATCATACATCATGAAGCTAAGGTGGTCCAATTGAGTCTTCAGCTCAGGGTGGTATGGGTCTTCCAGTGGTTGACCATTTGCATCACGTCTTGGGCAAAACTCAAAGCGAGTACCCTTGATCTGATTGATGCCCTGCCCGCACAGACGGGAAAGAGCTTCCTGCATTGCTTTGGCAAGTCCATCAAGCCAGTTGTTTTCCCTCCAGGTAAACTGAATTCCCTCCGCAGTGGGAGGTTCAATCTTTCCTCGGAGGCTTGCAACAATTAGCCACTGTAGATCTTCTCCCCCTTGATCATTGAGCTGAGCTCCAAAGAACTCGGGATGCGGGCGCTCCAAAAGTTCCGAAAGCTGATCTAGATCCCTCTCAAAGATAAGGTCTCCTCCATTTCCGAGTTGGTAAAACTTGCTGTACTTCACGTCCATCTATAAAAATAGAGGATGAGTAGTTTAGCAAAGTGATCAAGTGTGTCAAAATTTTATATATTTTGCAAGAGTTTTTGAGGAACATGAAGTTTATTAAGGAATTTAAGAGGTAAGAATGAGAATAAGTTTTCGTAAATAGTTTTGTTTTTGAGTGTTGAAACTAAGTTTTTGGTTCAGCGTCCAATCTAACTAGGGTCTCCTATGGTCAGGATGGCTCTGATACCAACTTGCCAACACCCGGATTTTTCAATCCTAGATGCCTGTTATGCCATACATCGCAATCCCAGGATTACCATTTTTGCGAGACATAACAGAATTGGATACCATAGTACTTCATCCATTACAATGATACATAAGTTCTTACACAAATAGGGATCTCATGATCCAGTCCTTAATACAACATCAAGCAGCGGAATACGGAATAGTAACGGTAGCGTAGGCGACGCTCCATCTTCGGGGTCACAGGCAATGCTGACGATGGGAGATGGTCCTAGTTGTCGTAACCGTCCTGGGGTCCATCCTCCAGGTACTCCTCTCCATAGTCTGGCCATGGGAATAGCCAGGGACAAAGCCATGAGTACTCTTTAAGTACTCGCAAACTAATACTAACAAGAAAAAGGGGTTTTTGGATAATAGGACACTAGGCTCTAGGGTTGTTTTGCAAAAGCCAGATTTATACTACTAAGTTCCCAAGCTAGTCACAATTTTATAACTCCTAAGTGGGATCTTGTATTTCTAGTCACAACTCTGTTGTGGTCAAGCCAAAGTCTCAAGTCGTTCACAAGTCATTTTGAAAAGTCTGACGGGGGAACAGTATGGCCACTCCAACTGTCCATAACCGCGGACGCGGCTATTCGTATGCGGATAATCAATCCTAACCTTCCAATTACACTCCCTAGTATAAGCACCTCTCCTATGAGTTTGGCCTCCCAACCATGACCACTGTCATCTTGGGTACTGCACAGGTGGACAATCTTCACAAGGTAGCCTCAGCTCAGACCTTGGCCGTGAGGGAACTAATACTAAGGTATATAAGTTTCCAGTCAAGCCCTACCCAATATTCGGGTATTGTGGTTGTACGATAAAATTGGAATGGTATCGCATCCAGACAACCATCAGTTTTATAAAGGGGTAAGGCTCATGCCTCAACATTCTCATCACCAAAATCATCAAGTGTTTGGAAACACATGTCCAAAACATTTCAATAGAATGATCCATCATTCCAAGGTTTTCATAACCATTTTTCCACCAAGTATTCCCATCTAAAGTTGATCAAGTTTTATGCTTAGCACTAGCATCTACAGGTGGGGTAGTACTAATAGAGGGGTGGTAACTAGTGGAGTTGCAACTAAGTCCAACCTTATATCATAAGCTGATATCAAGGTTTCTAGCTTAGGCCAATTTTAATGCTCTTTATGCAACCTTCAGCACAACTGTCTAGTGTCTACCAAAATTCTTGGGTAGCCTCTAAGTAAACTTTGATAAAGAAATAAAGTAAAAGGCTTGCCATAAAACTAGGATTGGTTTAGCAAGTGGGTATGGTTACATACGCTTAGGGCATGTAGTAATCATATCACAATCATGGGTTGTGGCAACAATAGGGTGTCTTATGCGCTTGCATAGGTATAGTATCTTGCAAGTGTTAGCTTGCATTGGTAAACTTGGTTAGTATAGCTTGCATCAATATCAGTATAAGCTTGCCTTGTGCAGAGCAGTGGTTGAAGTTCTCCTCGGCTTCCTCTTCGTAGTATCCTCCTTCTTCCTCGTAGCCTTGGTCGGTACTAGCGTCTATGAATAAATACGAGGTACACAATCACCAAACAATACTTAACTACTTGCAATCATCACACACAAGGGTCCTATAGATGATCTAGCATCATCTCTAACATTACAAGGTTAAGGATTGGTTTAAGTCTTCTTATTATAGAAAAGTAATTTCTACTCATTGAAAAACTACTTAAGATTTAATATTCTCCAAACTAAACATGGGATCATGTTGACACATGTCATCACCACATGTTGTAGTCCATGGGAATGTGATTTTAAAGTGGTGTCACAATTTAACAAGGTTTTACCCTTTTATTTTAATTAATTAAAGTGGCTAGAAATGCTTATGAAGCATTCTTTTATTCCTTGAACATTATTTCTGCAAGTAACCTATATATATTTTTATATATTCTGAAAGGTATGGTTGAAAGTGATTTTTGAGAGTTGGAATCAACTCAAAAGCTATTGTGGTTTAAATTTGAAAAATGTTTGAATGCAGAAAAGCTTCTGCCTTGTCATTTTTGCTAAGGGTGATCTACAGATCCAAATGACTTGAATCCAACGGGCTTGGATTAAGCAGTCACAGACCTTTCCAACAAAATTGGTGTCATCTAATTTGGTGCACTAAATCGATCTGGGTTGATTTTTGAATTTGGGTACAAAAGTGTGTTTGAAATTAAAAAGAAAAGATTTAATTTGAATTGTTGGGCTGTGCGGGAAATTCTAACGGGCCGGCCTGCTAAGCGCAGTGCTCCCGCGGGCTGCTTAAGTGGGTGTCCCCACTCGTCAGTGACACGGGGCTGGGCGAAGAGGTATGGGGCAACGTGGTTCGTTCGATCTGGTTCTAATCCAACGGCTGAGGGTCATCGTCGACGCGAGACAGCTCTGGCGAGAACGAAACCTAGCGCGGCCAGTGAGGGGTGCTGGGGGCTCACCGGAGTACGGGCGAGGGTCGGCGAGGCGGGCGAACGACGAAGTCGACGACGGCGAACCTCCTGTTACCGGTGGCTTCTCCTGGGGCGGCTCCAATCGCTGGCTCCTTTCTTCTCCGGCAGCGGCAGGCTCCAGTGAAATTCCGGCGGGGTGGTGCTCGCCTTGCTCTGAGAATGGTGTGGCACGATCAGTGAGGAGAGGGAGTGAGATGGTGTGAAGAAATCGTGCGGGGGTGGCCTCTATTTATAGTCGAGCGAGGGGACCGTCGGGGCGCAAGGTGAGCTCGTCGGAGGCGACGTTACAGGCAGCTAATGGCATGGGCAAGGGTAGGGGACGGTGCTGTGTCTCCTGGCGATGCTCAACGACATGGTCGCGAGGGATGGGGTGGTGTGGTTTGGTCTGGAACGGGCGGTGCTCTGCGCGGCAGAGGCGGCGTTCTCGACGGCGGGCGGTGGCTGTATGGCGCGGGGCGTTAAACGGGGATGTCTGGCGGTCTCCTGGGTCGGTGGTGATCGTGTGTGCGCGCGGTGAGGGCGGCGCGCGGTCTGTGGGTGGTGGTCGAGGGTGGCGCTCTGGCGCACGCTCGGCATGGTCTGGGCGTGTCTTGTGCGCGTGGTCCAGGGCTTGGCAACGCTCGCGGCTGGGATAGGCAGTGGCGGTGGACGGTGGGCTGCCTCCCAGACAAGGTTGGCACGGCTAGTTCTCCCTCTAGCCTGCTGTCGACTATGGGGTGGCATTGAGGTGCTCGGCTGTTCACCATTAATGGCAATGGCAAGCTCACAGGGGTGCTAGGGCTGGTCTAGCCTTTCTATATGATCTACTGGATCGTGTGAGAGCTAACTAGGGAACAAGTTAGGCTCAAAACACTGCAGACTATAGTGTTTTGTGTTTTGTTTGATTTGTGTCTGCAACCTGTTTGATGAAATGGCCGCATGAAATCAAGTTTTGAATTTTGAAATGGTTTTTGGTGGGTTTGCTAGATTGGTTCTGGTGAGTCTGCAGATGCTTGGGTTTTGAAAATTGAGCTTGTTTAAGTGGGTTTTGAAAAAGTGGGATCTTCCCATATGAAGAAGATTCAATTTTGAGTTGTCATTTAAACTATGCATTTGAAAGTTTCTGGATGATCACAAGGTGGGCCTTGATACTTTGTTATGAGTACATTCAAGGGGTGCAAAGATCCAGAAAAGTTTCTGTTAGGTTTTGAAAGTTTGAGACAGCCAAAGTAGGCATGGGAGTTAAATTGGTCAAAATGACCATTCACTTAATATATTGGTTTTGACTTATTTTTCTTTAGGAAAAGTGTGGGGAATGTTTTAGATGATGTTCTTTTCACCTAAGAAACATTTTACAAGCAATGGATCACACAAACAAAGTGGTTTTTAAAGAATTTCAAAATTCATGCATACACATATACATGCTTTCATGAATTGATTTAGAAAAGTTTTTGTTAACCCTAAACTTTAGGATTAGTGTTTTGTTGATCTAAGTTTGATATTTTTGGGATGTTACATATTTCTTCACGGAATGCCGGCTTACTTCTTGGTGAATAGGTAACATTAATAACCTCAATATTCGCCTTGAGAAGAAGGTCAAGAGCTTGGAAGGTTAGTTTCCTTTCTATTTTACATCTTCTCCCCTTTAATATATGCGCTAAGTTACCTTATTGCGCTTGGCTCTAGTAAAGCCGAGTTGCAAAACTTTGCAGTGTCACACCAAGATTGCATACCCATGCCTGACGTGATGCTGCATTTTTAGAACAAAACGCTATTCATTCGGCGCAACTTCAAGAAAAAGATGATGAAATAGCTCGCCTGCGATCCGAGGTGGATACCCTCAAGATTTCCCAAAAATCCGATCTGGAAAAGGTCGACCAAGAATTTTCCGAGGAGAAGAATCGGCTGACTTTGGAGCTGCAGAAGAACAAAGAACTTCTTGAGGCTTCCGAACTTAAAACTCAGGGTTTGAGCGAGGAAGTTGCTCGTTTTGAGAAGAGTAAGGTCGATTGGACCAAAGACCTTCAGATAATGATGAGATACATTCATCGTAAGCTACTTGGCATGGCCGAATTATATTTTTCTTTTTTGTTCCTATTACCATCTGACACTTTCGTGCTTTGCGCAGATCATTTCCCCGAGGCCAAACGCGTGAGTTCTAAAGCGGTTCTTGTAGCTCGCGTGCGCCGAGGTGAACCTGTCACCGTTGATTCGGAATATTCAATGGAGGATTACTTGGTTGCCGTTGGTGCTGTAGTTGGTCCGATGAAAATTATGGGCCGGGACTTGGTGCAAGCTGCTATCCGAGCTTACCATGTGCTTTTGCCGAATACTTCGGGGACTCCTGATATCAACGAAGTCAAGTTATTGGTGAAAAGACTAATGGCATCTGAGAGGCAGCTGAGTCTGTGGAGGGAATCTGCTGGGCGTGCTGGTGCCGATATGGCTCTTACTGTTATCATGTCATGGTATGAAGACATCTCTCTTGACATCCTGAGAAATTTGCGCACTGGTTCCCGCTGGGTTGAGGATCCCACCTTTTTCGCTCTTCGGCAAGCTCGGGCCTTCCAACTTGTCGAGTACGCCGACGTGCACACTTGGAATGAAGGGCCGAGTTTTCTTCCAGACCCGGATGAGGAGGTTGTAGCTGAAGATGCTTCAGATGATAATTCGGCTGAGCAGGGGGGGTGAAAATGATTCGGCCGCATCTGATAGCTCCAGCTCAAGCTCGGACAGCAACGGCGACGCGCGGTCTTCTTCCAAAGGTATCGGGCATTCTACCGCACAGACTGATGCTCCTGAGCAACCTCAGACTTCCGCTGAAGTTGCACCTGGGTCGGCGGAGGGCGAGGCGACCTCAGTCCAAGTTCCTCCTACCTCAAAGTACCCCGTACCTGAGCCGGCTGCTGCCTCCCCAACGAACAATGCCTAAGTTATTTCCGATCCCTGGTATGCTGGGCGTATGATGTAGGCGAAATACTTGTCAATTATCTGTATGATTCAAACTTGTTTTGCTGTGTACTGCTGTGACATTTGGTTATGTGGATGTTCGTCCGAATTCTTGCTTTGTTGGCCCTCCACTTCCTGATCTTTTAGGATTTATCTTCGCCTCTATTTTTTATGGATTTATCAGGCGTGAGCTCGGAATATCATATAATACTGATCTGTTCTAAACAGAAATTGACCACTTCGTTGGGAAAATATATAGTAATCGTTAAGTCATTGTTTATTGTGCGAAACTTCGATTTGTAAATCGAATTACAGAGGTATTATAAGACTAATACGTGTGCGCTCAGTATAATATTGAAGTAGCATACGGTAGCCCCCGAGTCGTTGCTTTAGATGCCGAGGTTTAGTTATTAACATGAAATTGGTATTTCATATGCCAGTCCCCGAGTTACAGCTCTGTGCGATGAGGTTCAGATACATAACATGAAGTCAATATAAGATACGGCAGTCCCCGAGTCACTGCTCTGGGTACCGAGGTTCAAATACATAACACGAAATAGATATAACATATGGCAGTCCCCGAGTCATTGCTCCGGGCGCCGAGGTTCAAATACATAACATGAAATTGATATAAAATACGGCAGTCCCCGAGTCACTGCTCTGTGCGCCGAGGTTCAAATACATAACATGAAATTGATATAAGATACGGCAGTCCCCGAGTCACTGCTCTGGGCACCGAGGTTCAGATACATAACATGAAATTGATATAAAATACAACAGTCCCCGAGTCACCGCTCTGGGCGCCGAGGTTCAGATACATCATTAGATCTTGACTTTGAGAAATAATGTTACGAGTAGAATGGCCGTAGTAAAGCCACATTCCAGGGACGCTTCGTTTCTTTGCCAGCTTTGTCTGCCTTGCTCCCTCCGGGGGACTGAGCGTCGATTAAATAATATGCATCATTGTGCAACGCTTTTCTCACAGTAAATGGTCCTTCCCATGGGGGTGACAACTTGTGCATGCCGGCCGTGCGTTCCACAAGTCGGAGGACTAAATCTCCTTCTTTGAATACTCTTGGATTCACTTTCTTGCTGTGATACCTCCGCAAGTTCTGTTGATAAATAGCCGATCATGATAATGTCAACTCCCTAGCTTCTTCCAGCAGGTCTACGGCATCTTGTCGAGCTATCTCATTTGTCTCTGGGGTTGTGTACTGAGCCACTCTTGGCGAGCCATATATTATGTCGGCTGGAAGTACGGCCTCTGCCCCGTACACCAGAAAGAATGGAGTATAGCCTGTTGATCTATTCGGAGTAGTCCGGAGGCTCCATAGTACAGCTGGGATTTCTTCAATCCAACATCCTGCCAACCTTTGCAATGGTTCGACAAGTCGTGGTTTTATTCCTGATAGCACCATTCCATTAGACCTTTCCACTTGTCCATTGGATGCTGGGTGAGCCACAGAGGCAATATCTAGTCTTATGTGCTTCTCTCGACAAAATCTAGCGAAAGCTCCTTCTGCAAAGTTTGTGCCATTGTCCGTAATAATACTGTGCGGGTATCCATATATCAGGATGATATCCTTGAGAAATTTCACTGTTGTGTGCCCATCACACTTTTTAATTGGTTTTACTCCAATCCATTTTGTGAACTTGTCCACCATAACCAATATGTGGGTCATTCCTCCTCGCGCTGGCTTGAATGGTCCCACCATATCTAAACCCCATACAGAAAATGGCCAGGTGATGGGTATTGTTTTTAACTCGGCCGACGGCATATGTATCTTGGTTGCGTATCTCTGACATCCATTGCATTTCTTAACTAACTCTTTTGCTTATTTCAATGTCGTTGGCCAATAGAATCCATGCCTGAATGCCTTGGCTACTAAGGCGCGAGATGAGGCATGGTGCCCACATTCCCCTTGGTGTATGTCTAGAAGGATTTCCTGCCCTTCTGTCGAACTTACGCATTTCTGCAATACGTTTGTGACGCTTCTTTTATACAGCCCATTGTTTATGATTGTATAAGATTTTGCTCTTCTTACGGTTTGTCTAGCTAATACTTCGTTACTCGGCAACGTTGCGTCTTTTAGGTAAGAAAATATGGGTTGCGCCCACACCGGTGTTACTTTTTTTGATGTGATCTCACTGTCTATCTCCATGTTCTCTGCCGACATATATATCTCGGCTCTCTCCATGATTGTGCTTACCCCGGCTGTCCCCCTCCTTAGGGGTTCCGAGTCATTCTGCGGATCTACCTCCATTGGCGTGTGATCTTCTGCAGAATTTGCTGGGATAAAGATAGATTCTGATTCTGGTGATGGGATTATTAATGGTTTCCTGAGATGTTCCAGGGCAATACCCGGAGGAATTGATTGCCGGGTTGATCCTAATTTTGACAATGTGTCGGCGGCGTCGTTTTCTGCCCGAGGTATGTGATGGAATTCACATCCTTCAAATTATCCACTGATTTTTTGCACATGGAATCTGTATAAAGCCATATTAGCATCTAATGCGTCCCAACTGCCTGATACTTGCTGTACTACTAGATCTGAGTCACCATAGCATAAGATTCGGCGTATACCAATTTCTTTTGCTACTTTCAATCCATGGACAAGCGCTTCATACCCAGCTACATTGCTGGACGCAGCAAAATGTATTTGCAATACATATTTCAATTGGTCTTTTTTAGGCGAGGTTAACACTATTCTTGCTCCCAAACCATTTCTTAGTTTGGAACCATCGAAATGCATTGTCCAGTAATTTGGATCCGGCAGTGGTGGCTCATACTGTACCTCGGCCCAATCCACGAGAAAGTCGGCGACAGCCTGAGATTTGATTGCATCTCTTCTATCAAATTGTGGCGCGTATGGAGATAACTCGATCGCCCATTTTGCTATTCGGCCACTTGCGTCTTTGTTGCTCAATATGTCGGCTATGGGTGCCTCACAGAATACTTTGATGGGATGCTCTTCGAAGTAATGTTTAAGCTTTTTTGCCGACATATATACTCCATAAGCCATCTTCTGATAATGCGGGTAATTCTGCTTTGAACTGGATAAAACCTCACTTAGATAATATACCGGCCTCTGAATTGACTTACCATCTTCAAGTCGTTCCACTACGACTACAGTACTAACTACTCTATTGGTAGCTGCTACATAAAGTAACATAGGCTCTTTTGATAATGGAGAAGCCAAAATGGGTGCCGTAACTAACATCTTTTTCAACTCACGAAATGCAAGGTCGGCCTGTGAAGTCCAAATGAATTTATCCGACCTTCTCATCAGCTGATAGAGCGGCAGTGCTTTCTCCCCTAGCCGACATACAAATCGACTAAGCGAAGCCAGGCAGCCCGTGAATTTTTGTACATCATTCAAACATTTTGGCAATTCCATTCTTTCTATTGCTCTTATATTTGTTGGATTAGCCTCGATACCTCGGCTAGATACAAGGAAACCGAGTAATTTTCCTGCCGGTACGCCAAATGTGCATTTTTCTGGATTGAGCTTCATTCGGAACCTTCTCAGGTTCGCAAAAGTTTGCCGTATATCTTCTAATAATGTTTTGCTCTCTTTAGTTTTGGTGACCACATCATCCACATACACTTGTACATTTTTTCCTAGCTGATCATGCAGGCATTTTTGCATGCATCTCTGATATGTTGCTCCTGCATTTCGCAGTCCGAATGGCATTGTGCGATAACAATAAGCCCCGTACGGGGTAATAAATGCAGTCTTTATTTGATCAGTCGGATTTAATGGTATCTGGTGAAAGCCAGAATACGCGTATACAAATGATAATAGCTCACAACCAGCGGTCGAGGCAATGACTTGGTCTATTCTAGGCAATGGAAAAGGATCTTTCGGACATGCCTTGTTCAGGTTGGTGTAATCGATACACATTCGCCATACGATGGCTACATTTGGATCATCTTTCTTCTTTTCTACTAGAACCGGATTCGACAACCAATCCGGGTATAGTACTTCCATGATGAACCCGGCTGCGAGGAGCCGAGCTATTTCATCTCCTATCACCTTTCTCTTGTCTTCGGCGAAGCGGCGGAGAGGTTGATTCACCGGCCTTGCTCCTGGTCTCACGTTCAAAGAGTGCTCAGCCAACTCCCTCGGGACACCTTGCAGATCATGAGTTGACCATGCAAATATGTCCCGATTCTCACGGAGGAAGTTGGTGAGCTCGCTTTCCTATTTAGCGTCCAAGCCTGCACCAATGGTAACAGTCCGCTCTGGGAATTGCTCATCGATCTGAAATTTCTTCGTTTCTTTAGTCGGCTGAAAGGAGACACTGCCATGTGGGTTGGCCAACGCCGGCATATTCAGCTGTGCCGACTGAGCGAGGGCCGCTACCTCTTGAATCCTTCACTTTTCTCTTGCTATGACCAATGACTCGGGCAAATTTGATCCGGCTGAAGCACATTCCATTGATTTCTTGTAATCCCCTGCAACTGTTATTACTCCTTGTGGCTCGGGTAGCTTCATCTTCAGATAACTTATATGACAACTGCTCATGAACTTGGCCAGCGCGGGCCTTCCGAGTAGAGCGTGATAGCAACTTTCCAGATCTACCACTTCAAATTCTAAGTTCTCTGCTTTGCAGTTATCCCTTGTGCCGAATAACACATCAACTCGGATTTTGCCGATGGGCTCGCATGAAAGTCCCGGCACTATCCCATGAAAAGTGGTTCTTGTGGACTGCAACATGTTCTGCGATATTCCGAGTTTATGCATAGTATCCTTGTACATGATGTTGATACTGCTTCCATTGTCGATGAGGACTTTTGAAAATTTTACATTGATGCTTGGTCCAATAAATGTCGGATCCAATACTAGTGCGTATGACCCTGGATTTGGCATTATCTTAGGGTGGTCTTTTATGCCCCAAGTCACCTCCTGATCTGACCACGGCACATATCTGGGTATTGCCGGCATGACTGCATTTACTTCCATATGCCGGCGTTGCACACTCTGCTTGTCTTGTTGTTCTGTCGTGAACACGCAATAAGACTGATGATGCTCTCTGTAATCATTATGTCCTATATTTGCTGGATTTATCCTTCCATCCTGGACTTGATTCATTACTTGATGCACCGCATCTCTCCGATCCGAGTTGTCATACCTCGGGGGAGGAGGTGGTAACATCAGTTGCTATGTATTTGCTCCGGTCAATTGTGGTTGATGCTGCTGATGTGCTTGATGGGGGGCCTGAACTCCTGCGGGGTTCCCCATTGCATTTTTCATCCATGCACATTGGCGGGTCGTATGACTGGCTGGTCTGGATGGATTTGATGTGTGAAATTTGCATGGCTGATCTAACATGGATTCGAACGTGTATTTTGGCCTCTCCTGCCACTGCTTCTTTTGTTCTGGAGTCCATTGCCTTTTTCCTTCATTCCTTGGTGTCCACTGTTGAGGTCCATTCTTCTGTCGCTGAGTTGCTCCATGACTCGGCTGATCTTGTGTTACTGCTGCCACTTGGGCCGAGTTATATCTATAATCCGGCCTTTCCTCTCTTCTTCTTCCTCTGAAATCATTGCGCCTGGATCACCCGGCCAAGTCTCTTGCATAATGATCCTGTTGCTCGCGATGATCCGCCGACATTAGTTCTGGTTGTGTTGGGTCCCCTAGTGCATAGGAGTCTGCTATTCTGATAGTTTCTGCCAGTGTGGTCGACATATCTCTTTGCAGACGTTGCCACAACACGTTGCCATAACGGCAGCCTTGGGCGAACCAAGCTATTGCTTGCGATTCTATAACCCCTTCGCATGAGTTTCTCAAGTTACACCATCGAGTTAAAAAATCTCTATCTGTTTCATTCGGCCTCTGTTTGCACATGGCTAATTGCTGCGGCATGTTTGGCCTCTTGTATGTGCTGGTAAAGTTGCTAACGAACATTTCTTCAAAATCTAACCAACAATTGATGCTGCCTGCTGGTAGATTATTCAGCCATACCCTGGCTGGTCCTTCCAACATTTGTGGTACATATCGTACTGCCCATCATAAGTTCCCACCCGCTATTTTCACAGCGGTGGCATAGTCGATTAACCAGTCCTGTGGCTTGGTGCTCCCATTATATGTTTTTGTGCCTCTTGCTAGTTGAAAATTTGTCACGGGTGGTTCTCCCATTATCCGTGGTCCAAAACAAGTCGGGCCCGGTGGACCCTGTTCTTCCAACAACTCGGACTGGTATAGTCTGTCCAGCTTCACTCTTGCATCATTTGATGGCAAATCTCTTTACAGAATTCTGTCTTGCATTCCATAATGGTTATTTCCACCATGGATCACATATTCCATCTCGGAATAGCCATCATTGTACATTTCATTTACTTGATTATGGCGAACTGGCCTCGCTTCTCTTTCCTGCCGGGGTTCATGCCTTGGTTGTGGGTTGAGAGGCTGCTCTCTCCTTAGTTCGGCCGGGGTATTGTTCTCATGATTGCCCCTGGTGGGTTCTCTTCTGCCGAGATCTCCATTACCTCGGCTTTCGCCGTCTTTCTCCACACGGCGGTGGTTCCTCTCCCCACTGTTACCTCGGCTTGCATTGCCACCATTCTCATTCGCCTTTCCAACTACCGCCGGATCGTACGGAACAATTTTCTTATTTCTCTTTCCTGAGGTTACTGCCTTGTCTTTTCGTGCGTTGTTTCCGGGTGAAGAAGCTGCTGCTGCGTACAAGGCAGGTGCTGCTCCTGCTGAGTGAACCATCCGCGAGGCTCCTGGCCTTGCTGGGTTTGTTCTGAGTATTTCCTCATTTTGCTGGTTTGTGATGCGCACCAGCTCATTCACTCTTTCTTGTTGTCTCTGCCGGGCTTCCCCGGTCAAACCCTCTAATTCCAATGCTGCGGCGTTTGCCGCTCTCAAGTTCTTCGCCGGGGTATTGTACCTCGGCAAACCCAAATCACCTGATACTGCTCTGTGAGCTTCATGCTCTCTGTTAATATCATCTATGAGGTTCTTTCCTCTCAATCTTAATTCGTCCACCCGCTCGGGTGCGACATCAAGCTTATTGGCTTTAGCATATTCCCTCAGGGTCCTATTCAAGGATTCCCGCAAGGCCGATACTTTCTTTGCCTCTACCAACACCTTTTTCCTGGTTTCCTCTAACTCTGCCTGAGCATTTGCCGGATCGAGTATCGGCGCTACAGGCATAGTCAAGTTTTCTATTGTTGCTTGAAGAATGTTCTCTGGCCGTTCTAGAGGGGGCCCTCTTACCCTTGGTGCCTTTGGTGTGGTGTCTTGCAGCTCGCTCTGGTGAGTAACTGATGGGATTACCTCGGTGGGTTGAGGTGCGGTCTGCTTTGGCGCGCCTTGCGTGCCCGCGGCAGGTTCTCTGCTTGGCCCGGCTACTGCTGCTTCCGCCTGTGCTCCTGCAGCAACCATCACCTCGACGCTGCCTGCGAGACGCGCTCTGGAGCGACAGCTTGCTGCATTAAGAAATGGCTCTCCTGCAACCAGAACTTGGTGAGGATAAACGTTGGTGATGTCGACGCCGACGTAAACCTTGTGCTCGCCAAGGTTGACGAAAACACCATTTCGCGGGGGAGCTTTCCCCTTGAAGCTCCCTGCATTGTCACTGACATAGTCGCAGAGACCAAATCTCTGGACTAAGCCAGAAACAACGCGCTCGCCCGTGTTGATGAAGTTTCCCGTCCGGATCATAACTCCAGCTAGCACCACTTCAGGCCCCACGGTGGGCGCCAACTGTCGTGGTGGTGTCACGGCAGATGCCATGGGTAGGCTAAAGATTGGGGCCAATGGGTGCTAGTGGGATCTGGGGAGGGAAGATGCAACTGATTCTACACTCAGTTAGTAAGGAAAAGACCTTTATTTCTCTTCTTATGGGTTACAAGTGCTCCTTGAGCTGTATACAGGGAGACCAGATGAATCTTACCAACCTAACGGTACTGAAGGGACTCGATCCCACCCTCAGGGTCCAAGCCTCCCCTTATAAAGAGGTGCCTTGGGCGCCCTTAGGGCTGACGGGGCAAGCATATTCGAGGAATATGCTTGTCCCAGAATAGTAGTTCGGCGGCCTCCTTTCCCTGTCGCCCTTCTAACAACGGCAAGGCTCCAGAGAACCCCTCCTGCCTGCCTCGGGCTCCAGGACTGTCACCCTCGTGACCTCCTTCTGCCCCTCTGACGTCCTGCATCTTTGTCTCTTGTGCTTGGCTCCGCTCTGATTCCTTCTAGCCTGCAGCTATAGTTTGACCTTGGGTTTCTCCTTCTCCTGCAAGCTTCGTATCACTCGGCCTTACCTTACCTTGTGTAACTCGGCTTGTCCCTCACCAGCCTCAAGAACACTCTGGCTAACCCGGCCAACCCTCGTAGTAACTCGGCCGGGTAGCTGCTCGATACACCTACACGGGCTTCTCGCCTCCGTACCTCGGCCGACACATTCATGATTCGGCCGACCTAAAACGTAACTCGGGAACTAGACGGGGATTGTCCCTATGTCTTTCCCCGTCTCTGACCTATCCGGGGTCAACCCCCCGACAACTTCTCACTTTTGGAGACAGCTTCATGAATCCTTAGGAACGAGATTGGAATTCAGCACTGCTTTTCATCCTCAAACTGATGGACAAACAGAAAGGACTAACCAGATTCTTGAAGACATGTTGAGGGCATGTGCTTTAGATTATGGAGCAAGTTGGGATGAAAGCTTGCCTTACACAGAATTCTCTTACAATAACAGTCATCAATCTAGTATTGGAATGGCACCGTTTGAGTTACTCTACGGAAGGAAGTGTACCACCCCATTGTTATGGAATGGTGTGGGAGAAAGAAGCTTATTTGGACCTGATCTTATCAAAGACGCCGAAGAGAAAGTCAAATTGGTTAAGGACAGATTGAAGATAGCACAGTCCCGACAGAAAAGCTATGCGGATTCTAAGCGTAGAGAAGTCACCTAAGAAGTTGGGGATAGAGCTTATCTTAGAGTATCACTACTTCGTGGAGTGAAAAGATTTTTAGTCAAAGGAAAGTTGGCACCAAGATATGTTGGGCCATTCAAGATTCTAAGTCGCAAGGGAGAAGTTGCATATGAAGTTGAATTGCCAGAATCTCTGTCAGCTGTCCATAATGTGTTTCATGTGAGTCAGCTTAAGAAATGTCACCCAGAGATGGAAGAATCATCTTTGAAGGATACCATACC